>CM076464.1:12288868-12963868 GCA_038419695.1 Scomberomorus guttatus
TTTTTGATTATTGTACAAGACGGAGATTCTGGTAAAGAAAAGATTGGGCCTAAATAACAGGGGCAAGGAGTTGTGCCTTTGAAACTTTCAGCCCGTCTTTTCATTCCATCCAAATATCTAATTACAACACATCTTTATAGCTACCCCCAACCGAGCAGCAGGACTTTTCTTTTTTTAGAGGGGAGGGTGGACAAACATTTAATGTTCTGTGCTTCCCGCTAGCCAAAGGTGGATAGAGATTGGGCCTAGTTGGTGCTACTAGTACTTGCATGCTAATCCTGTTTTTTGACAGCAACGTAAACTGATATAATTGCTTTTCAGAGGCAGGAACGGCGGTTTATACAAGTGTGAAAGCACGGGAAAGGGGATTAGCATTATTTTGCATAATGCTGGGCAGGCGCTGAATGGGGCATTGAACGCTTGACTGGGTGACAGAGATGAAAGAGAGATGAAATGCTCTACCCCTCTTCTCTCTCTCCCTCCCTCTCTCCCCTCCAGTCCCTCTGTCTCTGGCCGCTGTTGCCGGTAGAGGACTGTGTTTGCTGGAGAGGACCCCGGAAACACCAGGTTGGTGTTTTTGGCTGTTTGTTCGGATGCCAGCAGATGGAAGCTGTCATGTGAGGCAATATGTATGATAATAGAGTAACTGTGGAGACTGGTAAACTCCAGGCTTCCTAAGCCTCCATGTATATACTAAACTGCATCCCTAAAGCACTGAAGTGTGCAATTATGTAGTGGATGGATGTGGCTCAGGTAGCATTTACATGGAAGGAAGGGAGCGGCTTTCATGGATCAAATCAAACTACACTGTTCTTACATTTTCCTTTATTGAGATGTTTGCTGAGGATTTGGTCGGATACCGTCTGGGTAGAGGGAACTGTGGAATTGCGAGGCAGGTGTGTTTTATGTGAATGCCATGTGTGTCTGTGTGTGTGAGCACTGGTGGTAAGGGGAGGGGGGGGGGCACAAGGGTGGTGACGCAGCTTAAAATTGCCACCGTGACTTCCATATGACCCGACTCGACTTTGTGAGTAATTTATGATCAACCGTCATCATTGCTATTGCATCTGGCGTATGGAAATGATCCCGGGTCGAGGGGAGGGGTGTGAGGTAGGGTGGTGGAGAACATGAACGCCACAAAGGCCGGTGTGGCCTGTTTTTGTTGTCTCTCATTGGACAGGATCCTCTTTCTTTGACCTTTTGCACGCCTTCCCTCGCCTTTCATATGCTAATGCCGGCCAGACCCGAGGAGGAAATGTGCTGGAGCTGAGTGGAGGAGGACAAAGACTCCCTCTCTCTTTCTCTGCCTCCTTTCCACGCTATATCTCCTCTTTTCTTGCCTCTTCCCCTCTCAAGCAACTTGACAGACTTTGGCATGAAAGGAAGTGAGTGCTTAGCGGATGGGAAAGGTGGGGATGGCGTTCTTGCTGTGACCCGCACCACCTGTGAGGATCAAGTGTGCTGCAGCGATCCTTGGTTATGTGTACGTGGACTGTTATTTTGAGTGGCCCTTGTAGTGTGTATTGCAGATCGGTAATCGTTTGAGCCACGCCGCCGGTAGTGTTATAGCTCAAGCCGAGACAGTTGAAGAGTGATTTGTTGCTTTTCCAGTGAAGCTAGTCGAGTTGTCATACAGGGTCTATATTTCTCTCTGTCTCTCTTTGCTCTGCTAACTCTATCTTCTCACAACCAGTAAAGTACTGTCTCTGGCGGGGTAAAAGGATACTAATATAGTTACTACAACCTTCCCCTAACATAATACTCCAGTGCACCACTGTTGAGCATGACGTGGTTCTGAGGCTCTTTTGGCTCTGTTATGGGAAGGGGGCATGTTATCTGTAGGAAATGTAATTTTTGTCCTCATTGAAATCGTTCATTATTGAGCGCGGTTATCTAAATGTTTTTGTTGCTGTTGGTCCTGCGCCAGTCAGGATTGCGTTACCCTCTCTCTCTCTTTTTCTCTCTCTCTCTCTCATATGTCTCTCTTTCTCTCATGTCTCTGTCTCTCTCTCTCTCTCTCTCTCTCTCTCTCTCTCTCTCTCTCTCATCTCGCCAGGCCTTCATCAGTCTCTTAAGGGAAAATAGAAAGAGGGGGATTTTTCTCTTCCCTCTGTGCTCCATCCCGTTCTCAGGCTCTCCTGCCTATTTTGCATCAGCCATCTCGTACAGGATATTAGCCATGGAAAAACATGGGTCTGGGTATTTCATTTAGAATAATATGTTTATTCTTTTCATTTCAAAGTGGAAGTGGGGGGATTTCGTAGGGTGGGGAAAGAACAATCGGGGCCGTGTGTTCGAGGACGCTGTCTGTTTGATCTGAGGTCCTGTGGGCCCTGGGGGTGGCTGAGATTCTCAGGTTTAGGTCAAACAAAATGGACTGGTGAAAAAATGAGGCCTCTCTCTTTATCCCATATTATCTCGCTGATTTTCTTTCTCTGTGTCTCTCTGTTGGTGTTTCTGTCTCATGTTCGCTGTTGGTTTCTGTCTCGTCTTTCATTTGCATCTCTTGATGTTTTTTTTTTTTTTTCTGTTGATGGGCATGGCATGTCAGGTAGGGAGGGGAGGTTATCACAAACAGTGATTAGGCAATGAGACTGCAAAGAGAAACTTTTGTTTTCTTGCTTTGCATTTTGATTAACAGTCATTTTGTTTCTGTACATCGGTGTAAACTTGAAGCCGCAGTTACCTTTCAGACTGTGACATTGCTTGTCCTCTACGCTCCTTGATGCAGTCACTGTGAAGGACACTTGCTCAGCCCTTCAGGTCCATTTGAGTGCCTAAAAGTCCTCATCTTACATTTTCAACAAAGCATTCTGCAGGTTTTTGTTTTAGAAAGGTTTGTCTCTGTTGTACTTATCAAGAAAATAATGCACAATACAAAAGGTTATATGACACATTTTATCGATTGCTCTCAAGTTTTTTCATAGTTGCAAAAGCTGGCAAACAAACAAAAAAATATGCACAACTACCTCATCCAAACTGAAGTTGAAGCTTTGAGTTAAGAGGGGGGGGGAAACTTGATGAATGACTAAGTTTCTCCAGGTTTGAGAGAAGATACACCACAATAGCACAAGACGTCTCATGACAAATGATACATTTTCTTCCTCGTTGGCCAAAGACAAAGGCAGGGATTGAAGAGGCAGAGAACCCAGTCACATGACATATGCACATTAGACCTTAAGGAAAAAATGGAGAAGTAAGGAGAGGGTGGTACTGTATATCCGTGGAAATTTAAAAGATAGAAAAACGATTTTTTTTCCATCAGGATATCTGCATCAAACCACCTTTACTTTCTCTGCAGTTCATGTGGATTATTTGCACGCGTGTCGGCGTCTGCATGTTCCTGTGTGTGTGTGTGTGTGGCTCCATATAGAACATGATTGGCATGCGGTATTCCTGAAGGCAATTGCATCTGGATATCAAGGCCATTGGCAGGGTTCGTCAGGGAATAAGTGGCTAATTAATTATGCATGACTTGTGGGCTTAAACAAACAGTGTAATGAGAGATGAGACAAATTTACCAAAGAATTTAGCCCTAGCTGCATGAAGACCTTCTCAATTATTCTATCATTATTATTATTATTATCAGTATAAAAACTGACCTAGTTACATGAGAACTTACGTACAATTTAAGAAGAAATTACGATTTTCTTTAGTTCCCAAAAATGTGATTTGTAGTACAGGTGTACTTGCAGGATAGTGCTATAGTAAGGTATGCCTGTGGTAAAAATACAAATATTACTTAAGCAGGTGCCAGGTGCCAAAATAATAACCCATACGGCCACACTAAATACTACTATGATCATAGTTCAGGCTCATTTTGTAACTACAGGGATATATGAACAGTATTACAAAATACAACGAGGATCTTTTCCAATGTAGTGTGTGTGTGTGTGTGTGTGTGTGTGTGTGTGTTTCAGTCTGATCTAATACAGGCAAGCAAGCATGTGTCTCCACAACTCCCCTGAGGAGACTCCAGCCAACACTATCCCTCTCAAACCTTGCCTCTCTTTTTTTTTTTTTTTTTCTGGCCTGGCACCAGCCGTGGAATAATCTTTAATTATTTGCTTTTAAAAAGAAGGGAAAAAAAATAAGACTCCCCTTTTTTTTTTCTCCCTGTGACAGTAAAGAAGAAGAGCAGAGCAGGCGTAGGAATGTTCTTGTATATGAAATTGTAGGTATTAACGGGGCCGGTTTTGTCAGCGGTTTCACTGATGTATCAGCTCTCTGCCCCTAGACTAAATAAAGAGGGGAGTTTTGCCGTGTTTTATCCCAGCTTAGATGAGCAGATATAGGAAGGCTTTGGAGGAATTGTTAAAAAAGCAAAGTATGGCTGAAGAATGTACCTCTTCCTTAACACAATACCCAAACAAGTGTCATAATGTGGTGATGGATGGTCCTGCGTTCTCTTTGGCTTGTCAGAGTAACTCTTTTTATATTGTTAAAGTAAAGGCAGAGATTTGCTATTTATAATTTTTTTAAAAAAAGAAAGAAAGATATGTACCATGTCTGTTTAAATGTGGCTCTGCTTTGCAGTATGCGTAATCTGTGTGTGCATGTGTGTGTTTGAGCAAGAGCAAGAAAAAAAAAAGAAAGAAAGGAAGAAAAAAGAGAGAGATATTGCTGACTCTGGTCTTCAGCTGCCTTGTCATTGACCTCCACGGTCCCCTGGTTGTCACATTAAGGGCAATGCAACACTCACACACACATACGTACAGAGAGGGAAAAAAAAAGAGAAAGACGGAGAGCAAGAGTTTCATTTCATGTTGATAATTCAACAGTAAGTACAGCGAGAAGTCTTTTTATGTTACATGTTAGATTTCAATATGCTATTGTGTCACTTATATCTAATAGCGGTTATTTCCTACAGCGAACAGTAAGGTAATGGGTTCATTTCATCTCAGTTCCCTCTCAGCGGGCTGGCCCTGGATTTGCGTGACATGGTGTTTATTTGATAAAGGAATATTGCGGTGCTAATCTAAAACCACGCTAATTACATCTGACAGATGTTTGTTTGTAGTGAAATCCAATTAAAATGTACACTTTTCAACTCCATTGCTCATTTTTTTTCTCCCTCTCCTCCCCCCATTCTCTTTCTTCCCTCCCACGGTAACCAGAAAAAGAGCCTATGATGGCATAAATAACAACTGTGCTTTCCTTGTGGTTTTTGTGAGAAGAGGGCAAACTCACAACAGCTGTCAGAAAAAGGGGGTTTGTTTAAAAAGCAAATGGCTTTGGTCTAAAGTTCATTTGGAGACCTCTCTAATTAAATAGAGAGCCAAAAGCTTAAGTTAATTAGTAATTCCCTGGGTCCAGAAATTAGACCTGTCACGAGTATTCGAGCTCTTGGAAAGCCAAAAGGTATGTGTGCATTTGTGTTTTGTGTTTTTCCACAAATCCCTTGTGCCTGCTCCCATCTCTGTACACAAGTGTGCTTAAATGTGTGTTCATCTGCTTGTTTCTTATGCAAGACCCGCACATTTTTCCCTGTTGAAATGCTCAAGACATTAATGGTCTTTTTGTGGTGTGTCAGAGAAGTGCTCGGGAGATGTTTAAGTGAGGGGCACATAGCTTGTGGCGTCAGTCAGGATACCTGCCCTATGATTATGTTTATGAAGATAATAACAGGGCTAGGGTCCCGCCGAGTACCGTCTTTAGAAAACAGTGGGGGTTTGAACTTTAAACTTTATTGTTACCCCTGGAAAAGAACTGGAAGGTTCGGTCGCATGTCAGAGATATGTCTGTACAATTAGCAAGGTGTCTCTGTGTCCTTACTGTTAACTGTAAAAGCAGATGTTCTCCTCTTCTCCTCTCTTCTCCTCTCTTCTCCTCTCTTCTCCTCTCTTCTCCTCTCTTCAGTGTAATTGGAAAGATAAGCACAGGTTAGACAAACTTAAATCAGCTGACTTTGTCACAATGGAGAGACAAGGTGTCCTTACCTGTTCACACTATAATAAAGTAATACCTAACGTTTAAGGCGGCCTGCAGCCACACTGTGGTAGTACAACCTATTAACTAACATGTAGCCTATGCTACCACCGGTATGTTTTTTCGTGCACATACTGTAGAGTGGCTCACATGGCACTTGATCCTGATAGACATCTTTCACCAAATAGGGCAACATTTGTGACATTTTTACTTTCCTATAAAAGGAATGAGGTTCTGGCAACAAGTAGCAAGAGTTACTACATTAGTTTGTAATGCTTAATAATAGGTTCCAAAATATCAGCAGGACTCAC
This sequence comes from Scomberomorus guttatus, assembly GCA_038419695.1. Taxonomy (NCBI): domain Eukaryota; kingdom Metazoa; phylum Chordata; class Actinopteri; order Scombriformes; family Scombridae; genus Scomberomorus; species Scomberomorus guttatus. The sequence goes on from CM076464.1 coordinate 12,295,108, forward strand.
TGCTCTTGCAAAACTGATTTCAGTTTTTAATTTCAGGCTGCTGTGCCTGTGAGGAGGAAAGTATTTTAAGAATATATCATGCCTCTTTTTGAGTCTTAAAATAAGTTACAAATACAAGTTGTTTCACAAGCGTCGCAGTTATCATAGCATAAAATAAGCAGAGAATTTGAGGCTCATGGTAGTTGATACAGTATAACCAGCCGTTTATATTTGCCAGGTGGATGTGAAATGCCTGCGTCAGAGACTGCTCTGTGTGTCTGTCTGTGAGTGTGTGCTATCCTTGACTGACGTGGACAGTGTTTGCTTAACCTCTTCTGCGCTGCACTACCACGGCCTTGTCAATTTAAGTGTGTGTGTGCGTGTGTGTGTGTGTGAGAGAGAGAGAGAGAGAGGGAGCAATGGTAGCTTTCATTTTTCATGTTCCCAGCAGTATTTTTTCTAAACAAACCTGCTGAGAGGCAGAGTGAGAGATAGACAGGGGTCTGAATCAACACAAATGAGTGATATGTGGTGTTGTTTTTTTCCCGGGCTGGTACATAATTGTGTGCATCCACACACCCCAAGAGAAAACATGCATTTGAGAGACCAGATTTTTTTTTTTCAGGCTTTGTATTTAGCAGGATTATTAATTTCACTGGGCAAATAATCCCACCCTGCCAACCCGCCCCCTTCAACTTGCTATGTTATTGCAGAGAGGAGGAGGTGTGTGTGTGTGTGTGTGTGTATGGTCTCATGCTTTAGCCTCATCCAAAAGATAAGGCTGTGATTTATGTAACAGCTAAGCTCTTTCATATTGTGTATGTTGTACCTTACAAGAGCATGATGAGCAGGCTAGATTAATATTTATTTAGTACAGGCAAATCAAGGATTAAGCAGTCATCATTTTAGCACTAATCCATGTCTCTGGTGAGATGCAGAGACAAAAGAGAGGCAGATTACTAAACACATAACGCCGCAAAACCACAATTAATTGGTGACTTGCTTCCCTCAGCTGTGTAGAAGGAGAGATGGACAATAGATGTGCAAACACACACACACACACAAAGTTTTGCTTTTGTGTAATCAAACCTTGCTCTCTTACCTATTGTTGTCACTGTTAGTCTGCCTCTCCCTGACTTTTAACTTCTGTTTCTCACCCTCCTTCTTTCTTCAAAAGAAGCCCCCATTGAAATTAGCAGTGGTTTGTCTGATTCACTCATCTGACGTAAATGTGTCTCATGATCTTTCCACTGTCCGAACGCACATGCACACACACGCAAACACACACACGCACGCACATGCTCTCTCTCTCTCTCGCTCTCTCTCTCTCTCTCACACACACACACACACAGACTGACACACATGCATGAGCAATGAATACTTCTTTCTTAGCTGCAACCACGTGGGAGAGGGACAGTTTGCTTATACTGTGTGAGTCTGTGGGTGCGGGTCTGTGTGTGTGCGCGCGCGTGTGTGTGTGTGTGCGTGCGCGCGCGTGTGTTACAAGTTACTTGGGAGTCTGTAAATAAAATTACATTCTTTACTAATTGAGTTAAACTGCTTTGCTGGAGATGTGGCAAAAAAAGATGAAAGCTCCCTGTGTATGTTTTGTGTTTGTATGTTCCGAGTCCATGTGTGTGTAGGGTGGTAATCTAGTTAGCTCTTAGCACTCTCAGGTGGTAACCAAGAGCGATACTGTTTGTGTGTCCACATTTGCTAGTTCTGTCCTCAAGCTTCAGCATATGCAAAGTGTCAAACTTAGCCTTGCAAAGCAGATAATCAAGAGCTGGAGTCAGAATCGAAAAAAATAGGGTGTGTGTGTTGTCTGTAGGGGGGCACCCCTCACATGGGGAGCAACTACAAGGAACAGCAAAAGGGCAAAAAAGAGCATTGGAGAGCTGTTGCAGTGTAGGGGTGGGGTGGGGGGGGGGGTCCAAACCAGATGTGAGAGCGATTGAGAGAAAATAAAAAAGAGAGACGAATAAAAAGAATGAACAGACAAGTCGTGCTGCGATAGAGAAAGACAGGGAGAAGCACAGAGAGAGAGAATGCCATCCTCAGTTCCCCTTTGCCCTCCTTCCTCTCTCTCTCACCCGGCCACTGAATGTTAATGGCTTTTCTGCCCCCCCCCCCCTACTCACACACACATATATACACACACACACACACACACCAGCGCCCCCCCCCTCCCTCCCCCATGGACACTGGCGCATTGTTTGTGGCAGTGCTTCTATTCTTTCAAACTTAATTACCTTCTTGCCTTTTGTGCCGTCAGGGGCTGGAAGTTTTGCTCCGTGGCAGTGGAGGTCGTCACACATTCTTTGGCGGTGCATTCCCTTAATCTGGGGGGTGGAGGGGGTGGGGGGGGGTGTGTGGGGGCTACAAGGGAGAGCGTGAGGGGAAGAGTCTGTAGAGTGGAGCTTCTACCAGCGTGCGCATCTAAAGGTGGTTATAGTACACCCCTGTACACGTGTACGCACGCGTGCACGGTCATAATAGTCAGGGCATAGGCTGCCCTTTGTTTGTGCGGTTCATTTCCAATCAACCCTAATTAACTAGAGAGTGTTTCCAGATTGCCGGCAAAAGAAAAATCCCCACTTTTTTTTCGCTCCCCTCGGTCTTTGCTGTTTTGAGTTCGAGGAAGGGGAGGAAAAAAAAAGTGGAGGCATTAGCTATGTAGATTGGCTTTGCCTTTGATGCTGGAAAAATCTTTAGCAAGGGCAGTAAGTGGTGACTGCGACCCAGCAGTGTCTGACTGTTTATTTTCATGTTTCAGTTTGAGTTTAGTTTGAAATATTGCCTCTTCAAAGGCATGAGACTTATGCATATATTTAGACTGGACTGTGTAAGCCCAAAGTCCATTTGTAAAAATGTTAATCCAGTCAAAGTTGTCTTTAATCCATTAAACTTTGTCTCTATGAAGATGTACAACCAGCAGATAAGTACAGACACTGACCTAGGATACACATCCAAAATATTATAATGAAAAACTTCTTAACAGAAACAAATTTGACAGGGCTCTGAACTCAATAGGAAATCCTATAGTCTTTTGGGTAGTCGCCTCTTAAGTAGTGACTGGAGGACTAAAGAGTTTCACCTCACCTTATCCTGGTTAAAGTTTGGATAAGGGCTGGTGTAATCTGACCCTAGATTAGATTTTGGGACCCATCTGTGGCTTGACTGATATGATTCTCTTGTTAAAGAATTTCACCTGACCAACAAGTTTATTTTTGCCTACTTGACTGTTTTTGTCTTCTCTCATCTCACATGTTGCTGGATATTTCCTGTCTTGCCCATATATATATATATATATGTATTTTCATCTAACAATGAAATATCAGGTACAGACCTGAGGGCAGCTGGGTGTAATGTTACCTCAGCAACCAATGAGACCAATTTACTTGTCATCAACCTGAGGGATAGAACCTGCATACCTGCTCTAGGAAAAGAAAAAGAGCCCACTTCCGTCCTCTACATTTCTCCTCATTATTTACGCTCCCCCTCCTCCTCTAACCTTTCTCTCCAGTCTTTTGCCTCCTCCTATGATTCGAGATCATTGCTCATGTAGGCGTAATTTTGATTTTGATTCGCTAAAAGGCATTTTTGAGGAGTAGGTAATTTGTCGAACAAGATTCCTGTGCTAAATGAAGTGGCTTTTGCTTTAGGTGTCTGGGCCACACCTTGCAATAATGATAAGGTGTCTTTTGGTAATGAAGGCCTTTGCTCACAAGGGAGACACAGGGAAGAGGACAGGCGGACAGAAAAGGGTGTGGGGGGCATTGGGGAGATCCACTGCATCTAGTGTCTAATATTACACCTCCAGGCTACAAACAAGGGCTGCATGAAAACCCTTTGTGAGGTTAAGAAGTAAAGAAGACAAAAAGCACTTGGTCACGCAAATGCCCTCCCCCCTCTCATCCTTTTGCAATTTTCTCCCTCTGTCTTTTCTTTTAACACTTTAGACAGAGAGCATTAGGCCCACTTCTGCGATTGCGTGCATATGTGTGTGTGCAGGCATGCATCTGCGCTCTTTGATGGTCGCCGAAGCCCCTCTCGCATTGTGAGGAAGAAGATAATTCCCCTCCTCCTTCATCCACTTCGTTTTTCATCCCTCCGTTTCTGCATGGCAACAAATAAACAGGTCTAATTAGACCAGAGTAGGCCTATTCATGGCACTGACAGTGGGAGATGGATGCAGGGGCTTTCACAGCGCCCTTCGCCTTTGTCTTTGGCTAACGCTTGGTGACATTTTGATAGAAGATTTGGTGTTGACTGAGGGGCCACATGCAGAGAGAGGGATGACCTTCTAGGAGACCTCAAGGAATGGACATATAGCCACAGTCTCATGCTGTCTTCTGACTTTGTTGTTTGACTTTCCTAGCTTTCATGGGTCACCTTAAGGATTCAGTCTGGATTTAATTTAACCAGTTAGCTGTGCTCAAACAGTTTGACAAGTGAAGGGAAAATCACCATTTTAGAACTGAGATGATCCCATCCCAGCACAGATCTGCTTAATTCCATTGTTTACAGATGTTATAAATATTCGCCACAGTATTAACAGCGCTGTCTGCCCCTGCATTAAAATGTCGGACGGTTAGTGATGAAGAATTTGAACCTAATAGATCCCTGTGTAAACAAAGACGGCAGTGTGGCGACGCTGCAATTACAGGTTTGGCATTTAACAGGCTGCAACTCTGGCTAATGCATGATAGTCTGACAGGAGGACAAAAGCAGGAGGAGACTCTGACATCACCAGGAGCTCACTGTGCCAGATCTGCACTGTGGACATCTTCTTGTCACTTTGGATAACACTTTATTTATTATCAGCACATTTATTACAACCCGGCAAGATTGATACAATATTTTGACCCTCATAAATGTAGATTTGAACCATTTGGGAGCTTTGTGTTTGTAGAATAGTTTCTGATGATGATTATGTCCTCTTTCTGACCTCTGTAGGATACAGGATCCAACCGCCATCTAAACTGGAAGCACTTTGAGAATTACCTGAGTCAGTGAGAAAGGAGTTGGAAGTTGGAAGAAATTTTTAAAAAAGTGGAGAAATCCCCTGCTTTAGACTGCCTTTCTGTCTCTCAGGGAGCTACTGAAAAGCAGATGGAGGGATAGGGGAGAGAGAGAGGAAGGGAGGGGGGAGAAAAACAATAGGCCAAGGAGTCTCTTAGCCCCTCTCTCCCATCAGAACTAGCAGTGTCCAAAGCAGGCATTCCTGGCCTATTATTTGCCTCTCACTGGATCTGATCTGCCACTTTAATTACCTTAGTGTATTTGTGTGTACTTGTGTGTGAGCCTGTGTCCGTGTGCATGCGTGTGAAAGCAAGGGACATGCTTAATTAAAAAACAGAGGTAGGTGCGGCTCAGGCCATCTCTTTTGTTCTTCTCTTAAAAGAAGGGAACTGTTTCTGCAGTGTGGAAAAACCCCGGGCTTCATTGTTAGTTTCTCTCTCTCTCTCTCACTCGCTGTATCTCTATGTATCTGTCTATCTAGCCCTCTCTATTGCGCTCTCTCTTAGATGAAAGTAGTCTGGTTGGTTAGTAGAGCGAAGGAAGCCAGTGGGGGAGAGAGAGAGAGGGGAAGGTTTCGTAGCTAGCAGTAACATGATCTGCCTTGAAAGAAACAGTAGTGGGCACTACTGCTGTGAAAGGTGTGAAGGGAATGAAGCAGAACAAAAAGAAAGCAAGTCAGAAAACTTTTACACCTATTTATGCTTGAGACAAGATGTCAGGTAATCAGCTTTTTAGAGCTGATTACCTGATCTCTGCGAGTCTAAAGATCTCCGTGTCTAAAATATTATTTTGAGCTGTCAGAGGTGGAAGTGGAAAAAACTGAATTCACTGTATAGCGACACCAGACATCTCTTTACTTCTGTGTCCAGCTATGTTAAATTAACGCATGCTGAATGGATCAGGACGACTTCAAACGCTTACACCAGGCTGCATTGCACCACATTGCTTTTTCATGAGAGACGATGGGCCAAGTTAAGACCTAAGACTTTAGTATTTTACTAAAGATCTAATATCCGGTCTTCTAATAGCATAAGACATGTCCAGCTCCACTTCTGAGTTGCAGAGGAGGACGAATGAAATGTGTACACTCGGCCAGCAGCGTCCCCACATAAGCGTAAAATATTTAGATGCAGGGATATGCATTGCACTCACGGAAACGGTGGTATTTTACTTTAATCTTTTAGAATTTAGGTTAACGACTCCATCAAAAAAGCCCGAGCTCACAGACATTTTGGAGAACAGGGTAAACTTATACCTTCCAAAACAGCATTAACAAGCAATTTGGTCAGTTTTGCTATATTTGTTCTTTGTGTTTCCTGGCCTCACAAGCCTCTTTTTACCGGGGGAATGCATATTTTCAACGAAATGGGAAAACAATTCCCGACATTAACATTTAACCCCAAACTGGGTTGAAAGTTATTCGCAATCACGTAAAAAAAAAATAGTTGCAGGTAAAAAGACAGTAGTCATGTAAGGTTAGTACTACTTTGTTTGTTAGTGTTCTATTGGTGGTTATACTGACCAAATGAATGTGTTTAGTTGGGAAGGTTTAATAAGAGATAGCAAAAAAATGGATAGAGAGACGCCATATTATTGTTGGCAGGCAGCACACATGTAAACAGCTGCTAACCTGTTAGCATCAGGGGTGATATGTCAGTGCCAAGTGCTTAACACATTGGCTTATCCATAAGACATAATTCCATACTTAAAGTGTTAGGAGATGCATAATTCATAAACTGCAGTGTTTTATGTCCGAGCTACAATTCAAAGGGGTTGCTCCCCAATGAAATAAGCGGTGAAATGACACCACTGACAAGTAGTAAATCCTGTCGTATGTGTCGCATTAGCTCTCAAACCCACTGCTTCTGAACAGCTTTACCCTCAATCACGTTTTACACAAGCCTTGGTAAGAGGGACACTGCTGGAGAAATGTATATGTTTGACTAAAGGAACAAGCCCAGCCTGTTGTTTTTCGTGTCATAAATGCGTTTTGTTTTCTTTGTCTGTCCAACAGGCAGCGCAGCTATGTTTTAGGTCAAACCTGTGTCTATAAAAGTAAGACAAATCGGTGGAGAGACAGGCTCAGTGTGTGTGTTTGTGTGTTAACAGCATGCATTCTTGTGGCATAACACATATTTGGCATGTTTCAACCCCTTTGCTTGTTTAGAATTCGAAGCTAATTGTTACTAATTTCTCTGCAATTACAAGTGTGAGTTAACGTGTAGACAGGTGTGTTTTTGTTTTTTGCTTGTAGGTATGTGTGTGGGTCTGTGTGTAGAAGAAAACATAGTTGTTATCTTTAGCATTGGTGCCTTGGGCTAAGGATCACCTGGGTTAAAAAAAAATCTGATAGCGTGATGTAACTTTTGGCAGGCATTTTTTGCTTCGTAGTTATAAGCAAAAGATTTACTTTTAAATTGTGAAAAATTCCAAATGTTTGCAGAACTTCACTTCACCCCTTGACTGCCTGACTGTACAGACTTATGCTCAGGAGATTTTTCCATGTACATGTCAGACATCTGCCTCCTCGCTAAACTGAAAAGCACTAAAATTCATTTTCTGCTCCTTGTGAATTTTTCTTTAATCTCACAAATAGAGAGACAGAACCTGAGTGAGACACAGAGAGCGAAAACATAATTTCTCTCTTTTAATCTATCACTAGTCCCCATGGAATCATCTCTTGGATACGTCAGATTAGACCTGATTATAGCGCGTGCACACACATGCATCCACAAACATACACACATGTTTGATTTCGTTCCTCACGCTTTTACTGTCCCTCCCACTGGCTTTGTTTAGCCCTGGATTGTTGCGGATTAATCCTCTAATTGCTTTGTAGCTTTGTTGTGAGGGAGAGGGAGTGTAGAAAAAGAGAGTTAGAATTAAGCAGCAGGTGGATTGGGTTAAAGGTTAACATGGCTCTTTAAAGCTTTCTTTTAATGCCAGCTCATTTACACGCAAGCATCTGAAAGGCGCTGGTACTGTATGAAGTGAAAAGACACTGGCATGCACAACTAGTTCTCATTTTTTGCATTTAGCTGAGCACGAAAGCAGTTTCTTCTAAATAGCAATGAAGCGTCAGCTCTTAAGCTTTCAGTCTGTTTTACTTTTCCCCTTATGACTTTGTCTCAGTTGTTTCTTTTTGCTCTCTTTCGGTGATGAGAAATTATGCCTGTAATTGCAAAATGAAATGATTGTGGGGTGCCGTGTGTGTCAGCTTAGGAGGCTTTTTTCGGCATTGTTTGTGTTGGTTGTGTTTGTGTGTGCCTTTGCATTTGTGCCTTGTTGTGAAAAGCCAAGAGATTGAAGTAGTGAGGGGTTGAGAGATGGGCAGCCGCCCAGGATTGATAACATCTCACTGGTATTCCAAACATCATTCCTCATGGAAGCTCGTTCTCTCTCTTTCTTTCTCTCTGTCTCCTTCTTCCTCTTTCCCGTATTGCCCCTGCATGAAAACACATTTCGGAAACATTATGAGACATTATAAATGTAAATATTCTTTAACTTCCTGATTTATTCCCGTGTCTGCACCCTCCTCTAGAAAATTTGCCAACAGGCAATATGCAGTGTCTTACTTTCCTTTTCCACAAAGAGTCTAAATCATGACTTCAGGGCATTAATAGGTTAATAGGTGCTGTCTAATTAACAACTCCTGACTGGTAAGAACATGCCAAGACTGATTTAGCCAATGATTGAAGACTCCTCTAAATCCAATCCACTTTTCCTCTTTAAAAAAACACTAACTTTTCTGCATATAAGTTGTTAAAATGATTGATCAATGTTTTCATTGTGTGTTTAATTTTGTGTGTGCAAAGATAGCTTGTACTAGTCTGAAATCATAATCTTTTAACACAATATTAGCACACACAGGACACAACAGAGGTGAAACTGATTCCAGTGTTGCGCAGTGGTATGCCGATCAAAGAGCCTATTTACTAGACAATTGGGTTATTCCTATAAACTTCCCCACTGCTGGCTGCCATGGGAGCTGCTTCATTCATTTATACCTCATTTCCCCTGTTTCTAAGCTCTGGTCCCTGAGGTCAATGAGAGACAAAACTTTTGTTGAAGGATGTTTTTTTTTTCTGTGGTTGTGTCAAGCAATCTGCAGTCTGTCAGTTATAAGACAATGATTCAAGTGGGAACGCTAATATTGGATTTTTCCTTTTTTTCAAAAGTTGTCATGGTGCTAGTTGCTTAAAATTGTTATTATTTCTCAGTGGTAGACCATACGGAGGTAAATAATAACCAACAATATCTGCTGTGAAACACCATTTACTAAAACTCTGTTCTCCTTTCTTTATTTTCAACTCAGGTCCCTGTTAGGCTGGATGAGATGAGATCCCTATGTAGTGGTTGTCATGGCAACTTGTGACTCTCCCCCTATGGTGTCGTCACGGCAGCAGGAACATGGTGGCCAGAGGCTGGACGCTGCTGCTGAGGACAACTCCATTGTCGCCATGGAGACCAGTGTCGCCAACAGCAACAACGCCAACAACAACAACCAATCGTCGCCTGTCGCCATTGGAGAGCCGGAAAATGGCCTTGGAGAGCCTGCTGTCAGCCCGTTGAGGTCCACAGCTACCCCCACCACTGTCAGTGCAACCATCGACCCTGTAACTGAACAGAGTCGGAGAGAAAGCTTTACTACCGGTAACAAAGGGAGTGTTACCGGGACTTTACCAGGAGTAGGAGGAGGAGCAGCTTTGGGTTCAGACTGTTCTGCCCCTGCCACATCTCCAGTGGCGCCGGCAAAGGAGATCCCCTGCAACGAATGTTCTAGCTCCTTCTCCAGTTTACAAAAATACATGGAGCACCACTGCCCCAACGCCCGCCTGCCTACCACTGGAGGTCACGAGGAGGGTGAGGAGATTGAAGGGATGGTTGGGGAGGAGAGTGAAGACGAGGTAGAGCGTGAGGGGGGTACTACAGAAGTGGGGGAAATGAACAGCGAGATGGAGATGGAAGAGGAGAGCGATGTGGAGAACCTGTGTGGTGAGATCATCTACCAGCCCGATGGCTCTGCCTTCATTGTGGAGGACTCCAAAGAGCAGCGTGGCAACCAGGGGGGGCTCTCTGGGGCTCTCCAATTCAGGGGCCTGCTGTCCTCCCAGACCTTCCCCAATGCCCAGGCCAGCAGTGGCCAGAGTGGCCTGAGCCCAGGGGGGGAGCGGTTGGAGCAGCCCGCTGCACCCATGTCCTTCTACCCCCAGATCATCAACTCCTTCCACATCGCCTCATCCCTGGGGAATAAATCCCTGGTGACCGACCACCCCTCCTTCCCAAATACCTCAGCTGGAGGGCTGGCGGGCGCTGGTCCCGTGTTGCACAGTTTCCGTGTCTATGACCTCCGCCACAACAATGACAAAGACTATCTGAAGGCGGATGGTGCAGCCAAAAACTCCTGTGTGTCCAAAGATGTCCCCAACAATGTGGACTTGTCCAAGTTTGAGGGCTGCGTGGCCGATGGGCGGCGGAAGCCTGTGCTGATGTGTTTCCTGTGCAAGCTGTCGTTTGGCTACAGCCGTTCCTTCGTGACACATGCTGTCCATGACCACCATATGACTCTGAATGAGCAGGAGCAGAAGCTGCTGAGCAACAAGCACGTCTCTGCCATCATCCAGGGCATCGGCAAGGACAAAGAACCTCTTATAAGCTTTCTGGAACCAAAAAAACCCCCCAACTCTGTGCTACCCCATTTTCCCACACCTGCCAACTTCCTAGGGCCAGACACAGGGCTCCGCGGCTTGTGGAATGCTTTCCACAGTAGTGGGGAGAATGCAGATTCCCTTCAGGCAGGTTTTGCCTTCCTGAAGGGCAGTGCCAGCAGCTCCTCCAATGACCAAACCCCCAGAACCCAAACCATGCCAAAGGCTGAGACCAACCCAAACCTCGGGGGAGGGGCTGGTGCCCATAGAAACCCCAGTGGGAGTTCTCCTGCTGCTGCAACTGGTGGCAACCTGGAAGGCCGGAACTCTGATAGTGACTGCAAGGGCCACATTAGGGACACATGCACTTTGCAACCCAATGGGCCGGACCTGAGCCAGTACCCGCTCATCAAGCGGGAGCCCGGTGCAGTGGGAGGAGAAAGTCCAGAGCAGGATGATGATACTTACTCTAATGGTGGTGGAGTAGAAATGGAGGTAGATGAGGAGGAGGAGCAGGCCATGACCATAGCGATGACAGGCCAGCGAGCTGACAGCACCAGTAGCAAAGATTTCCCTCTCTTAAACCAAAGTATTTCCCCTCTTTCCAACAGTGTGCTAAAGTTTAACAGTGACAGCAAAGGCCCTGCATCCACCTCCTCTTCCTCCCTGCCTGTGTGTGAGAAGCTGGAGATGGAGAAGAGCCGTCTGTCCGCTGCCCTGGCAGCTGTCAGAGAGCGGGAGAGCAGCAACGACTCAACCAGTGAAGCCCTGGCAGGACGTGATGGGTCGTCACCATCCTCCCACCCCCTTGACTTGATGATGTTGCGTAGAGATGATGAGAGTCCTGGGCCTCTGCATCAACACACAGGAAATCCTAGTACGCCTGGAACTCCAGGGACACCTGGTACCCCTGGCCCAGGTGAAGGGTCCCCAGGTAGTGGGGTGGAGTGCCCCAAGTGCGACACAGTTTTGGGATCCTCACGGTCTCTGGGAGGGCATATGACGATGATGCATTCACGTAACTCCTGCAAGACGCTGAAGTGTCCCAAGTGTAATTGGCACTACAAGTACCAGCAGACGCTGGACGCCCACATGAAGGAGAAACATCCAGAGTCTGGAGGATCATGTGCGTACTGCCGCACAGGACAGCCTCACCCTCGTTTAGCCAGAGGCGAAAGCTATACCTGTGGATACAAGCCTTTCCGCTGTGAGGTCTGTCTATCTAATTTTCCATTGCTATGGATTTCTGTTTTCTCTGTCTTTTATCTGTTTGAAATTCACAAATTAAGATAGTAAGATATTTAAGTTTAGTAAGTAACAGTATTAGTAAGATAATTAAGGTAGTCTAAAGAAGTCAGAGAATGGGTTAAATGTGTTTCTCTTTCTGTGTTTTATTCAACAACACCTATCACAGCTTTAGAGGTAATCTGTAAAGACTGTCTCAAGAAAATCATTTTGATACTGAATAATTTATCAGATCAGTCAGTTTTTATTATAAATGCATATAGTGTATATCATGCATCACTATATTAAACCTTGCCTTGTAGGTATGCAACTACTCAACCACCACCAAAGGCAACCTTAGCATCCATATGCAGTCAGACAAGCATCTGAACAACGTACAAACACTCCAGAACGGTGGAACTGAGGCACAATACAACCACAACCATGCCAACCCTGTGCCCAGTGCCAGCCTTGGTGCAGGCTGCGGTGCACCTTCGCCATCCAAGCCCAAACAGAAGCCCACTTGGCGCTGTGAGGTAATGAAACAAACAGAGAATCATTGTAGTGCTGTGGTAGCAACATACCAAGTTGTCTACACAATGAGCCAGTTATTTCCCTCTGCGTCACTGTGTCTATTATTTTTCTTGGCCGCATCATCTGACCTCTGGTCATTTATAAAACTGAATTTCTCTTACATTCTATCATTATCTCCAAGTATTGTAGAACCATAAGAAATATAACACTATACTATACTAATAGGTGATGCTTGCATCATTATAATTAAGACTTTTCTTGTTGTTGTCAACGCTCATATTAAACATTATATAAACGTAAATGTTTGTTTCAATGAAAGTTGATTAGAATAATGAATTACAATTTAATTTGAAGTGTACAATAATGCTTTGAAGATGTCTTGAAAATTTAATTTCTCCTACTTTACTTCCAACAGGTGTGTGACTATGAGACCAACGTGGCTCGGAACTTGAGAATCCATATGACCAGTGAGAAACACATGCACAACATGATGCTGCTGCAGCAGAACATGAAGCAGATCCAACACAGCCTCCATCTAGGCCTGGCCCCTGCTGAGGCAGAGCTTTACCAGTACTACCTAGCTCAAAACATGGGCCTGGCAGGTGTAAAACTGGAGAACCCAGCCAGCAGCAGTGGCCCAGACGCCCAGATGATGATTAACCCGTTCCAGCTAGATCCTGCAACTGCAGCTGCTCTTGGATCTGGTCTAGGTGAGTGATGCTGGAATTCAAATGAAACACAGGGATACAGGTCTGATAAGTTTTAAACATTTGTTAATGAAAATGCAAAAAAAGGCACATTTCTGCTGAGGGTGTGACAAAGTATTTCCCTTTTTAATATTTTTGCCTCAAGCTTGTTATTCGGTTTTCTTCTGCTCATCTTTCACTTGGTCAGTTTTATCTGTTTTATCTCATATATCTGATGCCATCGGGGTATTGTTTTTATCTCAGTGCCTTCTTTTGTTGCTTCCCATTTTTCTCCCTGCCCTCTCACCTTCTCTTTTTCTGCTCCCATCCCTTTTACCTTACCCCCCTTAGCTCACCCTCTTCTCTTTCTCTTTCCCTCTTATCTCTGCTCTCATATTGTCCCTCTGTCATTGTCTCCTTTCTTTGACCCCTCTCACTGATTAAAAAATGATTATGAGACGCCACATGAGAATTATTCTTAATCTTTCATTTGTAATTTTCTTAAGTCAGCTTAATCCCCCCCCACACACACACACCATCCACACCACCCCACCTTCCCACACCCTGGAGAGAACACACACACACACACACACACTCACAAACATACACTCACACACAGCAGGAAGCGGATTCCCTTAGGAGTGAGAGAGATTTAACAATGACCCTGCAGTGCTACACACCCACTCCCTCCTCTAGTGTGGAGGTCACAGCCCAGCCAGCAGATGTACTCTCAGTGAATTACACTGATAACACACAGCTCCCCATAGTGAGTGCAGCTGTACATAGGTTTAGATGGTGTGATCGGAATATTTATATTCAAATACTCACACATACACACACACATGCATGCACAGAGGAATGATGAATATACACGCATAGTCTAAATTTCTACTTACATTTCCATTCCACATTCAGGTAAGAGTGTTACATACACACACCCACACACAAACACGCATTTAGTCATCCGCTAATTGGCTAAATTATACTTAAACTTTAAAAAAACGGTTCAGATGATGTCTAATAGTTAAATCCTCTGTGCTCCATACACCGTGTTGAGATATTATCTGAAAGAGAGACATGATGAGCTTTGATAACATGTATAGAGAGACAATGAAGGGATCAAACGAAAGATTTAATTACATCTGTATGAATGGCAGATCTGTTTTTTGTTCTCGAGTGGGTGGGCAGAAGAAAGAGAAAACGTGTGTAATGCATTGATCAGCTTTTCAAATCTGTGTGTGGATGTGAGAAAAGCCTGGAGCCCTACAACCGTTGTCCCACCATTGCTGAGAGCAGTAATTAAAACTACCTGATGAGCGAGTTAGCAAGTTGAAAAGGATGATTGTAATTGATCCTGATTCAATCCTATTAGGGTTTTTTATAGACAAGACTTTGTAAGGATCCCTAGTCCTCTGTGAGGCTTTATTTTATCAAATCCTTTTGTGTGAGAGAGGCCTGCATAGAGGACTCACTTCTCCCTCCACACTTAATTTCATTTAATAAAAAGAGCCTTTTCTCTTTCTCTCAATCCTTTATCCCTCCCTATGCATGCCAGCCTTTCATTTTCATCTGAGCTTTGTCTTTCTGTCATACCTCTTTGTTTTTATGTACCATTCTTCCTGCTGTGCATACTGCCTGCCTCCGATCTGACATGTTATCTCTCTATGCTTCCATGTATGTAATCCCTCTTGAGGCCCTACATTTTACATTTTCACTGTCTCTTTTCCTCTTTCGCTGTCTAACCTGCGTTTTCATTCATTTTCTCCATAGTGAATAGTGACCTATCAGCGGAGTTGCGTCTCGCCAGTGGTCAACTGATGGCAGATGACCTATCACTGGTGTCCTCAGGTGGAATGGGGGGCATGTCCTCATCAGACCCCTCCCTCTCCTCCATGTCCCCACCTATCAGCGACCCCTCGCTGCGCCTCTACCAGTGCGCTGTGTGCAACTGCTACTCCACAGACAGCCTGGAGGCTCTCAATGCCCACGTCAACGCAGAGCGCTCTTTGCCCGAGGAGGAGTGGCGCTGTGTGGTGGGCGACGTCTACCAGTGCAAGCTCTGCAGCTACAACACGCAGCTTAAGGCCAACTTTCAGCTGCACTGCAAGACAGACAAGCACATGCAGAAGCACCAGCTGGTGGCCCACATCAAGGAGGGAGGCAAGGCCAACCAGTGGAGATTAAAGTGTGTGGCCATTGGCAACCCTGTGCACCTCAAGTGCAATGCCTGTGACTACTACAGCAACAGCGTGGATAAACTGAGGCTACATGCCACCAACCAGAGGCATGAGGCCGCCATCCGCCTCTATAAGGTAAAAATGCTGTTTTCTTTTGTTGTGAGTGTCCTGCAGGAACATCAGTTCTCTAAACTCTTTTCTTCCAGCTGAGAAAAAACTCAACATTAAAAAAAACATTGAGAAAATGAGAAAAGTATAATTATACAAGTAAAAAAATTTCAAATAGAGTATTTATTGTTTTTGCAGAACATTGACGTTATAATGTATACAGCAGGATATAACTATGATAGCATTTTTACTGTTATACAACTGAAGGGAACACCACTCAGTTCAAGTTCAGAGTCAGAAGAGGCATATGTGTTTTTGTTTATCAAGAGTTTGCCCCATCCTCTTAACTGTAACCATCACATGGATATAAAGTTCCCATGAGAATGGAATGACAAAGATGAAAAAGGTCACCGTGTGAGTACGCAGGATGATTTCCATCAGATATGGCTACATTTCCTGCTTGTGACCAGCTGGCACTACTGTTTCTGTTAATTATACACAAGTCACGTACTATCAGCGAGTTTCAAATGTTTCGAATTTTTGATTATCCTCAGCTGTCTTTTCAGTTCATCCTTCCAGCTGTAAATAATTCTGGAATAATTCAAGAATTTGTTTTTATGATAAGGGTGTAGAACTGGATTAAGAAAATAGTTTTACACTGAACAGTGTCAGAACAATAGTATCTCACATACAGTGCAAAGAAACTATGGAAAGTGAACCACACTTTTTACGTGTTGTATTTGATACCTACAGTAAGTAATGCACAAATACACATTTAGACACACTTAAAAACCAAAATGATACTACTTTTATGTAATTGCTGTGATTAAGAAAAGATTTATGATTTTAAAAAGTTATTAGCCTAATTTGGATTTTTTAATAATTGTAAACATTACCACAGATTTTTTAATAAATGTGTACATATGTGTAATTATTTTTTATATAATAGATTTCAATAGCACACAGCATTCATGTACACACACACACACACTTTTCTTTAGGCTGCAGCTTGAACCCTTTTTGCTTAGGAAGAATAGATTATTTGGTCATGACTTTTCATAGGTTTAGCACACTATTTGCCCACCAGAGCAGTGAACTAACAGAAGAGTCACTTACTTAACTAATTAAACCCTTCACACTCTGAGCAATAAATGGTTTCTGCAGGTTCTGAAATTCCAACAAGGCCAATATTTGGCATCTTTCTCCTCTTCAATAGATTTAAGGTGATTTAGTTTGTCAGACATCTCCTTCAGCTTAATAGGATGCTGTTACATTTCGAGGCCTTGACCTATAGGACAGGATCAAGTGCATTACATTAATGAGCCTTTCTTAACTACTGTACGCAACGTTTGGCAGTGGGAGGTGTTTGTGTGTGTGTGTGTGTGTGTCTGTGTTGTGCCTCAAATGTAGAGACAACAGTAGTAAGAGGATATAAAAATGTCAGTTGACGTTGTTCAGGGTTTTTTTGTAATTTGAAAAAATATATATTACTGCAATTTTAACTCTATACTGATTTCCCCACTTTTGTTTTATATTAAGAAGAGCTTGTCATAATTATTTATCTTAATCTTGTCAGAGTAACTGCAACGGACCCATCAGTTGTTTGTATAATTGTTTGTGAATATGGTGTCTGCATTGCACATTAACCTCTCAGGAATTGCGTTTATTCAGAAAGCTGCGACTGATTCTTACTTAGAGTTCCAAGGCTTGAGTGGATTAGCCCATTGGCATTCTTAGGGTTATTTAAAACAGTTGTAGTGTTGACTTAAACAGGATGTACATATTGACACAGGATTGGCTGACAGTCCACTAAAGGCTGAACTTGGCATGGGATGAGTTGGAGATGTCTATCCTCAGGGATCTTTCAGTAATTGCATTAAAATATTGCTAATTTATGAATTCTTAAGGAAGGTACTGCCTACACATTGGCCTACATTAGCTGAGGTCCTAACCCATAGGATCAGCTTGATTAGTTCATACTAATCAGGATCTCCTTACTGCCAGAGGAAGACTTTAGCATTGGTGTGTGTGTTTGTGTATGCATGTGTGAATGCATTTTAGAGTGTTGAGCCACTTTTGGCTGCTGTTTCAGTTTATTTAATATGAGGCAATAGCCAGATAGGTTACCTAGGCTACACTGAACATTGGCAGCCATTTAATCATGCAAAGAAAGCTATTTATACCAGTTGTGATTAAATGTACAAACCCAAGAAGCACAATCAACAGTACAGAAATGCAACAAAGAGGCTTGTCTGAAAATATTTCTAGTTTAGTTCTTATTTTGCTTTCCAAGTTCAGTAAAGCAAGGGAGTGTCCTTTTAGGCACACGCAAATACCAGTTTAGCCGAGGCAAGCGAGGGTCATGCCAATGCCCCCTCTGTGCACCCATACACCCCTGTACCTCATCTACCCACCCACCTACCCCACAGGCCTCAACAAATCTGTTCCACAGATGACGCTTTTAATGCCTCTGGCAGAAATCCCACTATTTTACCCTTGGACATGTGGTAGTAAAGCAGAGAGAGGGGGAGAGAAAGCATAGAGCAGCAGAGCAAGAGCAGAGGGAAAAAAATCATTTCTTTATTTGACCAGAAAAACACCTCTCCTTTTATGTATTGGCAGAGGTGAAAAGCACATGGGGATGGAGGTAGCTTGGCCGGGCGCATAAAAGATCCGAGTGTTGACGACTTTACCATCTGGTTTTTTGGAAACACAGAATATCTTTATGGCATGGGAAACCATTTGAAGATACAAACAAAAAGCATATTCAGGAGATTTTATGGCTGCTTTGTAGCAGCAATGGAGTACTTCTAATGGGAATTGAGAATTTGAAAGTTTTTTTTTCCAGACTTTGAAACAGCAAAAGGGAAATGACATTAGCAGCACATGGACATCAAGTGATCTGGTGTCCAGGGCACAGCAGGTGGCGCAGGAAGTCATAGGCCTTATATGGAAAAAGCGGAGGTCTACGCCTCGCTGCTTATTGGAGCAGAGAGTTTTCTTTTAATACTACTGCACAAGGTTTTTTTTTTAAATCTCAAGTTTTTATTTTCCATATAATCTCTTGTGATTCAGAATTTAGTTTGAAATGAAAACTTCACTCCAGTGTTATCACAGCTGTCAAGTGCAAATCTTTATCCCCTAGAAGCATTGTAAATGACAAAATGGAAGATGTTTTAATGTAGCATTTTTATGCTAGCAGCCTGTGAGGTAAGCTCTGCATTAAATGGTGTCGTAGCATAGCATGTCCATAGCTGGCCGGCCTCATGTTTAGCTTAGCATCAAATATGATGATGTATGGCTTCGTTATGATTTTTAATAACAAACACTGGGCTTAATACACATGGAGACAGGAGTAAATCTGTCAGTGCCATTCACAAGTGCTGCAGGGCTAAGTAGGGGGTTTAGTTTGTAGTGAGCATGTGTGTTTGTGTGTGTGTGTCCCCACAGAGCTTTGAGGTTGAGATCTGGGCTGTGCTTGCCCCTGGGTCATTAGGAGTTGAGAATGTTCATGGTCAATGTGGCATGGTCAAGGACCACACACACACACACACACACGTACACACACTCTCTCTGTCTCATAGGCCATGGCACCTGTTTCTCAGATGGCTGTCCGTATAAATCTTAAACTGTCCTCAGTCACCACTACCCCGCCCCTGTCTGTCTGTCCAGCTTTCCATCATAATTCATGCGGAAATGGACGTCCGGGGTCCACTGCACATTTCCATATCTCTGTTTTTCTTTTCATTATTTTTCCCCCTTTCTTCCCTTCTCTCATGCACTCCTTTGAACTCGGAATCTCAGGCTCATAAAATGCTCAAATTTTTATGATAGATATGGAGGGAAAGAGGGAGGCAGGAGGACATTTAGATTGAGCGCTTTGTCGGTGGAACATACAGAGAATAAGGACAGAGATAGAGTGTCTCTTTCTGCCTTGTCTGTCTCACTCCCTCTCTCTTTCCCTCACTCTTTGTTTTGTCTCTGACTCTCTTTCTCTCATTTTCTCTCTCTCTCTCTCTCTTTTTCTATCTCTCCCCTGGGGAGCAGCAGATAGGCCATCTCATTACCCATGATCCTCTTGGCAACACCATGGCCGGGAAACGAGGGGTGGGCGGAATTAAATGAGGGGGTGGTGGGATGAGGGAGGGATGGAAGGAAAAGGAGAAGAGGAGGAAAGGAGACTGGATTTGTGGATGCATCAAAAGAAGAGTCTCCCTCTTTTTTTTTTTTTTTGCATTCTTCCATCAACCAAGGGACATTTTTTTTCTTTCAATCTTCCAACTCTGTCCCCCTCCCTCACATTTTATCCTCCTCCATCTCTCTCGGATGGAGATGGCTATGCTTATGCATCTGTGATATTAAGTCTACCGCTGTGCCTTGGCTATTAGCAAGGGTCAACCCTGCCCACTCTCATTTGAAAATCAAATGGCCCTATATATATGCAGCCCAAATTATCGGACTGTCATTTGGAATTGTGTGATGGGGAAATGGACAGGAGATTGACTCCCATAGATTTGCATAAAAAGCCATTGTGCTGGTCCCCGGAATAGAAAAGAGAGGATCTATTTCAAATGCACGGCACCATTTATAACACACACACACACTCCCATAAATGCATATAGAGGTATGGAATTACATACATTCATATAGAGACACACTTACATATACAGTAACTGCATACACACTCGCACGCAATTGTAGCCTCCGTTATCAAGTTACCATTTTCCACTTGAGCCCATGTCCGCTTGTTCCAGACACAGGCTCTTGATCACTGCGTCCTTGTCTCACACTCACAGACAGACTTAAAGGGTTGCTATTCTCTTCAAAAAGGAATGTTCACAGACACTTCACACTAGATGCTACTTGACTGCAAAATATAGATTTTCATGTTCTGTCATGGAGACGGATGATGTAGCCCGCCGCCAAGAGTTCAGTGCTGTAAACCTGAGCAGACGAATGAATTCACTTCAGTGTTTTTGCCAGAAAGGTTGTCTCTCTTATTTCTGTCTGTCTCTTCATTTTTCACTTCTACAAGTTGATCTTTTTCTCAGTCTCTCTCTCTCTCTCTCTCTCTCTTTCTTTCTTTCTTTCTCTCTCTCTGTATCTTTTTCTCTGTCTCTCGACGAGGCAAAGGGACGCCAGTTAGTAGATTATTCAAATCGTCTCCTCTTTCACCTGCGTGGAGATTACAATGGAAATCTTTCAGAGGTCCGGGGGTGGTGAAGTGGGGGACGGAGGGTGGTGGCTAATTAAAGCATAAAAGCAGGTGTGTGCATGTGTGTGTGTGTTTGTGTGTGTACTCTGTTGCTTTGTGTGTTTGACAGAGTGGTTTGAATGGGCGGACTTCACCGCCCTCCCCCCCTCTTCCTAATAATCCTCATAGATATTAATAAGAGTTTCGCCCCTTCTCCTTCCAACGCCTTAACCAGATGGTCGGCACAGCATTAGTGTGCGTGTGTGTTTGTGTGTGTGTGTGCAATGTCCAGCTTTGGACATTGCACACTGATTGGCACTCATATGTACTGTTTAATTACCCTAGCCAGCTCGCCCTCCCCTCCTCTCTACTTCCTGACTTTCTGGTGAATTAGTTAAAAGTGGCTCAGACCTGCAGATTGTATGATAGTAGTTTTCTTCCTTTAGCAAGGTGTGTTTTTCTGTGTGTAAGACAAAGAAAAAAGAGAGGGCTGTTTTTCTCATATTAATAGCCAGATGTGATCCTCTTCATAATCATCCCCATCCCTCTATGGGCTGTGGGTCATTTGGGCCGGGCCTGGGCCGAGCCATTTGTCCATGTGCAGGGGACTGTGAAGTAGATCGGGGCTGACAGGTATGGGAACGATAGCAGAAAAGCGGGGGTACGGAGTGTGTGCAGGAGGGGGTCAGTGTCTTCCAGACCACCAGAAGGAAGGGAACATCACTGGGATGTGGGAACAAAGGGGCTAGCAGGAGTTTGTCTTTTTTTTTTTTTTTTGTCTTTTTCCCCCCTGGCTCATCTGAACCCTCCCTCCCTTGTTATATTCCCACCACCCACCCTCCTCGACTCCTCCCTTTTGCTTCTTTTCTCTTGGGTCTTGATCATGCTGTTGATGGACAAAGATAACAAGAATGTTTTTAAAAAAACAAAAATGTAATAATCAAAGAGGGTGCATGATCTAAAATATGATCTCTCGGGGCACATTGCCTTCACTTTTGATGCCTTGATCTGATCAGAGCTGCTTCAAACAGATCACATGGCAGAGACATCAGATAAATATTTTTGTGTAAGTTCATTAGCTTTAGTTTTGAGATCACCTGACATTAAAATGTGTGCCTAATTTGTATGAAAGTTGTCATAAAAATCGTAGTCTCTTTATACTCTATATGTCAATTAGGGACAGTGTTATAAGTAGGTGCTATATTCTTGAAAAAGCCTGAAATGTTACATCAGCTTTGGTATTTAGATAGCACATTCACGCTTTCCCCCTCTCATGAAGCTATCAGGATATTAATATGGACAAAGTTGGACTGAAATACTCCTCAACGCCCTACCAAATCAATAATCAATCGATTGGAGGTAATTGTGCCTCCCTTGGAACGGTCCCAAGTCTCTCTCTCTTTCTCGCTTTCTCTCACTCTCTCTCTCACACTCTCTGTCATTATCAGCATGTGGCCCAGTATTCGGCATTTCAGCATTCCAGCTGTAATTGATTTTAACCATTAGGTGCTCAGTGAATAGATAAGTAGTGGGAGATATTCGATTATACGGTGAAAGAGAGAGACGGGGATGAAAAGAGTGAGAGAGAAAGAGGGGAGGGAGAAGGATTGAGGGATGTTGTCGGAGAGCTGGAGAAAGAGGAACTGACCTGTCCTGCTGTCTATCCGTCTCTACCACTGGCCTTCTTTCCTTGCAGCAGCACAATACTGCTGACCTCCTGTGAGTTCAAGCAGCTTAGTTTCTGCGAGGTAATCCCTAATGCTTTGAAATAGACCTGATAGAAAGCCCACTTACTTGTTCAGGATTAATATGGGTTGGTTGAGGGGGGGGGGTCTTAGTTTTCAGAACATTTAGTTAAATTAACCCATTGGAATTATCATATCCAAGTCTAATTGTGGACTTGCGCAGGGACGAGAAGTGGTCTGGTTTTAAAAGCATGTTGCACTTAAACAGCAGACAGATGGGAGATTCACATTTAACATCCTTGTATAATATCGGCCGCCATGCATTAATACGCCGCCCTTCTCTATTGTTTATGTTTAGATTTACTTTGCTGGTGGCCAGAGCCCTATTATTCCTTTCAGTGGTTACCCATCCCCTACAGAGGCCATTTTGAATCTGAGTGCAGCTGAGGGTGGTATTGCTTTCCCACTGTTTTCTGAAGATATAAGTCTGATTTTTTTTCACTCTGTCCTTTCTCCTCTTTTCCTCATTCTGGCAGGAGTGTAGGTTAGAACTAGGGGTAGGGGCGGATGGAGGGGGGGGGGGCGGTAGTGGGGGAACAAAGGCAAACATTTGAGTAATCTTCAAAGAGCCCATTGGTATGTTGAGTGGACGCTGGTATGCGGACTGCGGCTGAGGCTTTTTCAGGGGAAAACAATATCCTTCCTTTAGACGGCTGGGGCCTGGGCAAACACTACCAGCCAGGCGACTCTGCCCAGTGCTGCCACCGCTATCAGCTTACCCCCCCCCCCCCCCTCCCCCTGTCTCATGCAGAAAATGGTAGGGTCCTCTATGTTGCCGGAACAGCATGGAGCTCATCATTATAGGTTTATGGGGGTAGACAGAACATCCCAGGATGTCGAATGTGTGGCTGGCTGGGTTTATGTGACGTGTCAGAAACTGGTCCAGAAATTGTTATCTATGTATATGTGCTTGGAGACACACGGTCCCTGTTTCAATGTTTGCGTTTTGATATGGAGGGGTAAAGCAGACAAAAAGAGAGAGGTGCAGACTTAAACCGAACGCCCTCTGTAAAGAAAGTAGGGAGGGATCAAGTGTGCCATCTTGTAGGTCAACTGCAAGGCATTTGATTTCCTGTGGCAATATGCAAAACCGCGCCGCTGAAGAGGTGCTTTCATTGTGCTCTCCCTGGCAGAGGTACCACTCCAACATGCGCTCACACACACACTTATACTCTCCCTGTACACACAACAAGCTACATTGTCACATTGTTTCCTAGGAATAAGACCTGATCCTCGCCTTCTGTTTTATCAAGTGTGTTGAAATATTACACTAATACACTAATATTTAGTGTTACAAAGCGGTAACAAGAATATTACAGTAAAAAGGAGAAGGAACACATGTCCAATCTAACCTTAACTGTCATACTTAAAGTTTGATAATTATAGATTAAACGTGTCATGTGTTCAGTGATGTACCATGATGGTGTGTTCATTTGATAACTACAGCTCTTAAAAGAAAGAGGCAGACAGTCTGCCATTTTGTGACAGTTTCAAAATGAACTCCCTTTGTCCAGTAATCACCAGCCATTTTCTCACGAGGATCCACCCCAGGGATAATTTCTCCCATTTCTCTGTCATTAGCAGGGCCTGGTATTAGGCTTGTGTTTTGTTCCCTGTACCTTTTGTTTTGTGCTAAGTGAAACCATGCGACAGGGTAGGGGCTAACTGGAAAACAATACTCCCCTTCACAGGCTCAGGAATGTGTAATTAGTGATTTGAACCCGACTACGCTCGTCTAGATTCTTCCCTATCATTCTCTCTCTCTTTCCATCTCTTGTTCTTTTGTTCTCTCTGTCATAGTTTCTCAGTCTCTTCGCCTCTCAATCTATCGGTTAGTTTCTCTCACTGTATGTCTCTGTCATTCCTTTTGTCTAACTCTCTCTAATAAACATTTTTAAGCAAGTCTCCATTACGAACAGAGCGAAGAAAACCAAACTTGGCAAAAATCACTGTTCCTCTCGGCACCAAAATTATTTTCCCTTCTCTTCCCTTTCAGTTTTAGTTAAATACAACAACATCAATGTTGTACAAACCTCTTTGATGGTACCAGCCAATGAGCTGTAGCCCCAGATTTTCAACGCCTTTATTTTTGTTTTTCTCAACATCTTTCATAGATCCTGTCAATTAGGCCTTGCCTTGATTTCCCAAAAGCATCTTTGCATGTTGGGAAAAATGGAAAATGATGAACCCTACCCAAAAGCATGTTAGCATTTCAGCAATATCCCTCCCCTTTGCACAGCATTGGAAAAAGATAATCCCACAAGCATGTTAGCACTTCAGTGATCTTGAGCTCAGCATTTTATGATCTCTGTCCCATTGTGAGTCGATGGAAAAGATAATCTTAGCAGCAAGATGGTTTAGGGAAATGGGGAGGTCTGGTCAGTCTCACCTGGCGGCGATGGAGACAAGCGGGGGCTTTTAGACCCTAATGGGCTAAGGTCAGGATGGCTAATAGGGAGTAAGTGGCTGAGCCATGCTGTCTAAATCTAATGCTAATGTAAATACGGATCCATTTTCATGTGGGGGTGGAGGTGAGCTGGCTTTCAAGACACCTAACACACACACACACACACACACACACACATACATGCACCGATGAGTAAGTAAGATTTGTTCTGGTGTCTCTGTCTCCTAGAATCTGTTTTTTTCCCAACTGCTGGGTCAGTACAATGTAAAATACTGTGTGGCTATGCTTCGTTGACTGAGACCAGAAGACATGGATCATGTTGTAAATCCTTAGCAGGGTTGTTTTGTCCTTCTTTCTTTGAGCTGGACTGCATAACTTGTATGTGTGTGTCTGGGCAAAAAAGAGAGAGTAAGGGCGTTTTCACACCTGTCTTGTGTTCGGTTCGATTGAACGCTCGAGCGTTTACCCCCTTGGTGCGGTTCATTTGGGCAGGTGTGAAGACAGCAATCGCACTCGAGTGTGGACCAAAACAACCGGACCTCGTTGAAGAGGTGGTCTTGGTCCAGTTACAAACAAACTCTGTTACGGTTCGTTTGTGGTACGAACGTGATCCAACCTAGATCCGACCCAACTGCAGGAAGCATTGCGGTATCTTTTGGATTAAACCAGCTCCCGTAGCCAGATGCACGGTACATTATGCTCCGTTCTCTTCTTCAGCCGACTGAAGACAGCACGTCTTCTTTGCGTAACATGAAGCAACACATTGTTCTCTAGATGTTGCCTTGAAGTGTGTGTCATTCTGCTCACATATTTTGTCTTGCTATATGGCCCAAATGATGACCGCAATTATGAAGAAATGCCAATTCTGCTGATGGTCAATTGTGGATAGCTATCCCGGAAGAAAAACAAACTATTTTTTTTTGCCCACCAACCCCACGAGATTTCTGGCCAATGAACGATGACAATGATGGCGTGACAGCTCCCACATGGCTTTTGTTGATGCATTTTGGTTCGCTTGAAATTTTGCCGTGTGAAACCAAACTGAAGCAAATTGAAAATGCAATAAAGTAGCAACTCATCCACTGATTTGGACCAAAGCAATTGGACTATAGGTTTGAAGCACTAAGAACGAGAGATAGAGAGACAGAAGTGATTTTTCCGAGAGAGGGGCCAGAGGTCAGGAAGCTCTGAACTTCAGATTGACCCTTGTCCCATACGTCAGACACACTTACATCATTCCTACAAGTGTGTGTGTGTGAGTGAATGTGTTGGTGAGTGAATGTGTGGGAGTCAGAAAAATGGAAGGCAAGACTATTAACCGGATTTTAGAGTTACATTTTTTTTCCAAGCGCTTACAAAGCTCTATCACTATTGCTTCCTCATTTTTTCTGCTGACAAATAGCAAAGAGGAGTAAAGAAGAAATGGAGTGAAAAAAGAGGGAAAGAACAAGACAAAAAGAGACAGAGACAGTATAGAAAAGGAGACGAGCGTCAGAAAGCTAGTATGAAAGACTCATTGTGATAATTCATTTATTTGGCTTGGCGGCCGTTATGCAATGGATGCTTATTATTATTGGGTGACCTAAGCTAAGCTCGCCCACAGGCCCTGCACCTCATGGACAGGCCCCAGAGCTGTGATCACATGTGACTGCCAGCAAGCAGAACTGAGAGAAACAGGAGAAGCAATTTAGCTCTAGGAAATATTTTTCTTAGCGTTTATGAAAGTGAAAGCCTTGGTAGTAAAGAGAAGAAAGAAGACCAGCAGGAAAGAAAAGAAGGTCGGGCGGGTTGGGGGGATTTTTTTTTCTGGGATTGTTTTGTGTCTCCAGCATCTTTAGATGACACTCAGTCGCCTTGTAGGAGTGAGAGAGCGAGAGAGAGAAGCAGGAGATGTGCATTGTGTGTGTATATTTGTGCATATGCAATATGCACTCAGTAGTTTTTGTATGTGGCTTCTATTTGCATATTTGTTTTCGTGCGTTTGCAGCACTGAATTTGTCTCTCCATACACTATATTTGCTGCTCTCTTTATCTGTGGAAGCGAAGTGGCACGTACCTAGGCCCTCAGCATCTCTTTTCAGCAGTGCAGTCTGCCAGCGGATCCATTGGCAGTGATCTTGCGTTACATCTATGTCTTGGGGGCTGAGCGGCGGTTAGCAGTAACATGTGTTAGGGAGGTGGTAGCACTGATGGAATTCTACACTTGGCAGCCTTCCAGGCAGCGCTGGTATGTGTTTAAAATACTTTCAAGGAACAAAACACGCTTTTGTTGTTTGCTGGGCCAAGTGGGGCTGTTTTTGTCTCCAATGGCCGCCGGGGGCCCAGGGGATAGCACCGGAAGCTGGTGACGTTCCAAAAAGAAGGTATACCCAACAACAAGCTCCCCGCTTCCCCTAAAAAAACAATGATGAAAGGAGATAAAGAGGTTTTCATTTTCCCAATGTGTGGGGCGCGCATTTGCATGCATGCACATACTCTCAACGGACACAGGAAAACGGAATGTATGTAGCAATTCTTTATGTATAAAACACGTACGCACACGCTCTGACACACACACAGTGGTTATTAAGACATAGCTGCAGTGGCAGAGGGTTCTTATTTTCAGTATGTGTTCATTAGCTGCCTGGTTCTACACTTAATGACAGGAAAGAGTCATGTTTTGTACTGAAATACCCTAATTTGTCATTTGGTTTATGGAGGAAATAACAACCCCACTGCTTTGCGCTGCTTTCGAAATATTTTTATCATGTTACGAGTGTACACACACACACACACACACACAATCGCAGACAAAGACAGAAAAGAATGCACTATTGAAATTACAGACAGACACAAAAAACACACTTGTGAGGTAAAATCAAAAAAATGTGCAGTTGAAATTGCTGATGCGTAAACACACACAAAGCACACACACACACATACACAGCGAGAAGAAAAGAACACAAAGTGTTGAAATTATACCTGCACCCACCCCACACACACACACACACACACACACAGACAGACACTTTCACGTACATGTACATGCAGCAGGAGATAAAAGAAGTTTTGAGGAGATGTCTTTTGCTTTGCCTTATTAAGAATTCAGTTAATGAGGCAGCTTTGTCACCACAGATAGAACAAATGAATATGAGACAGTAGTGCTGCTATCCTCCCCGCAAACCCAAGGAGCGAGCGGAGGGGAGGTGTGTGCGCTTGTGTTTACGTGTGTGCGAGAAAGGTGTTTTGTCAACATCTCATTCTGCATAATGAATGCAGTCCTCTGTCATCCTCACCCACACACACAAGACACAGACACACACACACACACACACAGCAGCAGCAGAAGCAAACCACTACACAAGGGAGCTTCCCTTATCTGTCAAATTGACTCTTCTCCCCTCTCCTCATACAAGTCCCAATGTGTGTATGTGTGTCTGTGTGTGTGTGTCATGGACACGGTTGACAATGTTGTGTTTTTGACAGGTAAACAGGAAGTCCCGAGTGTCGTAATTTGCATTCTGTGTGTAAGGGGGAGTATGTATGCACCTCCTCCACCATCCAGAGATGTCTGTGCCATGTTTAGGTCCACCCAGGGAGTGCTGTTTAGCTGATTTTGATTGGCCCACAGGGAGCGTTAGCTTATTTGGTTGTTTGCCAAACACTAATCCCCAACAATTAACCACCAGGCACTCTGGAGGGGTGCCATATTGACAGGGATGGGCCTTTTTGCCGTTCAGCAGACACACACACACACACACACACAGACACTCATATGACACAAATGTATATACAGCACATATATATATATACACTCGCACACACAATACAGCTGCTGCATAAATTACATACACATTTCAAGTAGACACACACAGGCGCAAACCCAGGAGCAGGAACAGTGTGTTTGTGTGTTTGAATATGCATTACACAGCCCACGCCTGGCAGGAGTCAAAGTGCTCCTTTAAAAGTTCATAAATCATGGATGTTCTGGCCTGTGATCACCAGACCGCCTGCATTTCAGGCCTGCAGAGTGCCAGAGAGCGACAGACAGCCCTCTAGTTTAGGTCTTAAACAAACCCTCTGGAATGTGCTGATGGGGAGAGAATTAATATTAGGCCTAAACCTATCTGGCAGCCCGGTTCAACCCCAAGTGTATCATCCAGCTACTCCCAACTGAAGCCTCATATCCTAAAAGCAAATAACATGTAAGTTAGGACACTGAAAGATGTCAAGTATTTTAGGCCACTCCTGATTCATATAAAAATTCTAATTTCTAATAAGTACAATTACCTTAATGGCCATGCCATTAGGAACCATTGGAAACTATCAAAGATGGTTCCAATGAAACCCTGCTGATAACTCTCAATTATCATGCCTGTTTTCTCTGAGCTTTTCTTTTCTGGCAGTTGTAATATTGAAGGTTTGTCACTGGAGGAAAGAAAGGCCTTGTTTGATTATTAGTTTGTCGAGGACTCCTTTCTGTTTCCATTCAGCTCTAAGTAGTCCCCATTTCTAGCAGAATGGTCATGAAATAAAAGTATATTGGAGTGGAATCCAGACACAATTGAATTGAAAAGAACAAATACCACACAGCAGTGAAAAGCATCCTTGTTTTTACGCTGTAGTACTAACTATTGAAGAAAGAAAATTAGAAAAGTTTATATTTCAATGGAGAGACATTGGAGTAAGACATGACATCAAACTTTTTTTTTTATATATGTGTGTTTGCTTCCATGAGCACACACGTGTGTGGTTTCCACGGTAAGGCTCAGCAGCCCAGTTCTCCTGCGAGGGAGGGAGGGGAGGAAAGAAAAGAAGCAAAGAAAGAGAGAGAGAGAAGGAGCGAGGGAGGCCTCCTTTCACAGAGAAACAAAGATAGCTGTAATTAATGGCCCTGAGCTCTGGACTAGGGGAGCTTTCTTCTGACAACTCCGACTTAATTAAAACTTAAGACTTCTGAAAGGGCCTCTGACTGCGAGGGGACGTCCCACCGTCTCGTGAGAAAAACCTTGTAAGATTTCCTACAAAAGAAAGAAAGAGGGAGAGACAGAGAGAAAAGATGTGTTAGCGGCTGTAGCTATGTTGCTAATCCCTGTTTGTCAAAGGAGGAAGAGGGAAAAGGGGGGTTAGAACTCACACACCTGCAGCTAATTGTGCCCCCCCCCCCCACCCCACTCCTCCTGCCATACACACACACACACACACTCCTTCCACACATACATTTTTCCAATCTTCTTCTCCGCATAACATGATGCAACAAGGCACAGGAGAAAATATTACCTTGCTAACTTTTCATGTGCTTCAGGAATGAAACATCTTCCTATAGGAGCCATAAGAGACAATATAGGACTAGCTCACACACACACACACACACACACACCATTATGTGTATTAATTCATGCACAGAACCCTGCACCTGTTTCTCACCTGGCTGTATGAATAAATCTTAACAAAGCATAAACTAACCTTTGCAAGCCACCTCTGTGTCTCTGTCTCTTTGCCTTACTCTCTTTTCCTCTCTGTGTCTTTCTCTCGCTCCCCCTCCCCTCCCTCCACAGAGGATCAGATAATAAAAGCTTGGCCTGGTCTTTTGTTTTTGTGCATTGTTCATTAGCCCGGCAGCAACAACAGAGGCACACTTGATATGCTTGGCTTGACTGGGTGTATGGGAGTAGGGCAAGGTGGGATGGGGGCTGTGCGTGCATGTGTGTGTGTGTGTGTGTGTGTGTGTGTGTGTGTGTGTGCGTGCATGTGTATGTGTGTGTGTTTGTGCACACGCACCCAGTGAGGGCAGGGCAAGAGGTAGGGGGTAGCTTTGCATGGCTGCAATGCCATTAAAGAGGCAACTGGAAATTAAGGGCTTGCAACTGACAGCACACGTTGAATGAGAAACCCCCGCAGCTGCCAACAATGAGGAGAGCTGGACAATGTGCGTGTTAAAGACAAAAACAGCATTCTCAGCTCAAGCCCTTATTTGACTTTTTGTGTGTTTTTAATCTGTATGTCACCTAAAACATATCCAGTTAATTTAAAATGGTGTGCAGTGTTTGAACATGGACACAGCAACTGAAAACTTTTACTATGTTAATAATAGTCCCTCTGTTTAAAATTATCTAACAAAATGATCTTTGTCCACTGGATTTAATCATAGCTCTTTAATCTTTTTTTCTACATTATTATAGTATAGTTTCTTTTTTTTTTAAATACCATAGTTGGAGAAAGCTTTGCTTGCGCAACAGATTTTTGTGACACATTCAGGAACCTTGCTAACTAGAATAATCTTATGTTGGAGACACTAAATGACACTGTAGTAAAATATAAAATGAAATTAACAGCTATACCAAAGATTACTCGTGGCATTTTTGCTTTAATAGACTTACTTTAGATCACATACTGCAAAGTGTAAGGCTCATATACTGCAGAAAATAATGGGCCAAGTGACTGAGACGTTACCCATTGACTTTCTGTTGGCTTGTTTGAAGCCAGGGAAGTGGGATTTCTGGGCGTTAGATTTTTGGAACCAAACTGGAACCAGAGTAGAATAAAAGGCTTTTTATAGCCTTAAAGCACAAAAGGCTAAGAACATGATTTAGCAGACAAGCCTCACTTGTTTCACTGATATTCACCCAAATATCTTTTGTCATATCACATTATTGAAAACATTGCCATAAAAGAAATGCTTAGAAGAAATTAAAGTAGCTGTTGCAACTATAACTTCTTGAATTGACTATAGGATAACCTAAAACGTGAATATAAACTAACAGCTGCACTCTCCTCTCTTCTGTTCCACAGCACTTGCAGAAGCAGGATAGTGCGTACAGCCTGGAGTCGTGTGTCTACTACTGCACACTGTGCGACTACTCCACTAAGGCCCGCCTCAACCTGGTGCAGCATGCCCGCTCAGCTCGCCACCAGCAGAACGAAGGACTGAGGAAACTCCAGCTGCACCAGCAAGGCCTGAGAGGAGACGAGGATGGACTGAGCTTCCACGAGCTGTTCCACGTCAAGGAGTGTCCTTCCAGCCAAGGTCTGTGCTTTTTTTGGCTGGACCGCAACAGCGGAGCCAGCCCTATAAATGCGAAAGTCCGTGACTGAGTGACTGACTGACTAACTGACTGACTGACTGAGTGATGAAGTTACACCATTGGTCGGCAAAATACCGCCACTTCCTGTATCCGTTTCTAATTAAAAGCCCTTTAGCGTTTCATACACAGTCCAGCCGTAAACTAGGTTTTGAGCTAGTCTTGTTAACCTGCTTTGTCTGGTTGCTTAAGTTGTTGAGAGTTTTGTGTCTTTTTTCCCGTGCAGCACACACACATCCTGACTTTGTGTTTCATCTACTTGCCTGTGTATTTGAAGTTATGATGTTTTGATGGTCAGTTTTCTTCATTTGTAGTCAGATCCATCTTACTTTACTCCTTACACTCCTCCCATCTCTTTTAGTCTTTTTCTTGCACCACTCCCTCTTTATTCTGTCAAATCTTTCTACCTCCCTCCCGCCCTCCCTCCCGCCTTTGGCCTTCATATCCAGATCACGTCTCTCGATACAGACCCGTCCATTCCTCCTAATCTCTCCAAAATGAGCATACTGTTCCTATTAGGCTGCCGCGCTTATATCTGCAACACACACACACATACACACACGCTGTCCCGTGCGCAGGGACATCCCAGGCAGGCAAGCAGTCAGCTTATGAAATTTCACCTTGGGAGGATCTCATAGTGAAAAGGCCTCTACACACATACGTTACTCACACACACATAAGTTAGTCACACACACACACACACACACAGTCTCACACACACACACACACACACACACACACGTACGCTACGGCTACACAGTCTCTCCCTGGAGTGAGCTTTCATTTCCTTTCTCATGACCAAAGCAATTTGGCTTTCATTTAAGAGTCTCCGTCCTGCCAGCAGCTAATAAGTGTAACAGAACTGTAAAACATTCAGAGAGACAAAAAAAAAAAAAAAAAAGATTAATCGTTTTTCTTTGAGTGGGGGTTGGATGGTTGGTGAGGGGTTGCAGGGTGTAAGGGGAGGGGGCTGCGCTGTAATTTAAACCAGAAGACGGAGAGTCAGGGTCCATTATTTAGTCATCCCTATGTTAATGCTGCCGGGAGAAAATGAGCGCTTAACTTGTTTTTGCTTTGCTTGACCTGAAGGAGCGGGTGGGGTGAGGGGGTGGTGGGGCGGGGGGGGTGGGGTAACACGTTTTGAATAGCATTCCAGCATAGCATTAGTCCATACATCCATCTCTGTGTGTACGTGTGTGTGTCAGTGTGTATTTTAACATGAATCTGTGCTCCCCAAAGTGTCCTGTTTATACTGTACATGTACTCCCAAAACAGATGGAGGCCCGGTGCTTAGAAACATATGTGAATCCCAATACGCGCACACGCACACACACACACACGAACAGGAGAAGAGCTCCCAATCCTGAAATGGAGACTGTTGCCGGTGTACTTTTGGTTTTAATTACACGTGGATCAAAATCGATGAGATTTGGGGTGCAGCAGAAAAGCATGCTTAGATAAATCATTACCGTACATTTTAACATTGCTCTCTTTCTCTTTGTATCTGTCTCTCTCTCCTTTTTTGTCCTGTTTATTCCATCTCCCACTCTCTCCTGCTCCTGTCAGTTTTTTTTTTTCATCTAGAACACAAGCCCGGCTTCAAGCCTTTTTTTCCTCTCCTTTTTACATCTCAGACCAGTGAGCACAACCAGGTTTTAAACCTGTCAAAAGCAATATTCGCCCTCTGCACCTATTTCAAATGTTCCACTCTTAAAACACACCATATTTGTTGCTTGGGCCCTCGTTTTATACCTTGGCTTTGATGCCACATGGTGAATTTCCATGAGGAAGCTAGTGCAAAGCTTAAGCGGACGCTGGCGGCGTCCAAAATGCTAAGCCACTTTTTTGGATGCCCTCCTTTTGCCCACTCTATATAATTTTTAGTGAACAACAGTATTCTTTCACAAGGTACATGGTAAATGTTTCAAAGGTATTTCCCTGTACAGCATACACATTTGGCAGGTGTAGGCAGGGAGGACAGCACAAGTGTGTCAACCAGAGATCAAACACTGAAAGTCACTGTAATAAATAGAGGCTTTAATCTTGCTCTATAGTTATGTAATGAAATAGAACAACTTTTTTCTTATTTGTACATTTATAGCTGTTTCTTAGCTGAGCCCTTTGTGTTTTAGATTACAACAGCAAATGCTATCATTACATGCAAGGTTATGTTATGTGGAAGAAAAAGTAGATTATAGCCGCTTTAGGCTCCTATAGTGATAGATTATATGAATGTTTTCACTGATAGAGAAGGCTCTATAGTAGGCAACATTTCCAGCCAGTATTCAGTTTAAGGGTCCTGTATTTGTGTGTACGTGCATGTGTATGCATGCTGTTAGTTTTCTGGGGCTACAACTCCTGACTCGAGCACTTTCTGTTCATTAGAGACTGGTATGAAAAAGATTAATTTAAGTGCTGACCGGTATCTTTCTCTTAAAGCCTGGGACCTGGCACTGAGCCAGATAATTATAGGCCCATTTGGGAATAAGAGTTCTAATGCTCTGGACTTTATGTACATGTTAATAGCTTTCATTAAACAATTTTGATGCTGATTTTATGGCCTAATTAAGGATACAGTACTGCAGAGATGCACTGCAAGGGTAAAGGTGTTTTGAACAAAGACAGGGGTGTACAAGCAACACTTTTGCTGGACTGCATTGTGTGCATGTCATTGCATCTGTTGGCTGGTGCATGTGTGCGTCAGTGTGTTTATTTGAGACCCTTTCACTCTCTGTTACCCTTTGGAGTCTGTAGCTCCCCAAACTTGGGCCGAGTCGTCTCATCATTTACACTAGGTAAACACCATTGTGAAGTGAGAGTAAAGTGCATCTGCGTGCTTATTCATTTGTGCATGTGCAGACGCTAACTCTCGCTGACTTCACAGTGAAAACTTTTTACCATGATCTTTCAGCAGTGTCCTTCAAAGACAAAAAGCCCACTGTGCCCACATTGCTGAGATAAATTGTCCCTCTCTGTGCACAATTAGAAGTGTTAAAGAAAATTGAGTTTATAAAAAATGCCAGTTTGCATCAGAAGAGCAAGCATAAATGAATTGCCTCTCAACATGGAGGACTTGGAGACCATTTTGCTTTGAGGGTCGTCCAAAAGTTGTTAGAGAAATTAGATTTTTTTTTTTTTGTGCCCTTCTCGGCTCTGTAATGAAGTTATGCCCTGAATAGAGCTGTTTCGTAAAATTCAAGCAGAAAAAGAAAAATATGACAGATTGCGAGTCATGGGTATTCCATCATAGATTTTATAATTTGAACAATTTGTTTAGCTGGATTTTTGGAGACATTAACAGTCTCTGAAGTTTAGTTGTTACAGTGATTTTTCTCCCTCTGATTGTTTCTCTGTTGCCGCCTCTGTCTCCACCATTTGACCACTTGTTTAGCCAGAAAGAACACTGCGAGGAGGTGTGTGTGTGTGCATCAGTGTGTTTTTCTATGTGTGTATCCTCGCCCATTAGCCCTGTGCTCCATCATGTGTAAAGCCCCTCATAAGCCAGACCAAGCAGAAACACTAGGGCCTTTTCTGCATACTTTACTTTCTGTCATTTTTTTTTTCTTTCGTTCCCTCTGTCCCTCACAAAAAGGAAAGGGAGATGGGATCTTATGGAGGTAATTATTTCTGAGAGCCAGGCCTGTCATCCATCCCTCCACCACTCCACCACCCACACATCTCCATCCCTCTATAACCCCCCACCACCACCACCACCACCACACAACATGCATTAAAGAGGGAGGGAGAGGACCCTCTTTGTCTGAGTCCCCCTTTTAAACAAAAGACCTCTTCTGACTTAGAGAGACCAACAACACTTTTATCGTGTGCGTGTGGCTGTATGTGTATGTATATGTGAGTGTGTGCGTGTGTGTGCGTCCAGAGCCTTTTGTTTTCTCTGAGTGATAAGGCTCTGGGACATTTTTGGTCTTAGTCAAATTAGTGTAGCTGTGCTAACCATTTACATAGCAGCTGTAGGCTAAAAAATGAGCCTAATGGACACTTATTATCCCTATATGTGCCTGTGTGCGGCTGGAGTTGTGTGTGTATGTGTGTGTGTGTGTTTATGTGTGTGTGCATCCAGCAGGAAGCAATAGAACATGAGCAGAGAGCAAGTGTGCCATCTTGCTTGTTACCCAGCGCGCAGACATTACTCGTTTCCAAATGTACCCAACCCAAACTGTCTGTACTGAGTCAAAGCACCAAAAACGATCACTTGATTTTCGATGTGGGAAAGGGCTTTCCTTTTTCGCAAAAAAGATCATTTCGATGTGATGACACCAAGGCATCTTTTGAGGCATTAGGTTTTCCCTCCTCCCTCACTTTCACTCCTTCATCTCGTACTGTTTTTTCCTCTGGGTGGTGGGGGTGGTTTCGCCATTCCAGCGGTTCTCTTCCTTTTTTTTTTCAGGAAGGTCTCTCCTCAGACAGAAGTCTATTTCCAGGGTTTGTCTCAGTAATTTGTGGTCATTACATAAACATTCACGGATGGCCGGAGGAGTGAGAGAAAGGATGCAACACACACCCAGATCTCACAAACCGCTAGAGTTAGCGCAGCGGTGGCTATTTTCTTTTTCAAGTCAGAATACAGGAGGTTAGACTAGCTGATTTGCTCATCAAAGGACACTTTTGTTACTCTATATTGACTGTTTGTCCTTCTGCGGCATATGATATCTCTCTGATGTATTTATACATTAGATATCTATAGTTGGAATTGGCTTTAATATGTTAAGTCAGCCAATTATATTGCATATTGATTTGCTGTCATTCAGCTAATTACCTACAGTTACCAAATTATTTGTGACCTTTTCTCTCTCATTTACTGTGAATCAGGGCGTTACTTACATAAAAGGTAAAGTCCACAGATTTCAGTCAGGCGGGATCCATTCCTCGCGTAATAAAAAGGTTGGAATGTTATATTATGTGCCCAACATGACTAAAATGCAGTTCCTGGGGAGAACTATTCTGATGAGAGTGATGTGATTATACCCAAGAGGATTTTTGTGAAGTATGTAGTTTTTTATTGCTGTACAGTCAGTTGGAGACAATGCTCTGCATTTTAAATCATTTGTCAAATCAAAATAAGACACATTCATATATGTATATTATTATATTTTCGGCAAGTAGCAATTTACCCCAAATTTCCCAAAACCCTATTCTCTATGGCTGAGGGAGTAAAAGATGTGGTCATTTTTTGAATAATTCCATCCAAGCGAATTATAATTACTTTGCGGTCTGTGTGTGCACATAGAAAAAAAAAGGGCAGCAGGCTGACTTGTGCTTCTGAAAAAATGAGCCTCGTTCACCATAAACTATTTTTGAAATGGTGTGTCGGGGCGGTATGGGCTCAGGCCGATTGTTTTTCTTTGAGTTGAGCAGCTCTTTGGTGGAGGGGTATTACCCGGGCTAAATTGTTCCCTCATGTTTTCCGCCAAGGTTCTGTGCCCACCACACTGACAGTTATAATTTGCAGAAATTGCGCTGATTATCTGAATTAGCATACCTGACCAATGCCACATTAGTCTTATTTACAATACAAAGCCGTGGGGCTCTGAGGACGCATACTAAATATGACTTAACCCTTTGAAGAGGGGACTGGCGTCACATGGCCTGGACGTCTTTCACGTCGGTGATATCACAAAGGGCTTAAGGCCCTGCTCCATATGGTACTGCAAGCCTCTGGAAATACTAAGGTCCTGTAAAGGGAAGTAAAGTAAATTTCAATATAGAGCACCATATTGAAATCACAGGGTTATTGCATGTTTTCTGCTTTCTGACTTTTCTCTTTCCATACTTTTTTTTACCTCTCAGCTCTTATCCCCATCTTTTTCTTTCCTTTTTCTTTCTGCCTTCATCCCATTCTCCCCCTCCTTTTCACCCCTGCTCTTCTGTATTTTCTTCTCCCTCACCTCCATTCTTTTCTCTCTCCGATCCCCTCATACACCCTCTGTCCATTGACTCTTAACCACAGATGGACAAAACAATGGGCCATGTCACACAGCATTAAGACAAACAATCCGGTGATGGGAGGAGGGTTGTGTGGAGCCGGAGCCGCGGTAACCAGGCAATACGCTCGCTGGGTCCAAGCAGCCACTAATCTCAGGCCGCAATGATACAATTCACAGATGGACATTTAAGGCAGCCTTTATGCACATACACTCACATGCACACACACAAAAAGCAGGGACATTACAAGGTAGTATTGTCAGGTAGAATTTCTGCCATTCCTGGCAGCAGCAACAACAACTTCTTTCCTTCTATCGCTCCCTTCTTCCTCACTCTCCTCTCTGTTTCTTTTACCTCATCCATCAGCAGGAGGTATGGAATTGATAGCAGCTATTGATTACCTATAGCCAAGGCTAATCGTCGCTAACCGGAGGAAGCTTTGCAGCTATAGCAGCTGTCAGTGGCTTGTCGTGTGTGTGTGTGTGTGTGACCCTCCAGCGGTTCAGTGGCAGTAGCTGTTCCTCTCCCATGTTTACTCACAGCAAACTAATGACCTAAAAGCAAGACAGCACATGTAAACAAAAACTACAGATTCTAGACATTGCTTCTGTTTCAGTGTCCAGAATTCGGTAAATGTATGTTTTGTCTGCCCAAAGAAACAACTGGAGACATGCCAAGTTTCACCTCCCCACCTACATGAGTAGGACCCATCTCCCTCTCTCTCCTTTTCTTCATCTCCCTAATAGGAAATTTGAGCACACTGTGTGAGATTAAAGCAGAGAATCAATGCCTTGTGAGCAATCATTTCCAGACAAATCTCTTTCATCTTTTCTCTCCCTTTTTCCCCCCTCGTTCTCGCGTTCGTTTTCCTCTCCCACCTCCTAATGCTAACAGGGGGTCCTGTGTCATGACATCCCTTTTGCTTTTATCATGTCCTAATAACGCTCTGAAAATAGAGAGAGAAAGAGGAATGTGACAGAGAGAGGAAAAAAAAAGAACAAGAAATAGATAGACTGATAAAAATCCATTGAATGAGCCTGGGTCTTGATTTGTGCTTTGATGTGGATGTCTTTGTGCAAATTAGACAAATATGCCCACTGCTTTAGTCATCTCAAAGCTCTTCATAAGATGCCATCTCCTTTTGCCATTTTTTTTGAGGGACGGAAGGAAGAAAAAAAAATGAGTGACAAGTTCATTTAGGTGCATAAAAATACAAATTAAAAAAAAATTGTGTGACGGAATAGAGAGAGAGAAATGTGCTGTTTGATTTAAAAGTACAATATGCAAAAAGTAGCTTGTACAAAGCGGTGAAAAAAAGGAAAACAAAGAGAATGTAAGGTGGAACCTGGTGTTTCTGCTTTGGGTCCACAAGGTGCTTTACCCATGATGGCGCATTGGCCTAATGGGCAAGGACACACACATACACACACACACAAAAATACACACACCTTGGCCAGGCCTTTGTTTCAAAAGCAGGTTAATGGGGAGTGAGGAAGAGGAGCGTTGCAATTTTCTGCTCTTTAGGCGCCAGAGAATTCTCTCCAGTGTAAGAGAGACCAGACTCTCAGCGTAATAGGCATTTTACACCCTCATCACCCCTTGCACACAATCACACACGCGCACACACACACACACACACACACACACATACATACAAACACGAACACACACTCGCCAGAAACGTGTGGGAGTGTAATAGGCATTCTATGGTGTGTATTGCCGGTCCCCAGAGTGCCAGTAAGTGTTAGACATGCATAGAGTCGGCAATGAGACAATCAGCATGCTGAAATTGAAACCTTGTCTGGAGTCACGCAGGAGGGGAGGAAGAGGAGCAGAGAGGGAGGAGGGAATGAGAGAGGAGAGGAGAGGAGAGGAGAAGAGAGGAGCAAGGAGAAGATTAAATAAAAAGAGCGGAGGAGAGGCGAGGGGAGCACAGATGGCAGGAGAAAAGAGGATGAGGAAGCGGAATAAGATGAGAGACGGAGGGAGAGGAAATAGGAACTGATGTTTGTTTAATTGCCTCATAAGTGATGACACAGATAATTATGTCGAAAAAAGAGATGCTCCTCTTAGGCAGGGCCAATGAGCAGCTGTATCTGTTTTTGTGCGTGTGTGTGTGTGTGTGTGTGTGTGTCGTCTTGTCTCTCCCTATAGCCCTATCAGCTGCTGTCCCCCCCAGCCACATCAAGTATAGGACACCATTAAAGCATTACGGTTTGTGTCATATCAAATCATTCAGCTTAATTAACAGAAACACACACGCACACTAAAAAAAAAACACACACACACACACTCATCATTTGAAATAATTTTAATTACTCTGTAACATCATGATTATTAATATCTCCGCTTCATATACCTGGGGATATGAAGACGAGATTGTGTTCACCTATATTTCCTGCGCTGTGTGTTTGCGGGCGTGTGTGTGTGTCCATGTGTGTGTAAGCGATGCTTCCTTGACTTCATATCTAATTGTCTTTTTTAATGACAATATTCTACTGTGTGCCGGCTGTATGTAATGAGTCAGGGTGTGTCAAAGTGCAGCCCTGAGCTGTCTGCTTGAGTTAAGCTCTTCCCGTCTACTGTAGAAGCCTCCAGCGTACACACTCACACACGCACACATGTGGCACACACACTCAAAGAGACAGTATCAATGTGGGAGTTCCTGTATCTGACACGAGATTAAGAGGGCCAAGTGGAGGAACGTCGAAGAACTGCCCTGTTGCATTTGCAAGAAGGAAAAAGGACCATCCTGTCACACACGCGCGCGCGCACACATACACACATGCAAGCATCCTGTGCTGTAAGTGAGCAGTAGCCTCCCTTGCATTATTCACAGTGGCCGAGTGATCGAAGCCTGGTTCAATAGCACTAAAGCGGCGCACGCTGGAGAGATTTGTCTTACAAAACCTTGACACACACACACAGGCGCACATATGCTCTCACACACATTGATTTTTGGTGGTGGGAATCTCCCAGGCTTTGGACGAAAGGCAGGGACGTGAGAGGGGCTTCCCCCGTCAGAGCAAAACCCTGACAAACACACAGCGCACATACACGCCGACACATTCTTGCTGAACCCCGCGCACGCACACACACACACACACACACACACACACACACACACAGGTCATAGGCAAACACTGTAAGTAACATCTTTAATTCTCTCGAAATGAGATGTGATGATGATGAGGTCCGGCGATAGCATGAATAAGAAAATGAAAGAAAAAGCAGGAGATGGCAGAAGAAAGATCTGCCTCTTAGATCTGATGGGGTTTCATTTACAGAAAGATGAGCTGATGGTAAAATAAAAGGAAAGAAAAAAAGTCAAACTGATCATATTTTCTTTTTTGCTGACTTTCCCTTTTTTTGCATTTTACCATCAGGGGGCTTTTTGCAAGGGAAGCAGAAAAAAAAATCACACATTGCCTGATATGTCATATCTTTCCACTGCAGCGTGCATATGTGTGTACGTGTGTGTGTGTATTTTCACACAGGCGAGTTCAATCTGAAGCCTTCAGTTGATTTGAATGGCGATTTTTCTAACACATCAGTCACTTCATTCAGTTTTCCTATTTTCTTCAGAGCGGCACAAGCTGCCTAGCACATACCACCCCCTCTGGCGTTTTTGACGTATTAACATGTATTGACAAGCCAGCACTCGCATTCCTGTAAACATTAACGCACAAACACACACGTACACACACCTCTGTCCCCTGAAGACATGTGATCAACCAGACCCAATCCCTTGTAATCATCTGGAATCCCCCCCCCCCCCTCCAACCACCACCACCACCACTCTCACACACACATGTATAGCTCCCCTTCAATCCCGGGTAATGGTTTGGGGCAGGGGGCTGAAGCGGTGGGCTTCTTTCCCTTAGCCCCAGTGTCTTAAGCTGCCATTGATTAAATGTTAACTGATATACTCGGCCCTGGCAATCTTGTTAGAGCTGGAGCAGGCAGGCAGCTAGACAGACAGTTTAGGACCCGCACCCTCCTGATCAATAGCACAGATAAAGATTTCATCCATCAATGAGCTTCCAAAACAAAAGGTATCTGATACCTGATTAGGCCCGTGGGGACACACACACAGAGATTTGAACATGAACACACACTCACATCGCCACATGGGTTGAAGCACATGAAGAAACGACAAATATACACACCTGGATCACACATAAATGCACAGGGATATAAAAATAATAACTCCCACCACAAACACACACACACGCACAAACACACACACTTTCTTTTTACCCTTTTTTTTTTTTTGTTCAGAGTAATACCTCCATCTGAAGTCAATCAGTTCCACATCTAATGGTGTAATTACAACAGATACACACAAGCACACACACATATGCACAGTGAAGTTTGCAGATAAGGCAGCTCTGACTTTTCCCGGATGAAGGTTAATTATGCTGTGTTAGTTCACTTAGGTGTGTGTATTTGTTTGTGCATGCAGGTATATGTGCGTCTTTGCTCAGTAGTGTGTGTGTGTGTGAGTGTTACCTCAAATGCATGTGCATTTAGATCCTCAGAGCATGCCAAAGGCACCGCAAAACGCCTGAATCAATGTCTGGGCGACCACCACTGTTAAAGTGTATCAATAATGTTCCCCTGTCTTCCTTCCCGGCTATTGTCACAGGGCAGTTTGAGAGTCCAAGCCTAGCCACAATTAAGACTTAATTATAAATCAATATAAGGAGTCATTTGAATATTGATTTTTCTTTTTTCTTCAAATTGTTAACATATTCCCCACCCTGTCTACGCTCTTCTTCCTTTTTGTTACAACTTTAAGGAGAATCAATACTTCCCTTTACAGTCATCAGAGAAGTGGTTTTGGCATAATTGGAGCCAAAAACACAACGGGATATCTTGATGGGGGTCGATACCCAGAGGTGGTCAGGGGGTAAAAAATGTCACAGCCCTTCAAATTCTGATAGCTTTTCAAATACACTTAATGACGCTTTGTAGCTCTCAAAGAGTGATCTAATTTTGGGGGGCTTTTGGGTGACATTTGTTGTCACAATGCCAAAATGCATTTCCATAATTTTCACGGCTGACATTTCCTTTGATATGACACTATACCAGAGTGCACTCCAAAACATGATATCAATGCAGCCCCGGTAACCTGTATTTCATTTGATTGAATGATATCTTTGCTGTTTCATTTTTCTGCTCAGCCATTTTGAGGGGCTGTGAGATTTTCAAGTGGCGTGTCAGGGGCCGGGAGTCTAA
The DNA here is from genome assembly GCA_038419695.1 of Scomberomorus guttatus. NCBI lineage: Eukaryota > Metazoa > Chordata > Actinopteri > Scombriformes > Scombridae > Scomberomorus > Scomberomorus guttatus. The sequence goes on from CM076464.1 coordinate 12,338,080, forward strand.
TGCATGGAAACATGGAGCTTTCTGTTTTCTGACGGCTAGCAGAGATAAGGTAGAGATATGGCTCTAGCACTGGCTCAAATCTAAAACAGATCCCGCTGGGGGGAGGAGGGGAGTTAAGAAAGTGAAGGAAAGGAGAAGGGGAGGGGGGGAGGGTGGGGGGGTGGAGGTAGCAAGAAAAGGAATATTGTCAATCCTCTAAGTGTCTGGCGGTGTCTCTCTTTCTTTCCCTCTTTCTCTCACTCTTTCTCTCCCCCTCTCTCCCTCAGTAATCTGATTTATTCGAAGCATATGTGTGCTGCTCTGTCTTTGTCTGCTTCTATTAGGGCCAGTGGGGGCCCATATGACATTGTTTAGCCAGTAATGAAATGGACATTTTTTGCATGTTTTTGAGAAAGTCAGAGGAAAGCCAACACTCCTTATTTGTAACCGTCTGCAAATACCATCTCCGGGGCAGTTGCCCCAGGTCTGTGTATTCGTGTGTGTGTGTGTGTTGCATGTGAGCATATGTGCCCATGTATTACAGGTTCCATGTGGTCATTTTGCAGATGATTCTGAGCAACCTAATGAATATTTGGGCTTGAAGATATTTCTCTTTTTATTCCGTGATTCTATTCTTCTTATGTTGAAGAGTCCTGCCATACTCCCTAACCTCAACACATAATAAGGCCCTGATGATGCACACATTTTTGTTTTGCACACTCTTCTAAGGGAAAAGACATGTCACATGGACTTATTGTCAGTATATGAAATTGTTATGTGCTAATGGAAGCGATGTGGTGCTCCGGACTCAACTGAAGCCCCCATCAATAAGGAATGTAGTCATAGAAAAGCACTGAAAATGAATAGGATGAATGGGGGGGAAAATCAGCATTTTTTTTTGCCATATTTTGCTGTGTGTAATTCACACAAATATGCTGTTATCCTGGATAAGAATTACATATTGAATGCAGCATGCATGCAAAACATATATTTAAAATAGTTTATATGTGTAATTGTTCAAAATGCGGATTATTCACGTCTCTGTTTTGCTAGATCACAAAATTGAATTGAACGTAAATGAATTGAAAACACAAATAGACAACTTTTTATGATCTTATAACTATATTTTTATCTGTCCTTCTATCTACTTAAATCTTTTCTTTGATTTCCATCCAGGATTACAGTCTTGTTTTTGGTGGCTCTGAAAGCAGATGGTTTTTATGCAGCTAAAAACGGGACAGTAGCCCAATAGGATAAAGATCTGTTTAAGCATTATCCATTTGGCCACTGCCCGTCACAGGCCTATTTTAAGCATAGATACACACACACGTACACACACACACACACACACACAGCCATTCTCTTAAACCATGGCAGCCATTTTATTAGATTCCCTGTTTTCAGGCCTCGTATTAGTTCCCGGAAAATAAATAAACCTTGAATACATGACAAGGACCAGTCTGGTCAATTGGAAACTATATCTATCCTGCTGGTATCTTTGTTTACCAGTGTAGTGATGGATGGACAGATAGAGGGATAAATGGATGCACTGAAGAACAGATAGGGTAGGTATATGGATGGATAGCTGTGTGAGAAGATATAAAAATAGATGGACAGATGGATAGATAGGTGGATAAATAAATGGATGGATAGATAGACAAATGAATGCGGCAGGGAGATCTTGTTGGGCTGATAGAGTTGAGCAGGTATGCCGAGAAACAGCTGCTTTCTTCATTAGGTTCATCTATCGATCTCGGACCCTCGCTGTGCGTACGTGTGTGTGTGTGTGTGTGTGTTTTTGAGGGAAAGAGGGAAAGACAGCAGCCTGTGTAGATAAGTGCTGGTAATAGAACAGAATGAATTCTTATCACAGAGATGGGAAGGCCATTAACCCTCAGCTGCTAGTTCTCTCTCTCTGTCTCTGTCTTTGTCTGCTCCGACTTTCTCTCTCTGTTTCTACCTCCCTCCATCCTCTGGTCTGGACCTGACAGGGTCACGTTGGCGAGCGTGTGTGATATTTCCACTATGTGTGTTACTCTCTGAGAGAGTGTGTGTGTATGTGTGTGTGTTTTGCGGCTGCCACTGTGCAGACTGCCCCATCGGCCAGATGTTTATAATCAGGGGCTAGATAAATATTGGACTGAGGAATCATAAAAGACCAGGAAAAACAGAAAATACAGAAAGAGATGGGGGAGATGAAACAGAGGAGAGGAATCTTCTTTTCAAATTATTCCTAAATCCCTCAGTAAGCTTGCCGTGCCGCCTCCTCAATTCACCTACTCAGCCTAAGGTGATTCAAACTGCCGAAATGCAATATGGCTGTTGTGTAAGATGCAGGTGTGTGTGTGCGCGTGTGTGTGTGTGTGTGTGCGCACATGTGTGGAGGTGTACAGTAGGTGCAGTAGGTGTGCTAGCCTATTGTATAAGGCCAGGTGTTGCGGCAATTTTTTTTTTTTTTCCACCACAGAACCTTTTGAAGCCATATTTTTGTCCTGTGAAAACCTTTTGTATTTGCTATTAAAGAATCATTAACATCATCCCCCCCAGTGCTCACAGCACTGAAAATGAAACCCCTCTTAACACAAAACAACAGTTTCTGTCTGCGCAGCAAGCAAGACACCCCAGCCTTTAATCTTGGCTATGTTTATTCATATGATTTTCTTTTTTTCCCTTTTTTTCAAAAGAGTAATAGGTGTTTTGTTAGTCGCCTGCAAGACAGCGGAGCGGGCAATTTGAGTGAAATAAAATACAATGAAGTGTCTCAGGAAGTCATAATTGACAACAACAAAGCAAATTTGGAGCTGCTGATACAAGCGTTTTTTATACAAAAGTCATTTTTTCAGCTTATTCTGTCAGTTCAACTTATTGACATTCACACCAGGAGCGTATTAAATGTGACAATCCTATTGTCTGGCTTTCAGAGTCAACCTGAAACAATAGATATTTTTTGCTGGTGTAATAAGTTCTCGTGTTTTAAGCAATAAATGGGTGGGTGTGGGTGGATTTGAGCGTGTGGATGGAAACACGTGTGTTTGCTTTTGCCGGTGTGTGTGTTTACATGTTAGCATGTGGGCTGTGGACCTCTGTGCGTGAAATACATTGAACGCCGTGTGGGAGTAAATGTGTGTTATGTGCAGAGGGTTTCATGTGTAGGTGTGTGTGAGCGTGTGCGTGTGTGTCAGTTATTCCCAGGCCCTGTGCAGGAGCTGTAGCCCCTCTCCACTGGGTTGATGTTTAGTATTTTAGACATGCTACATTAACAACATCTGGTTAAGATCTAAATGCTTGTTAAACGCGCTGAAATTCGGGGGGAAAGGTACAGAGAGAACGAGGGGAGAGAGGGGGGATAAAGAGGGAGAGTTGGGTAAATAAAGATTTGAGGGTGAGAGAACGGGAGGGAGGGAGATCAGTAAGTCCGTAAGGTTATTACTCTGGCAGTATTACCACTGGCCCTTGACTGTGTGTGTGTGCGTGTGCGCATGACTGTGACTGTGTGTACGCTTGTGCGTCTGTGTGGGATGGTGTAATGTTTCAAAGCTTTCCCCTTTAAAACCTAGAGGCCAAACTAGAGCCACGCGCGCGGCGCAGGAATGTGACATCACAGGGCCCCTATTGCTTGCATACACACACACACATGCACACACAGTCTCACAGGGGACATGACCAGAGTTGTAAGAAGAAATCAGCATCAACATCATGGCTAAGTGAGGGAGACATGGCAGTCATGGGTGTTACGCAAAACATTAAGGCTGCATTACTACCACAGATACACAGACCATATCTAGTCTTTATTATTACTTTTAGACATATAACACAACACTACTGATAATATTCTCGTATATAGAGTCCAAACAGCTGTGCAGTAATAGTTTCTCAGTCTAGTTGTTGTAGCATTTCTTATATATTTCTTATGATATTTTCTTTGGCAGCAATTACTGTTTCAGTTGATGCTCACAGTGTCTATGATTTAAGATAAACAATAATGGGGGAAAAAGTTGTTTTTTTTACTCCTTTACCCCTTTAATGAGCACCATCCTAGCCTTAAAGAAGCAAATTAGAGGCAGCTCGGCCCAGCTAATGAATTCAGCCATTTTGGAGCCTCTGTGTCCAGTATCTCGGCGTGGCATTGCTCTATGGTTGTGTGCTGTATGGCTGAGTCCTCCACCGGGCACATAATGACCTGGCATGGCGGTTATGGGCCCTTAGGGGGAGACGGGAGGGGGAGTGAGCGGTCTCAGAGCAGGTCATTATACAGCTAGAGGGCACACACACACACACACACACACACACACACACAAACACGCTGCGCTGACACTTTCAATACATCCTCCATTGCCTCCATCTCCCATATGTCTATTCCTCATCTGTCATTTTTCTCTTTCCAAACATCTCTTTTTATGTATCTTTCTCCTCATCCTCCTCCATCTGTCTGTCCAAATCTCATTTTTCCATTATAATTTTTTTTTGCTGTGCTGATTTGAGAGAAATACGAGCAATTGTAAAATAATTTAGTACCAAAATAATTCCAAACATCTTATTTTCATTTAAGATCATGTAAACCAAATATGTTGTGTTTGGGGATTTGCAGAGTTATTTATCGAACAAACAGGAGTGCTATTCATCCAGGGCCCTAATTGGTTTCACTGGTTTCCAATTAATAGTTGAATCTAAAACCAGGCTGATTTGGCTGTATCCCTAATCAAGAGTCACTTAATTATTCTTCCTCTCTAACGGTTAAATATAGGCTGGTGTTGGTTGCATGGTAATCGGACCCAGGGTCTGTGGTTTGCTCAAGCTCACCGGCCGGCTTTAATGTTCCGACCGACCCACATCAAAGAGAGTCCCACCAGGCTGCCAAAATCACACACCCTCCGCAGCCCGACCAACTCCCTCTGTGTGTGTGTGTGTGTGTGTGTGTGCGCGCGCGCACAGAGGCAGTGGAAGGTGACTGCGAAAGTTTTGCTCTGCGTGTCCTCTGGTAGCGATTAAGTTGATGGTTAAGAGTCCCTGCCGCAGAACCCTCCGTCTCTCTTTCGTTCACACACATACACACACACACACACACACACTTGCACATGACAACTCACATGCAAACACATGCAGTCACTGTCTCACTCACTTGATCAATGGCGCACATCCACACAAACACACTCGAACATGCGCACACGCGCAGCCACACGCGCACTCACGTACACAGTCAGGGTCAGTCAGAGGGCAGACGCTGTGCTGATGTATTGAGAGAGCTCGTCTGGGAATGTCCTCAGTGTGGAAACACATTCCCCGTATGCATGCACGCACACACACACTCACCACAGATCTAACCGACTAGAAGGGGAAAGGAGTGAAAAAAAAAACACTGATGAGGCCCAGATGATCACCCCTACTTTCCTCTCTCTTTTTCTCTTTCTTCACCCACTCTTCACCCTCATTGCTCCCTCTCTTTCCTTCTCTCTGTTCATTGTCTCTCATTTCTCTTGTGTCCTATGTAGCTACAGGTAGAGTGCCCCCTAGAGGTTAGTTTCGATGGTGGCTCTGTATTGTCATGATCAGGCACTACCTGCAACTATGAGCACTTTCACCAGACCTATGTCCTCCTTTCCTTATTTTCCTCTTATTCCTTATTGTACCCTTTAATAAGTGAATATAAAAATGTACAATGATGTCTTGCAAAGACCATATTTAGCAATATCAAACAAATTAAAGACATTTGTTTATTTTAAGAACATAAGCATTTTTTAAGAACACCGATTGTTCTCTAAATATGTTGATAGTGAATATATGCATGATAATAAGTTCTAATTTGTCATAGTTTACTTAGATTTTTATTTACTGTAACAGGATAAGATGAACTGACATTTGTGATATAAATTTAGAGTATAAGCTGAAATATATCACATTTTATATATTTAATACTGTACAATTAAACTTTTATAACCGGTTATATGAAAACAGAGTAATTTCAATCAAGACAGTGGTTTGTCTATTTTTTTATTATATATATGTAAATATATATATACAGTATATATATACAGCGTGGTGCAGTGGAGGAATAAAGGCAGACAATGACAAAGGAGATGAAAAGTGTTTTTTTTCCACCTGCTTTTTGAGATTTTTTTTAACCTTTCTTTTGAGATATTTGTCCTGACCTTGCAGTATGTGAGATCTTCGAGGGTTTATTTTTTTTCTCTGTATTTCTGTTTTGACCCTTCTCCCCTCCCCTTCTTTTCTGACTCTTCTGTGAAACATGCTGTTCGATTTGTGCTATTTGCTTTTCCTTGGCATCGAACAAAAGTCAAGTATAGAGAAAAGATAAACCAGTGATGAAGGACTTTCAAACCCACTACACACACAACATTTACACCCACTCGCACACACACACACACTATCCTTCTTTCTTTTCCTATGTACGAAGGTGGGGTGAATTAAAATACAAAGATGGACGCTGCAGCACCAGCAGTGAAAATTGCAATTTCTGCAGCCCGGGCTCTCTTGGCTGACAGGAGATATTTCATCCCCGTTGTCACCGACGTATTAATAAAACATCAGGAGCAGAGTGCAGTCCCAGTCTCTCTCTCTCTTTCACACACAAACACACACACGTACAAGGACTCACACATACACCTTGACATAGACTGTTTATAAATGTGCGCAAAATGTGTACAGCACTCGCAAGCATGTGCAAATGCAAAAATACAACAGTGTTTGTGAATACGAGCACACACACACACACACACACACACACACACACACGCAACCGCAATATTCTTCCTCAATCACATGCCAGCATCTGCCATGAAAATTTCATGCTGTATATAATGTCCACTTAATGTGTTGGCGCTTAAAGCAACGGCGCCAACGCTTAGTCTATGTGTCTGTCTGTGTCTATGTGTGTGTGTGTGTGTCTTTGGTTGTGTGTGTGTGTGCACCCCGGCTGGATGTGAAAGGGTTAATCATATCATGTTTCCGAGGGGGGTTTTGCAGACCTCTTGCGCTCGTCATACAATGGCCAAAGTGATTGTATGCAAATGCAAGTTGACCTCAATGCACCCTTTGCCTGATTTCTATGAATATGACTGTGTGTGTGCGCGTGTGTGTGTGTGTGTGTTGTAAAATATGGTTATTAAGGCATTGCAGGATTGATGAGCGCAGCTCTTTTACACACAGTCACAGAAACATGCATGCACACAGACACACACACACACACACACACACACACACACACACACACACACACACCAGTTTCATTCTCTGGCAGAGTGAGGGGTTTGTGGTATAAGAGACCCCCCTTCCCCCCATTTAGAAGACATGAAATTTTTAACGGTTTTGCTCTGTGTGTGTGAATATGATACTGTGTGTGTATGATTTGACGCCTGTGTGCAAGTGTTTCTGTTTGATTTTGCATTTGTGTGTGCTATCCCTGAGATGGAGGAGGGTACTGTGTGTGTGTGTGTGTATATATATATATATATATATATATATGTGTGTGTGTGTGTGTGTGTGTGTGTGTGTGTATATGTTTGTGTGTGTGTGCGCTGTGTGTGCGTGCACATGCCTGGTTATCTGGCCTCTCTCAGACTGCTCAAAATTCATTACAAAGTGACATCAGCCCAGCCGGAGACAAATGATGGCTGGATGAAAGGGAGCGCTGGGGCTCGGCTAGGATTAGTGTTAGCTTGTGCTGGCGACACATATACACACATACACACTCGTACACACACACAAAATGCATATACACACACACACTCACACACGCACACACACTTTAATCCACTGGCAGAACACTGCAGATACACAGAATTATCAAACAAGGGGCTGAACTCTCAGAGATGGGCAGGCTAATCTGCTAATAGTACAGAGCTGCATGTGTGTGTCTGTGTGTGTGTGTGTGTGTGTGTGTGCACATTTTTTACAAAGGTATACAGAGATACAAAGACACAATATCTGCATACAGTACAGTAGTGAACATCTACACACTTCCTACATGCAAATTTATTTTTAATTTTTATGTGTTGGAGGCTCAATGATAATGTTAATATTAGTCTTTTTTTTTAAGTTGTGTTTTTTTCCATCAGTTTTAGTGAAGTAGAAAGGACGGCTTTAAAACAGAAACATTTCTATTTCCTGTGTTCTTTTATGAATATTTCTCTAACCTTAAACAAAAATCAATCAGAATGAATTAAAGAAAAGTAGAATATTTTACATTTATTTAAAAGGAAACAAAGGAAAAAATAAATATGATTAAGGCCTGTCTTTAAATGAAAAAGTGACTTGTGAAGAGAGGCAACCAAAATGACTAAAATAGTTTCCCTGTTGGACATATTTTTGTTGTCACACAACGTCCCTGCTTTGAGGCCATGGCTGTATTATGTTTCACCCACTAGAAGTGGCACGGCAAAGCTGTTTTCACTGGAACATGTGTTCAAGTCTCCAGAAGCATTATTTCCTGGTGAGATATACTGTACAGTAGGGTAAACCTGACTATTGTGTCGAAATAAAATATTTTATGAGGATTAACAGCACACGAGCAAGCAGGAATATTTTCAAAATGTTTCTAATATGATACAGCAATATCTGATAAAATATCAGCTCTCTTTCTCAAGTCAGGCAACATGGGAAGTTTCTTTTTTAGTGCTGGTCCCCTAGCCAGAACATACTTTATTCGGAGAGCACCATGGGTAATGTAGTGTTTTTCTCTGTGTATTTTCAGAGGAGACTGCTGAGGATGGTGAGAGACCTCCTCGCTCTTCATCCAGGCCTGGGCTCAACCTTACTGACCGAGACTTGACTGACAGCAGGAGAACTGACCGTAAGTCTGCACACACATACTTCAAAAAAGACGCACGCACACACACACACACATATACAAACACCTATGAACTGTAAGCTTCCCTTCTTTCCTAAGTTATCGTTCATCTCTCTCTCTCTCTCCCTCAGATAAGGTTTAAACATGTGTGTGTAACATGTGAATGCTGCTGACTAGCCTCCATGTGACCTGCTTTAATCGTTTCCATCTGACAGAAAGAGTAAAAGAGAGAGAGAGAGAGAGAGAGAGACGGGTAGAGAGTGGGAAAGAAGGAAAGAGAAAAAAGGAGAGAAAGAGAGAGGGATAAGTTGAGTGTTGTGGATATTACCAGGCAATGTCCAGGCCCCAGATTATTTTTTAATCAAATCAGTTTGCGTGCTTGTAATTTATAAGCGCCTTGCATTAATCTTTTCTCGTTCTTGTGCCCTCTCCGATGACATATTAATTTTTCATAAGCGCAGGATTAGATGGGGGGGGGGGTGGGGGCTGTGTATATGTTTTTCTAATATTGCACCGCATCCCTGCAACCCTTAAATTAGTTTTTTTTCCTGCAACCTCCCTTCATTTTTCTTTCTCTCCTGTTTTTTCTGGCTCAATCCATCCCTTAATTGTTGTCCAATCTGTGACCCTATCACTAGGCATTACCTCAGATAGAAAAAGAGCACAAGATAGAAAGAGGAAAGAAGAAACTGTTTATTTGTTTGTAAGAATGGCAATGTTGTAAGCAGGGAGGGGCAACAATCTGTACAAGGCAGCTTGGTGTTTTTTTCTTCTTTTTTTTTTGTTGGGGCGAGGTAGGGAGCACATAATGCCTCTGCTGCGAGGCTGTGGTCGGGATAGCCCTGGCTTTGTTAGATTTGATTTACCCAAATAAGAATTCATATGGTCTTTTTATGTATGAGATGGAAATCCATGGCTGGGGATGAATATTGCATGGGGTCTCTCTCTCCTCTCTTTTTTTTTCCCCTCTGTCATTGCATGGGGTTCTTTCTTTCTTTCTCCCTCTACTAATGTCTCTCACCCCCCCCCCTACCCCCAAACTCACGCACACACCTTCCAACTCCCACCCTCTATCCATCTCTAGCTCCCTCCCCACCTCCTCTTCCTGGCATGCCATACCTAGCTCCATAATGTGAGGCTCAATGAGGCAGAAGGAGAGCTGAGTGAGGCTGGGGCCTATTAGTTTAGCTAGTCATCTATCTTTCAGCTCTATCTCTCTGACAGGCCTGTCTGACGGACTGGCGGGGAACCACCATCCATGCATTTACCGCCGCATATTACCGCCAGCGTCATTTAACACTGCCGCACACGTGCAAAAAAGCAAACCGACAGTGTCCAGGTCCCTCCTACTTTAAAGCGTGCTTACGTATGTGTGCATTCCCAAGTGTAGTTTATCAGATGTCAGAAATCTATTTAATAAAGCAGAAATGTATGCCTTTTTTGTTTTTTATGAATAATTTGTTCTAGGAATCGCCTTGGGGTCAGCTTCTAGTTTGGCCAGGAAGCCAGATATAATATTTCAAGTGGGTTTTTCTGTTTTGTTTTGCATTTGGATTAAAAGAGGTTTCAGAAAGTCAAATGCCAAAAAATGCAAAAGGGAGCCTGGTGTGTCAGCGTGTTGTTATGCGAGGTTATCATCAGAGGCAGCGCCTTGTTTTTCTCTTTGTCCAGCTTAAAGTAGTAAGATTTAGCATCTCCTTCCTCAGCCCCAAAATATCTGGCAAGCTTGAAAAATGTTCAAATCTGTGTGTGTCTGTGTGTGTGTGTGTGTGTGTCCGTATGGAGATCTCCAGGGAAGGGATTACAGTGTGACCAAGTGAGCAGTGTGTTTGCGCACTTCATCTTGAAGACCGAGATCCTTTAAACAAAGAGGGGCAGATAGATAGAGAGGGGAAGGGAGAGACAGAGAAAAAGAGAGATAGAGGGGGGGAGGGGCAAAGGAAAGACAGAAAGAGCGTTTTCCCTTGCTTCATTTACATTGTCTTTTTTAATCCCATGTCACTTTAGATTAATTATAATCCATGTTACATTTTCCATGCAAATGTCCCCAATGTGGATTACTTCCAGATAGCTTTGTGCTGTGTGTGTAGATGGCGCATGTCGCCACCATGGCTCAGGGGCCCACTTCTTATAAATAACCAACTAAACAAAGGCCCCAGCATGGAAATGAGCCTGTCAGGCAGCCTAAGGAAATTACAGATCTCTACCTGCTTCAAATTAGCAAAGAAATTACTCATTGTTCCTACAGTCAAATGTTATGTATTAATTTCGTGTACAATTTTGAATTGAGCAGATAAGGGGGAAACAAAATGGAATCACATGCAAACAAGATCAGATGTTAAATATTCCATATTAGCTTGTTCACATTCAGAATATTTTCAGTCTTTTTTTTTTTTTATTTATTTGCATGCATCTTGCAAATTTGCCCAATTTGAGATGAGGGCTCTGCTCGTTTTCTGTCTCTCCAAGATGAGATTAAAATATATTAAAGATATTAGCATGTTTAATTACAAGCCTGCAGCAATTCCTTTGTGCATGTATGTGTGTTTTCTATGTAATGACAGCTTGTTGAACGTCACAGACGATTTGTCAAATGTGACAAGGCTATGCTCATATTTATCTCTCATTAGAACACAAGCTGGAGATGGAAGAGAAAGGAAGGCTAGTCATTAAAAAACACAAACTACTAGACAGCTGCTGTTTAACAGCCGTTCTCCTCTCTCTCTCTCTCTCTCTCTCCCCATCTGAGTGTGTCTCGGCCTCTCTCCATCTCACTCCTTCCGAGTCTCTTTCTCTCTCCCCTCCGGCTAGATCTGGGCCTGCTGAGTGCTTCAGTGGGAGTTTGGGGTTCAGAGTGTGTTGCTGTAATGTTATCAGGTGACCGGGGGTCAGCCTAATGCGTAACCTCAGAGCAGGAGGCCAGTAAATCATGCTGGCCGGCCCTCCCTGGCCCGTTTTGGCCAGCTCTCCCTCTTAGATTTACTGCTCCGTAACCTTAGCCAGTCTGCCAGGGCTCAGGACAGCTAAATTGAATACTAAATCCAAGCTGCCGCCACCCAGCCTGCTCCCTCTTAATTGACAGCTTTTTCCCCCTACTCCCTGCTCTATGTTTGTGGGCTTTTTTATTTATTTTTTTATTTTCATGAAATGAAATGTCAGGAATGGAATCTAATTGTTTTGCAGCTTGTAAAAGAAAGAAAAAAGAGAAAAAGATTGCAGTAGGTATGGTTTGATTGTTTTGAAAAGCTTGCTCCAAGACTCTATCCTGATGATGTAGTTGATTCGATATAAAGTCGTGGTCGTAGAGATATAAGGATTCAATGATATGCTTGTTTGTGTGAAAATCTCATTTGCTTGTTTCAGTTTGCACAAAATGTCTTACCCTTTCTGACACAAAAGGGCAGATTCTAAAATAGATCCACGAGAAAAGCATTAGCTGTGATGGTATTGTCGGTCCTCCTGCCTTTTGAGGAACAATTTGGGACAGAAATATCCTGAGGTGTTTGGAGCTATGGGCTTCTCTGTCCCGCTCTCTCATTTTTCTTCCTCTTCCCTCTTTTTCTCTACATTTCTCTGCCTTTCCCTCCATTGCCCTGTACTCCTCTCCATTTGAGTGCGCACTTCGGTGTATATAAGCGTGTGTATACGTGGCTCCCTAAACATCATTGACAGTTGCAAATAAAGATGGGTGGTGAGTGTGCCGCTCTCTCCCCCTGCAATGCAAAAGGGGTTGAGTGTCATAAATCACCTTTTGATTTATCTAATCAAGCAAGGTCCTGCTGCATGCAGACATTTGTCATTGGCGGAGAGGGGGGGACGGTGTCAGGTTTATTCTGCCCCTCCGCTTCACTGGGCTGCAGCTGGTGGAGCCCACATAAGGATGAAGGGATGGAAGGAAGGTGGGAAGGGAGGGGAAAGAACAGGGAGGAGGAGGAGGAAAAAGGACACAGTCATTAAGTGTGGGATGCAGACTCACCCAGACAAAGGAAAATGAGAGGAGAGTCTCTTGCTGCTGTCTTGTTCTCAATCCTGTTCACTCCTATTATTTCTCTTTAATTATTTTAGCTATCCATGCGGTTTTGAGGGCAAGAAAATATAATTGGTTAAAAACTAAGGGCAGATGGATATTGTGATTTTCTATCATAAATTTATAGATGTTTGGATGGTGCTTGGCGTTGTATTTATTTATTTTACCGGTCATTCTATACTTGGAGGAAACTCTACAAGTTTGAATGTAATTCTATGCCTTAAAACAACTTTATTATTCACTCACAGGGCTTGCCATTTAAAGCTCCTAAGTGGCCATAGAGAGAACTGTTCTCTCAACATTCAAGGTTAACCAACTTTTTTTTTTTCTTTTCGCTTAAGTGTCATAAGTGTTGATGAAAGCACTAGGTCAAAGACAAATCTAAGCCAGAAGGACAGATCTCCATGTTGCACATGCACACACACACATTACACAAACATACATTCGCATTCAATATGACAATAATCAATGGTGATGTGTGGGCTCTTTCTCCCACCGCATTGTAAATGTGTTTGCAGCCTCTTGTCCGACAATCGCCTCATCTCCTTTTGCAGGGATGTAATTTAGTTGCAAATTGACTGGAAGACGGAGGCAAAAATTGAAAGTTGAAATTAGAAATGGTCATAATAAATACGGGAGGCGGGGCAGAGGCTTTGGAAAGGTCAGGTGATATGACGGGTGCTTCCAGGCTGGACCGATCTGGCCAATGGAGTGTCAGAGGCCTGTCATGAAACATATAATACACACACATACATGCACATAGACACACACACACAAACCCTGCAGGGGCCATCACAGGCAGTGGAAGACGAGATTACCTCGCTATTCTGAGCTGCAGAGCAATTCTCGGATGTTCTTGGAAATTCACATTGTGTCCTTGTGTTTTTTTTTCGCCCCTTTCTCTCTCTTTCTTCCTTTCTTCCCTCCCTCCCTCTTGTCACTTTCCTTGACAGGCCAATATTTCAGGCTCCAGATATAGGGGATTACAAATAAAATAAGTGGAACGCCTACTTAATGCAACAGAATTAAAATGCATGAACGGGCCGGAGGAATTGATATGCGCCCAATACAAACACGAGCCACAGAATAATATGAAATACAAAATGTTTTTTTTCAACCCCCTCTCCATGTATCAGTGCTTTGATTTCCCTTTTTTTCCATTTGTGCATCTAGCGTGAAGCGTTGATTCGCAAGAGTGAGGCTCACATATTGCCTTGAGTGACCAGACGAGGGAGGGGAGGCGAGAGAGGGGGGATGATGGCTTAGGGAGAGAGGGAGGAAGAGAGCAAGGCAGAGGGAGAGACTGAGGGAGGGAGAGTTGCTGTTGCTGTGTCTTTGTGTTTCACCGAGTGGGTAAATTGCAGTGGCAGAGTATAGCGGGGCCTGCGCAGCCTGTATCTAAGGATGAGGCTAATGAAAGATTTATCAGCGGCTACAGCATTTACTAAATACAACCAGAGGCTGATCTCCCCACATTGAGCCCAGTTGTTAACGTCACACACGCTTACACATACACATACAAACAGACACACACAAGTAGTGCTGCTACTGTACCACCAGCCGTGACCAAGCCCCGAAAATTTAGCATCTTGTACAGACAGAGAAGTTGTTGAGGCAGCTGGGGAAATGTATATGAACTAATGAAGTGTATAATATTACCATAACATTTAATGTATGTCGTGCTGTGATAATGAGGCTGCCTGAGTTTTCTCCATTTCACATGTCCTCAGGGCAGAAACAAGTCAGTGTATGTGAATGTGAATAATACAGCCCATGATTGTATCCACGCTTGTGTTGTCTTGGTGTCAAATTATTTAAATCATCACCTATGTCCCACTGAATACTAATTTGGTAGACTTGTTTATGTGATTTGCTCTGTTATATGTGTATTAATAGTCATTTGGCCACTTTGTCATCTAACACAGCTACAAAACACAGCTTTCTCATACAGTATGTACGTCTGATCTTTGGGATCGTCAAGTCAAGTCATGTTTAATATGTCAAATATGAAGACTTTTTTATATTATGTATGTGATGACTTCTGCTCCAGCACTCATTCCGAAAAGATTCATTCAAAAATAAATGTATTGTTTAGCCATCTGTCACTGAAAGCCATTCCAGTCATTGGAAGCCTTGTGTGACACAGTGAGAGTCACTAAATATATTTAAGCTCATATTACAGTACACAAATACAGACAAACAAGCTGTAAATATAAATAACAGTTGGTTGATTTTAAAAATGTATTTTTAATGCTTTATATTCTCTGTCTCTGCCCCCCCCTTCTCTCTCTCTCTCTCCCTCGACCTTCTGCCAGGAGTGAATACCATATCCAAAGAGGTTATTGGACCGAATGCTATGGTTAAACATTCCCTCCTGCCTGATCGACAAATTGAAAGCCCACCCAAAAGGCCCAAATCTGCTGAGGGGAAGACCTCTGCCAATGAGCAGGTAAGGGTTTGTAGAATTTAAAAAAAAAAAAAAAAAAAAACTGTCAATTGTGCTACCCAAGCTGAACAATGTTTGTGTAGTTTCCCAGCAACTCAGGGGGCGTTTACAGCTGATCCTTTAAGTGTTTGAGGTGCACTGAGAGTGACCACGGACTTTTGTTACTATCTTTACTCTTCCAAAGTAAATACATGTCTAGGTTATGGAACTTTGTGTGCATCTATTTAGAGTGGACATCTGCCAAGTCATATTCATGTTTGAATTTGTTGTTGGCGGATAGGTACAGAAAGCTAATAACTAATGAGGCAGGTTCTCCTTCATAAGCCCTAATGAAATCTAACCTTCACTGTCACTGTGTGATGAGCTAATGGGAAGATACTTATGAACTGTAAGAAGCAGAAATGCTAAGCTAAGCATTTAGCAATTGCTGGCGCCAGCTTTCCATCAAAGGGTTAAACACAGCCCACCATCCCCTCCTTGACGGAGCTTTTTAGCATCAAGCACAGTAGGCCAGTCTTTATGTTCTTAAGTGGAATACCTGCACTAGCCTTAGGCCTCCCTCGCTGCTTCTTTCCGCCTTTTTGCATCTCTTTAAATTATATGTGTTTTTAAATTAGATTATGAAGTATTAGCTCGTCTGGTTCTGGGCCCTGTAAGGAGGGAGGACTTTGTCATTTCAGAAATGGATTCTATTAAGACAGGTGGTGGGGAGGCAGCTATGTTCAGAGTACTCCCTGTAATGAGGGCAAGGCGTAGCTTGGGAGAGTACACACCTTTGTCATCTGTAATCTCCTGATTAAAAATTCTGGCCAATCGTGTTTTCTACTAATAAAATTGCATGAGTTGAGAGACTTAAGTGAATTACATGAAACATGGTTGATCTACATTTTCTGTGTTAAGGTGGGCATTGTGGGGAGAGGTGAACATGGTGGGATGAGGTGAGTGGGCAGTGAAGAAAAGCCCAAGGGAAGGAAAAGAAAACCCTATAAAAATTCAATTTGATTTTGAAGATGCGCAGTTATTTTCACCCCTAACAGTGCAGGGGACATGGTATTTGCAAATCTTGATCAGACTCTCGTTTGTTTTTAAGATGTGATGTCTGTTCACATAGTCATGTCTGGCTATGCTAATGGTTCGATCTGTAGTGCAAGAATAATACCCACAAAGGAGTACATCTTGTGCAAAAAATATTTCACTCTTGGATTAATTGCACAAGATGTCCTTTTACTTGGATATCATTAAATTATTTCTCAATCTCAACCAGCTCATCTTCTTTTTTTAGGTTCAGCAGTGTCCGTACTGCAACTATAGCAGTAAAGATGCCAACCGTATGCAGCTCCATGTGATGTCCCAGCATTCCATGCAGCCAGTGATCCGCTGCCCACTGTGCCAGGATGTCCTGAGCAACAAGATTCACCTGCAGCTGCATCTCACCCACCTTCACAGTGTGGCTCCTGACTGCGTGGAAAAGCTGATTCTGACTGTATGTAGTAGTAATAATTATGAATAAGATTTGTATGTGTGTGTGTGTCTGTGTGTTTAGACACCTAGAAAAAATATGAATGTTCAATGAAAAATGGAAATAATTTGTCAAGACTATCCAGTCCTCCCTCTGGTCTCCCTGCGTAGTTTAGGGCAAAGGCTTACAGCTAGATTCCCATAAAACATTTCCCACGCATTTACTGTACTCCCTTGAGATACTGCCGTAAACTTGATTGTTGTTGTTGCAAATTCACTCTTTCAAATAAGGCTAGTTTTAAAGGCAAGAAGTAAGTTGAAACACTTTCTCAACATTTACAAATATTGGAGTGCGACCCTTGCCTTCTCAAATAATTATTTTTTAAATATAATAATGAAATTTCTTTGGTCTTGATAGGTTGTCGGACCTGACACAGCAACACCAAATAATATAATGCATCCCCAAACTGGACAAGACAAAGGACTGTCTTTAATGGATTGCTCTACCTCTCTTACTGATGGGTCAGGAAAGTCTCAAGGTAAGCAGAATATGGTAATTACTTATTATTTCCTATTACTAAATGTTTGTTCTCCAAGGGAGTGTAATCAAAATATACAAATATATACATGTATAATTCAGAAAATAATGTCAACCTATGCATAAGACTTTTTCAAATTGTAATGTCTACTTTTAGGAAACACCTCAAAAGATGAGCTGACAAGTCAAGACAAAAATGAATTGGACATGCAGGGTGAGGAACTCAAGCCCCCAAAAGAGGGCTCAGAAGCCCCAGACTGGAAGAGAGCCAGTGGGTTAGGACATGACAGCAAGTCCCCTGATACCCTACAGGACCATATCAGTGAGCTCCAAAGGCTCCAGCAGCAACAACAGCAGCTCTCAGTATCTGATCGTCATGTCTACAAATATCGTTGCAACCACTGCAGCCTGGCCTTCAAGACGATGCAGAAGCTTCAGATACATTCCCAGTACCATGCCATCAGAGCAGCCACTATGTGCAGCCTTTGCCAGCGCAGCTTCAGGACATTCCTGGCCCTCAGGAAGCATTTGGAAAATGGACACCCTGAGCTTAGTGAAGCTGAGGTGCAGCAACTCATAGGAAATCTGCCACTGAATGGAGATATCACTGAGAGTGAGGCCAGGGCCTTGGAGGAAGCGCAGGCCTTTGAACATGACTTAGACAAAGATGATGAAATGGACCAGGAAGAGAAGCCCAGTCCCACAGGAAGTGACAGCAGCTCCCTGCTAGATGACATGGGAGCAGAACCAAAACGGACCCTACCATTTAGAAAAGGGCCCAACTTTACAATGGAGAAATTTTTGGACCCTTCTCGGCCTTACAAGTGCACAGTATGTAAGGAGTCCTTCACCCAGAAGAATATCCTACTAGTCCACTATAATTCAGTTTCCCACCTGCATAAGTTGAAGAAGGTCCTTCAAGAGGCATCAAGTCCAGTTCCACAAGAGACGGGCAACAGCATTGACAACAAACCATTCAAATGCAATATTTGTAATGTTGCCTACAGCCAAAGCTCAACACTTGAAATTCATATGAGGTCAGTACTCCACCAGACCAAAGCCAGAACAGCCAAAACTGAAATGAGCAGCAGTAGCAGTATCACTGGCACTAGTGGTCCAGTACCAGCAAAAAGTCCAGCCCCAAGCACACAAGGGAACAACAGCAACTCAGACTCAGCTAGAAGTGGTACACCCTCTGCTAACAAAGAAAACACTATGGAACCCAAAGAAGATAACAACAGCAACAACACAAAACAAACAACAACTACTGACCATGTTTCAGCACAGGCAAGCAGCCACCAGTCAGCACAGTCCTCAGCCCAACTGCAACTGCAGCTTCAACATGAACTCCAGCAACAGGCAGCCTTCTTCCAGCCTCAGTTCCTTAATCCAGCTTTCTTCCCCCATTTTCCAATGACCCCAGAAGCACTGCTGCAATTTCAACAGCCACAGTTCCTCTTCCCCTTTTACATCCCAGGGGCAGAGTTCAATCTTAGCCCAGAGCTTGCTCTACACTCAGCAGCAGCTTTTGGAATGCCTGGTCTTACTGGATCATTCCTAGAGGACCTGAAGCAGCAGATGCAACAGCAGCATCAGCTGCAGCAGGCTCAGGCCCAGCAACAGGCTCAACAGCAACAGCAGCAGCAAGTCTCTCAGACACAGTCGCAGATTCAGCAACAGAAAAACCAGCAACTGCAGAACCACAAAGCCAAAATGGAGTCCAGCACTGTGTCAGTCTCAGAAATTCAGATGTCAAGAGAGGCAGAGGACCACCTCGAAAAACAAGAAAACAGAGCAAAGATGGAAAATGGAGGGGATGCATTAAGTGATGGAGGTAAAGACAACAAAGACAATAAAAAGTCAAAGTTCTCAGAGCCATTGATTCCCCCTCCACGTATTGTGTCAGGAGCAAGGGGCAATGCAGCCAAGGCACTGCTAGAGAACTTTGGATTTGAACTGGTCATCCAGTACAATGAAAACAGGCAGAAAAACCAAAAGAAAAATAAAGATGGAGTTGAACAAGTGGAAATGAATACTGATAAGCTTGAGTGCGGGATGTGCGGAAAGCTTTTCTCCAATATGCTTATTCTCAAAAGCCACCAGGAACATGTGCACAGTCACTTTTTCCCATATGTGGAGCTTGAAAAGTTTGCCCAGCAGTACAGAGAAGCCTATGACAAACTCTATCCAATAAACCCTGCTTCACCTGAGACTCCACCACCACCGCCACCACCACCTCCTCCTCCTCCACCTCCTCCTGCTCCTGCCCCAGTGACAGCTCCTCAGCCTCCTTCTACATCGATGACCAAGCCCCAAACCCCAACACCTTCACCTGTCCCTGTCTCCCATCAGACCCCACACCAACCCTCTCACCAGGCACCGCCATCCCAGGCACCGCCAGCCCAGCCACCACCCCCTCCTCCACCATCTACTGCCCCTCCTGCGCCCCCCCAAGTGCAGCTCCCTGTTCCCTTGGATCTACCCCTTTTCCCACCTCTAATGATGCAGTCTGTCCAGCACCCAGGCCTGCCCCCTCAGCTGGCCCTCCAGCTGCCCACCATGGATTCTCTTTCCACAGACCTTACACAGCTCTGCCAGCAACAATTGGGTCTTGATCCAAACTTCCTCCGCCAGTC
The DNA here is from genome assembly GCA_038419695.1 of Scomberomorus guttatus. Classification (NCBI taxonomy): domain Eukaryota; kingdom Metazoa; phylum Chordata; class Actinopteri; order Scombriformes; family Scombridae; genus Scomberomorus; species Scomberomorus guttatus. The sequence continues at coordinate 12,357,967 of CM076464.1, forward strand.
CCAGTTTAAGCGACCACGTACCCGTATCACGGATGACCAGCTTAAAATCCTCCGTGCCAACTTTGACATCAACAATTCTCCCAATGAAGAGCAAATTCAGGAGATGTCAGAGAAGTCTGGCTTACCCCAAAAAGTCATAAAGCACTGGTTCCGTAACACCCTCTTCAAAGAGAGGCAGCGGAGTAAAGACTCTCCCTACAATTTTAATATTCCTCCTATTACTACATTGGAAGATATTCGAATGGAACCCCAGCTCAGTGCACATGAATACTACAGAACTGACTCAGGCATGAACAAGAGGTCCTCCAGGACCAGATTCACTGATTACCAGTTGAGGGTGCTTCAAGATTTCTTTGACACTAATGCCTATCCAAAGGATGATGAAATTGAGCAGCTCTCCACTGTGCTCAACCTACCAACCCGGGTCATTGTGGTGTGGTTCCAAAATGCACGCCAGAAAGCTCGCAAGAGCTATGAGAACCAGGCAGATTCTAAAGACAATGAGAAAAAAGAGTTGACCAATGAGAGATACATCAGAACCAGCAACATGCAGTACCAGTGTAAAAAGTGCAACATTGTGTTCCCACGTATCTTTGACCTTATCACTCACCAGAAAAAGCAGTGTTACAAGGATGAAGATGAGGAAGGAAATGAGGACAACCTCCTTGAGGAATGCATAGACGCTACTGAGCAAGGACCAGCTAGGACTGTCCAACTACCATTAGAGCCACCCAGACAGTCCCAAGGGACTGCCACCAGTTCTGGCTCAAGCTCCCCTGTGATGGCCTCCCCTCGTGCCAGCATGGGGAAAAGTTCCCCCAAGCCAGATGTGGCCCCTGAAACTGAACCTAAACAAACTGAGGCTGCCCCGTCGCCAGTGGCCAAGTCATTACCAGAACCCAGACCATCTAAGGCTTGTACACCTCAGCCACCTCCTCAGAAAGCTCCCCAGCCACCAATGTCAAGACCCCATTCCCAGCCACAGGCAGCTGCAGTGCCCTCAAGTCCACTCTCCCTGGCCCTTTCCTCACTTACAAACAGTCTCCCCCACCAAATGCTTCAGTACCAGTGTGACCAGTGTAAGATTGCATTCCCCACTGTGGAGCTATGGCAGGAGCACCAGCACATGCATTTCTTGGCTGCCCAAAACCAATTCCTTCACTCCCAGTTCCTTGAAAGACCCATTGATATGCCCTATATGATATTTGACCCCAACAACCCCCTGATGGCTAGCCAGCTGTTATCTGGAGGTCTCTCCCAAATCCCCTCTCAGAGTAGCTCTGGTTTGACCTCTGCTGCAGGGTCTGGGGCAATGAAGAGAAAACTGGATGACAAGGATGAAAGTGCTAACGATAAAGATGGCGGAAACAGTAGTGAAGAGCAACACAGAGATAAACGTTTGAGAACCACCATCACACCAGAACAACTAGAGATTCTCTATGACAAATATTTACTTGATTCCAACCCAACAAGGAAGATGTTGGACCACATTGCACGAGAAGTTGGCCTGAAAAAGAGAGTTGTGCAAGTTTGGTTCCAAAACACTCGTGCAAGAGAGAGAAAGGGGCAGTTTAGGGCTATAGGGCCTTCCCAGTCCCACAAGAAATGTCCCTTTTGCAGAGCACTGTTCAAGGCTAAGTCTGCTCTAGATAGCCACATACGATCTAGACACTGGCATGAGGCTAAGCAGGCAGGCTTTAGTTTGCCACCAAGCCCGATGATGAATCAAGACAATGAAAGGGGTGAAAGTCCAAATAAATATAATTTCTTCGACTACCCACAGCTGCCTACCAAGACTGAGCCAAATGAGTATGAGTCACCTGCTGCATCCTCAACTCCAGTCAAACCATCTGAGTCGCATGTAAAAAACTTCTTAAGCCCTTCATCCTTAAAAGCTGAAAACTGTGATGAAATTGAAGGGCCTAATATTAATTCAGCAGAAGCTTCATCTTATGATCTCAGTAAGATGGACTTTGATGAGACATCATCGATTAATACAGCCATTAGCGATGCTACAACTGGAGATGAGGGTAATAACAATGAGGTTGAGAGCTTCACAGCCAATGGAGGGGACAAGCTGAGTGACAGGAGTGGCCTGGTGCCAAATTCTGATGGTGGCAATGACAGGTTCCAATTCAGCATGGTGAGCCCTGCCCTCAGCTTCTCTGGAAAAGACTGTGACTTATACTTAAGCTACAAAGATGATGATATGGACGACAACAATGACAGGAGTGAATCATCAAGCCTTGCTGATCCAAGTTCCCCTAGTCCCTTTGGGGCAGGTACCCCCTTCAGCAAGTCCGGGAAAGGCAACAATTCTGGGGATAGGCCAGGCCACAAAAGATTCAGGACCCAAATGAGTAACCTGCAACTTAAAGTCCTCAAAGCCTGTTTTAGTGACTACCGCACTCCTACAATGCAAGAGTGTGAGATGCTGGGCAATGAAATTGGACTCCCCAAGCGTGTTGTCCAGGTGTGGTTCCAGAATGCCCGTGCTAAAGAAAAGAAATTCAAGATTAACATTGGAAAGCCATTCATGATAAGTCAAGGCTCACCAGATGGGCCCAGGCCTGAGTGTACTTTGTGTGGTGTAAAGTACACTGCCCGGATGTCCATCCGAGACCACATCTTCTCCAAACAGCACATCACCAAAGTGCAAGAAACCCTGGGAAACCAGGTGGATAGAGAAAAGGACTACCTAGCACCAACCACTGTCCGTCAGCTGATGGCCCAGCAAGAGCTGGACCGCATGAAGAAAGCTGGTGAGGGACTCAGCCTGCCTGGCCAGCAGCAACAGACTGCAGTGGACAACAATAATGCACTTCATGGCCTTAGCCTGCCCTCAGGCTACCCAGGGATATCTGGCCTTCCGCCAGTGCTACTTCCTGGGGTCAATGGGCCATCGTCACTTCCTGTTTTCCCACCCAACACACCTGGTGAGTTAGTATGACGAACAGTGAAAAAATAAGTTAAATAGACTAGAAGCTTTATGAACTGATCTTTATCATGCACTATTTTATTCTACTATACTACTGTTTATTCTCTATCACAGTGGTGTTTGTCAAAAAGTCCTATTTTTAAATACTATTTTAAAATTAAAAATGGTGGGATTTAGTGCATGCATAATGTCATCATCAGAGTTGAACTGCTAACTGATAATTCAGAGATTTTTTACAACAAATGTATCTTTATCATGGCTTTCATTTGTGTTGTTTTGTTTTTCCCCTAATTGTAGGTTTGGTATATTTATATTATAATATATTGGCAGATTGAAATTATCATAAAGCGCATGTGACAGTTTTGATCCATAACAAAATCTTAAAGACTCAGCCAGAGACAAATGAAGCATCTTTATCTTGTCATACAAACAAATTTCCATAGTGATTTGGGGTTGAATATTTAAATATTGAATATTTCCATATTTATATACCACTGTATTTCAGCTTTAGCGTCTCCCGGTGCTGGCATGCTTGGGTTCCCTACACCAGCCACCCCCTCTCCTGCCATGTCTCTCAGCACTACCCCAACCAAGACTCTTCTGCAGACTCCTCCTCCTCCTCCTCCTCCTCCTCCTCCACCTCCTCCTCCTGTTCCCTCCACACCTTTGGCAGCAGTAAATCATACAGAGCAGCAAGGTAAAGACTCAGAGAGAGACAGCAGCAAGAAACCAGGAGACAAGCCACCTCAGATGAAGGTGAAAGGCAGAGAGAATGAGAGCGGCTCACACCCTGAGACCCCCAGCATGGCCAAGAAAAGGGAGAAACCAGCTCCAGGGAAAGCAGGAAGTGAGAGTCCACTGGATGCCACGCAGCTTCAGGCACTTCAGAATGCCCTTGCCGCAAGTGATCCCAGCTCTTTCTTGGGGGGGCAGTTCCTGCCCTACTTTCTTCCTGGATTTCCCAACTGCTTCTCTCCCCAGCTTCCTAGAGGGGTCCAAGCAGGGGGCTACTTCCCACCACTGTGTGGAATGGAGAACCTGTTTCCATATGGCCCAGCAGCAGTCCCACAAGCTGCGATGGCCGCTGGTCTCTCCCCAACAGCTCTCCTGCAGCAGTATCAGCAGTACCAGCAGTCCCTCCAGGATTCACTGCAGAAGCAACAACAGCAGCAGCAGAAACAACTTGAGCAACAGCAGAAACAACTACAGCAGCAGCAACAAAAATCAACCCCTGTGAAGACACCCCAGAGCATACAGAGCACCACCACCAACTCCTTCAAACCAAAAGAAGCTATAGATGCTAAGGATGACACCAACACAGGCTCTTCAACAGAAAGCACAAAAGAAGAACCGAAAACAGATACCAAAAGTACCATGGATTTTCCAGACGCTTTTATTGTACCGTCCGTCAAGCATGAGTTTATATGCAGGAAGTGCCAGATGATTTTTGCTGACGAAGATTCAGTGGTGCATCATCAGAAGTCCTTCTGTTACTTCGGACATCCTTTTACTGACCCGCAAGAGACAGTGCTTCGGAAGGCAGTGAGCAACTACACTTGTGTTGCCTGCAATGTGGTTGTTAACGGGAATGAAGCACTTGGCCAACACCTTCAGTCGAGCTTGCACAAAGAGAAAACAATCAAACAAGCAATGAGAAATGCCAAAGAGCATACTAGATTATTACCTCACTCTGTCTGCTCCCCTACTCCTAACACCACATCTACCTCGCAGTCTGCAGCTTCTTCTAATAACACCTTTCCTCATCTCTCTCGCTTGTCCATGAAGTCCTGGCCAAATGTCCTGTTCCAGGCCACCACAGCCCGGAAAGCTGCTTCCTCCTCCCCGTCTGCCTCTCCTCCTCCCCCCCTCTCCTCACCTTCAACGGTTACCTCAACTTCCTGCAGCACCTCAGGGGTTCCAACCTCACTACCCACCGAGAGTTGTTCAGATGAGTCTGACAATGAGCTAAGCCAGAAGCTGGATGACTTAGATAACGCGTTGGAGGTCAAGGCTAAGCCGGCCTCTGGCCTAGACGCGAGCTTCAGTAGTATCAGAATGGATATGTTCAGTGTGTAGGAGTGACAAAAGGATCCCTTGCTTAAAGAAAAAAATAAGACTTTTTAAACTGCAGTTCCAAAGTTTCTCTTAACCCAAAAAATTACAGTACCAAATGATTGACTCAGGATTGTTTTTCCCATATTGATATGCTGGCAAGATATTGATTGATTTTTGTTATGGACAGAACTGTTGCAGATGCTTGACTGAGCTTATATTGTATACAAAAACATGGAGTAGGAAAAAATCCCACAGGCTCCCTTGGGGGGCTTGTTTCAAGCCAAAAACTCTCACGATAGCAAATTGCACCTCAGCTGGATTGTTTTCCAAATGCTAGCATGTACTGTATGGGATGACGATCCAGAACCCTCAAAGAGAATCTCTCTTAGTTTAGATAGGTGTAATTCAGTAGCTTTAAATTCTCAGGTCAGAACATAACATTTCTCATTTGTTAAAGCAGCAACAAGCCTGGGTACACTTGGCTTATAACCAAAACATGTCAAGCTTTATCGGACGCATTTCCTTGATGTGTATAGAGTACCAAGAGACAATATTACTGTTACAATGGACGATGTGCATATCCTTTTAGTTTTGCCCTACAAAGACAGTATGGTTTTGCCACTGAGGGAATTTAGAATGGTGAAGTAAATGTGTATGATGCCCCTGTGTTTGCCAGTTTGTATCACAACAAGCTGTATCTATTTCCCACCCCCTTTTTTTCTTGTAGTATATACTAATCTGTGCCAACTCTTACCTTCTCACTTTTACCTCTGCTCACACCCTTTTCTGAAGAGGTAATAACTCTAGTTTTGATAGACTCTCGGATTATGTGAATATAACATTTTTCATTTGTGAATTGCTGTACTGTTACGGTACCTGCTTGTGTCTGGACTATAGTGCACTTATTTTGTTTTTATTTGTCTTTTTATCATTTGAGTAGGCCATTTGTTAATTTAATAGAATTTTTCTGTTTGTATGTATGTATGTTTGTGTTTTAATTATTATTTGTGTCTATTGCAGCAGCATATTGGTCCATATTTGTTACAGGATTGATGCCTAACAATCTAGAGACCTATTTAACAATTGGTGCATCCATGAAAGCAGTACTGTATACTTGAAACTGTTAAGGTACAAGTTGGTCACAATGTTAAAAAAGGTATGATCATTTGCTATACGTTTGCAAATATGCTGCTTTAAAAGGGGGACAACAGCATTTGTGTTGTATATTAAAAACATTTTCATGTACTTGTAGGACTTAAAACAGTGTTACACCTATACACTGCCATTTAGTGCATAGGTTGACGTCCTCCCATCAATTTTCTGGGCACTTCTGATGATCTACAGTTAAAGTCAACATTTTAATTTTTCCACATTTAGTGATTTCAACATTGCAAAGTATTACCTTACAAAGTTTTGCTGCTACTGTGTAATGTTATTTTGCCTGCCATAAATTCTCTCAACTTTCTACCAGACAAAATACTGATCCATTAATTGCTTTGCTTTTCTCTTTTTATTTTATGTTATTTTGTTATTTTGCTGTGGAACTAAGAATGTGAAAGCTGTCAAAGGGTGTTCAATTTTTTACGAATCACTTTCTAGTTTGGTAATTAAAACCAATGTGATTCATTCCAAAGTAACAGAAGGCTATTTGTATGAAAGAAAAAGGCTTGTGAACAAAGAAAGCAAAGCTGTTGTACATATTCGTAGTTGGCTGTGCATGGTACAAATTTATTAATATGAAGAAATGCAAAAATGTATTGCTTTTGGTATTTCCTATTCTGAGATGAGCAAGTAGCATGTAATGCAACTGTTTGACAGGTTAAATCAAATCATGCTTAGTTATTGTTTCAAACAATGAAATCAAGTAACATTTCCTCTTATGTTTTATTATTGTAAAGGTGTTTTTTTTCTCAAAGTTTTAAAGCAAAATGTCAGTTTTTAATTTTCTGTGTGAGCTTTTTAAATGTCATTATTTGGATTTTTAGTATTTTAACATTTACTTTAATCCTGAAGACACTTTTCGATTGTGTTTCATAAGAGACATCCTGGCCTCCCAAGGTGCAATTCTGCCATTGTACAAACATGAGCGACTGTCCTGATTCCAAAGGCTTTCACAACTCTGGCTTTTTGCCTTTCCCCACTCTGTGGCTCAGCATTATAAGACTGAACTGTCAGCTAGCATCATGTGCTAAGATGTTAGCATCAGACAGGACGCTTTCCACACCAAGGACTGGTAAAAGCTAACAAACCAACAAAAAGGATGGTCCAACAATATAACTGTACATAGATATTGCAACTGCACAGCAGCCAAAAACAAAAAAAAAAAAAAGAACTTTTTAAAAAAAATGGATGGATTGTGTCATGTTTATGGGGACAGCCTTCAAAAGGTTGAAATTGGAATTGTTCTTCTGGATGTCAAAGGGATTTTCATGGCGCAATCATATCCTACACAATATGTACTCTTCAACATCTGGGTTACATAGGAAATGCACCCTGAGGTTTTAATAAGAAGAAGCCCCTATGGCTAAAACTTTAAATAAACTAAACCAAAAATGTTATTGATGTTTTATATATAGAGAGTAGTCGCATTAGTTTTTGTTACTGTACTGTTTGAGGTCTCAACTGTACCGTATCACGGTAATAACATGGTTTTGAAACCTTTTTTTTATTTTGTCACAGACCTGTTGTCATAGTTGAAATGACGTTTATTGTAGATGGTATTTGAACAACTTCTGGAAATAGTTCATCAAGTATGTTTGTTGCTCATTGTTGTGATACATTAAAAACTGTATCTGCAAACCAGTTTGGTCTCATCAAATATTATTTATCTCGTTTTCTCTCTCTTTCATATTCTAATTAGCTAATTATCTCATTATGAGGAATTCTCATTAGCTTGTCTTTCACACATCTGATTAATAGGTTTTCATATTTAACTCATTTACAATATATAATCACATTTGGTTGTCATGTTACTTTAATGCAGTGATTAAAATGATATATATCATATCTATAAATGCTCACTTTATCTCTACATTATAATGTGATATAGATATATAGTGTATATAATGTCATATTATATTACAAAGCTATATTGTGATGTGATTGGCAGTTTAAATATTTTGACAGTAATATAGAAGTTTTATTAGTGTCAGTAAAATTACTAATGCAGTATTAGATAAGTGTAGCATATTAGACAGAGAGAAATTGCAATTCAATTGGCAATAGTTTTTTGTTTTTTTTTGTTTTTTTTGTTACACATTCGATTAAAGCACATTTTGTCCCAAAACTTTCAGGAATGTCTACGCATGACTGTTAACAAAATATGTTTTGTGTCAGCATCCTTCTAATAATTGTCATTCCAGTTACTGACAGAGTAAAATTCTAAATCATACAATGGGTATTTCCCGTCATTATGCTATTTGTGGTAATCTGACTCTAAGCAGATGCAGGGGATTATGTTTTGAAGTGTCTGCTAATCTGGATCTGATCAGGTGCTGCTCCAGACCCCTCCCTTTAAAAGGGAAAAGTCTGCAATAATAAATCACATCCATGGATAAATAGACGTACGGCTGCAAAAGAGAGCAAAGACCATCTGTTATCGCCTAAAACTGGTAAAGTTGATCCTCTCATTACAGGTATATAAGGCCCATGCTGATATGTTAAACAGATCTTATAAAAGGCAAAAGCATGGAACATTTTAGCCTAGATTTTCCAAGATAAATAGACGAGAAATTATGTTTTGTGCCGCCGACTATATAATGCTTTTAAAATTACATTAAGAAGCAAAATGGATGCCAGTGTGAGACAGGAGGGTGACTTTTTAGATCGGAGGTCAACAGATGCTGTCACATTAAAAATTGCAGCTCAGGAACACCTCAACACAATACATCACACCCTGCCAGAGAGACGTGTCCGTCACCAGTGTCAGGGTCACGGAGAAAGCCGACATTCACAAGTCGTTAAATCCACCTAATGAAATTTCACAAGGGCAGCAAAAATGAAGGGGAAGATGAGGATCTTTTCACTCAGGCAGAATCGGTTGTGTCCTTTATTGTTTCGTTCAACACACTTTAGTGTGCAGTGAAACAGCCGCGACATGTAAAAGCCTCAAAAACAGCTTTTTTTTTTTTCTCCCCCCTTTCTGACTTCACCCCTCGCCCTTGACGAATGTGCTTGGCTCACAGGGTGCAACCGTTCTGCTGAATGGCCCTTTCCTGTTGCTCACCCTTAAAACGCAGGCGGTTGCCGAGGTAGGGCTCCCCCCCGCTATATTATGGGATTGAATTGCATTTGACCTTTGTGGAGAACAATGGCTGAAGGCCTTTCATTTTTTTGGCCTTCTCAGCGCCTAGAAGGAAGGACCTCTTTACACTGTGTTTTCACTGTGGTCTGCCAGTAATTCACAAGCAGGATGACAGTATGATCTGTGCACAATAAATGTGTGTGTTTGTGCACAGGAGGGTATACACAAGTGTATTATTTGCCAGTTTTGACTCATATCTGCTGAAGTTACTGTGTATAGGTCAAACAAAATATAATACCTTAAGAAAAGAACCATTTTGATGTGACCGTATTTGGGGGGGCCACCCAATTCTGCTACCTAACTGCACTGTTGTAGAATAAAGAGGACCTCTGAAGAGAAGAGTAGTTCATAGTATTTCAGACGCAGCTTTGTTAAAGAGGCTGCAGCAGTGAGCGGTCTTGCCCTTAATACACGATAAAAGGTTTACTGTAAATTCTAAATGGCGTTTTCTGCAACCCATACATCACTCATGACCATTAGGTTCCACCCTCACTGCACAGTGCACCCTTCTAGCCACAGCTTTCCAGATGATACAGTACAGAGGCTGCAGTGGAGGCAGATCTGGCTTTGAATAGCCTGCAGCCAATGGATTTTCTCTGGATAATACAATGTTTGGGACAGAGAGGCAGGGATTAGTCCAGACGGATACATCCACCACCCCCCACATGCCCAATCTAATTAGACTGGAATCAGTTTAAGATGAAAGCAAGCCCTAGCATCACCACACTAAATACTGGAATTAGTATTCCCCGCATGGGAATTTAATGACGGAGACTGAAAATCCAATCACATTCACTCCCAGTTTAGCCCCTCATGCATTGGGCCTGGACAATGACGAAACGAAAGAACAACAACAATGATTTGTCTGTCAATAGATATTGACCAGCATCACATCTGAGGCCACTTGCGCATTGGCGTTACTATGTTGTCATCATTTAACAAGGATAAACAGCTTATAATCAGATATTTAGTCTGTTTCTGATGTAAACCTTTGTCACATTCTGACTCCTCCAGGTGCCATCATAGGAATGAATGGACAGGAATGGGAAAGAAGGGACGGGGACAGGGAGGATGTCTTAAGACAAACACGCCTATAGTCTCATGTGTCTATTTATTTACAATTTGCTCATGTATGAGTTCATTTATGAAATTCAAATCAATAGTGTTTGTGCACACATGTTCTATGCTTCTGTGTTTTTGGGCCTACAAAGAAAGGTAACGTGTTTTGAGGAAAAAGAGGGACTTTGCTTGTCCTCACTCATTTATTCTTCTTACTTAGAAGGCTGCATTTGCACATAAAATCCTTTAACAGAGATTGGTGAAGTTAGTTATTAATCAGCTCCTTACATCAAAGCCCTGATTGCTACATAGGAATTGAAACTGTCAAATTATTGTTATCAGGCAGACAGCATCAAATCCTTTTTAGTTTCTATTATCTTACAGACTTTGAGCCCACATTCGCTGATAAAACAGAACACATTCTGCAGCACACATTCATGCGAAACATTTTCACAGTCTCTTGACTTTATCTTGCCCTTATTATTATTATTTCCCTACCTAAGTATAAGCAGTCAAGGGAACTCTATTTTAAAACCACTAAAATGCAAGCCATATTTCAGTGTCAGGCTGGTGATTAACAGCACAGACCGGAAATAACTCCCGCACCTGGGTTCCATCCACCACACAATATCTCCTACACCTGCGATTCATCCACCCAGGGTTACACCTGAGAAATCAGGAAACTATTGTCCCTTGTGCACAAATACTCAACATGAAATCTTATTATTTATTACTGGCTGTATTTGGGGGTATGCACAAAAACAGAACCTGTTGTTTTTCTGCTAACAGGTGTAATGCAACTTTTACTCACCCAACAACGGATTATGCAAAAACCTACTTACTTTTCCCCTCAGGAGGAAATTCAGTTTGCTTTTTTGGTAAATTAGGAGATAAATATTGTTTGTATAGTTGGCAGCACTGCATCAGTGGGGAAGAGGACACAGCAATAGGCAACAAAAGGTACAATCCTTGTGGTGATGCATCCTTTAAGATGGAAAATAAACATTAACATTTTCTGTGGATTTACCCAGGTGTCAACAAAAGGCCACACACAAACTAACATATGAAAACGGCAATCTAATCTTTTTTTGTGTATATCTTGTGGCCTTCCTGCTTTTAGTGTTTACTGCTGCAATACCTCATTTCTGAGGTACAAAAGGGAAGAAGGAAGGTGAGGAAAATGGAGGGAGCAGGAGTACACCTGCCTCATTATTGCATTGTGGATGAAGGATACAATCACTGCTGGCATTTCTACAAGACACACAGCCAACTAACACATATTTTAAAGTGAAAGAGAAGGAGGAGGAGGTGTGATGGAGAAAGGGAGGCAGGCCTGAAAGAAAAAGAAAAAGAGACGCAGACAGACAGGCCAACGGGCTGACAGAGACTGAGTGTCAGGGACAGAGAGAACGAAAGAAAGAAAGAAAAGAAAGAAAGTAGGTGTTATAGACGGCAAAATGAGCAAGTGATAGAAGTGAAGTGAGAGTGAGAGCAAGAGAGAAAGAAAAAGAGGGGCGACCTGAGAGAAATCAAACATAGGCTCTGTGCAACAGAGGTACGTCGACAAATGAGCATGTTATGGCAGCCCGCTGGGACTTCCCCGGCAGATCGTTTGTGCTGTTTCCCAATCTGTTCTGAGGAGCGGTACAGCCCCGCGTGGGGATGTGTGAAGGCGTCAAGATGGGATTGCTTAAGACAGATGAAACAAGGTGTTTTTTGATGCCATCTCGAGCGGACAAAAGCCTGATTTCCTGTTTTGCCTGTGACACAAAGGGTGCTGTGTAGTTTGCTGAACAGTTCAAGGCTTTTTGTTGTCAGGGCTGTAAATAACTAAACACATGAGAGATGAAGTTATGGAGGGGCTGGATCCACATGCCAAAAACTGAAAAATATGTGGCACATTTTTTTTTTTTTTTTTTGGCATTAATAATGCTTTAACACCTGTAACAAACAAATAGCATTACAGCTCTCTCATCAGTTCCGTACATATTTTCTTTGAGTGTAAAGTGAACATTTTGGCTCACACGCTTAACTCTGGACAGCCACAGCTTTCCTTACATTCACTGGACCCCTGAAACAATACCATAGTAACAGAGATCAACGTGTCAGGCTTTGTAATATTACTTTACATTTTAAAGGGCGCTGAGCAGCCAGGCTAAGGTTTTTACAAGGCGCGCTGAGTCGTTGGGGAAATAAGGGAGCAATGGAGGAGGGAATGAAGGAATTTTAGGGGGTGATGGGATATGTCTCACTCTTTGTTCACATACACACACATACACTCGCAAACTGAAATCATACCATGTGCAGCGGAAGAGCAGGCGGTGAGGAAATAGAAGCTAAATATAAAGTGACACGATGCATTCCCCAGGTCATTCACAGGCCCTGCACCAAATCACAATGCTCCACAGCTCGTCATTTATCACATGCACAGTCTCAACAAAGAAAATTATAAAGCAGCCAAATGCATGCCTTGTAATTTATAGAATCACTGATGAAGGGATGAAGAGATGCATTGACATCAAATTGGCTCAGATGCTGGGTATTCTTACAGTCCTCTTTGTGTATCAACTCAGCATCCTGGCAGGAACATTTGTAACAAAAAGCTTTTTCAATGTTTAAATGAAAATTTTAATGAGGCTCTGTGTTTCTTTTCCTTTCGAGTCTTTAAGAGCTCTCTAAATCATTAAAACTTGCTCTTTCTTTGATTTCAAGGTCATTTCAAGAAATAAGGCAGCCTTAAGTGGCCCTCGGACCAAAAGTGGCCTATATGCCAAAGACCGCAAATGAATGTAGCCTAATGCTTTTTAATTTGCATTCATCTTTAAAAACACAGAAAAGCCATCTCCAAGTTATAATAGGCTGAGATGGCAGTTGGAGGCCCTCTAGTCATTAGTAGCAATGTAGCTCCTCTAAAATGAAGGCCTTTCTCATCTTGTTTTAAGTTAAGCTCATTACTACAAAGATACATTAGCCTGCTGTCCACTGCCTGTTTGTCTGCATACAATATTTCTGTCTGGCTATGTCTGTGTGTGTGCCCATATATGTCAACATATATGCATGGATTCGCCTCCTTTTCTTCCCCGTGAGCGTGAACACATGCAACGCCGCCATTCGACAGACACATGCATAAAAAAAAACAAAAGACGCTAGAAACAGGGACCTTAGGAGGAGACGACATGCATTGTTTGTTTAATCACGTGTTATGAGATGACTCTCTGTAATTATGTTGTCATCTGCCCGCTTCAACACGGCAAAACTGGGCCGCCACAGCGTGCCTTGCTCCTTGCTCATAATTCCACACTTCAAGCTTTAACGGTCAAAAGCAGAGAGAGAGGCTTTTTTTTTTTCTTTCAGTCTTTAATCTTTTTTTTTTTTTTTTACTTTTTTTATTACAAACGTCACTGTGTACAGATAGAAACTGTGGCTTTTTTTTCTTTTTTGGAGCAGTCACATAAAGCTTATTTGACAGGCGCTATGTGTCAACTCCCAGTGCATATGAGTGTAGGGCAACAGATGAACGGTTTTTACGTACTATATTGAACTGATGAGACAGCAAATAACAGTGTGTCCTATTAAACACAGCAAGACAGGTCTTTCTTATTTTCTCTTATCCCCCCCCCCCCATCCTTCCCTTTCAATTTAGCTTCATGTGTCCTTCTCTTCTCTGTTCCATTTCCTTTGCCATTCTTTCCCCTCTTTCTTTATCTTCCTTTCTCTCTTCCCCCCCCTTTTCTCTCTCTCTGCAAGGAAAGGTGGTGTGTCTGTGAAAAACTGAACATCTCCAGTGAAATTGGTTTTCTGTGGAGAAACTGATGGATCACTCTGTGTTCCTGACGGGAGTAGGGGATTGTTTATGCCATACGGACAAATACATGTATACACACACACACACACACACACACACACACGCTCTCTCTCTCTCTCACACACACACACACACACACACACACACTCACACGTACACAGATATGCAGGGGTGAGAGGACAAGGGGATTGTTTATGCTGAAGCAGAATGAATTTTTATGAGCTGTAGATTGCTGTTTATGGGAAAATACACTTTTAAGCTGCAAGAGATGTAATCTAGATTGTAGCATTCCCAACAATGAATTATGGTTTTGGAGGCAACAGCTCCAGCAGCCTTCCTCTCACCCTCCATTTCCTCAGCACACACACACGCACACGCAAGCACACAGATTAGTGGCAAAATGTTACTGCTTTTAAAAACAAATGACTTCATATGTCCAGCAAATCAGGCGCATCCGTATAAACACACACACACACTGATCGTGAACATCTTATCTGTAGACGTGAAGTGAGTGGTGGCAGCTGATACACACACACACACGCACAAAAACATTCACTAAAGAGCACGTCCCGAAGTGTTATTTGATTATGGATTATATTGATCAGCAGTTACCAATAGTGCAATAGAAATCTGAACTTCTCAGTGATATAATATGGTTGTGTTCAACCATTTTTTACGGTTAAACAAAGGATTCATTCCAATTTTATCATCATTTCTTTAACACCAGCAACCCCTATTAAACGAAGTGAGAAATTATTCCATTACCAGCAATCTATTCTCTTCCTCCTCTTCCTCCACAAACAGACACATGTAGTGCTACTGACACGCTCTGTGAATGATGGAGGACAAGCTTGCTTATATTATATTATATTATTCTAACATCCAAAGTAGCGTTTGGCTAACATGCACAGACAGAAGGTTGAAATTTCACACCACAGAGCATCATACACACATACACACAAACTATAAAGCATCCTCTAATTTACAATTACAAGACGAGACTTGCTACAGAACAAAAGAGGATTCATTTTAGCATTATGCTCTAACTGTCTTTACTGACCTCTTCACTGCTTTGCAGGTCCCAAAATGGTTTATGTACTGCTCTGCGTCTCACTCTCCTCACAGACATGATGCCTTTTAGAATAAATACATAAATCAAATGCAGCAAATAAATGATTTCTTACAAATGTCACATAAATGCCTTTAATAATGACATACATAACAGTAATATAAATTCAAATATAAACCAGTTTGAGTGTTTTAATGATGGCAGTTCTGGATTTGAAACAACATCTTGTGGAGCTGTCTGAGCTTTCGCAATTGCTTAAAATGTGAGCAGATATGAACTCGCATCCAAGCATAATGCATCAATGAAGAGATTAATTAGTCTTATATTTCTTCATACTGGGTGCAATCAAAAAAATAGTGTCTTGTCCCGTTCGTGACCAAACGCAACACTACCGTCCTGCGCAGGAGTCATGAAAGAGGTCCTTAATTTCACCTGGCGTATCATAACTGAATAAAGGAAAATGACTACAATGACAAAAATTAGTCATGCTAAACATATAACTTCTTGTGCAGTCAACTCATATCAATGTGCGTTGGAAATAAAGGGTTTTTATTCAGAGATTAAATTCATTCCTTGTGTCTTTTTTTTTTTCCGTCACCAGTTTTTTTATCAGCACTCATGCAATAACTCGAGCGGAGATGGAGCAAATGTATTCCACCCATATGTATGTATGAATGAATGAATGAATATGATTAACAAGTCTTGGACCCTCTCAAGGACAAAGTGCTGTGTTCGTCCTGCGTGTGCTGTTGAGAGCCTCATGTCTGTGTTTGTATGTGAGTATCCTTGCGTTGGTTTTAATGCATTTTAAAATCAGCACTCACCTTTGTCCATGTCTCAGTTTTGGGTGTGTGTATGTAGCTTTGAATTAAAATTTTCTCTATGTGTGTGTGTGTGTCTGAGGGTCTTTGTGTGTAATTAAAGGTTCACATATTGTATGTTTGTGTATGTGTGTGTCTGCAGGAAGTTGTCTTTTAAGATTGAGGTTCATGCTGCTTGTTGTGGCGTAATGACAATCTACTCCCTTCCACAGTACACACACACACACACACACACACACACACACACACACACACACACACACTAATACCCATCTTTCCCTGCTCTCCTCCCTCACCTCCACAGTGGCTGTCACATTCAAATGCACCCGTTTGCAGGTGACGTACCCAGGAAATGCTGTCCTGTAATTGTGTCGCTCTGTCTTTCTGTGGTGCTGTCTTCCTGTGGTGAGGTAGCCGGTGGCTTGCCGCCTGCCTGCCCGCCACTCACCAGAATTACCAACTGAGGGGAGAGAGGGGTGAAGGAAGGAGAGGAGGGGTACCATTAAAATGCAAAATCACCACTGCGGTGCAGTGCGGTGCCTCGCTCCCTCACTCTTTCTCCGAGGCAGCCATCTTAAGATGGAATGAGTATGTGTTTGATGGTGTGTGAATGTGTGTCCGTTTGACTCTGTGTGTGTGTGTGTGTGTGTGTGTGTGTTCACGCGTACATGCATCTATATGTCTGTGTGTTTGATAGAGTGTAGAGTCGAGCTGCGGCGAGGAATGGTGAGATGGCGTGGGGTTGGCAGGCGGGTTTGTGTGTGTGTGTGAGTGTGTGTGTGTGTATGTGTGAGGCAGGGGTGATAAATCAGAGCTAGGTAAAGGCTTTTTAATGCAGCGGACCCCTCTCCCAGCCTCCATCTTCTGTCAGGGCTCAGTAAAAGATGAGAGCCCCCTGGGGAACAGCACTAGCCTGCAGCACAGCACGGCTACGCCGCAGGTCACACACACACACACACGCATTAAATGCACACACGGGGGCCTGACGCATAGCCACTGACTAGGCCTTGTGAATGAGTGAATACATGAATAACTGAATCTATTGGATGCATGAAATAAAACTTTCCACAGGAGCCACGTTTATTGATGAACACCCCCCAAATAAATGTGTTTTTCAAATGATTTCCAAATGAATTCCTAAATGATTTATGGCCGGTGATATTGCATTTATATCGGAGAAAATATTTTCGTAGAAAACAGAATGGATATTTGGTTCATTTCTGCCTGTGCTCCTGAGGTCAAACAGAGTCTTTGTCGATGATGTGCCTTGAGTCTTGAAGCGGCCCCAAGTTTCGGGGGGCCGGATATGAAAAATATGTGGAATTTGCCAACATCTGACAATACTTAGTCGGCAATATATCTCCTGTCTGATAGAAAAATGTGTTCTGAATTGCAGATACGCTCTCTTTTCTGGCATACCTTTTTAATTTGACTTTGAGGGAAAACACGCCGGGCTCCTAGATAGACAAGCAGAGATATGACTGCTGAATGTTGTGTAGGCCTTTGTGGATGGGGCAGAGAGAACTCCAGCAGCTTGGCGCAGAAGACAAGCACAAACACTTGAGAACATAATACTTGACAACGAGCCCAGAGTGTCAGTTTGGGGCCCTGCAGAGAAAAGTCTGGCATGTTTGTGAAGAGGATGAAAACAGAGACTATGAAAATGCCAGAGAGCTGATTCTTAGAATTTCAGAAAATCTGGACCCCCAATTTATGTTATTTTTTTTCATGCATACGTCTAATTATTAAACAATCTATTACATCCCACAAGAGGGTATTGTGCTGCAGCCAAACCACAAAAGTCTTAATCTCGGAAAAACGATGATTACAAAAATCAGTTTTATTCGCAGGATTTAGTTGAAATTATGTAAAAAAAAAAAGACTCAACATGACGTGAGGCACAGACTCACGTCAGAAGCTATAGATACTATTTTTTGTATATTATGCCATACTATACTTGACCCTCCTCTATCAGGGTCAGTTATAGTATGCATATATATTAATTTGGTGGGTGCTACAGGAATATAAATGCATAATTTAGCTGACATGGTCCCGGTTGGAACAATCCTCTAACCCTGGCTTGATGCTCTACATTTTAAGCTAAAGCGTCTCACGTGAATTGTCTGGGAGTGAGAGAGAATGAGAAATAATATCTCTGAAATAATGTCTGTACCTCAAAAGAAACTTAAATTATAAAATATGAAGATATGGCAGTTTATAATTATTACAAAAACTACACTAGATATACACACATGCATGGACTATAGTTATAGTTATTATTATAGTCTTTAGAAGCAAGGATTTTGTCTGTTTGGAGAGTACCAACTCCTCATTGGAGGTTTAGACCTCATGTACTACAACAGAAGAACATTATAATCAAAGTTTTTTCTTCAGGTTACAGCTCCGCGTTCACTCAAGAGTATATCAGCCTAGACAATGCGTCGATATACTCACAACCGTGTGTTTGTGTGTTTAGAAGACACAGTTCAGTTTGTGCTGTGCTCTATGCTGAGATGAGAAGGTTAATGCGCATGTTTGTGCGTGTTTATTATTCTTTCTTGTGTATGTGCGTCTCTGTGCATCTGTTGGACTGAGCAGGTTAATGCTGGTTGACACATGCGGTTCACTGATCTCCTAGAGGAATCGAGACTAGCAGCAAAACCTTCACACACAGGTATCCATGGCAACAACAAAAATTATATTTCTTCCTTCCCCGGCAAGCCGGAGATTCCAAGATGCTGAAATGCACAAATACATTGTCATTACCCGCCAGCCTCATACTTAACAGGGTTAGGCTTTTTATGCCTGCTGTTCTCATTGTTCAGTGTGTTGCCTACACATGTAATTTAGAAATTCTTCTTGTTACCTTTGCCAGACAGAAACACATTATCTTTACATGCAGGGTTGATGCTTTTCTCTATGCCCACGTGAGGCTCCTTTATTGAAAGCTTCTTCCATCCATGGACATTATTGTCTTCCTGTTTTACATTCTTACATATTTTTCATCTCAACTTAGCTCTGAGATATGAAAATTTTGATTTTGTCAATGAATTGAAGTAATGGCAGTCAGATTAGCGGGATATATCAAATATTCATGACACTTTACATGTGCTCCTGCTTGTATTTGTTGCTTGTGTGGATTGAGGGCCTTGTAGCAGCATTGATTGACAGAAAATGGGGAATAAAGCTCTGTTCTGCTCCATTTTTCTCTGTTGTTGCTGACAACTTCTGGTTGATTGCACAATGATCACAAGCTTTCCTCACAATTATAGTACTGTATATGTTTATGGAAATGAGTAGTCTATGAGCTCAAACAATATAAAATGAAATAGAACAAAAAGAAATAGGAAAAACAGACTTACTGACACTGATTTGCATGTGTATAGATATTTAATCTGTGTTATAAAGATTGATATATAAAGATTCTTTCTGATATACGTTATTAATTTGAACTACCTCAATTATATCTTAAAAAAACACATATTATCTCTATATCTTACAGCTTATACATCATATGTCAAACATCTTTCTTTAACAGTCCGCTTAAAAAGTATAAATGATTATATTGAACCAGTAGGTGGACTGGCATCGGAGCCGAGCGCATGCCTTCTTTTTCATCTCTTTGAGGGGAAATAGGAATAAGCACATTGTGTCCTGCACCACATTCCTGAACAAGCAGAGGTTCAATCACATTTGCAGAAGTTATCAAAACTTTCAAAGAGCTCAGCTGGCGCCTTAAGCCACAGGAAATTCACTGGGACATCTGGAGGGATGTGTGCAGATTATTGCTCATTTAGTCTGTTCTAGACATCAGTTGGAAGAGGACTGAGATGGCTAAACACACACGCAGACTGGAAGATGCACACACAGACACATACACACAAAAAGGCTTGACTCTGGCAGATCTTACCCCAGGCGCACCGCAACACACCTGTGTATAATCCCCCATGATGCCCTCTGGTTGTTTGTCCAATCCCCTCGCTACTCCTGTCCCAGCTCATCCAATCAGAGGACAGGTCAGGTAAAGTTTGCTTCCATCTCTTTAGCCCCGTGTTAGCGTAAGAGGATGTGAAATATATAAAATATGTTGGAAAAAAAATGTACTGCTGGTGTTTTTATTTGATAAAGTTTCAAATACCTCACTTATCCAGTTGTTTCACAACAGTAAGAGCACAGCAATTGAATGTTCAGTCAGAGTTTACTTGTTCTCAGCATCTAGAAAAACACGTTGCGTGGTGCTTCAGGGAAAACACTCAAATCTGATGTTCAGATTAGATAGATTTATAATGTATGAGATAGCTAATCAGTTTACTGCAATATGAACACCATGGTGAAAACAACAATCCACCATCTTTTAAAAATCAGTTTATAAAGGTAGATTTTAAATAGATATGTAATATTGAGTTATATGAATCTACCCTCCACATCCCTGACTGCATGCACGCATGCTGTCTTTGTTTCTGATGTGGAGGAGGAGGATAGAGCTGCCTACATTGAAACTTTTTAAAGTTATACAGTAGAATAACCTTTATTGACGTGGATCATAAGGTACAAGACTGTTTAGTGTATTTTCTTGATCTTTGTGTTTGCTCTTCCAAAACTACACATATTGAGGTGAACATATAGATCATATATAGATCCCAAATTATCCTGGGTCTTGAGAACAAAAAAGGAAAGGCCAAATTCTATATATTCCCAAACCAATGCCGCTCCATCTTTCTCAAGGTGTGAAATGCAACCAGACAAAACCTCAACACCACGATAAAAGCTCAGGAAATGACTTCCTTATTTTAGGTGTGATTGATTGTCCCCCTGACCTGTTAGACTGAAGAGGTGGTTAAGAAGAGGAGGCAGACTAAGATAATTGGGCCCGGTGGTATCCAAAGCCCGGCAGGTGTTGAAAGAACTCTCATAACACAGGTACCTGCAGCGGCTGCAGACCTGAACTCAAGCACACCTAGGATTTCACTACCTTGGAGGAATTTTGGTGTTTTATGTTTGGCATGTCTTTTATTGAATAGATGAAATATGAGAGATACTTGTAACTCCTATTGACATATTGGACATGCCACAAGAAAAAAAGATATACAGGTGTCAAAAATCTTCTGAGGTGTCAACAAATAAATGGTGCATTTTTTTGTTTCATCTTTTCTTGGCATGAAAATAATGTCATTCACTCTTTGAAAGCGATGCCAGTTGTTGGAAATATCTCCCCATTACAAGTGGCGAAAAGTAGGTAAAAGCTTACACCATGAGAAAAAAGGATCAGAGATGGAATGTTGTTGAAGTGAAGAAGCACGTGTGTTTTTATTCTTTAATTTCATTAGTGATACGTAGGGCTTTCTGAGTCCTTCTAGCCATTTCAAATGAAGAGGTAAAAGCCAGGCATATGCTTAAATGATAACATTCTTTCTCAGAGAAAAATGTGCACATACGAATCAAAGCTATTGTACTATCCTTATTATTATCTGCAAGCCAAGGGCTCTGTTCCAATTAAAGAATACCACAGATGGACCATTCAACAAGCATGCACACAAAACGAACCTACAATAGGTACAGTAAAGTACCCAGTATTACAGAGCCAAGAGAAGAGATTTTTACTTTAAAAACTATTTAATCAGGAAAATCAATGCCTCACATCAAAGAAATGGAGATGAGGGACAGGCGGATAAAGAGGCTCATCAAAGAAGGAGATCTAGTTAGGGATTCAACACCCTAATTCCCTTTCTCTTAAAACCTTCGTCAGAGGGGGCACAGGGCCAATTTGCTCCCTAAATGGCTGCGTGTGAATGTGCAGATTGCTTTGCATAGCCGCTGGGAATCTGTGCTTCTTCCTCTTTTTCCTCTCCTCACGGAGCCTGTGAATTAGAAAAGATCCAAAGACAGATAGGCTTAACGGAGCCCTCGCTACCTTCCTTAAGTCCAGAGCCCTGTTCCAACTTCCAACTAATTCAATCCATGGCCTAACTCAATTAATAGACTTTAATGTACTGTTTCTTCTTTATCTTTTCTCTTTCCTGGGGATTGGGGACTTCAATTAGAGTTGTAGAGTAATATCTGCAAAAAGGTTTGGATTGTAAGTCTGTCTGAATGTTAAGACAATGACATGTCCCCGTGGCATTAAGGTTGATCATATATGCATCCTTAATCTCAAACATCTCCTTAATCTCCCTTTCTGGGACTCGTTGTACATTAATGTAATGTAGTGCATGAAATATTGACAACCACTCTTCCCTGTCTCAGGCTTTATATGCATTGCTATAGGATTCATTAGTCAAAATGTCCTTGATGTGAGAGAGGACCTCTGAGTATCCACGTGATGAGCCCTATGTTTTTTACATAATGTCAAACCAATCATCATTTAGAGTTGTAACCCCCACCTCAAGGTGTACATTTTCTTTTAATCCAACAAGGGGCTATTTCAATACTTCTATATGTGCTTTAAACCATGCAATTCATTAATTTTGGCCTTGCATTACCATCAAGGTCATTTACTCCAGCACATACTGTATACTCCACAGACCTGTGAAAGTTCTGGGAGAAATAAAGATCACGTCGGTCAGTCACATAAATAATTTAAGTTCAGCCCTGCCAGTACACCTTCCCAGTATTCTTCAGGGCATTCATGCACCTCATGAGGACAAATATGTCATGCTTTATCCTCTCTGCTCAACAGAAAAATTAACCTCATCTGAAAGCCAATGTGTATGCGTCTTTTTGAGCCGGTAGATCTGAGACCAGCTCTCCGCAATAGGCTTTCTATCACGCCTGCAGTTCCGATTGATCGTCTCGGCAATCAGCAATTAAGCCCTAGTGATCAGAGCAGGAGAGGGGAGGAAGGGGGAGGGAAGGAGAGGTGGGAGGTAGCCCTCCCATCCACCCACCCCACTCCTCTCTTGTCAGCCCAGGAAAGGCTTCACTCAGCTGGGGTGCGTTTGGCCTGGGGCTGGGCTCACTGGTGGAGGTTAACTCCAGCATAAATAAGCATCTTTGGACTCATTACAGGGATTAGAGAGTAATTCGCCTGCGAGGAAGGAGACGACTGCCAGGGTTTTGGTACAGTTTACTACAGTCTTATAGGGGCGAGGGCCCAAGAGATTACAGAGGGAGAGAGATGGAACGGCAGCAAAAGAGAGAAAGGCCAAGGGAAAAGAGAGGCTGACTGTCAAGTGTGTGTGTGTGTGTGTGTGTGTGTGTGTGTGTGTGTGAGTCAATCCAAGCCCCCGGCTGCCCCCTTGATCTTGAGCATGTTGGGGTGCTGTGAAAACGGATAATGGGAGTTAGAACGACCGGGCCTGTCTAGAGAGAAGTGTGCTGATTGTTATAACTTTCCCTCATCTCTCTCTCCTCCACTTAACTAAATAAACACCCAAGAGGTAGCACTCTATCAATTTTAATGATGTTGAAATACAATTTAGGCACAAAATACACAACAAATGCTAATTTGGCCATGATGAGAGGCTACAGAAATTCCTCCCATTATTTATTCAGCTGACTTTCTGCATTTTTCATCAGAACAAATATTCCCATTTCAACAAACACACACATACACACACTCTAACAGAAAGCCAATTTGGAGCATAAATCAACACGTTCGCTCATCAAATATATGCTCTGTGTGGTTCTCTGTAGTCTGTCCAGTGCACCAAAGACAAATAGTTCTGTCCAAAGTCCAGCTGGAGAAACGGAAGGGGCAGAGGATTGTCAATATATGCACACATACATTAAACATAGCAGGTCGATGTGTGTTCAGAAAAGACGCAGACATCATAAAGACTGAAGTCCAGTCATAAACTCCTACACCTTGTGAATCTTTCAAAAGGAGGGCTGCTCACAGAATGGTGATGGTTACATCCTTTCCTTCAAGTGTATTACAATTCTGTTTCCAAGATACATTTTTAGAATATGATACCTTTTAAAAGATTTTATAGATTTAAAAAAAAAAAAAAAATCAAAATATGGTAAACTCTGAGATACATTTACATGTTCATACAAAAGGTGGTGAGTTGTGAGTCTGTTCACTGCATGTGTTCTTAATTTCACACCTTGTACAGCTATAAAGTTATGAACTACCTTTTTTTCTTTAGCAAGTCCCTGCAATTTAAAACTAGCCAATCAGTCCTGACTACTTCCAACATAGCCGAATGGAATCATAACATGCCAACCATCTCTACCTCCATCTTCACTGGCTCCAGCTGCCCTGCCTCTGCACCACATTTGGGACAGGTGATGTAAGCGTTTGCAATGCTGTGACTTTTGATACAGTAGTAGCAGAAAACATGCTGGCAGCCCACCGTATGAGGCATGGTCGGCCACTCTCCACACAGCCCGCACTCTTTCCACACCCCTTGCCCGTCCCTCCCGCCATCCCCACCTGCACTTTCTCCCCCAAGCAGAATCGAACACACTGTTGCCTTCAGTTTCCTCGTATTGATCAGTGGTAACAGGAAGATGAGGAACTCAGCAAAGCCGTGCCACAGCAGCTCGCGGTTCATGTACTGGTAGGTTATGTCCCGGATCACATTGGGCTTGCTGAAAACCGCCTGAGCTCCCACGATCCTTTCAGCCAGGACAGGGTGGTGACCTTTCCTGAGGAACACAAGGAAATTGACGAGGCTTGCGAGCTGGGCGATACTAGAAATGAGTGTCAGGCAATTGCGGAGACCCTTTTGGAGAAACCCACAATCAATTTCAGACACGGGCCCTCCTGATCTCAAACCTAAGCAAAGCAGCAGGCTGTGGGAACGCTCCTGAAGCCAGCGGGGACCTGCCGAGAGCAGAGCTAGACCCAACTTCTGCCTGCGGGACAGAGGCCTGTAACAGGGAGATGAGGAAAGGGTGTTGTGGTAGCGCAGGCTCAGTAAAGACTGGCCCACCGTGGTACTGTTAGAATAAAGTGTGAACCTCCACAGGAGCAGCTGGAGCAGAGCCCTCAGTTCTGGCTCCAGCGGGGTGAGCAGGCCCGGGCGGCAGTTCTGGAAGCACTGGGAGAACTGGGTCCATACCAGCTGCTCGAGGGCTGAGTCTAGCTCAAGTGCATCCAGCTGGCTGATGCGCAATACTGGGGTCAGTGGGTCAACAGCGGTTTCTGAACCAGAACCTCCAACTGTCCTTTTCTGGTTGTCCTCGCTTTCCAAATCTGTCGGAGAAATATAAAGAATATAAAAGTCAAATTTTTCAACATTTTCATGAGCTGACATTCATTTTGCAGTGTTTGCTTCAAGCGCAAAACACAGAGAGATCAAGATTTCTTTTCCCAGCTTGGATCTTATTTTTGTTTTGTTTAGACCATCATTACAGTATGTTGATACTGCATTTTCCCACTTCACTGTAGACAAAGCAAACTCTGTCAAATACAATTTTACAATTTAGTATACCAGAAGTGATCAGACAAGTTTTAAACAAATACAAACAGGTACAACATAAACTACTGGAACATTCTTCAAAAAGGCATTAACTTTTGGCTTATCTGACTGTAACAACAAAATGATTTAAACATAGATGGATGATTCAAATAATACTTTGGCAAGTACTCTTCCTCATAATTCATAATTCTAACATTGACACAAAATGTGATACTTGTCTCCTTTTGTCATCACAAATGTTGCAGATGCTCTGATTTCTATCTTCCAGTGACTCTGGTCATTCTGGTGTTGGTCCCCCCTGAAGTTACAAACAGCCTGTCTGTAATTTTGTCTGATTTAAATTCTACATTAAGATCACACGCTGACATCCAATTAATCTGAATGATCTAAATCACTAATGTGGAAGTGAAAATACCAACAGGACAGACATTTCAGCTACAGTTTAACTCCTAAATGTAAGTGTTTTAGATAATAATTGTTGTAAACTGGATTCATTTCTTGAAAACCTTCTTAATTGTAAAAATGTTACCCCCCCCCCCCAAAAAAAAGCACAACAGAATTTTCATTCAAGCTGCCAATAATTGAGTACAGAAAAGTTGTCATGACTTTATATTATTGAACACTTTATCAACATATAGGTAACACCATGCTGGATCTATTAAAGTCATGAATATTGGAAAAAATATATAGAGAGGCACAAATTATTAAAGGACAGCTCGGTTGTTGGGAGGAATGAGGCCCTTGAGGTGAAACCCATCCTGTTAGGAAGGTTATTTTTTCCTTATACATAGGAGCGGAAATCACTTTTCACATGTAAAACCCGTCCTTAGTGCAACCTTTGAGCTGTGCAATGCAGAGGACCAGGGGGTCTTAGATTGCTCTCTTCGGTGTATAAACACACACAATCCAACACACACACATACACACACACACACGAAGCCCAGGGGCTCTTGGTGCCTGCTCCCTCTGGAGATAGGGGTGTGTGTACAAATCACATCACTAGGGATTAGGCTAACGGCACAGTCTCTGGTACACCGTATACATCTGCCAAATGTGGCACAATTTTCCTCCCCCTAGAGTCGACTCCATATGGGATCTCACCATTGTGACGTCTGGGCTATTTTGTGCTGCATACGTTACCAAACTACTCTCAGTTCCCCAGTTTTATCTGCCTTTTCCTCAAATGAAATGCTTAGGAAGAGGGAGACTAACTAACGCAAGGAGAGACAGTGCATAAGGGCCACAGAGGGAGAGAGAGAGAGAGAGAGACAGAGAGGCCTTTTTTGACAGTGGCTTTTGTGTCTCGCTGAACAGGATTTGTCACGAGGCTTTAAAAGAGATTTCAGCCGGGTAAATATGGCAGTTTTGACAGAAAGAGAGAGAGATGATGGTCACTTTAGACGTCTCTCGAAGGAGGTAAAAAAACATTCTGATATGTGGTGGCAATGCTCGGGTTTATTGTGGTGCACAGGACCATCTGTGTATTCATGATGTTTCAATAGACCCAGGATACACCGTCCAACTAAGTTAGAATTAGCAAATGAATGAAAAAAGAGGGAATTCACGCTGAAGTAAGCAGGTGTGACAAATTCATTGAGTTGCATTTGAAATGCTGCCATGTTTAGTGACTAGAACCTCGCCTGTGACGGAAGAAGAGTTTGGATTAAAAAAAAAAAATAAGAGAGAGAGAGGTAGTCTGAATGTGTATGCGAACCAATAAACATGCTCCATTTGTTTAGCTTAATCTGAAAAGTTTTTCCTTGATGGGAGAAAATGTGCAGATTATGTGCCTGTGTGTGTGTGTGTGTGTGTGTGTGGATGTGTGTATGACTATTTATGTATGTCAAGTGTAGTCTTGATCTATGCAGAGCTTTAATACAGAGCTAAGTTAATCTATCAGTCCATAGATACACACACACATGCGCGCACACACACACACACACATGCGCGCACACACACACACACACACACACACACACACACACACACACACACACACACACACACAGCCAGGTGGTGGAAATCTCCGTCACAGCAGCAGCCCTCTCGGGAGAGTAAACCCGGCCGGGTCCAATATTCTTTTCAAAGCCTTTTATCGAGCAGTTTACAAGTTATGAATGAATATGTTTTATTTGGGGAAACACGGTATTGACAGCCACCTATCAATAGTAATGTGACTATTGTCAAGGGTCTGTCAATATTAATGTAATTATGATGTAGAGGGATCAGAGGGATGCCGGAGTCGGGGGCCAAGTAACATCTCCTGCCCACTGCCATATCAATAGCTGGGATTGCTATTGACAGCTTCCCTTCAGACTTGCAGTACTTGCCAAATATATAACAAGCAGACACTTCAGTCAATGCTGGGCTGCCTATAAAAATTAAGCATTTGAATTTACAGGACCTTTTACCGTGGACAGCTGGAAATCCATGTTCCTTATGTAATAGTCAAAAGTCACAGTCAATGC
Source organism: Scomberomorus guttatus (assembly GCA_038419695.1). Classification (NCBI taxonomy): domain Eukaryota; kingdom Metazoa; phylum Chordata; class Actinopteri; order Scombriformes; family Scombridae; genus Scomberomorus; species Scomberomorus guttatus. The sequence goes on from CM076464.1 coordinate 12,385,850, forward strand.
CAGTGTTTACAGAGTACTGACATGGTGTGTTAGAGCGCATGCACAGACACTACAGCATGTGCACACAAAAAGTATACACGGATACAAGCAGACAGACTCTTTCTCTGATGTATTCACACACATACACCTGATGTGATATATTGACTTGATAATTCTCTTGTGGGTCAGCCAACCAATCCAAAAAGCCCTCTCTTGGAGAGCTATTATTATTATTATTATTATTATTATTATTATTAGTTTATTTGTAAGGTAAGTACAGAGAAACACTGACAGTTGCAGAAGCAGTGTCTGATGTACTGTACTGTAAAATCAGTGCATATAGTAATAAAACAAAAACAACAATCATCCATGACAACACACAAACAGACAAACAAAACAAACCATTTATAGCATTTATAGACTGACAACCAAGTCTATACCAAGTCAGAGGTCAGGTTAGAGGAGTTCACTGAAAATCAACAGAAAAATCACCTGAAAAGTCTGAGGCCTTGCTTTTCTATCAGGGCTGTATAAAATACTTTAAAAGCATCTTCGAGGGAGTATTAAGGAGTATTGTGATTCAGGTCAGATGAGAGTTTTTTTCTCCCCTTGTTCCCTTAGCCTGTGCATGTTGTTCAGACAAAGATAGCGCACTGACTCAAGGCTGACTGCCTTAGCTTACAGACAACAACAACAACAATATCCAATCTAACAGGGAACACACTGCAACATCGCTTCAAGCAAAAGGGGCCATGACCAGTGTGAGGAAGGAGACATGAGGCAACAAAAGCATACAGAGCATCAGACTGAAGCCTTGCAGCTGCACCGGGTCCTCTGAAAACTAGGCTGTAATGACAGCTACCCAACAGAAAGACGGATAGACAAAGAGACAGACAGACACGTTAGACAACACGTCATGAAACCCCCAGCTGGGAGCTCTGAGCTACTGTCTACTGATACAGTGAAAGAAATAAAACTGGGGGCAAAGATAGCCAAGGAGAAAATACGAGAGAGAGGGGCAAAAACAGATAAGCAGAAACCTCTCCCTAGAGCTGACCTTGAGACTGGCGGTCACAATAAAAAAGAGGAGGGAACATTCCTGAAGCATACACGGCTCAGCCCTACTGAGGTGCGGGCATCCAGGGAATAGCCTATAGACAGAGGAGGGCTGCTCTTTCTTCTTGACCTTGGCTTTGGTGTCTAGGGAGGGGATGAGGGTGTTTAGGGCAGGGGACTAAAGACTAGGGGATGCTGGGAAGGTGGAGTATCTCTGGGGGATTGCATTTTAGTTTTTCTGCAGCGGACAAGTGCTCTGAAGCAGCTCACAAGGCTATCATTTCATGCCAGTTGGGAACTGTGTGGCCAAAAGTCTCGATTTAGCTCCTGGCGTAGTGTAGCGCTAAGCACTTAGCTATGGTTGTTAGCATAATATATTTGCTGAAATAATGCATAAACGTTCACTTGGCTTTCTATGATGCTTGTAGCGAGAAATAGGCTATGCATTGGCAAAGCATACTGGATTACAACTTTACATTTTCTTCTCTCGCTCATGTAAATTAATTTGTGTAAAAGCTCTGGTGAATAAAACCTATTTCTCTGAGCACTCCAGTCTCGTTTTTCTCTCTCTCCCCCTCCCCCGTTCCCTCACTTTATTGCCCTTCTTTCGCCAGGAACGAGCGCGGGCCTATTAGCCAAGGCCTGCTAATGTCCTCACTATGAAAACGGATGAGAATGTCAGATTTAGAACTTTTAAGAGAGTGATGTCATACAGCAGACCACAGGCATTACGGGGACGCTAAGATTACCCAGGCGGTAACCAGACTAATTGTTATGAGTCTGTTTCATGAAAAATGAATGTGTGCAAATGCACAGAGGGGTCTTCAGGCTGTGTGTGTGTGTGTGCGCGCGTGTGCGTGTGTGCACTAATGCTTTATCAAGGCTCTCCTCTTTCTCTAATCACCCAAGACTCCGCCAAGCCATGGGGTGAGGTCCAAGTTAATGCCTGAACACAAAAAAGAAAAAAAAAAAAAAATACACATCAGTTAGAACACCTCATCTGACACAAAAAAATGTGCTCTGCTTAATCTGGTTTGCTCAGAAGGTAAATTATTCAAGAGAATTAATTGATTTCATGAGTATGAAGGTTGAGTATGCTAAGGCTGTATGAGTAATAAGTACAGAGGTTTGCAAAAAACAACTTAAAAAATCATGAAACATTTAGAGGGCAGAATGGCACAATGAACGTGGAAGAAAAAGCAGAACAGCTAATAAATGAGAGAAGTGAAGTTGTGTCTTTCTTAGGAGTCAACGAGAGAGCACTGGGACCTAATCTCATGCAAATAAAATGTGTTATCCTAAGGAATATTTGATCAGCACATTTCTTGGCTTCATTTTATGCATGAAAAACACAGGGATAATAAAAGGAGAAAACATTTGTCTGTTTTTTTTTAATCTGTGTAACAATTAAAATGTGTGTGGGGGTGGAACTGTCTAAACTGAGGGGAAGCTCCTTTTTGTCTCCTGGAAAATACTTGAGATTGTGGAGACTACTGCAGAATGAGAGATTTAAGAGTTTGTCAAACCCACTGCACATACGCTACGCTACATACGCTTTTTTGGGAACTCTTCTTCTATGAATTAATTTGGGGAACTGGATTGCTGATGCTGCAAATTGTACAAACATGTGTCAACATGTTATACTTTCATCTCGATTTGGAAATTGAATGCCTTGATTTCCTGTGAAAATAATATAATAACGTGCCTCCTGGCAATGTACAGATCACAGCTAGTGCACTGCAAATATGGAAAACATAATGTGATACTTAATAGACAATATAATATGATGTGCAGTAGATAGACTTTATCAAAATTTATGTTGCATATTGGATGTTGAGAGTATATCCTACATTGCCTATCTGTAACACAGGTTAGTTTTATGTCTGCCAATTCCTAGAGTACTGAAATGTCAGAAATAAAATAAAACTAGACAGAAAATTGATTGATAATACATTACATAATCAGTTAATTCTTCTATCATTCCAAATTGAATATCTTTGGCACTGTTGATCAAGAAAAAAAAAAAAGTTTCTTCAGGAAAGAGGCCACAGGTTTTCTTTTACTTAAATTCTTTCTGCCTTTTTTGGGGGGGGGGGGTTAATTGACTACAACTAAATAGCTAATCTGTCTAGGGTGGATTTTTGTCCAAATAGGTGCACATACTGTATATCTCCATGCCATTATCACATGCCCTCATGTGAAAACTGTACAAGATGACCTTCTGACCCCAGAGTGAGATCACAGCCCAATTTAACCTTCGTGACTCTCTTAAAACACACGCATACACTAAAAACACACTCATTATGCCTAAGTGTTTGGCTGCAGAGGCATGCGCCTATACTTCGATTTCATGCAATCAGCCAATCCACACTCTCCTCATAATGTCATTGTGTCTTAATTTATTTATTTTTTTTGCTCATACCCATCAGTCTTTTGACAACAACACAACCCTAAATCTGCTCCATTTTGATAATAAGGCAAGAGCATTATGTGATAATCACAATGGATTAGGTTTTGGGCAGAGTGTGTGTGTGTGAGAGAGCAGTGCAGTCAAAGCCACTGGAAAAAAGGAGATATAACCAAGAGGCAGATAAGAGTAGAGAAGTGATGATTGGGATGAGAGAAATTAAGTGAGTAGTCTCTTGAAAATCAATAAGATCAACTTTGCCTTGAATCTCAATGTGGAAGGTTTTGATCTCTGGCACTGATTATTTAGAGGAATAATGGGATTGTGTGGGGAGCAGTATAACATCCTCTTGAAGGAACACACAAGGTTACCAGCCAAAGTTAAATCCATAGACATTAATAATCAATTTGATTTTAAAAGTAGATGTACAGATATAAACGATCAAATAGTGCGATATGGGCACAAGACTGACAGATAAACCACCAGTCTTCACACCCTTTAAACAAAACAGACGCGCCGATTTGGAGCTTTTCCGTTGACGTACCGGTGTGTGGAAAACAAAAATGCTGACTGACTCGGCTCTAAACAACACAACGACGATATTTACCCATTTCTTTCAAGAGAAAGGCGAACTCCTGTCCTGTAGTCCTGTCATTCCTGACCGTGAAGGTTCCTCATAGCAGGACGAAAACAATCTGTATTTCCGGGTTGTAAACATTGGCCCCGCCTCTTAAAGAAGACTCGTCAAATAGGATTCAGGAACGTAACAATGACGACGCTCGTGATCAAATATAGCCAATCAGATCACACAGCGCCAGCGCAGCGGCAAACTGCAGGGGGAAGCGGCAGTATTGCCTGAAAATTATTCATCTCCAGTACTCCGTTTGTTGTAGTAACCACACATAGCGACCAAAGTTGTTGCTGAAGCCACGGTAATTCACATTAAAAAACAGAAAATGTACAACACGCACTCCAAACGCCAGGCATTTTTTTAAAAAAGTTGCTACTGTTGTTTAATGATGTAAGCTAAGGCTGTGCAGAGATTTAACCAGAGTGACCATGAGCCAAACGACAACACCAGACTCAGGGGAAGCCTCGGAGTGGTCGAGAGGGGGAAGTGATACTTTGAACCTGTCCTCACCCCCAGGAGAAATAGAGGTGAAAGTAGCCACTCAGTGCCCTGGCATTGAGACAAACAGCATTAAACAGCTTCTAAACGAGTTCAAAGGACTGTACGAGCAAAGGTTGAGATGCGTGGAGCTGGACACCACTATAACCCGAGAGGAAATACTGCAGGTGAGTAGACCTGAATTCGTCTAGGTGGTTAGGTATCAACGGTAGCGTGGCCGAGCGGTCTAAGGCGCTGGATTTAGGCTCCAGTCTCTCTGGAGGCGTGGGTTCAAATCCCACCGCTGCCATTATGGTCCATCAGGGGTCCTTTGTTACTTCTGAAAAAGTACTATCCTGAGTATGAGTGACTTTGTGTCAACTTAAGACACAAGTTTGCAGGTAAGGCATGTCAAAAGTTTGACTGTTTGTAGATATTTGTCCTTAGTTACTTGTTGACACAATAAATTAAGTAAAATTTATTTACAGAGCACATTTAAAAACAGGAGTTGATCAAAGTGCTTTACAGAAAAATGTAAAAATACAGTTGAAGAATTAAAACTAAATAAATATATGTAAATTAATAATAGAATAGTAATAGTAATAGTAAAATAGTAAAAAATAGTAAAAGTAATAGAAAAATCAACAATTGTAATATGCTATAAAAAATTTGGCGGACTCAAAGGGGGTCTTTAGCTGGGATTTAAAAGTGATGATAGATGAGGAAGATCTGCCAGTGAGGGGTAAACTGTTTCACAGTCTGGGAGCAGTAATGGAAAAAGCTCCTTCACCTATAAAGAGAGTTAAATAAATGTCTTATCATATTAGACATGATCAAACATTGACTCCATCCAGCACACATTCCCAGTAAAACTGTTTCTTTTTTCACTAGGAAAAACCATGCAACCTCTGTCAGTAACTGCTCCAGGGGTCTGGACCCTGGATTGTATTAATAGGTTCAGAACAGAATCCTCACACATGTATAGATGAGTAAAGAATAACCTTATATGGACATGTAATAAGGCTAGTGAAGGTTTAAATACTCCCCACCAGGATGTAACCTTCAGAATTGAGTGGCATTACACAGTAAGTACAAGTACAAGCAGTACAAGTCTTCACTTGTACTGCTTACCTCTGTTCTCCTCGATCGAGCTTCAATAAATGTTTCTGCGTAACACATCAAGGTCCCCTGAACCTTCTTCAGTTATGAGTTAACCAGCTCTCAATATTTTCATTCACATCAACTGCATAATTTATGCTAAAAATGGCTATAAAGGAGACCCACAGTGGCTACAGTACATCTAGTTTTCTGCAACATCTATTGTCATTAGGTTATCATCCATCCAATACAAACAAAAGAGCATCCTGTCCACCATGACTCGGTCATCAGAAGATGACCTCTGTCCTGTCAGACAAATGACAGGAGGAAGTACAGGGGTGCTTTCATAAAGCCGCAGCACTTGTAACAGGTGGCAAATTGCATTATGTTTCCATCTGAGCGGCAGAGATCAGGAACACAGATCCACACTCATATTTAAAAAAGAGAGGTTTCTAATCATCAAGATTGTCATGTGACATCATTTAGCTACAGAATGTAGCCTGTGTGAGCTGGGCTGTGCATCAAAGCAAGTGTAACAAGGTTTCGGAGATGGGTTTCGGTCAGCCGGCCCCAGTCGAGGGCCTGCTTAACAAGGTTATGTGTTTAGAACCCAAGAGCTCCCAAGTCCTAAAGGTTGATGTGGACAGTTAATCATAAAGCTTGTCCATTGAAAACACAGCACCCATTCATCCATAAACCCATTGTAGGTTTATGATGTTTCCTAACATGTTAAAACATTTGAACAAACTCTAAATTAAAGAATTCATATAAAGCATGTTTGTATGTCTTATGGGCAGTAATCATGAATAGCTGTACCAAAGCTATGAAACCGTAAACCAACAATGAGTTTTATAGTGTGTGCACTAAGTGTGCATTTTCACTTTCACACCTTAAAATACAATGTCAGGACTCAATTGTTATCTTAGATACTGTCACATCTACTATCTTTGAAAAGTTACTCTCCCTGAAGCTATACATCACTGTTATATTATGCGTCAGGGGACGGCATACCTGCTTGTTGACTTTTTTGGCTTTAGGGGACAGATGTTTATGAACACAGATGTACAGGTGCTCCTCTAAGGCATAAGAATTCTGAAATTATCATTATCTTATCAGAGCTGAAATCATTATATGTGTCAGCTATATGGCAAACTGTACAATCCCTTTAAGGAACAAGTGCACAAACAGGATTTTTAAAAATGAGATAAAAGATTGACCTGAGAGACTGTATTAAAAACTGTGAGGATTTAATAAAGTATGTCTGATAGACTATGTGGAGCTGGTTCAGGTGACCTATTTTTGTAAACAATAAAATGTGAACTTTGAAATGCATTCTTGCAGGCAGAAAGCAGAAGTAGGGAATAACATCTTTCTGTGCCAGCCCTAACCCCTGTCCCAACTACCTACTGTACTCTTTCCTGCTCATGAAGTATCCCTTTCTAATAATACAGTTCAGAGGTAATCTATTGTGAACGCAGAGTGGGCTACTGTGTGTAAGTATCTGACATCACAGTCTGGCAGGGTTGTTTATACAGTATATAGAAGCTTTGGTTTTGAAAAGTTAAACAATATTTAAAAATTTAAAGCCAATTACCACTCAGGAAGGCGATGCCTAAAGTAGGGCAGTGATTATGAGAAGAAATTCAATAAAGTCCCACTAACAACAAGCTTGTGGTTATAATGATGTATTATTTACTTAATATGACTGACTTACAGGTCAGTCTCTAAAAGCTTCGCTCAACTAGAGACTGAGGACAATCTTCCAGCTTTTGTTGTTACTGGGTGGAAACAATTAGAGAGTTAGAAAACCCCTGCATTGCAGAACCAATCCAAAGTCTTTAGAGCGGCCCTTCATACTGGGGCGGTGACATGCAGTTCACTACAGAGGAGAACAGGGAGAGAGCATAGTTTCTGGTAAGGCATGTAAGGGGCGTAGGTTTGTTAGCAGCCATTCTATCTCACACAGGCTCCGCCCTCTACTGGACTCTATGGGTAATACTCTCTTCCAATCGCACGCAATCGCTCACTGAAATTTGCATGTATGTAGCCGGCCAATTAGGATACGCCTACCAATTATGTGCCTCACACACTATATAAGCAGCGTCTCACTGCTGCTCACTATCCTCTTTTCTTCAGCTACGACGAATCAGCTCACGCAGCCCTCTTGATTCCCCACTTGGCTGGGTGGGTGGCAGCCAGAAAGCCGCAGCCTCCGCTGATGCAGGACAGAGACACGCTGGAATATTTTGAGAAAGTATTCCTGCTGGGTGTGCAGTTGGCCATGGCAGCGAACAATCTGGGTGGCAAATACACCACCTTGTTCCTGGTGTTGCAACTGCCTCAGGACAAGTGATGTCACTTGCCACAGTAGCCTACGAGTCTGTGTGGCTGGGACTCACCGCTCTACAGAGGAAGAGAGGACCTCCTGGGAGCTCCCATAGCTCTGGACGGCCTCTTTGGAGCCATCTCCTCTGTGACTCAGTGCTTCAAGTGCTTCTCTGAAGAGATCCAGTTATTGAAACAGGCTGTGTCGATCGTTCCCACTCATGACCGACAGAAGGGGCTTTACTCCGCGTACTTCCTGGTTCCCAAGAAAACGGGAGGTTTCAGACCCATTCTGGATCTACGCATTCTGAGCCAATGCATCGCCAGAAAGATGTTCTGCATGCTGACTCCCATTCAGCACATTCAGCAAATGTTTGGATGTGGTGCTGCAACCGCTGAGCAACTGGGGCATGAGGGCCAGTTTGGTGCTACACCTAACCTGGTTAGGTTTTGCCATCAACTGGAAGAAGAGCGCCCCCCAGTCATGCCAGCAGGCGGAGTATCTGAGAGTCGTGCTTGACTCGGTCAGGCTGTGGGCTTTTTTGTTGGAACCCAGATGGACGGCCCTGCAGAAGGCAGTCCTCAGAATGCGGCAGGGAGTGGCAGTGACAGCTTTGACTGAGGCATAGGGACTTCTGGCAGCGGGCAATGCAGATGTTCCACTGGGGCATGCGCCGCCTGCGACGGTAGTTTGCCAGCCTGCACTTGGATCCCAAGAGGCACAAGCACTGCTTGGTGAATGTTCCCCCATCAGTGCAGGAGGACCAGCATTATTGCGGGTCCCCATGGCATTTGTTGGCAGGAACACCACTGGGCTGAGTGACCTCCTACATAGCAGTGTTCAAAGATGCGTCCCTGACAGGGTGGGGGGGCACCTGTCTGGGGAGAGCGATAGGTGGTGTATGGCCTTCAGGGGAAAACTGACACATCAACCTCCTTGAACTTTGTTCCTAAGAACATAAGGAGCTCATTTACGTCGAGAACTATTCAAATAGAGGCATTTTGTCCTCCACCCCATGGGGACGCCAGGGAGGCAAAACTGCACCTCTTATGCCCAGCACATGCGTTGGCATGTTATGTTGATTGCACAGCCCCTTTTGGCAGCTGTTCGTGTGCTATGGAGAGGGAGTGGCTGGTAAAGCCCTATCCAAGAAACACCTAGCTAGTTGGCTTTGTGAGTGCATCTCCTAAGCTTACAGACAGGCAGGTAAGGAACCCCCCACTGTGGTCCAAATGCATTCCACACATGCCCAGGCAGCGTCTACGGCCTTGTTCGGTGGGGTGAGTGTCGAGGACATATGCACTGGTCTAGGCCTTGTTAGTTCATAAGGTTCTATCTCTTGGACATGATGGGCTTCTTTTCAAGGTCTGTGCTTGCAGGTGCGACTCAGGACTTGTGAAAACGGTGGTGTGAGTGTCAGCTGTGATACACCCGACCCCCCCCTGGGCAATTATGTGTCTGCATTCTCCCGTGATCCAAGATGACTCGGGAAATGGGATGTGCAGGGTGTTTGGTGTATGACCTATGACACCTGCTAGGTTAGGCCATGTTTTCACCCAGCTCAGGTCCATGTTAACTGGACTGGGTTGGGCCCCTTACTGCCCCGCTTAAGTGGCTAGGATTATAAAGTAATAGCGCGAACATTCATTGGGCTCCGCTGGACTTTATGGGTACAGTAGAAGGCGGAGCCTGTGTAAGATAGGCGAAGGTTACGATATTGTAACCCTAGTTCTATAAGCACAGACAGAGCCCTCTACCTACTGAAGTGGTTTTGGATAGAGAGCAGGAGTGAGACACTGCTTATATAGTGTGCAAGACACATGTAATCGGTAGGCGCGTTCTGATTGGCCGGCTATGGACATGAAAATTTCTGTGGGCGATTGCGTGCGTGTGATTGGAAGAGAATATTACCCATAGAGTCCAGTAGAGGGCTCCGCCTGTGCTTATACAACTAGAGTTACAATATCGCAACCTTCGTTCTCCCTGCCGTTCAAGCAACTATCTGCATTTAGAAATCCCCAGACGATCGGTAGGCGGGGAGATCTCCAATTGTCTGGTATTGCGAAACTACATAAACTGAGGAAATGTGAGTGAAAAACTACTAACAAGGTAGTACAGCTGCAATAAATTTGGTGTTAAAGCATTATCAGTGTTTGAATTGTAGATGTTCTCTTAATAATTCAACTTTCCTCATAAGCATGATGTGCTCTACTGCTGTGGGTCCAGATGTTAAGAATGCATGGGCTACTTGTTGGGATGGAATTAGAGCCTGTGGCCTTCAGCAGTGGATTTTACCACTGCCACAATTTCAGTTAGTTGCCTTCAGATGTGTGTTGTTGTCACAAAGTAAAATAATCACTACCTTCCCTGCAAGATTATTGACTCCCCAAACCCCATATATCTCCCTGTTAGATCAGAGTCCTAATCTCAATGGGACAACCCTTAAGACACAAGGCAAGGGTTGAATACAACTAAATAAATTATACATTTCCTGTTTCTGTTATCCTGTATGTCTGGAGAGCTCTCATGTTTGGCCTTCAGGCCATCATTGGGGGTTGTACTCTGTTCTTCTGTTCATCTAATCGTGTGTCAAAGTGATCAGACATCACTTTGAGTTTTGATGAATCTTAGAGAAACTATGCATCTCACTTCTGTAGTCTGTCATTTTCCACCTTACGCTGATTTGTGCTACATTTATAAGTCAGAGAAGATTACATACTGTCTTACCATCAGTCTCTTATGAACTAAGTTCAAATTGCAACTCATTTACAATATCGATTTGTTTTCAAGTTGAAAAGTTGCAAGGAAGGAAGGAAATTTGGGGGGATGGATTGGCTTAGTGCTTGACTTCAACACTGTATACTTCAGTTTGTGTCCCTCCTCATGCTTTAATTCTGAATTTATTGATTCTTTATGTTTTTCAATGATCTGTCTAAACATGATCATAAACATACACATATATCACACTTCACATGAGTGGATGTTGTTGGAAAAAAACAAATGGAAAAATTTTACTTAGATACTAAACTACTTAGAGTTACTATGAATGTACTTTTAGGGAAAACTGTTGGATTTTGTTTATTAGTGACCCATGCAGCTTTACATAATTTTTGATGCACAAATTACGTGTTTATTGGTCTCCTGTTTTAAACGGGGATTTTGTTTGTCATTGATTCCACTGACTCAATAAAATAAAACAATTTGCATTATAGAAAACTGCTTGGTCCTACTGTCAGCTTGTTAAAACACAGCAAATAAACCACTGTTTGATCCTGCTGTGCTGTTATTCTTGCAGAGGAAAGTGGATTTCCTGCAGTCTTATGTGAATGACCTCGCAGACCAGAACCAGGTGTTGGTTCAAACCATTGAAGATCTGCAGAAGAAAGCTGACCACAAGGTTTCCTATTTGGGAATGAAGCTACACACCTCTGATCATATTTTGGATGTAAGGTTTGGTAACATTTCTGCCAAATGAAGTAGTTGGTTCAGAAAGAGTATCATTGGGTTTTTTTTTTTTAAATGTGTTAAATTAATTATAGAATATCATAGTATGTATTGCCTTAAAAACATTTTGAGTGGCTGATAACACAAGTTTGGAAATTTGGTTTGTAATATGTTGGGACCCTCTGCAACCTGAAGATAGCCTCAACCCCCCTTGTGCCCACACATGTATGAAACAAAAGCCTAAATTAGCCACATGCTTGAAGAAAAAGGTCAAGAAAATAAGGCGAAACTGTTCAGGTGAACCCCTGCAAAGATTTTCAGCAGGAAATTTGGGTGCAAACCCAACTTATATCCTTTAGATACAGTATATACAAATAAATTGCTTACTTTTATGTCATCTTGCTGTTTAACCAGGGACATTTATTTAGTATTCTGCAATAAGTCTAATCATGAACACTATCTATATACAAGCATGCACAAACACAACAGTGGTTAGAAGAAATTCAAGTGAGGAAACAAGAGAAAGAGAGAATAACAGTTCATGGCTTTCTTTTCTATTCTGCTGTACCATTGTCTCCAGGATCCTTTGTTTGTGTAAACTACACAAGGCCGAGGCCTGTCTGACTTTACAGAATTCAATCAGTGAAGATCACATTGATCATAGTTAACAGATAAGTCCATGAAAATCCCTCATTGTTTATAGTACCACTATATAAAATGAAAGCAATGTAGAAAAGCAATTAGAACGAGCATGGAGCCGTGCAAGAATTTTCTGTTTTTAAGCGTAATGGCATAATTCTTCGTTGAGACCTGGTGTTAAAGATACAGTGAACTCTTTAAGATAAGATGCATGTAAACTGAAAAAAAGGAGTCAAGCAGAGAAATGTCCATAAATATCTTTTTAAGTTTGTGGCCCAACTATTTTCTGGAGGAAACGTTCATTCTTAGTGGACTGGAGGTGGAAAGCTGTGTGCACAAATTCTTCATCAAAGTGTTTTTTTTTTTTTTTTAAGATTGCATCAACACAAGGCAGGTCTATAAAGACATCATCACCACTTGATGTAGTGACCTTAAGTTATTGTTCCATTTCGGTTATGGCCAGCTTCTATCAATATTAGCCCTTCTGAGTGGATTTTGCACACAGAAAAGTAATTATGGCCTATTATACATCAAAGTACTTATCTGCTATTATGGAGAAGGTCAGAGGACTAGCTTTTTGTGCTCTCCTCACTGGTCACAAAGGTCATTGCAATACAATGCTTTGCATTTCTCAACATTCAAAGCTGTCCATTTTTTACTTCATCAATTTGAAATTTCATTTTCTTCAATGGCATTGCTTTAGCAACAAAATAGCAGCACCTTGGCAGTTTCTCTCTCATAGGGCTTTCTCATGCTTTTACTGAATAGGCTAAATATATATATATATATATATATATATATATATATATGTTGCTTACAAACTATTTCACAATACATGCCTACTGAATGGCGTGAGAATGGCCAAGACCTTTATTAGTTTTCATGTGTTGTAAAAATTGTACAACTAATTAAACATTAACATTTTCTTAAGTGACAATAGTCAACAGCGTGAGGGAACATAATAGCTTGTTGCCGTTCTATAGACCCGTCTTCTGAGCTTCTGAATCTTCCATTTTCACCTGTCTTAAATGATGCTCTCACTCTCTGTTTATGTTATTTTGTATGTTTTCAGGGTCTAGATTGGTAAACAAATACAAACAAATGGACTGCCTCACTCAACAGTCTATTAGTATAGTCAGGGGACAACAGTGTGTTTCTGCTCTGATGTCCATAATGTGAAATCCAATCAAATGAAGAGCATTTAGAGCTACTTATGGACCGTTCCACCATGTAAACGATGCAATGAGCTCTGTAATAGGAGCTTGGCTAACGTCTGATTGAATCGTAGTGTATGGTCTTGTTGATGCACAATAGGGTTGAACTGTAATGGACACTAAACAGAGTTTGTTTTGTGGTCATAATATCATGAAATCCAAGTCTTGTATTCTCTATTCTAGACTGCTGTAATTAGCCTGTTGTCCATTTGTCATCCATGGGCAGGCGGATATAGCATCATCATGTTTGTCGCGTATTATACAGACTTGAATCAAACAGTACTTTGAGAATACTGAATATTTGTTTTGACCTGTATTGCATCTTAAGTGGGTTATAGGACAATGCCTTCAGTATGAGGAAGGTTAGACAACTATATGGAAAGAATTTAAAAATCAATTTAACTTCTCAACTGTTAATAAATAATGTGACATTAATGTCCTGTGTAACCTGTATTAGTAATTCCGTGCAAATATGTGACGAAGGCCTTTATATTAAGCATCAAGTAAGTTGTAGCAACAAACTGTTACAGCAAAAAGTTTTATTCTCTCTCTCTGGTGGTATGCACGGATACATGTTATTATGGATTTTGAAGGACGTAGACATAGGTGGTTGTCTCAGAGGCAGCTGGACTGCAGCTTTTGTTTCCCTTGGAAAATCTGTATTACTGTTAAGATGGAGACTTCCAGTACTTCTGGTGCTATTGCCAGTATCAGTTTAGAGACTTATTAGCTTTCCAGCTCATAAAGAAATAAGGAAGGAACTTACTTTGTGTCATTAGATTGCAATAAAAAAAAGCATCATTATAAGTGCTGAGGAGTTTTTTGGGAAACATGTTCCTGATAGTCATTTCCTTCAATCTTGTGGGTTGTACTCTTGTTGGATAATCATTTTGGCAGCTTCTAGCAGCTTAAGGATTAGTAATCATATAATGCAATAAAATTGGCACTTTATTGATCCCTGTAGAATTTTTTTTTCCACTTGCTTTATTCCAGGCAGGTTAAAGGCACAAGGGCAGCTAAAGAACAACTTCTGGAGCTGGCAGGGATTCAGTATCTTGCTTAAAGACAGTTTTGCTGGCATTATGGTTGCCAACTTTGGGCTTGAATGACAAATGGGGGACAAAAAAAACAACTCACCCTTAATTTGAGACGTATAATTAGGAAAACTTTAATGACCAGGCTTCAACTTAATACGTAAGTCTATCTCATATATCATATTTAGGCTAAGGATGGCAACGTCATTTGGTTTATGTTCATCAAACTCTTTTGTTCAGAGGTGGAGTTTGTTAAAGTTTGTCCAAGATATCTCAACAACTATTGACAGGATTCCTGCTCCCCAGGTGTAAATTCCTTTTAGGTTACTCCCTAAACCTAGCTCCAACAGATAAAAATTTCCACTTGACTGTCCAATAGTCCATGACAAGATATCTTGAAAATGCCCCAGACAAACCAGCTGATTCTAGTTAACATTAAAAAGGCTGAGGGGAGTGTTTTTGCATCTACTATGTCTTGTGTTTTTTTGTTGTTGTTTTTTTGCTTGTAAAAATATGCATTGTGTGTGTGTGTGTTTGTGTGTGTGTGTTTGTGTGTGTGTGTGTGTGTCAGTTGGGTACATGTTTTAATTCCCAGAGTTTGGCCCCTGGCCTGCAGGGCAGTATGAGGGTCTGTGAAGGCCTGAGGGGGATCAGTGTAGATCAGAACAGATCAGTAGGGATCATTTGGGATCACTCAACCTCTCTTTGATCCATTCATCCTGTCATCTCACCATTCCCACACAATTCTCAAATTATTACCATACCAAGCAAAGTCAAAACACCCACATGTTAGTAAACACATTTTTGAGACTCTGTGTCTGCACTAGAGATGTGCGGTATTCTGTTGTGCTGCAGCCTGAATTGGAAATATCCCATTTGCCATGCTTGTTAGCTTCCCTTGTTCATAAAAGTCAGGGTAAACAAAGAAGACCTAATTTCTTTTGTCTTATTTGTATCCGAGAAGGGAACAAATAGGTTATAACAAGTGTCGATAACTGAATGCCGGGAATGTCTCCAGCTGTGATGAGTCTCCAATTTTTGTGTGATTCACAAAGTGACTATTTATGACATTCCCCATAAACCACAGAACAGGGGCTATTAAAATCTTTAGGCCTTGGAACCAAATGAGAAAACTGGTCTCATGACTTAATCCATGCTAATGAGAGCATAATTTTTTCCTGTCATGTGGAGCACCCTCCGTAGCAGGACCCTGAAGACCCATTTTGCTTCCCTGACCGTAGTTCAACAAAACAGTACATAAAAGAAGAAGTTATGCTGTAGCTGTTGAATGAAACCTCTTGATCTTCAAAAGAGAAATTTTACTGGAATTAATAAAACAGCCCACTTTTCAGAAGGACCACAACTTTTTGAATTCATTCAATTGCTCAGCCTTTACCGAGACCATCACACACACACACACACACACACACACACACGCCACACGCACACACACAGCAGTGACAGCAGAGACCCAGGTACTATATGTATGTCCATTTTCTCAGCAATTTAGTTAGATTAATTTGTCATTATTGATATACATTATTTGCTATAACAATTTAAGACCAGATTTAGACTGACTAGCCTGTATACTATTTATCCTTTGCACATAATGCAAAAAAGCAGTTGCTCCAAACCTGGCTGACCCATTGTAGTAGTGACTGCACTGTTCAGGTCAATGAGAGAATGTAGAAACTCAATTCAGATCTGCATTAAAAACAGTCTCTGAACTGTGTGACCTTTATCATTCTCTCTCTCTCTCTCACACACACACACACGTGTACATCTGCTTGTGTAGCAGCTGCTTGGAGGGAGAGCGGGAGTGTTAGTGAGAAAGAGAGAGCAAGGGAGGTCAGGGGGTTGCGATGGTTGACTATGCTAATGCTGTTGTTAATGACTTTGCTGTGAGTGATAATTGATCGTCTTCATTACCATATTAACTCCACTGCCCCCACCCTCCCCAGCCCCCAGTCTCTCTCTATGCAGTAATGGATGCCCCTGTTTGATCCTTGGAATAATGAACTAATTAGCTTAATTAAAATCAATAGAGGTGCCAATACCAAGTTAGACATTTCAGGGACGCTGTCTCTATCTGCAGGGAAAGGAATTTTCAGAAAGAAAGGGTGAGAGAGGAAGGATGGCAGGGGGTGAGAGGAGCGATACATAAACAACAGGAGGGGTGGAAAAAGGTGAGGAGCAAGAGAAAGGACTTTGGGGAGAGAGAGATGGGGAAAGACAGAAGGAGAGGAGGCAGATTGTTGAAAAGACAGAATGAGACCGACAGAAATAAAAGGTTTAAAAAGAAAAAAAAGACAAGAGAAAGCGAGGGAGAGGAGAGAAGCTGCAAGTTTAAAGATGCAAAAATGAAAGAGGTAAAATGTAAAAATTAGTGGACAAGGGCGAAGACGAGAAAGCATGAGAGAAAGAGAGAGAATATCAGAGGAAAAGAGAAGAAACTAAACGCGTGCGAGAGAGAAAGAGAGAGAGAGAGGCCGAAAGAGGTTCCTAATGCTGATTTATGAGTGCTTGACGGTCGTTAGCTGGAATAAATGGCTTGTAGGAGTGGCTGCAGCATTACTCCCTGTACAGGATACTAAGTGCATTGTAAGGTCAGCCATAAGGCCAAACTTACATATGTAGTGCTCTGCCCTTGTAAACCTTTGTTAATATATCAGCCACAGGATGGAACTGTAACTAGTCTGTCTGATACATTGGGAGGACTGTGGCTCGCTAACCTCTATGATAATTCTTGTATATCAGTTTAATGTCAAGAACAACACAAAAATTAACTGGACAGTTGGACAACACAAAAATGAAAGCACATACAGTACTGTGTTATATGTCACTGGAAAAATATAATTGCATTTTTCTCCATTTTCATACTACAATTAATCAGTGAGTCACAAACTAGTCAACAGATTAAATAATAAAGTTACAATTATTTGCAGTCCTCTTACAGCCAATGCTAATGCTTTAGCATTTTGTGTATGTTTTAAGTTTTGTGGACTGAACCTGCTGGCTTTAAAAACAACATAAAAGCACTACAGCACAGAGTTTGCTGAGTGTAAAAATGCCTTCCAGTTCATAAAAAAAGTTTATTGTGCAAATATTTTGCATAACCTATAAGCCAGGCAGACATCCGCCCTTGTGTATTGGATATCACCTCCCAATGTTAGAAGACTTTGTGACTATGCAAGTCCCTTCATGATCAAGTCTTGCATCACTGCTGTAAATACGACTCCCACTTCACAGCCTGCACAGATAGGACAAATATATTTTCAGAACATGTAATAAGAAACTATCAGAATGTAAAATAAAAAATGTAATAAACTTGTGTGGGTATATATTGTATATTTATGTATAGGTTCCTCTATTGCATTTTGATGCCATACAGTATCTTCTCAATATGGTACACAAAAGGCTCTGAATGTAAGGCATAGTTGCATCACGTTACACTTGCATCAAGCTCACAAAATTAGTCCACATTTTTAGTACACACTCACTCTAAACCTTGAAATAGTAGAACAAGATGCTTGCGTGTTCCTTCCAGTCACCATCACCATGAGTTGCATTATCCTATTTTTTTCGTCCCGCGGTTTCTGTTGTGATCTGGTGACTCACGCACACGCACGTTCCTGCTTTTGTTTTTTCTCCTCTGTTGCTTTCAGTTGACCTAGCTCTAGACAAAAGGAACAGAGGGGAGTGGAAAAATGGAATGATTGCGTAAATGGGTGGCTATTTTCAGATAGAAAAGAAACAAGAAAGGGGAAAGTGAGGGGGGGAAGTGAAAAAAAAAAGAGCAGGGAGGCGTGGGTGAGGGGCAAGTGGATGAGACAGGAGGAGACAAGAGAATGTGACGAGGTTGGAGGATGTAAACAAAGGAAAATAAACTGAGGGAAAGGGAAGAGAAAAGACAGTGACAGTGGAGGGGAGAAAGTGAGCCAATTCCATGAATGACCGTTGCTATAATACATTTTCTTTGTTTATTTATTTCTTACAGTACAATTACTGCTACTTGCACTCTTACACTGTCTACAAGTACTGCTACTGCTCTACCGCTACAGTCTATCTGCCACAACTACTGTCTTTCCTCCAGTTTCTAGCAGTGAACGGATCCATAGTGACAGGATTTGTTTGACTATTTTCTACATCCTTGCTTTCTCTAATGGAGGCTGAGATGTTTTCACTTTGGAAGTATCAGTCCTGCTTGTTATAGACAGAGTACCTTCTATAAGAGTGTATTGCATATGTCTCTTTTGTTTGTCTTAAAACTGAGTGAGAAAAGTTACTGATGTGATGCAACATCCATGTAATGTGTTTCTCACTCCTATTCCTCTTTTTCTCTCACTCGTGCACTCTGCTGATTTTGACCATTACTTTAATAGTATATTTCCTCACCGCTCTTCAATGGTATAGTTATATTATACATACAACACACATAGACACATGCATATATATATGCGTAAGCCCTCCCTCTAACAAATGAGTTTACCGTGGTCATAACCTTCACAGGGCTCATTATCATAGATTGCAGGCCTTTTCATAAAGCTGAGACCACTGGTGACGGATTACTAACGGGATGGACACACACACATACACACACACTGTGATCCATAATGAGACCTTATTCCGGACACCCAGCCCAGCTGCCTGTAAATTACAGCCGCCACTCTGCCATACATACTTAATCAGCTAATGTTGTTTTATTCCTTATTATTAATTTGCTCCTGTTTCTGATTTATCTAAAGCGCTCTGCATCACACCAATATTTTGTCTCCTTTACAGTTCAGAGAGGCAGAGAAAGAGAGGAAGCCGTGTGCTTATTCATGTACTTAGGGGATTGCATCTGTAATGAATTGACTGGCTGTTTAGGCATACATAACACAGCCTACTACTCACCTTAATAATGTAAGCAGGTCGTAACTCCTGCTAACCCAAGGGTATATAAGGCACGCATACACAGACACACACACATATTCGCACAGCCTACCTATATTAGCCACTGACCTCTACGTGTGCCAGGTCTTCTCACTGTCACATTGCAGCTGCATTGGAATATGAATGTTTATGATTGGGGGATGAAATGTTGTGAGTCTTTTGTATGTGTGTCTAATAGTGTGTTTGGGTGACCAGACTGATACTGGACACACAACTATGTCCACTTTTACTCTTTACTACTTCCTATTTTTATTTTAATTGATAGAAAAGAACTATACTATACATTATAAAGTGAAAACCACTGTTGTAATTTAAAAAAAATGATTTGTAGTAAAAGGGGTAAAACAAATGATTAAACACTTTTCTATCATCATAATTTAAGATACAAGGTGCTTCAACACAAATGAGTTTTTATAGAGTTCTTAAAAAAAGGATTGGATGGTGGGGTCAAGAAGGAGGAAGTCCATCTGTGTTTGTTGTTTACCGCATTTTAAAGTAGTGTCCTAAAAAGCAACTTGTTTGCTAGACAGACATGAAGGTAGCCAGTCTGCCTGCATTAGGCATCAAATATTAACTTCACATTTAATGGATTGGATCTTATCTTTCCATCCACTTCAGCTCCTCTTTTGGTTACTATTTCATCACCATATACCCTACATACATACACTCAAAGTTGCACACACACACATATATTTAACACTAGCATATGCATAATTGAAACACACACACAAACTCATACTTAAAGCACATACACAAACAGGCACACACACACAGGGCTATGTGTTGACCTGTGAGTCATTGCTGTCAGCATTGATTTCCTTTTCCCAGAGTGACCCCTGTCACCACAGCGATAGAGTGGCCGATATTTCACCAGTACTGGTCTCTCTCTCTCTTTTTTTTCTCTTTCTTTCTGTCTATTTGTGTGTCTCTCTCTTTCTCTCAAGCTCCCATTCTTTCTCTCTTTCTGTTTCTGTAAGTCTGCTTTTTTCTTTATCTCTGTCTGTACTTCACATATCTGTCTGTTCAGCTCATTGTTCACCCCTCTTTTCCTTTGTCCCTGTCTGTTTATTTTCTTTTTGATAGTTACATGTAATGAGAAAGCTGGGCCACCTACCTCTCTTTTGACTTTGGTTCATTTATATTTTTCTTTATGTTTTCTTTTGCACAGATACAGTATGGACCTCACCATAACTGTGACGATCTATATTTCCCACCCATCCTCCACATACTAATGTTCAGTCAGAGAAAGAGACAGACAGAGACAGGCAAACAGGGTAATGGTGGAGGTTAGTTGAGTCCAAGGAGTTGTTCTGAATCTAAGAGTAAACAGAAGACTGTTTGTGTCTGTGTGTGCACTTTTATCTACGCATGTACTGTCTCTTCATCTCAATGTCCTCCTTTCAGAGCAAGGGACTATGTATGGCACTATTGTGTCAAATATTTTTTTTCAATTCCCAAAGAGGAAAGCCAAATGATTAAGTCATTAGAGTAATCACATTTTAGATTTCATCTTCGATTTTTTCTTCTATATTTGATTTTGTCAGCTTTTTGATTTGATTCTGGTGATATGTGTGCAGGTGTCCCTGTTTTGAAAATGAGTGAAGCTGAAAGGAGATCTTTTTTTTTTTCCCTTTGGTCGCTTGTTTATACAGTTGCTCTTTGTATTTTAATTTCTGCTTTCCCTTTTTTCCCCATGACACTATCATCATGTTGCCCTCTTCATCAAGAGGCAAATTCAGAGCAATTAGTCAGGGGTGACACGCTTCACACCAGTATTCCTGTGTGCTGCCAAACTTCATCACAGTTTACAGCACTAGAGAAAATCACTTTCTACAAGATAATTTTCCTTAATTGAGCAGTGTCCAATTAAGGAAAAAGATGCAGAAGTTGTGCCAGGGTATAAAATGAACACCCTTTGAATATGTCAGAGACACTTATGTTTCAGAAAAACTAGTACAGTATTCATTTTCCCCTTTACAGACCATATCATAGTGTAACATACTTTGTATATATTTACCATATACTGTACTTTTTCTTTAAAATTGTTTCAATTGAACCTTACTACTAAAGAATCTGGACGTCTTTTTGTCTTCCTCCCAGGTGTCCGAGGTTGCGCTGAGGACTTTGTCGCTGGATGAGCTTGTTGGACCAACAGCCAACATCCCACACAAGTATGTACTATTCCGTACTATCCAAACACATGGCTGAATTCTTGTGATTATTAGATACTCAGCTTCCCTCTTCATCAACAAATCTCAAATTGAACTAAAGTTAACTCTTGACTCAAATCTAAAGTATAAGATAATAAATAACTTCTTCATAATAACTTCATGAATCGACCACACACACTTACACACATTCACGGGTCCCCCGGTGTAGAGAAAGGTAACAGAGTTGGCCTCAGGGACTCTCTCCTTAGGGAGGTGGAGCTCCTTGGGGAGTAACTGCAACACCACTGTCCCCTTGGCAATATGCAAATTCCTATATGATATTTCCCACCATGCAGTACTCCAAAGCCCTTAGCTCGCTCCGTTTCTGCTTTAGACCTCTCTAGAAAGACAGATTTTTATTTTAAGTTTCACAAATTTTGATAAAAGTAATGAAAGTAGTATTTTCTGAATCTAAATCTTCATGCTCATACATACGTACCTATTCTGGATTTTTCCATCACTAGCTAGATACCTGGACTCACCAGACCAGGCAGAGGTTTGATATGAAAATCACTTGACTTCAATATGTTCAGCTTTAGCTGTACAGTATGTGCTTTGTGAGCATCAGGCACACTCTATTTTTGTCAGTGAAAATAAACTCTTTAAATAAATTCACCTTAATGCACCTAATTTAAAATTGCAGAAAATGTCAAATTTAATTTTTACTGTGATGTCATAAAATAAATCGATTGATTTCCAAACATTGCAGTCAATATATCTGTGCTTTCAGAAGTTGTCATATGATAAGAACACATCCAAATATGGTCGGAAGTAACCAGTCAGTAGTTTAACAGCCAAGCCTAGTGCAGCCAATTAAAGCACCCAGCCAAGCAGGAATTGGTGGTCTGGCACAACGTGGCACAATTGAATTTGTGGCTGTACAGGGTTTCTTTGCCATTCCTATGAAAGGCACTGAAGGGCGTGATGGATCCTCAGTCAGCGTACTCGCTGTCAGAGACTCTGGGATTTGCATCACACCCTGAGCGTTTTAAATGGCTGCACATATAATAAAAAAAAATGAAATAAATGAAATGAGTAAATCAGGTCTCATGAAATGAAATGACAGGCAGGTTGAAACAGCGGGTGAGTGTGTGTGTTTCTTGCCACCAGCGTCAACATTAAACACATCAGATTGAAGCCACCCTCCAGGGTAGCATCACTCAGCCAGGTGTATGTGTGTGTGTGTGTGTGTGTGTGCGTGTGCGTGGTGAAACCTCAGTCTTTTATCTACTTTTCCATTTCCTCTGGTTTTTTTGTTTATCTACAGATTTATTTATATATTTCTGTTGAAATGGTGTACAGAACACACACACACACACACTCACACACACACACACATTGATCTATCAATGTATTGATGTGTGAGTGGGTGTCAGTTTTTTATTTTCCATCTCCCTCCAATTTTTTAATTATTTTCCCTTAGTATAATCTCCTGCAGAGTTTTTTACACTTGAGTTAACTTGAGTGCTGTTTTCCTTTGCCAAAAGCAGTCAAATGCGGAAAGTTAGTTAGAAAAAAAGCTTTGACAGAATATCCTGATTCTCATTTGGGAAAGGTAGGAACTTAACTTATTTCACAATCTGACAGTACCCCTTAGTGTAACTGTTCTAATTCAAGACTCCAAACTTTTCTTTGTTAAGAGAAGTGATAAGATATTTAGGCTTTGGAGACTGGAGGTTCATTATTGTTACATTATTATTTTCCTTGTGGCTTTGTTTGTCTTCCTATTGTCCAGCTGTTTTTCCTGACAGTCCCCTGACTCTTCCCTTACCATTTTCATCTTTGCAAGGACAGTAGCAGATGCACATTACTTTCTCTCTCTCCCCACTCTCTCTCTCTTTCTTTCTCTCCCTCCCTCTCTCTCTCCCACTTCTCTCTCAGGACGGGAGGAGGATATGTCTCTTTTTCTCCATATTGACTTTCCCAGGTCAGGCTCCTCTTCTCCTATTAGGCCAAGCTAACTGATCAATACGTGGGCCTGGTGGGCTGCTGTGTGGACAAGCAGACAGGCACACACAGCAGGCCGTGCCCCGGCCAAGTGCCACGCTCATTAATACACACCAACACACACACATAGAGCAGGACATGTACGATGCACATGTCTGTGCAACTGCATGCTCTTATATTTACACATATATATATATATATTTTTTTCTTTTTAGTATACCTAATTCAACCTAATCCTACCTAGTTACAACTGAACCTAGAATCAATTTCTAAAATTCCTACAACCTGTAATAAACAAATCTTAACACAGCTAATCTAATGACTAAATCAATCAATCAATCATGTATAAATCTATATATCTTCATCCAGTTGGCTGCTCCTCTGTCAAATACAGAGATGCAACAAACTCCTCCTCTCCTCTCAAATCTTCTCTTCTCTTCTCCTCCCCTGCTGTTTTCCCAGCTGGTGAGTTGTGACATCTGCAGTGCTGCGACATGGATAAGCAGCTGCCAGAGATGGGGGGGGGAGGGAGGGAGAGAAGAGGGGTACAATGGAAAGCCATAGAAAACAATGTAGGAGAGAAGCAAGTGGGGTGAGGGGCACTGACAACCAGCAACAGTTAGGTGTGAGGCAAGGTGAGATACGATTGTGTCCGTGTGTGCGCGCCTGCGTAAGTGTGTATATGTGCGTGTCCATGTGTGTGGGTGTATCTGTGAATGTGCCGCATGTGTGCACATGCACATGTGTGTGTGTGAGCGTGGCAGCGTGCCAGGCGGTGCCATCTGGCTGCTTGACAGAGCTCTTCTCATTAACAGGGAGGTTAATTGCTGTGGCAGCACCCAGGCTGTGTCAAACATCACCCTGGGGACACGGCAGCAACAGACGATCTACAAGTTGGTGTCCGCACACGCACGCACAGACACGCACGCACGCACGTGTGTGTGTGTGCATACATGTGTGTGCTTTTGCATGTATGCCAGGCTACATGCATGTTTATATTATTCTTATGAATTATGCCTTGTTGCTGTAATGATGTAGAAAGAATTGGGTTTACAGAGCCAGTGTCTATAGCCCTGAGGGCAAACACACATACACACTCACGCACGCATGCACACGCACTCACACACACATGCACACGGGGCAGGGGGAAGGAGTGGCAATTTGCATGTTATTACTGCATATTCATGACTAATTTTGTTAGCCTTGCCTAATAGGCCTGAGTGACAGCTTTAGAAATCGAGAGCCTGCTTTAATATCACACACACTCACGGTGATACACGCACACACACACGCGCACACACTCTTCAGTCACATTTACTCACCCTGCTCTCTCTGTCCACACAATAATCATAACAACACTTATGGCTCTAAATAGGAATTCCCTGTTCATCTGGTTTGACATTGTGTCATTTGTCACAACTACTTTATTGTATATAACAATATGGTAAATCATATAGCCTCATTTGTTACATGTGTAATCATGACCTAATATGCACACACACGCCCACACATGCACACATACACACCATGAATGGCATGAATAAATTCGCATTTTGACTTGTTGCAGATCAGAATGTATTGCATATTTTCATATTTATATTTTATAATATTTTATTTATATTTCATATTTTCCCCAAAGAAGCAAAAAAGTATAAAATCCAGCCCCCACCTGCTGTATTAAATCCTGTTTCCTCCCTTAAATGCTGCAAAAATATAAACTATGCTTATTTTATTTTTTAATCTTTGTTGACCACCTATTAGCGTGATGTGTGTGTGCATTTGTGTGTTTTTAAAAAGAATCCTTTGCCAAGACAAAATGATGTCTCTTATCTCAGCAAGCGAGTGTTTTCTGTAGTACACATATGCATGTACACACACACATACTCACACACAGCACTCTAAGCCCACTACCCCACTGTGCAGGTGAAAATAGGGATGAAATTGGCTGAAGTTACTTTTCACTCAAAACCCTCTTTCGATTTTCAACTTGTTCCCATTTCAGACCATTTGTCTCTAAAGAATCTCTCTTAGATTTGGGGTGATTTAAGTATTTTTCTGCCAAACTGACAGGGAAATAAGTTTTGAAATTGCTAATATTTATACCAAGCTTTTGCCCTCCATCTAAAAAGCCCTAAAATAATAAGAAAAATCACATTATAATGCAGCTGTAAAATGTTTTGCCCTTTGTAGAAGTTGAGGATTGAAATTTGTGCATATCTTTAGGGAAACATTGTATTTGTCCCCACATTTATATGTGTATACAGTATATGCTTTTGTGCTTAGGTATACACACTGTTTTTGTACATTCTTACAGATTTTATGAAAGAAATGCTCAGCAAAGTGATAATTCACAACAAAGGAACGCTATAGTTAGAGTGGAATAAAAAAAAAAAATCAAGTGAATTAATAGCACAGCAGCACACACTCTTTCCCATTCTCTACTCGAGACAGAAAGAGTCTATAATCTAAAGTCAGTTTTTTCTCACTCTCCTCTGTGGCTTTTACTCCATTTGACTGAAAAGTTGTTTTTTTTTTTTTACTGAAGTGAAAGATTTAACTCTCAGCGCTCTCTATCCACTCACATGTCACTTTTGTCAAATCTTGCCTTTCCTTCGCTGCTTGGTGCGAACGTGCAGACACGCTTGATCAAATGTGAGTTTAACATTTTTAATCTGTGCAAAGTTTCATCAGAATAACTCATCTCATGAGGCTGGTAAATATGAAACTCTGTGTGTGTGTGTGTGTGTGTGTGTGTGTGTTTGTACGTGTCTGTGTGTTTGTGAACAGTACCGCTCTGTGTGATCTGTTTTTTTTCTTCTCCTTCCATCTTGGGTGTGTGACAGCTGTCATTGGTGACTCAGAAAGGTGTCTGGGCAGAGTTAACGTATTTTCACCGCTGGGAAACACATGCGCGCACACACACACACACACACACACACACACACGCTAACACACAGACGCCTATCAGCTTCAGTTGCCATCACCTTAGCACGAATTTCACCAGGCTCAGCATCTCTTTGCTTCTTCTGAGATCTTTTCATGAATCACATATTATATACACACTACATGCTGATCACACATTTCTTATTTATTTCTTATTTAAATGAAAAATCATCAAATCAATGAATGTATCATTTAATCTCTCATTTGTTTGACGGTACCTCAGGTTCATTCAGGGTAGGTTTTTTAATAGCCATTTTTATTACAGTAAACAGTGTAAAGACCGGCCTTGACAATAATAATATACTTGAGCATATGTTTTTTAGATATATCGTGTCATTTTTATTTAGATCATAATGATGATTTTTAGACCCTCACCTCTGAATTTGTACCAGTGAATATATCATACTTATACAGCATTATGTTACAGTACATACAACAACAGTAAATACTTCAACCTGTAAAATAGGACATGATCATGTAACAATTTTGTGTTTTCCCACTCCTACCTTTTCTCTTTTTTTCTCTACTATAGGTCTGGTTCCTCGGTCCATATTGCCTCAGAGTTAGAGGAGCTGAAAATCCAATTGCAAACCAAGGACATGGTCATCCGTGATCTGAAGAGGGAGCTGAGAGAGAATATACAGCGAAAGAAAAAGGTAATCGACTCGGCTTGTCCTGACTTGTATCACAAGGGATACACTATAGGATCACACCACAAAAAACGTTTATAAGATATTTTGTCCAGGCTTAAACCTTTTTGTGAAGACGTCTGCCTGTTGGTTAAGATATTTACATTTTTTTAAAATCATTCCTTTGTTTCAATAATTGAATTGAATACAATGTTTTCAAGATATTCTCCCAGGTTTTCAAGAAGATTCTTAGTCTGCATTGTAAACAAAGCAATTGAATGTTATCATTTTGGCAGAATTTTTTCACCACAGGTTTACTGTAAGATTGACTACAAGATTAAATGACTTGTTAAGCTGTTTTTTGCAGTGTGCTTGTTATTGTTTAGAAGCCTGTCTGAGAGGTGGAGAAGTCTTGTTTTTTTACGATATTGGTTTGGCAGCTGTGCTAGAGGCGCTCCATGTGCAGCCAGGTTTAACAGGAAGCCGGGGCGTGTGTGATGAATTACCAGCATATCTCAGAGCCCTGGGTAACAAACATGGCGTCGCCGGCCGGGATTAAAAGGGAGAGTTTTTTACGGCCTTCCTACACCTCCTTACAGGGTGTCACTAAATTATACCCACTGCTGTTTTACTGTCTTCTGTGGCTTACGGTTAAGGCACACGTAAACACACACAGGCTAGCAGAAATGCACACACACACACATTTGTGCTTGTGGTAAACCCAGGCTTGTTGGTTGTTTATGTGTGTGTTGGCTGGTTACTGTTTGTTTATGCTGCTTGTGAGTTGACTCATTTGCACTGCCGCTAATTAGTGGTTTGTGTGATTACAGAGCCTTAGAGAAACAAGCAGAGTAACTGGAGCTTGTTCTGTTAATCATATTTCCAACAAATGTTGATATATGTTTTCATTCTGCTTGCGTTTCTGTTTAACTGGTACGTCTGCAATGCAGATGCACGGAAAGCTCTGCTGACACAGACTCACATACACACACACACACAGCCTTCTTAAAGGCGGTTGCCATAATTTAATCTTAAAAACATGTCGTTTCTTAGCATTAAACCAGTTTCTGTATGAACTGAATAAGTTGCCAGAATCTGGCACATTTGATCCCCAATTAAAACAACTGTATATTCTTACCAATGAAAACAATGCATTTAATTCCTTGCAGGGTACAAGGTTTTCATCTCTAATGTTAATTACTATCATGAGTGCTGTGTTTCTTCTCCGTAGCCCACACCATTATCAGATTCTGTAAAAACGGTTTACGCTTTGCATTCCTCTGCTTGACCCTGTGTCTCCTCTGTGTCAGTCTGCCATCACCATGAAAACAGATGACATGAACTGCTTTTTCTCTTTGGAAGGACCAAACATAAACACATGTATAAGCTGTAGCTATGGTATACGACATTCATCTATAACAGTTTTCAAAGATTTAATTTTAAAAGGAGGTAATAATTTGGAAAAGATGACAATCCAGAATGAATATAAAAGTCTTTCATTTAATGTAGTGCTGCTAATGTTTTTAGATATCCTAAAATTATTGAATGGCAACGTGTAAAAATAATCAACAGCATTTCTGAAACACTGTATGAAGAAAATAACCCTCATCTTTTATTTAAATCTTTAACATTTGAACTCCTCCTTGGCCCAGACTGCAACACAGGAGCTGGAAGGTAGTGAGAGGCTGGTGCACCTGAAAAGTGAGCTGTCTTGTCTGCAGCGGATCCAGAAAGACAACATGAAGGAGATTGCTGAGAAAGACATCTGCATCACCCAACTGCAAGCTAACATTCAGCTGCTGCAACATGAGGGTGTCGACACACATGCTCAGGTGTGCAGAAACTCACATGCGCATGTTAATACTCCTATTTGCACATGTAGTGTTAATGCAAAATAGCTGGTAATTTGAACGTAGATGCACTCACTTGCTGTCAGTCAGTCACTTCCAACGTCTTTTCCTTTACCTCCTTTCACCTTAGCTGTCTTACAGGATGCTACCTTGCATTGGGTGTCTTGATGATTCAGATTAGTTTTAGATTAAGTGACTAGTACCTCATTTGTTTCACAGAGTGCAGAGATGTGATTGCCTGTATATTCGTTCTTTTTTTCTGTCTGACTTAAGCTCTCCAAGCTGAATGAGAGAGTGAGAGAGCTGCAGGAAGAGGTGAGGAGAAAAGAGGAGGAATGGATGCAAAGAGAAGACGAACAAAGACTGAAGTATGAAAAGGAGCTTCAGAAAGCAGAAGACAGGAGAAGGCAGGAGCAACAGAAGAGAGAGCAGGAGGAGAAGAGGAGGGATGAGGAGTGGAAGAGAGGCTTAGAGGAAGAGAGACAGGCCCACACTCAAGTTATTAAAAAGTGGGCTGAGAAGGCAGCTCTTTTGAATTCTGAGGTGAGTATGTTAATACAGGAAATTGATCTATTGTGCTCCTTCATTTTAATTGTCTTGTATTAAATGATGCTTTTGTTGTAAGTAAGGATAAGCAACTCCAACATAAACTGAAGGAGCAATAGATAATTTTAGCTAATTAAGGTCAAAAATCAAAGATTTGTAAAATCATGGGAAAAGGCCCCACCTGCAAAGACGCACAGCATGTACTGTACTCAAATACCAAGTCTAAGTATCGCACACAATAATGCACCCATTCCTATGTGTTTCAATGTTTAAAATGTCTCCTCTTGAACATCTCTTGTGTGTTTGTACCTTTTTTAGGCCCCAAACCAGCGTGCTGACTTTCAATCCTAGTTTTATGATGAAATTTCCTAAATTGAGTGATCTTAGTACGTACAGACAACATATTTACATGCATGCATGTACACGCTCTTACACAGAGTAGCAAAAAACAACAACAACAACAAAACACTTCACCTTAATTCAGACCTCAGACACTCTGTTCTCTCCTCCACCCCCCCTCACCCCCTCCTTCCTTCCATCCTGCCATCTCGCCACAACTGCTCCAAATTAATCTGCAAAATATTGATTTGAGGAGCAAGGGGGTGGGGGGTGGGGGCGCACGATTGCGGCCGCATATTAATACGAACGGGCCGCTCTTCGTCTCTCCTCTATACTTTAAGATCCTCATATCTTCATAATTGATTAATGTTCCTTTGTGAAGTGGGGATGAATAATACATTAGTGGGCCTGCTGCACCCTCAGGCTGATGAGAAAATGTTTAATTTCAGTAAATGTAGCGCTCCCTCTCTCTTTCTCTCTCTTTCATTTTCCCTCTCTGGTTATTTGTGAGTGTTGGAGTGTGTTTGTGAGTTTTCACTTGTGAGCTGAAGACTAAAAGAGTGTTGTTGATTTGCTTTTTTCGTGTTTACTGTCGGCTTGAAGCGCATGTTAAGCATCACAAACAAAAGGCAGCATCTGCATTTGCAAACATGAATGAATAAATTGGTGAAATGAGCTCAGTATTGTTGCATTAACTGATATAACTGCAAGAGCTGTGTCACTTTACAAGTTGTTTGCCTTCAAAAAAGAAATCACCCCTTTGGACATTTTGTCACACATTGCATCATAATGCACTGTGAACATCAGCTGCCTTATTATCCTTCAGCAATCAGTGAAAACATGCAAATGTGCCATAAACCCACCTGATGGGGGACAAGTAGCCTCTTCAACAGCCTGGAAAGGTGCCGGAAGGGTGACATATGTCTGCCGCTGTGACTGGCACAGCCTGGCTCGACTCAGCTCATCTGGTTATCAATGCTAATTATGCTAAAAGAGGCCTAATGATAATGATGAGGGATTTAAGAGCTACAGCATAGCAAGCTTGGTGAGTGTGTGTTTTGCCGTGTTGGCGGGGGGTGGGAGGGTGGGGTGTCTGGCACCTGATGGTGAGCATCTGTGTGTGTAGAACAGATAAATCATGAAGTGAACACACACACACACACACACACACACAGACACCCACAGGTCTCACTTCATGCCTACTTAAGCTTTGCTTCATTTTCATTTGAACTTGTGCCAGTGATGAAGGGGATCTATACACATGCACAGCTTCATACATGCACACACAGAGCGCAAATTGAATAAATAATACTTAACAAGGATCCTAATTAGTTATGCTAATCAGCCTAGATAACCCAATTAACCTCATAGAGTGAGGCAGGGGGGCTTCTCTGTGTGTTTATATGTGGGTGTGGATTTCTATGCCTGAGAGCATATCAAAGACACTTAAGAAAACACATTTGCCTAATTAGTTTTCAATGACATAGACAAGCATTTATGTTTTTTCATGTCCTTATTGTTGTACTTTTGAATGCGAGGTAATAGGCTTTCCACACCAAAGGAAATAAGTGGTATTGAATTGATGTAAACAGTATTTGTGTATGTGTATATGCATATCTGAGGATATATGCATTTACACGTATTTCTGTCTGCTCGCTGCCAGTCCTTCTCTCGTTAGATCCACATGGACATGTATATTTTTACAACTATTATGGTAGTTTAAACAGAGTGTGTTTGAGAGTGTGTATTTGTTCAGAGAATGTCTGCCTGTTCCATTAGTTTATGTCCTTGGAAATACAATTTGGCCTCATGTTCTCTCCGTTTATTTAAAACCTTCAGTCAGTGTTCCCCTCCTAATAGTGAGCCGTGTTTCCTCTCGTTTAGCTTCACCACTCATTATCCGGGCCATGTGGAAGAGACAGTGTTTAGAGAAGAGAGAGAGACTTGGAGAGGGACAGAGGGAGAGGGGGGCCGGGGGGGAGGGAGGGAGAAAATGAGTAAAAGCGAGAGCAAGCCAAAAGGAAAAGACAGAGGGAATGAATGAGTGACTTAAAGAGAGAGAATGTAGATTGTCTTTGAACCTGACCACAGCTTCTTGTGCCTCTAATGAATGGTGAGGAGAGAGAGGGGAGGGAGACAGAGGACAAGACTGTCTTTGTTGTGTCTATGCAAGAGAGAAAGAGAGAGAAGAGAGAGAACACAACAGATTTATGTCTTACAGGAAGTCTCCTAGTTGTGTGGTGTCGCGAACCGCCCACCCCAAGTCAGCTGCGTACTCTGGCTTTTAATTAATAGTCAGTTGAAATATCTGTGTGTGCTCTTGAGTGTATGTTTGTATGTATTGAGTATTCATATGTGTGTGTGTGTGTGCCTGTGTTTTCAACGTTTAGTCATGCAGTTTATCATGTGGAGTTTGTAGATTAGTTTTGACAGAGGGCTACTCATCTGCTCCTCTGGTTTGGTCTTTAAATATATGACTTCAATTAAAACAGCTGCATCAGAGGATAAGACTTACATTGTGTGTGAGGCTCATCCTTAAGAGTGGCAACTGTTTTTGAGGCATGCAACCACCTGTCAGCTACAAGCTACATTTCTGTCTGTCTATCTGTCTACATGTCAATCTGTCTGACTGTCTTTTCCTTTTTTCGGATTACCCTTGGTTTTCTTTTTTAGAACAATTTAAGAGCTACCATCAAAATTCACTTAAGGTATTCAAAAACGAGTTAGGTATAAAATGCTTCACCCAACATTAGCATTAGGTCATGACACCTTTGCTAATGTGCTAATAGAATTCAGTGCGGTGAACTAAACTGCGGGGCTTAACGTCGAAAGCCTGCACTTCTGTAATGGGAAGCCCAAACATTGGAGGCTACTCTGCGCAGTACAGAATGGGGGTGAGATGCTAATATTAGCTCATGCTCGCATCAGCTGAGTCATCTCCTCTGTGTCCTTGGCTTATTAACTGATTTAAGACTGATTAGATCAGTCTTGCACGAACATGCACTGGCACACACACACACGCATACACACCAAATTTGAATATCAAAATGGAATTGCTTGACCAGTGAAAACTAGATTAATTCAAAATGTTTGCATCAAGGTGTAGTTAAAACAGATGACTGTGCATATTTTTAATGCACCTTGCAGCCATTTATGACATTAACTAAAGCTCATGTTATGCAAACACGTCTTGCAAGTCACAGCCACTTATGGTGAGAATACTTGATGCTCCTTTTTCCTCTATTGCTTTGATTTGACTTCATGAGATCATCAGCATAGGTATTGATTTTGCACTCTATTTGATGGAGTTTTAGTGAGCTGAAATGTGTATACCTCCTCCATAATGACATGCCACAATAATAACATGTTGATGTTGAGCTCTGTTGCTACACCACTGTACTGTGCATGCCTGGTGCTTTTAAAAACAAGATGCAGATACACATACCTTAGATATGTTGATTGGACTTTGCTAAGAAAAGATTGTGAACATTTTTTACATGGACACAGAGTTCACTCATTTTTCACAGCACCGTTATTTCAGACCCTACCTGTTAAAGTGTTTCTTTGTCTAGCGTTGTCAAGGTTATGTAAACAGATTGGCCATTGCTCTGCTCCCAAGAAATACCACAAATAGCTTTTCTTCTCTCTAGTCCCCAGAACTGTCAAGAGATTGCACTGTTGCTAACAGGTCAAATCTCCTGACAACCTAACAGTACGGTGGGTGATGTAAGTTTGGCCTAAAAACCTCCCACAGCCTTATTTTTCCTTTGAAAAATCATCTATTATGTCATTGTTGTGGTTGATGTGAGAACCCATTGCGCTCCTATTTCTTCCTATTTGAATGTGGTGCTCAGTTCTACTGTGAGCTATTTGATCATCTCAGAACACCATGTTACATTTTTAGATAGTGGTTCTCGTAAACAAGAGAAAGTTGTTTTTCTGTCTGTTAAAGTTTGAAACTAAAGTGTCAATTTGACTTAGCACCTTTTATGTTAGATGTAAGGTAGTGGAGTGTATATAGCCAATGTAAAATTTGTGTGTGCTCATGCACAAGATTGAGTGTTTCTACTTCTCTGCATGTGTGTGTCTGTGACAGCTTCCTCTCGAGATGTTAATTCCTCTCCTCCCTGTTGTTGTCATGCTTCCACCAGCAGTGTCTGCACCAGGGAGACGAAGACATATTGGTGTTAATGAAAAGCCCTCCTAAACTCTCCTCCCCGCATGAATGTTTAAACATGCTTGTCATAACATTCATTCGCTCACACATGACAGCTAGCATCTGCAGCTGCCTTGCTCGCCCTCAATATTTTATCATACCATCTTCCCTAACCCCACACTAGCACAATGGCTGTGTGTTAACAAACTGAATTATAATGACTCAAAACAGGCAGTGTTCAGACTCACTGCCAGCACAGGCCATACATAATGGATTCAGCAACACCACAGGTCTCATAATGGTGCAATTAGTCAATCTTAAATATGAAAGAAAGAGAGAAAGGCCAAATGAATGAAACACAGTTATACATAGAAGGAAAGACAAACAAAAAGAAAGAGATAAACAAAGATGATTAGAGGAAGACAGAAAGGAAAAGAGAGGAGAAAAGTGAATCAGAAAGCAACATGGAAAGATGTGAAAAGAAAAAAAAGGAAAATGAAAAAATAAGTAATGAAAGAGAGAAAGAAAGAAATCTTCATGTCTGTATACAGTACGCTATTCAGAAGCCCCATAACACTGCAGGTCAGCATTTGTGACCTTGGCAGTTTTGACAGAAGTGGTTCACCATGGTAACGGTTGGTCGGCAACCCTCAGAACACCCCCGCACCCCTCATCACTCCCCAACGTTCCTCGCTGCCTCTCTGCCAATTTGATTGGACGCACAGTTGAAATGTCATGCCTCAGCGACACACATGCACACACACCAGATCAACCAGACGGAAACAGTGGGATGAAAGAGGAACAGGGCACATTGAATAAGTCAAAAATGAGAGAAACCAGAGACAAAAGTAACACACTAAGAGGGGAGAAGGGTTTTAGTTGAGCTTTATATAATAATAATAATAATAATAACTCTATTTATATAGCACCTTTCAAAACTACAGTTACAAAGTGCTTCACAAACAAGGGCAAATAAAAGAAAGCAGGAAAACAATCAAATACAAAATAACAGTCAACAAATAAAATAAATAAAACAGTTAAAAGTATAGATAAAATAATGGATAAAAGTAACACATAAAAGTAACAGATAAAGTAAGTAACAGATAACATAATTAAGAAAAAGCCATACGGTAAAAGTAAGTCGAGTTGAGAGACGATTTAAAAGAAGTCAGTGAATTTTATAGTCTAAGTTCCTCAGGTAAGCTATTCCAAAGGGGTTGGAGCACTAACAGCAAAAGCCCTGTCACCCTTGGTCTTCAGCTTTGACTGGGGAATAGCTAACAGGACCTTATCAGAGGATCTCAAGCTACGGGCTGGTAAGTAATGATTTAGAAGCTCAGCCAGGTAGCTCGGTGTCATACCATGCAGGGCCTTATAAGTCAAGACTAAAATTTTGACATCAATTCTAAAACGGACAGGCAAGGGAAGCAAAAATAGGGAAGATATGATCATGCTTTCGTGATTTGGTTAAAAGTCCGGCAGCTGCGTTTTGGACACCCTGAAGCCGTGCAATCATGTTTTGGCCAAGGTATGTAATCACAGCATTACAATAATCCAGACGAGAAGTGATAATAGCATGAATAACTCTGAAGATCATTAAAAGTAATAAAAAAAGTAATTCTAGAGCTATTTCTCAAGTGGAAGAAACACAACTGAGCTAGCCTTTTAACATGGGACTCAAGAGTGAGGTTCTGATCTAAAATAACTTCAAGATTCTTAGCAGTGGGTACAACATGCTGAGCTGGAGTGCCAAGAGCAGGCAGAACTTACGTGTGCGCAGGGCCTATAATAAGGATTTCCGTTTTGGAGGAGTTCAGCTGAAGAAAATTGTCTAGGGAATTGGCTAGGGAAGACAACTTGATTCAGATGGTTTACAGGACAGGTACAGTTGAGTATCATCTGCATAGCAATGAAATGAAATATCATGCGGTTTGATAATGTGGCCCAAAGGGAGTAAATAAAGAGAAAATAAAATTGGTCCTAGAATGGAGCCCTGGGGCACCCCATACATAGACAAAACTTAAGAGTAGGTAAAGCCATGAACAAACACAATGAATTTTCTGTCAGAAAAGTATGAAGTAAACCACTGGAGGGCAGTCCCAGAGATACCAACCCATGTTCTCAACCTTTCAATAATAATGATATGATTGATCGTGTCAAAAGCGGCACTAAGATCAAGCAGAACCGGCACCGAGCATTCACCTACATCAGCCTTCATCAAGATATCATTGATAACTCTTACAAGGGCAGTCTCTGTGCTGTGTTACTGTCAGAAACCTGATTGAAATTTCTTAAAAGTATTATTACTCATCCAGACTTCCAACAATTGATTTGAGACAATTTTCTCTAGGATTTTTGATAGAAAGGGAAGATTAGAAATTGGTCTATAGTTGCTATGGTCAGAGGGATCAGAACCAGGTTTTTGGAGAAGTGGCTGGACACTGGCAGTCTTAAAATAATTGGGAACACATTGAAAGATAAAGAACTGTTGATAATTGAAAGCAGGCGAGGGGCTACACTATCTAGGATCTCTAATAAGAATTTGGTAGGTTGCGTGTCCAGTGGACTTGATGATGGTGTGTGAAATAGTTTCAATTAATTCTTGGATAGTAATTTCCTTAAAAACACAAAGTATTCAGCTGAGGACAAGATAAGTCAAACACAGAAGTGTGGGGGGGGGGGGGGGGGGGGGGTGAATCTTTGATCGAATCTCCTCAATCTTGCCAATGAAAAAGGTTAAAAACCTTTCACAGTCTACATTTGATGTCATAGGGACACCAGGAGAACCAGGGTTGACTAAATGATCAATGGTCTTAAATAAGAACCTAAGCTGTGCTGGTTGCAGGTGATGAGCTCTGAAAAATATGTTGCTCTTGCATCTTTAATTTCACTGTTATAAGATTTTAATAAAAATTTCATATGCTCATAGTGTGCTGAGAGCTTTGATTTCTTCTACTGTCTCTCAGTCTTCCTACACTCCCTTTTCATGCCACACATTCTTTGAGTAATCCAAGATGATACAATAGATGATTTGGATTTAAATATACATTTTAGTGGAGCAACATTATCTGAAGCAGTTGTGCACATATCATCGAAACAGTTCGCTAAATCACTCATGTTTGAAAGCAAATCTAAAGATTCACCAGACTTCACAAATAATGAGGAAAATCTTGAAGCACTAGTGTCTTTAAAGATGCGTGAGCAAATTTCCCGCTTATCAGGATTCTTGTTGACATAAAACACAGAGTTAAAAACAAGACAGATGATCACAGATAAAAATGTCCCTTAAAACCAAAGATGATGAATCCAGACCCAAAGTAAAAACTAAGTCAAATGTATGGCCACATTTATGAGTAGGGCCTGACACATGTTGAGTGAAATTAAAAGATTCCATAATGTTTTTAGGACAAGGGCCTCAAAGATGGAGAGATTGTTGGAAGGTAACTGATAAAATCATAATCGGGGGCATAATTCTAAAAAAAAAGCTGTGCTCACCTGGTTTGGACCAGGTCTCAGTAATAAACATAAAGTCAAGATAAAATAAAATAAATGTCTTATTTGAAAGGGATTGTACCTTTTAAAGAGCTAACTTGACATCAGTAGTAATAGGCACAGCAGTTTTAGCAACTAGAGAAATAGGACAAAGGTTCCTCTTGGTTAGGTTAGTCTTTCTAAGTGCAGTTGAAAATCTATTAGTTATTAAAACTGGGATATAAGTGGTTGATTGACTGATTTTGAGGCAGGGTGACCAAAATCAGGACTTTCAGGTCATCATACTGTAAACGCCTAGCAGGAGTGTAGGGCCAGATCAGTGTTCATGGATAAGGAAAGAAGTAAAATTATCCACGAATGGGATATCTCTCCTATTCCTACAATAGCCCTTTAACCAAATATGAAGCTGATGTAGGTGGCTGAACTTCACGTCACCAAAATGTGGGGGGAGCAGCAGACTGGAAATGACACACTACTTCCGACTGTTGATTTTTGATGTCATTGGTGCTGACGTGGATGACTGCAGAGGCAGAGGTGTGCTTTTGAGTCAGCTGCAGAGCGGTGGGTGTAATGTCCTTACGCAGGCACCTGGATAGCAGAAAGTTCAGCCACTACGGCTACTGTCGGACCACAGAGGTGCTAACGACAAGCACTGAGGGTGGGCGCCACAAGTGAGTGTGCATGACTGATCACCTGGGGAACTGGACCCAGATGACAGCACTGTAGCACATATCACTGTAGTATTTCAGATAGCAAGGAAAATTGTCTCAATATGCGTTTATCTGAACTCACAGTTAAGGGGATAACATTGCTTGGTGGACGAGGGGACCTAAGCACAGAGCATCAAAGCTGGGAGGCTTGTCATAGCTGCTGAATACAGAATCAAATGAATATTAATGTGGAACCAATTACCTCAGGGAAATGTTGTCTGTAGGTTGGCTTTGCTAACGCACGTGTCTCACCTTTAGCAAAGTGGAAGCAGTGGGGGGTAAAGCCTGGAGGGTGGACAGCACTGATGTATTTGTTTTTCCCCTAACAAGCTTGTCTACTCTGCTAAAATAGAATTGTCCAGCACATAACCCCCTCTCCTACCCTCTACTTGTTTCACCTAGATGCAAGGTGCATTAAAAAAAAAAAAAAATGGAGAGTACTTCAACAATGCCTATGGCTAAGTGGGAGTTAATATTGATGGCATGTCTGACAGCATTGTTTGTTTTCAAAGATTTGATAAGAGGCAAAATCTAAATTTATCAGTGGTTTGCTACAATATTCTAAAAATAAGCTATATCAACCTAGATATAACATAGTATAATATAATATAGTTTTGAACATAACAAATGCCAATGAACAGAAATGTTTTTTTAAAAATTCCATTTTACTTGTCACTCAGCAGTGCCAAAAATGACAAAAGTCCCCTCTTTTTCCCTGCAGTATGGCAGAGTTTGCGCTCTTCAGAGGTGACATGTATACTATCTTGTTGTGTGAGCAGCTTAGCACAGTACAGCACTGATCTGTGCAGGTCTCTAGCTGCTGCTGATCTGCATAAGTGACTGTGGCATACTTAAAGCCGCTGGCTTCTTAAAGCCCCTTCTAAATCAGTGTTAAAGCCTTGATAATAGACCTCACTGACCAATTGATTGGCCTTCATATGTTTACAGCTCACTTTAATTGCCTCAAAAATACCATTTATCAGCCATGTGTGTCCATGTATGTATGTATGTGTGTGTGCAAGCATGCCTGTCCATCGACAAAAAGGCCTATTGATTTATCAGCATCGGGATTTGTCCCGTTCACCGTACATAAAACCCCTGCGTATGTGCTGTTCAAAATGGGAAATGGCCCCATCGATTCCCTTAAGTTGGAGCCCAAATGCTAAAGATTTTTGGATAAGCTTTCTCATTACTTAAGCTGAAATCAATAGGGGAGAGCATGGGTCTAATGAATGAACGGGCCACAGATCAGATGGGGTGTGCTCATCCCTGGCCTGTCCTGGTCGATCTGTGTGTGCGTGTGTGTGTATGTGTGTGTGAAAGAGAGAGAGAGAGAGAGAGAGAGAGAGACAGATAGAGAGAAAGAATCTGACTTTCGTACATCACAAACCTCTTTTTTTGGCACTCAAAAATTCACACTCAAGGTCCATTTGTGTCTTTTTTTTTCTTCTTTCTACTCATTTAACCCTTGTCATCATAAAATTGTGCTTCCAAGGCTAGTTTTTTAATATTTCGTTTATTATTATTGTTGTTATCTCTCTGTATCCTTCTCTAGTTGGAGGTCAGCAGGAATCAGGTGGAGCGACAGAGTACGAAGCTGTCAGAGTTTCACCAGAAGGAGGAGACTCTTCTCTCTGAGGTACAGGAAATACGAAAGAAAAAAAAAATCACCACATTCATGTCTGTCAGCGTTTTTTTTTTTTGGGTGGGAGGTTCCCCTTAGCCTGAAAGTGGACTCCACAGCCCGAAAAAAAATTATAAATGCAATGAAAATTCATCATCTGGCCTCATCTGGCATCACAAGCCCCAATTTCCCCATGGGAGTCAGTAAATTTTGATCTTATCTTTCACCCCCATCTGAGTGGAAAATAAATAACAAAATAAAAATAATATACAACAGCAATAGCTACTGCAAGTGACCATGGAGGTAACCCAGGATTGAAGATTTAAAAGACAAAATTACCCCTGATACCTAACATCTGCAAATACATTCTAGATTAAACATAAAACTTTATGGGGATTTAATGAAACCAAAAATTCAGTCGGAGACACACTCATGCACGCATGCACACATTCACTCAAACACACACACACACACACACACACACAGAACCAACCAACTACCCCTCCCAACCACAACCCATTTGACTGACTTTTTTGGTTTTTCCCCTTTTCATTCTTTCCACTCTTTTGAAATATCAAAATGATAGAGAGTAGTGTATCTCTATTAAATTGTCTTTGGCCGAGTGTATTGACACTGCCTTTAAGAGTACATTTACCCGACAACTGTTAACAGTTTCACTTTGTGGTTTGGCCAACTCATGGAATTAGCTACAGCTGATATTGCAGACAGTTGTCATTTCATCTGGTGAAATGTTGCCAGATAAAACTGAGAAGCCTGCAGACATTTAATATTAATTTTAAATTGATAATATCATAGACATTAAATACCATAGTACATGTGACAACTAGTGCCTCTCCAATGAAAGCTGTCATGTCACTTCAAAAAGGAAAAATGAGCAATAATTTGTGCATATCAACAATATAAACAAAGAATTAGACTCTGGAGTCCAAATATCACTAACCAGCACAGTTTTCAAATAGTAAACGCCCTGTCCCTTCCCGTCACTCCCCTCTAAGGTGTCCCGTCTTTTCAACTCATAAATATGGAAGGGGAAAGATGATGAGATTCACGGACAAGAAAGGAATCAAAATCTATTGTTGCGTGTCCTTTTCCCCGTGTAAAGTTTGGATTAAATGTCACACATTAGCATGTGAACTTTTAAATGAGCTTGTTTGCTCTCCGCGGTGTGGGGCATGTAAATACCCATTTTGAGTATGGAATGGGGATTGCTTAGTGGGGGTGGGGGTTCACAAGAATTGGGAAGTGTAGGACATATTTGAGTGTTGCACCGCCAATTAGGCTACAGCAAGGGACTGGAGTACCAAACAGCTCTATTGACTGGTTGCGTCCATCTGGCTGGTGTTCCCCACCTGAAGTGCCAGATAGTGGCAGATGGGAAAGCTCCCTGATGGCTGTGGCTTCTGGTGATTTGAGGAAAGGAGATGATTGACAGGCACTCCCAAAATGAGATGATTGAAAATGAATCTACTCATGCATGGGCAAATTCAGGTGTGAGTGGAATGAAATGTGTGTGTGTGTGGATACACAAGAATACGGGCCAACACTGCAACCCTGAGAGTATAAGGTCCTGTCTGGGTGGAGTCTATATTTTATGAAAGATATCATCTGGCTAAAGTGTTAAGAACATTTAACTTTTGCTCTATTGTTCTGTTTTTTTTTTATATTTGACCTTCAGAGATTAACCTATACAAAAAACAACGTATTGCAATGATATTTAGATATAAATATGTCCATCTCAGATAGAACATTATGTCTTTGAGCTCACAATGTACCACAGTGTGCATTGTGTGCCACCATGGCTATGTTTTGTGAGATATTTGATAGTAACCAAACACCATTCTATATTTGCACGTTTTTTCATTGACTATGATTCCCTTTGTTTTAAAATGGGAGGCTGCTTATTTATTGACATAATTTCCTCTCAGTGAAGGGCTTGTGTCTGTAAAACACATTAAAATCATAATGCAATCTTTGCTAACCCAGGAGCAACGTTATTGTTCTATTATATTCACCGAACAACAGCATCCCAGCCTGTTTATCAATCCAATATCTCATAATGTGCTCTCTGCCTGGTCATTTTGAATGTAAAAAGATCTCACACTGTTATTGTACCATATTTCCTATATTTAGTATTAATCTCTTGTTCTGACATGAATCCGACACATCCAATATGATATTTGATTAGTTTTTTTTTCTTTTTGTCTTTTTCATAGTCTCCAGGTGATATTGGATACATGTGCCGAGCTGGTATTATGTTGGCTGTTTCATCTGGGTATAAAAATGATTTAGTGTGTACTCAGCACGCAGTGTCATTGACTAGCTTTAATTTCACTGCAAGGGTGGGCTTTATTACTCTGCTACTCTCCGGACGTGTCTGTGTGTGTGTGTGTGTGTGTGTGTGTGTGTGTGTGTGTGTGAACACATATATTTGTGTGTGTTCATGCTTGCTGATGGAGCAGCATGCCACACCTGTGCACACACATGCACTTGTGCATATCTCTGTGTATCTCTCCATGCCTGCTGTATATCCAGCCTGTTCAGCATGTAATTACCATTCAATGGACAAATCAACTAAACCAACACGTGGAACAGCTCTCACATCACACTCAGGCCAAACTGGTGGTCCCAGTGCAAGAAACAGAGGGGCTCCACTTTGCCGTGACAAACCTTACTTCTGATCAAATGCTACAGAGCCATAATCATGTTTGTGCCACTGAATTCTTTAACCTTTCCATGACCCCGCTGAATGCCAGCGGCCCAATCACAGAACCTAATTGAATCTGCTCGGCGGCGCCCCCCCGACTGATGAAAAAATAAAATTGCAGGTGAAAAATGAATACAGCAGCAGAGAGAGAGAGAGAGAGAGAGAGAGAGAGAGAGAGAGAGAAGGAGGAAGGTGACGCTGGTGATGGTGGGGGAAGGGGGAGGAGGGGGTTGCATTGCAGTTTTATAAATACACAGATGTGCTCACAAACACACATCCAGACACGTACACATAGTCACACCTTTTTCAATCCCGCAGGAGAATGGG
This sequence comes from Scomberomorus guttatus, assembly GCA_038419695.1. Taxonomy (NCBI): domain Eukaryota; kingdom Metazoa; phylum Chordata; class Actinopteri; order Scombriformes; family Scombridae; genus Scomberomorus; species Scomberomorus guttatus. The sequence continues at coordinate 12,428,588 of CM076464.1, forward strand.
GAGTGGGAAATGACAGAGAGAGAGAGAAAACAGAGAGAGAGGGGTTGGGCCCAGGTTTCTCATTACCCCCTCGGCCCATTCGGAGGATATTCCTATAAGATAATCTGATTTATTTGCAATTTTCCTTTAAGCGGCTTAGTGTTTACCTCCAAGATTAATATTTTTCTCTGTTATTAATATCAGACTGTAATTAGGAGTGATGTGTCTCGCTCCGCACTGTTCCGTGGCCGCCAGGCAGCTCACTGGATGAAACTCTTGTTGCGACTTTGTGATCCTGTTTCACAACACAAAAAAAGAGAAAAGAGAAGGAAGTTTTAAAAGGAGGAAAGAGGCTGCAGGGTGGGGAAGTAGAATTACAATTGCGCCATACCTGTCTCTGTGTCTATGGGTGTGTGTATGTGGGTATGGGTGCAGGACCGTACAAATATGTGAGTGTGTATTTCTTTAGTTTATGTGCATGTGTGTATGTGTGACAGTGTGATGGTCCCCTCTGATTGATAAGGTGTCTGTGCTGGCTGCAGATTGCTCTTGCTGATTGCTTCTGAGAGCTCCAGCTGATTTATAATCAGAGCAGGATGAAGGATTGAGCTGTGGATTGCTTATCTGTTTAGCCCCCTCACAACATAAACTGACAAATTATCATATTGAACACGCACACACACACACACACACACACATACACACACACAAGCACATGTGAAAGAAAGAAAAAAACACAATAACGTGAACCTTCTTATTAAACACACACAGACACACAGAGAACATAAACAACTTTACTCATCAGCACAGTCATATTTTCATGATTGCCCAAAAGTGCACAATCAGTCTCATTTGTTTACATGTGAAAATGTCAATATCAGATATAAGTCAAGTTAAGTTGCAATTAACTTGTTTTATGCACTTTTTTATTCATGTTGTGCCTCAGTATGTTTTTGTCACTGATTTTCTCCACGCTGACTCCTGTACAGATTATTAAGAATTTGATGATTGTCTTTTTCCCTTTCTTTTGTTTCTTTTGACACACAACTCATTGCTAGTTACCTGATATTTCACTGCTTTTCTATACACATAATCACATCCTTGTGTATCTAAAACACCTCTAACAAAACCACAAATACCAGACTTTTATCGTCTCAGGTGAAGAGATGATTGTGTTAAAATCATATCTTTATATAGTATAACTATAGAAGGTGTGTGTTGTTTTCGATAAAGAGCCTGGCATATTATGTGAGACTAATTCCACTTGGCAAACCAGAGTACAAGCCAGCAGGTTTAAATGCTGACAGGTTTAGTATGCCCTATGGCACTGTGACAGCTCTATGAGTGTGTGTGTGTGTGTGTGTGTCTCTGTCTCTGCATCTTTCTGTCTTTCCCTCTCTTCCCATTCTTACCTGTCTGTCTGATTATCTGTTACTTTCTCTCTTTTCACCACAATTGTTTGTAAATGCACTGTGACAGAATCACGAAAGAAGCACAAAAACACAAAGTACAGGGGCACTTGGCATACACACACACACACACACACACACACACACACACACACACACACAGACATACACACACTGACGAATGGCAGCAATTAGATGGGGAAACCAAGCATGTGAGGACAGAGGAGCGCTGAGGGGCTGCAACTGCTGTATGGAACGTGTGTATGCGCGTGTTGTATGTGTTTGTGTGTATTTGGTAGGTTTTCATCCCTCTAATGCACCATCCATCTGTCTAAATATCAACACTGTATCATATGTCACTGGACAGTGGCTGTGATGGGGTGCGCTCTGTTGTGGGGCGTTTATATTTGCAATCTAGGACCAAACAAGAAAAAGACAATAACAACACTATCAGTTTGCAAAAATGAATTGCTTGTTTGACCAAAGCTAGAACTAAAATCATTGTTCTACAGACAGAAAAGAACAGAAATTATTGGATTTTCTGTTTTATCAAGCTCTGGTTCCATGTCAGCCTACTGAGTTGTTTAACCCTTTGACACTAAGACCTTGAGTTTTCTTAGCTCTTCTACTTGTCATCTATTGGGAAAATAACCTCATAACTCCAATCAGAACGGCACCCCCCATTCATTTTCATTTTTAATGTGAGAATTCATCTTTTCAATTAATTCCTCACAGCAATTTCTTATCTCTGAATAAGCAACATCTTATCTACTCCAGTAAACAAATCTCCTTTTTCTTACCTTGCTCTAGGATTTCCCTGCTTTTACCTAACATTTTACTGGCTTTTTACTTACATGTCATCATAAAACATAATGTGCAGGTACGATATGGTCTTGTCTTTAAATTCAGCATTACAGAATATGATATAGAAGGCCTTTGTTTTGATCTCCTATTTCATATTTTTTTCCAAACCTCCTTTAATGCTTGATACGGTGGTGCAGCTGAGCTGAATATGTAAAAGTCGCCATTTTAATTTACTATTACTATCCACAACACTGGTGACTTGTATCCCCGGCTTTACAGATGTGACGTGGGCGACATTGAATCCAACTTTCCTAAAACATACTGCATCCTATGTTTTTTATTTCTATCCTTAATTTATGCAGGTATTAATGTCAAGTTTTTTATTCCGGGTATTTGTGGAGGGTGTGATGTGAGTGAGAGCACATTTGTGTGTGTGTATTTGTTGTTACTGTCACAATTTTTCCTTCACGAGAACTTTTTGTGCTGCTGATTTATTCCCTCCTTGGTAGGACTGTGCAGAAATGTATGTGTGTCTGTGTAGATTTGTATTTTACAGTATGACCAGTGGAGATGTATGTTAGACACAGCTACTGATGAATTACTTCACTTGTGATGGCTTACATCACAAATCATCCCAATATTATAACCCTTCTCATGCAAATAAGTGGCATTTTGTGTGTGTGTGTATGTGCTCATGCAAGAGGGAGAGACAGGTAGAGAGAAACAGAGAGGGGACATGAATATGTTTGTCTATGAGATAATGCAAGCTGTTATTTACATATTAACTAAATGTACACTGTGAGTTCATGTATGTAGCCTATGTATCGTATCTATGTGTATTATGAATGGGTGAGTAAGTGTGTATGTGTGTGTGTGTGTGTGTGTGTGTGTGTGTGGTAACTCTGTATCCCTGGTGAGCTCATTTCTTTCAGAAATCAAAGTTAAATGGGTCATCTATCATGAGAATATGTGACTGGGACACTTGTCTCTGCCACGCTCGGTGTGTGTGTGCAAATGCGCACAAATGCAAGGTGTGTGGTGCAAGGGCAGTGTGTGTGTGTGCTCCTGCAGCTGTGTGCACCCTCTTATGTGTGTGTGCATATGTCTGTGTGTGTGCATGTGTGTATGTGGTGGCCACTTGTCTTTGCCTGTGCTATGATTAATGGTTTACATTGGGCTGTTCAGCCATGCATGTTTCTTGGTTTATCGTTTTATGCTGTCTCCAATTAAAGCTCCATAACTTGAGTGATGGCTTCACGCCAGTGTCCATCAATAGAGGCCATCAGTGGCCTTATGCATTCAGGATATGGAAGCCACACACTAACTAATATCCTCTTGTGTCAGAGCCATTGGGCAGTGTGTGTGAATACGCAGATTTCTCTGTCTGTGTGTGCATACACAGAGAAAAATGTTGATTGTAAGTGATCTAACCAATAACCATGTAAATCTGGTTTTAATTCTAAAAATCTTATCTTAAAAGAGTGTCAGTGAGGTGAAATAATACTTTTTTTCTCTAAACAATATCAATCAGCAAGCAATCAATCAATGAATCATCTTGATAAACTTGTAAACCTTTTTTTAACATTATAGGGAAAGCAAAACTGAAGGTCCTTATAAAATAATACATTTGTTATTTATTTACATCATTTTTTACAGTGTGTGCATGCAAAATGTTGCATTTTTATGTCACTGTGTGGGTTCTGTCTGTGCCGGGAAAGTGGTAGGGGATACATACATCTGGACGTGTGAGCTCGCTCATGTGTGCAGCACACAGGCGTGCACGCGCCGCGCAATATCATTTCACGCAATATTATTTCTCATATAGCTGTAATGACATTAGGCCGATATGTTGATTATACTGTCGGCAAACAGCAGCCTGCTGATTGGGTTAGCATATTACCTTATATCACATCTCTCCATTCATCCCTGTGTTTTTTTTTTTATTGCCCTCATTTTTCCAAATCACTTCCCGCTTCCCCAGTTTCCTGGGCGAGGTTCCAGGCTATGCAAGCAGGTGATGTGGAGTAATATGATGATAGGAAGGCACAACAATGCTAGGGAGGAAAAAGCTAAAACCTGAGAGCAGTTGTTGTTACATATCTGGATACAGGACAAATCCTAGTGATAGAATAGCAAAGTTTTAATTTCTTCAGGGATTTTTGATTACAAAAAAACAAAAACAAATGAGCACTCACAAGTTGTGTGTGCGATGGTTTATGGTCAGCTTTTGTTTTTGATAAGTATATTTAAAGGATGTGCATTAGAGAAAAAATGTGATTTAGTAAAAATCCAGAATAAGCATGGGGGGGGTGGGGAGGCAGGAGCGAGATAGATATTTCAGCGTGGGCTACTCAGACTGTTAGAGAGAATGAGATTTCATTTGCAGCTGGGACATTGAGTGATGACACCCGTGGTGTGGGTCTGTCTGTGCGTGTTTGTGTCCACATATGTGTGCACGTTGAGTATTTGTACATAGAATATACACACACACAATATTATATACACGTGTATATATATTGTTCAAACTATAGATATAGTCACCTACAGTTTTTAGTATAATGGCAAGAGAAAATCGCTGATGTGAATCAAAAACATCTTTTAGAGTGGGACAGTCGTGTTTTGCTTGTGTAATTCTACTGTGTGTATGTTTATCTCTTTAACATCAGTCTCTAAGCGGTCGAGCTCAGTGGTAAATATCTAAATCACTGGAAAACACACTACAGCAGTATACATTCACCTCTCTTCCCCTTTTCCCTGGCCAACATGTACACACAAACATGTATTATAGTGTACACTCAAACACAGACATCATTATTAACTAGCAGGAAACAAACACTACACAAAACACCACAGGCAATAATCACGCTATGGTGAAACTTAGACTTTTGGTGCTGTTTGTCTCTTAAACACAGCAACATGAGCATGTCTAACTGTCAAGATAGGAAATTTCACTGCAAATTACTAATGGTGTTATTTGATAGTTTGTACCTCATGTGCAGGTAATGATTTAGCCATGCATAGCATACAGTACGGCACACAGGCAGTAAATGGAGAAAAGATAACAATAACAATAACTCACCTCAGCCATCCCTAATATATAGGCTGCTACGCCATGTCATGGCTATATGACACTCGGGGAAAAATGAACTGTGGTTATCTGGAAATTAAAAAAAGGAACTGATTTAATTTTCAGCAGTAGCTGAAGGGGCTGGGGGAAGGGAAAGAAGGCGGACGGACCTACGGCTGGGGGAGGGGTGGGGGCAATGAAGATGGAGGAAATTAATCAGTGGTATCATCTCCATGGGAGTTTAGCTAAGCACCGACCTCAGCGCTTTAGTCAGCCTATGAGGGAGCTGCTACTGTAGCTGCTGCCGTGACAAACCAAACCCACCAAATCACCATTCACATACACTTCCACACAAAGACACACAACGATCCCACATCTGACATACAAGCACATCAGCCTCAGACATGCCCTGTGTTATCAAAACATCCCACTCTATGTTTGTGTGTATTTGTGTATGAGCATGTTAAAGCCTAAAGAAAAGCGTATTCTTGTGTGTACATGCATACTGTTCATCCTGATGTGTAGGGACACTATCTGTGTTGTTCATTGCACGTGTGCAAAGTGAGTCAGTGTTTCTTTATATCTATCGCCATTTTTTGAAATTCTGATTTTACTTTCTTATGAGGACAATTCCATGCAGTATTGCTCATAACTGATTCTTCACTCAATCATTCAATTTGAGAGAAGACATTTCTCCCACTGTAAAATATTCAAGCAAAACTAGAAGTGAGCTGACAGAAAATGCCAAGGCTTTGACTCACCTAACAGTGATTGAATTAGAACCATTGGCGCTGTTGCAGGCTGAGGCCAAAATGACGCCTTTGCGGCGCGAGCTCAGCACCTTATTTGAGAGAGGGATGGAGGAGAAAGAGACGAGGATTAAACAACTAAGTCAAGAATTGAATGGAGTGAGACAGCAGGTGAGTTAGTAAAAATAAACACTTCAGATTCTTTCCAGTGAATCTTGTCAGTATAAATTAAGACAGAATTGTATTGCAATACAGAAATTAAAGAAAATATTGTTGCTGCTTACTTATTGTTAATATGTTTGTGAACCTACTGCCAAACATCAGGACCAGCAGCTTCAAAACAAGAAAAACTTGTATAGTATAGTATAGTATGTATAGTACTGAATAGCTATCAAATTAAAAAAATGTATTGCATTGTGAAGCTTTGGCTAACATTACTGGTTGACCCCTGGGATTCTGTCAGCTAATTTAACAATGCTATATAGTGCTTCAATCAGTTTTCCACCCACTTATTTTATACCCTTTCAATTATACAGATTACCAATGCTGCTAAAGCTTATTGAGCTGTACTTTTGATTCAAAGGCACACCGGCCCGTCGAGGCACAAGCACTGACACAGAAATACACACGCACGCACACTCACACAAAAACACACAAGTACACACTACTTGATCTGCATATCATTATGCTTTTGATCAAATGCCAAGGTTTCGCTGAGAAAGACATCAGAGTCAAATGGAGCGAACATGTACACAACACCTGTAGGATTTGTGTGTGTGTGTGTGTGTGTGTGTGTGTGTGTGTGCCTGTGAGAGAGGCAGCTGTGAAATCTGCACCTGTTTAATTGAATTAGCCTTGTTAATGTATTCACACCAGCTGCCAAAAAAGCGCGGCATTAACGAGCTCGTTAGACCAATTAGTTAATTAATTGTCTGAATAGCAGCAGCTTCCCAAAGAGCTGCGTCTTCATTATCTGATGGCTGCCGCCTGTTTGATCATTGAATGAGAGCTGATAATGCATTACTGTCAGACTGCGCTCATGACTGTGTGTGTGCTTGGGTGTCTCCCCAAATGTCAACTATCCCTGAATATATGTGTGTGTGTATGTGTCTATATAGACACAGACGCATATATATATATATATACATAAACACTGTATGTGCGGTTCTCTTAGAGCCACAGAGACACAGGGGTGTGCACGAATGCTTGTATACTGTATACTTGTCTGTCTTTGTGTGATATTCTCAGAATATGGTGGCCAATATCAGTGTGCATATTGCAGTGAAAGGTTATGTGGGGGCCGTCACTCCCACAGGTAAAGACAGAGCAGTCCTCCTAGCCACTTTCTAATCTCTCTTTTATTAGAAGTTAATATCTCGCCTGCTCTTTCTCACTCCACACTCCCACCTGCTTAGAAATGGCCCCGCTCCATCTTTTTAATTCAATTATATTAGCCACCCTCTCTCTCTCTCTGTGCCCATAACTCTGCAACTCACATCTCTCTCTCACACTCAATCTCTCTCTTTTTTTTCTCTCTGTCTCTTCTCATCTCATCCCTCCTTCCTTTGTCCTCAAACGTTCCATTTCTATTCGTAATCCTAGATGGAGGATAGACTTTGGCCAATCAAGGATTTGTGCAAGCCGCTCTCCCTTTCACCTTGTTGGCAAAAACATATGATGGCTACGAGGAGGAGAGAGAAAAAAAGGAAGGAGACGGGAGGAGGAGAAGAAGAGGGAGGCGGAGGGCAGGACCCCAGGGGCGAAACTTTGATTGCTAAAGTAATGAGACTTGATCAGATTGAGGTCTCTCTCTCAATAGGGGCTCTACTAATATGAAAGTCCAAGGCTTAAGCACTTATTTGAAATAAAATCACAAATCTGATATTCTTTCTTCCGGACTTCCAGCCAAGGTCCTATACTCCCCCACTGGAGAATTAAGACTTCACACAGACCACATGGGAACTTTAATCATCTCTGATGGTGGCAGATTTGGAGATGAGAAAAATCGCCGTAATGTATTAATTATGTAACAATATTATGGAGTTCTCAAAGTCAGTGCCATAAAGACCTTGGACTATAGCAGGGATTTTGACAGACAGTGGGCTCTTTAACTAGCTGCCTGGTGGATAGATCAGACAGAACCTATAGTGGATGCGATCGTGGAAATGTTAATAAAGTGGTATACAGATTATTTGAAAAGAATACTAGATTAATAAGAAATTAGAACCAATATAATAAGCAAAAGCTATGATAGCTGTTTGTAGAGTAGTAAACAATACAGCTGTTTTTGTTTTTGCTAATATTAATGTGACTTTTATGATCTGAACATACTTTAGTAAGATGAGAGTGATCATTTCACTGATGATTTAGAAATTTTTAAGACCATAAATATCACACTGCTAACAAAACTCAAGACATTTAACTTTCCACTTTCTAAAAAAAATAGCAACATACTGTACATCACTAGCTGACACCAACAGACACAAAAAAAGTCCTTATTTTAATAGTCATTTTACTTTGCCCTTACTTTTGTCCTGGGGGGGGGGGGGGCTGTCATTGAGGTAGCATTCACACACTGCTGCATCAGCTATTGAAGCATTAGCTGTCTTATGCACTTGCTCGCATTAGTTACAGCACATAATTTTAACTAAGATGACACAGAACAATCAATATTTTTATTCAATAATATTTTTTCTCCATCTACTCGTCTACATAGTTAATACATAGTTAAAATCTATCATGACCTTACTGACCTAGTAAATGTACCAATCCTGATATGACCCTTAACTTAGAGTACATTCTTAAAGCATTACATCTGTTTAACGGCACATTTTGTCTATTTGAAATACTCTAATACGCTCTTGGACTCTGGTCCCTTGTCTACAAGCAGCATATTTCCCACATACTATTTCAGTAAGTCTCAAGAGGAAGTTGAATTATCTCGTTAAACCAGGGCACGGAATATACTGTAACAATGACATAGCCAATTGCGTACCAGTGAAGAAAAAACATGATGCGATGCTGTTTTCCCGAGTGTTTTTCAGTTTCACTTACACGTGCATAATTATTAATAGGCCTATGTGAATGTGAATTGATTGAATAGTTAATGTTTCAGTTATGCCCCCATTCTTTGTAGAAATAACTTAATGACAAACAAAATAGCCGTAGAGTGCTGCACACTAGGCACAATCACAATATATTGCACAAACCTCAAAACAACACATTTTACATACACTTGGGCTTTATGTAAACATGAAAAGAGACCGTGAGAAACAATCATGTAATTTTTTTGGATGTGTTGCGCACAAAACAGAATTTTACACTTAAATACGTTTCGGTTCTTGCAGTGATTTAGGAAAAAAAACAAAACACTGCATACAGGTTGATCAAACTGTGTTCCTGTAAATGTTGATACTGTAGCAATCAGGTAAATAATGTTTGGGTTTTAATATGCAAAGTTAACTTAGAGGCCATCTTGCATGAGAAGGTTTGGTTTTCAGAGCAGCTCTGTTTTTCAATCCTGCAGGTACCTTAGATTTAAGCTTATTTTGTTTAATGCACATCCTCAATTATATGCTTTGCACACTTTAAAAAAAACATAATGATATGGATTGATGGTGGCAATCAAAGTTTTGGATATAATATTTGGATATACTGCATATGATTTCTTGTTTTTGGTCTAATGGAATGAACTGCAGTCAAAAGTAAGTACAGTAAAAACAGTTGCAGTAGCTGAATTTTAGTAAGATGTCATTGCTTTAACGTAGTTAAACATTGATGGTTATGATATTTAAAATGCGTAGCAAATGTGCTCTGGCTTCATAATCGTTTTTCATCTGAAATCCCTCTTGCACTATAGATGGGTTAGCATAAAGAAGACGAACTTTTGCCCACTTTTCTAATACATTTAACTCTACTTTTGCAATCCACTTGGCTTTAGCACTGAAATCCACACATTATTGTCTCAGTTTTGTAAAACTTATTTTATTTCCCAATAGTGACACTAAAAGTAGTGAAATATCCAGATAAAAGAGTCATTTTTATTCAGTGTTGTAATACTGGCCCTATTGCTTATAATTGTTACCATCCATTAGTCATGCTGTGGATGAGTTAACTGCATAAAAGACCACCTTTAGCTCACTGTTACAGTACGTCGAATGATGTATATACTGGATTGTCTGGAGAGCTGTCTAAAGGAGGCAGAGGAGGCCTGTGTCAGTACCAAGGCACATGTCCAGAACCACAGTCTGCTGTTAGAGGAGACTGAGAGAGTTTAAGAGATTATCAGCAGTTAAGAAGAACACTGCACTTTAGGAACCCTCTATGCGTGTGTGTTTAAGTGTATATCGTGTGTGGTTATATCTTAAATCATCTAGTCTGACAAAAATGTGTAAGGGCGTGTGTACTTGCGCGTGCATGTGCATATAAAAGTGTGTGGATATGTAAATGTGTTGGTGAGTGCGCGTTTACATGTGTGTGTTGACTGTCTGCGGAGTCTCCTTACTAATCTAACACAGGGCTCATTTAACACAGTGCTAATGAATAGGGGCTTTGATTTGGCAAGGGGTTCTGAACCACAGGCCCACACACACTCACATTCATGCATGGGGTGAGGAGTTCATCCACTGTCTGCTTCCTTAGAAATTAGTCTCTTTCCCCCAATAATTAATCAAACACAATTTATTTACAGTAACACACAACAACAGTTATTCTGTTTTAGTTTTCAAGTATACATAGATAATAGTCATGTGCTTTACTCTGTGGTCCCGCCTACATGCGTAGATGGTGAGTTCTAATTTCCATTGTGGAGGTTTACGATAAGAGTATGGGTGTGTCAGGTTTAAACAGACACCATGAGGGTTAGACAAAAAAATACTTTTTCCAGACAAAATGCCAGAGACCTAATACGCATGATAAAACATGTTGAGGTTTTTCCACTTTAAATTACTGTATCTTTGGTACATCTGCCAATATTATTGGACAGACTATTGAGATCTGGTGCACACAAGAGACTGTCTTTCACAAGATCTTTGGCACAGGATGTTTTCTTGTGCACACCCAATGGATTACAAGAAAACAAAAAAAAAAATTAAAGGGGACGTATCATGCACATTTCCAGGACTATATATTTCTTCTGTGGCTCTACTGGAATATCTTTGCATGATTTACAGTTCAAAAGAACTCCTTATTTATTTTATACTGGCCCTTTACCCCGCCCTTCAGTTCAGCCTCTGTCTGAAACAGGCCATTTTAGCTCTTGTCTCTTTGGTCTCCCTCCTGGTGAGCCCACTCTGTTCTGATTGGCCAGCTGCATCTCTGAAGACTTAAGGCAGTTCCGGAGGAGCCTTATTTTTTTTTTCCCACTCGCATTCTGCAAAGACCTGCTCTACTCTGCCTCTGATTGGCTAGTACTCGTTGCCTTTGTTGGTTAGATTGGTTAGGTTTAGGCAGAGGAGTGAGATGGTTAGGGTTAGTGTAAAAATATCAGGGTCAGAGCCAATCAGAGGCAGAGAAGGTGTGTGTGTTTGTGTGTGGCCCGAATCTAGCAACAAAGGCTATGGAATGGACGGTCATTTGTGAGCATGCACGAACAATCTGACATCATCATGAGGTGGAAGTAGAGGTAACATTGCAAACAAAGCGTTCAGGGCAGGCTGAAGTCTGGGCTTTTGACTTTCAGGGAGCATTTTCACATATGTTCACCTCAAGTTTTAGAATTTTAACCATGTCTAACATGGGCATCTGACAACTCATGATATGTCCCCTTTAAAAAGACAAATTGAGGGGCTCTGCAGGGGGCAACCATAGTGGCCATTGTACAAAAACATATTATGAATTTGTCCTATTTGAGCTACAGTCATGAAAATGTAAGCAAAATGTGAAATCTGTTAAATAAATACTGTACCTATTTTGATATTTTGACAATTGTTCAGACTCAGTGGAAGTGCTAGCTCTACTTAGCATAGTCTGAGGCATGAAATTAATAATAAGATGAAAAGATGCATCCAAGCATACTACTTTTATTTGCCCTTTTGGTGTTTGCATAGACACAAGGGAGGAAAGATTTACAGGCTGTAGTAGTATTAAAGACCAGGAAAGGAATGAAAATAATGTATGTATGGTAATTTGTGCTTTAACTGTATATGTGCACATACTGTACACAGCGTTCTGTTGTCTCTCTCTCTGTGTGTGTGTGTGTGTGTGTGTGTGTGCCAGATGAAAGAACGAGAGGAGCATGTGAGGCACCTGGACCATGATGTGGTTGGTTTGCGAGCCACACAGGACTCTCTGAAGAGAACCTTGGCTATGAAGGAGAAACACACACAACAGCTGGTCCAAGACAACACGCAGCTCGAAGACAGCCTGGCTGCACTGCAGAGCAAAGTAGGTGACACACACACACACAGGAGGTAAGCTCTTCTTAAATAAGGAACAGAATTGGGCAACCTTCTCTAAATCAAATCCAGTCAGGTACATTGGGGAATTCTCCTCATTTTTTACTTCCTTCACAGTTAATCATCCGTCCTTCTTCCCCTCCTCCTCCGCCTCTCCTCCCTCACCCTCTCTCCATATTTAATAACTCATCGCCACCATCTTACCTCCACAGAGGGTTGGCTCGTTGTACAATAAAGAACCATGTTCGTATGAATATCACTTAGCCAAGAGAGGGACTAAGAGTGGAGGAGGGGGGTTAAATCTTGTTTTGTTTCTCTTTTGTTCATTGATTATTTTTCTTCAGGTCATCCTTTCTTGCTTTCCTTCTTTCTTTCTTTCTTGTCTTTCTTTTTCTCTCTCATCTCCCTTGTCCAGTCTCGCCCTCGCCCCAATGAGAACCAATGGTAATGAATGGGAACATTAAAGAGTCATACGCATGATGAATGGAATGGCCTTTAGGTTTCTTTCGTTGTCCTTTCTCTCTCTTTCTTGTGATTCTGTCTCTCTCTCTGTCTCACTCCCACTGTATTTCTTTCTCTCTCCATCTCCTCCTCCTCCTCCTCCTCCTCCTCTCGCCCCTCTAGGTATATCAGAGTGGCGCGTGGCAGTGATGTGTTTTAGGTTTAAATTAACCCATTTACTGTGTCCTTGACCAAACCAAGTCATTCATCTGCTACTAGTGTTTTAGTGGTGCGGGCGCTTGCCAAGCAACTAAATGAAGTACATACAACATAAAAGCATGTTACTTGATGGAGGGAACACTCGAAACACTTTCTCGCATGCCAACTTTGTTCTCTTACTTTTCTAACACTAACCTAATTTCCCTGTTACTTAATTGACATTAGTGATGTATTTGGGACACGACGGCAGTTTAAATGTGATCATTTTAAGATTGTATTTCCTCACATCTTGATGTACTGGGGCTGACTTTGCACACTTGCACTGTCAGGGGTTTGAGTCCAAGGCCCCAAATTTGTCTTTTTTCTTTTCTTTTCCCAATCAAAAGCTTGTTTATATCAGAATCCAAATTAATTTGCCAGTACAGGAAATTTGTATTGGAAGAATTGATTTAGTAGGTGATGCACAGGACCAAAACAGGTCACGTATAGTGCTGAGAAGATGCACTGAATGATAATAGTCGAAACACTAGCATCTACGTATACTTTCACATCCTAAGTATTATCAGTGACACATCAGATATTTTAAATAGCTTACACTTTGAAAATGTACTTGGATCTGTCTGCCTTTCCAGGGTTGTGTATACATAGGCTTTGAAGCATGATTTCAGTGGACAGGGAAAATGTAGTAGCCTAGCTAAACATCTAGAGAGGGAAGGTAACGTTAAAGAAATATGGTGTTTACCAAGGACCTATGTTAATCAAAGCATATTGTTTCTCTTGTCTGATGGGGAGCCAGTAGAAAAAAAGACAGCAACTCACGAGCCTTGCCCCAAGGTTCAAGAAGCACTACAGTAGTCTAAAGTTAGTGCCCTACAACTTTATGATTTGTAGACTTGTAGTTTTATTGCTCCTGAGTCAAAGCAGTAACTGTAAGGTTCCCCAGCCTGGCACAATGCCTTTATGATGTTCCTTTTCACTGCCATGGAGACAGAGCAGAGGCAAACATCCCTAAATTATACTCTCATCTCCTTCTTGTTGTAGCTGTAACGGTTCACCCATTCTTCTTCTGCGCCTCTCCTCCTTGGCATCAGTCTCTACAGCTGTCTGTGCGCCTGCCTGCCCCTCTCTCAGCCTTTGGAGTAGGTTCAAACCATAGAACCTACTACACAAACTGAACTGATTCTTCATCTCTCTCCCCTCTTTATCTATTTCTGCCCACCCCTCAGTTACAGACTAGTGAGTACATGGTGAGTGACATAAGTGAGACCCTGGATCAGGCTAAAGCCAGTCTGAATGTGGAGAGGCAGCAGAGGCAGCAGATCCAGGAACAGTTCCACCATGCCAACAAAGAGGTGGAGCGTCTGCAGCAGGAACTAACTTATGTGCGTCGCACCACTGAAAAGAAGGTAATTGCTTTCTCACTCAAGACCTTCATTCACATATTAAATTATGAACTCTTGCAAAACCTTGCTTGCCTAACATAGCCACTTTGTTGTAACAATTTAACTGAGACAAGTGCATTTGACTTCCCTGTGTTTGGCCATGTATTGTTGACACTTGATACATTATCAGCGAATTCGCTCCCTCTCAAGGTCACGAAACATTTTCTACACAAAGTGGACAATGTCAGGGAAAAAATGGTTAAACTGAAAATACGCAGTTTCTACAGGATGGAGATGAAATATAATATTCACTTTAATGCAATGCATTGTCTTTTCCCACAATGGGGCTGATAAGAGGGATCGCACAGGTGAGGGATTCATTTAAATGTTCAATTTTCAAATGTAATATTCTCTGTGACAGGCATTGTCTATTTCTACAATAGTGCTGATAATAAGGTTTTAGATAATGGGTAATGGGATGTTCTGATATTTAGAGCCTTATTAAAAACACACACTTTTGACAAAGACAGACTTGAGAAAATTTGGGATTATTCTGCTAAAATGGGATTTTTTTTCCCCCGCTAGGGCTACGACAAAACTCAAAAATCACATGCTCACATGCTGCAATGTTTTTTAGACCTTTTTATGACCTGCCCTTTTTGTGATTCAGTATGCCAAAAGCATATGTTAGTGCTTAGTGGTTTGTATTTAACCTTCAATTAACCAGGTTGGAAAGATACTTTTCACAAAGCTATTGGTGAATTTCAAGGGCTTGGATCTGTTAAAAAAAAAAAAAAAAAGGAAAAGGAGGCAGCACATGAGGTTCAGTCCTTTTCACTGGCAAGCCTCTTCACTGACAATACTCATTTTCAGAATATTTTTCTGGTTAGGGTTAAGGTCAGGATTTTGTTGGCTATCACTGAGGCTATTGTTACCACAGTCACTCACAACAGTTATAGACTACATGTTCTATAGCTCATGTTATATGAAAGTATGAAAGTGGCCTTTGGTAAAATAACACATTTTGATTCAAGATGTTATACCATATTTTTAATCTCTTGTCATTCACTCTGGAGGAGTGGACATGAATTCAGTTGCCATCCAGCAGGATATAAGCAAACTGATGGATTATCAAATACTGTACAACTGCGTAAGATGGTGAAATGTGTGTTTGCACCCCTGTTCATGTGCACCCAGGTGTGTTTTTCCTTCAAGTTTTTTGGTGTGGATGAACACCATACTGCATGCTACCAGTTGTACTGTATTTCTTTGCGCATATGTGTGGTGTATTTGTGTGAGAGAGTGTGCATGTGTGGGGATGTGTCCTTCATGTTTGGATCGGTTAAGTCAGCGGACGGACCATTACACTCTGTCCAGGGATCCGGTTTCTGCTCCACATCTGGCCCTGCTTTATGCACCAAAACTGCTGTTTCTCTGATCTATTACAAGCTCTCTCTCTCACACACACATCCATACACACACACACACACACACGCACACACACGCACATGTATATATATCATCATGATATATATATATCGTGTATGTACAGTGTATGTACAGTGGTAGTAGCGTGTGTGTGAGAAAGAGTGGATGTGCCTGCTCCCACTTGAATATTGTGAAACTGAGAGAACTTTCTATTAAGTATTTTCCTCCGCTGCTCTAAATGTCCTAACATTAGCACAGCTGAACAAATACTGTCAAGACTCTCTCCTTCATCTGAAATGTACTCTGCTGATTCACTCTCCCTCTTACTCTCTCCTCCTTTCACTTAGACTTCTTTGCTCGGAAGAATAGGAAATCATTTTTGCCTTTTTTTCTTTGGAGAATGAGTAGCCCACTCACTATTATTTCTACCTTATGCACTGAAGCTGCTGGGAAGTCGACAGGAACAGGGAGCAGAGGAGAGGAAGAGGCAGACTGACTTTAGTCCTTGGGGTTCCGGAGGACAATACTCAACCACTCAACTATCTTTAGGCATGGGTTGAATATTTTATTTATTTATAAGGTTAATTCTGTGAGAGTCTACTAAATAACATTTGTGTTATCAGTGGTAAATTTATGCCTCCACACAGGCTCAGACACATGTAGAAAGAGAAGAAAAAGGGAGAGAAAGATGATATAACATTGATCGGACTGAAAGGCAACATTTTACATGAACAACAGTACGCTCCAATTGTTATCCTACATTGTTATATTATAAAGTAGTGTGTACTGCTGGTATATACATTATTTTAATTCAATTCTTTTCTGTCTATATATTTTTTTTCTATTATCATTTGTAGCTTTCTTGACAAAGCAGTGGAGAACATAAAAAACAAAAATATGAAATTCACTAAATAAAAGCAGATGTTTCCCCTTTTTTGCCCAACAATAATATTTTTTAAGCACAAAATACTTTTCAATCCCTTTTCTTCGTTCATCTGTATCTCTTTTATCTTTTACTCATTCTCTATCTCTATTAGTAGTTCTCTCCATCTCACTGACTCATGACTCACTGACACAGATCATTGTCAGGCAAATGGCCACATGTTGCTGTAGTTTTAACATGTGGTTAAAGTGTTACGCTGTTCCAAACCGCCCCATTGAGGAACTTGAAAGTATAGTGAAACCATTAACATGACAAGAAGCTTTGTTTCTGAGATGATCTGCTTCATCTTCCCAGGACCAAAAGTCTCTCTCTCTCACACACACACACACACACACACACACACACACACACACACACACAGTTCTCTGGAGGCTACTCTTTTAAATGTGCAGGTCATAAATGTACACAGGAAAGACTAGAAGAGGGAATAAGACAGAGGGAGGAGTTTTGTGTGAGGAAAGAGGAGAGAGGTTGATATTAAAGGGCATCCTTTGTGATCCAATGGGTTGTGTAGTCCATTCACAAAAGACTGAGCTATGGTCATGAGATTCATGAGATTACAGTAGCCAAAAATCTGTATCATTGTGCTTTAGTTTTGTTTGAGGAGGTCACATTTCTCATATCAAAAAGGGTTTTTGTCACGTGTTTGTGATACTGAATACACTAGTGTGAGCTGCTCATTGACTTAAATCCTCATGGAAACTATTTAAAGCAAATCAAATTGTGTGTGAAAGAAGAGAAAAATACTGTTAATATAATGTTTGGGGTATTTTGTTCCATTTAGTTGTAGCATAAGAGCTTGTTGTGTTGCTCATTTTCAATTCTGTGTGCATACAGAATGCAGCATGAACAAAAAAAAAATCTGTGAATGTTAGTTCAATGTGTGATGTCCAACCTTTTTATTTATTGTTAAAGGGAAACTTCAGGATTTTTCAACCTGGACCCTATTTTCCCATCATTTTGTGTCTAAGTGACTAATGGGGACAACAATTTTTGCAATTGGTCCAGTATTGAGTGAGAGCGCTTCAGCTGGCAGGCACAAAATGGACTTCAATGTAATCCTTTGGGGCAATAGCGCCCCATCAATGTACGTCCACTAAAAGTGTTTGTTTTTGCCACTGACAGGCTCAGATTGTCATTATAAGTGTCTGACAACATTATGGAAATGATCCCCATAGAGAAATAAAACTTTTTTCTTTACCTTTCACTTGATCAAATCTGTTTGTTATTGTGTTTAACCAAGTCTCAAGAAAAAAATCTCACTCTCAAATCTCGCGAGAGTTGAGTTGTTGCAGGAAGACACGTGAGTGTGTGCTGTTGTGTTGGAGTACAGAAAGGGTAACTTAGTGTTATCTCAAAGATTTTCAAAGTCATGGCTGACTATTTAGCTGATTATTTAGGCGTATTCCTGCAACAAATCATCTCTCGCGAGATTTCAGAGTGATACTTCTTGTTTTCCTGCAACAAATCACTTCTCGTGAGATTCCAGAGTGAGACTTCTCCTTGAGCGAGACTTGATTAGACACAATAACAGACTGGATCAAGTGAAAGGTAAAGAAAAAGTTGTATTTCTCTGTATGGTCCTTTCCATAATGTTGTCAGACACTTATGAAAGCAATCTGAGCCTGTCAGTGGCAAAAACAAGCACTTTTAGTGGACGTATATTGACGGGGTGCAATTGCCCCAAAGGATTTCATTGCAGCCTGTTTTGCGGCTGCTGGCTGAAGCGCTTGAAATTTCAAAAATTGTTGTGCCCATTAGTCACTTAGACACGAAATGATGGGAAAATAGGGTCCAGGTTGAAAAATCCAGACGTTTCCCTTTAACACTCCGGCATAGTGTGCCTGCAGCTTTCCCACTGGGACTTGAGTTTAAAAGTATGCACTCATAGTTCTTCTGTAAAGTGCATTGGATAAAAGAATTCAAATTGCATATTATTTGAAATGGACAAGAGCGGCTGGGGGGAGTGAGAAAGCAAACAAGAATGAAAGGAGACAGAAAGAGCAGTACAGTGAAAGGTAAGCAGTATTGTGGAAGGTTGTTCAAGCCTTCAAGGTTGGACTTGGACAAACATTGGTCCTGCTCACAATGCTTTACAACCATCAGAATAGCTTACTGATTTTTCTCTCTCCCTGCTTTCTTTCTTGATCTCGCTTATTGCTCATTTCTTTTCTTGCCTTGCCACTTCTCCCTTTCATCCCCCCCCACCCCCCTGTCACCACCCCCACCCCCAACTGTTCAAATATTATTTCTCCCCCTCCTGTCGTCCTCTCCCCCCTTTTTTTTCTCCCTCTCTTTATCTTGTCATTGCCTGTCAGTAGGGATTCTATCTGCGCTGAGTGTTGTGTGCATGCGTACATGTGAACACATTGAGACTGAGATACACTTAAGAGCTCATTGATTTAAAAATACCTTCGATATTGGAGGTCCCCCTCCTGCAGATTCGTTCAGGAGCTTATCACACACACGTAGACATCCACATAGAGACATGCATAAACCAAAGCTCCACTCCAAAGTTTCTCCTTAAACTTTGTGATTGACCTAGTTAGCGCGTCGTTTTTGACAAGTTGTCTGTTTTGACACGACATCCTCCGGTGTTTATCAACATCCATTCTGCCTATCAAACGCTCACATTGGGAATTCACGCGCACACACATACGCACACGCACGCTCAAAGATAAATCAAGCTAAGATTTAAAAATTGGCAGGAAGTGAGTGTTGTATTTGCTGTGGGTAAGTGGTATAACTTGCATTTGTAACATTAATAAATAATTTGGTCATCCTTTTTGTTTCCGCAATGTGTTTGTATTAATTATCTGATGTCTATAGATACTGCATTATTGCTCTCCAAGGCACTACATCTATGTATGAGTGCGTTTACATGAGCATTCATTTGTGATTTAGCTGCTATGTGCATTGCAGTGTGTAGGTGGTGTGTTTTATTTTTTTTTCTCCCCTTGCCGTAGCTCAGGTTTAGTGTGTTAAGCGAGCCTGGCCGCTGACAGCCAGAGGTGAGAGGTCAAAGAGCCAAGTTAACTCCATCAATCCCCTCGGACAGTTACAAACGAGCCCTCAACTCTGGTCAAAACAATCCCTGGATCATGCAGGACGGGCAGGAGGTGGGGAGGGATGGAGAAAGAGAGAGTGAGCATTTGACTCAATTTGGCATGAAGGACTGTTGTAGGTATACATAGAAAGTGGTGGCTTTGTTTGCATGGAATGCGCGAACCGGTAAAAAATGTGCAGCACAAATTAAACACAAAAGGTACAATGTTTTTATTTCTTTTTTACGTTGTGGAGTAAGACAAGGCTGTGATTTTATCCCCATGTTATTCAGTATCTATATACAGTGAATTAACTTGTATATAGTACAACAGCCACATTTCCTGCGTGCCAAATGTCCAGATATGGAAATAAAATTCCTCCACTTTGGAGGTGATCTGCTTCTCGTTTCAACCTCTAACAGCAAATTCTAAAAAAAATCTTTTAAAAATGTAGTCAGACATTAACACCGACCAAAAACCTAAATAAATCAGAAACCTTTTTAACACATGGTTGCAGATACCTGGCCATTTTGACTGACCTCAAGCAGACACAAACCTTAACAAGAGACAGACTCGATGAACTCAAAGAGAAGCGATAAAGAAGTCGATAACATTTCCCCAGCAAACTTGTGAGGACTCACACATGAAAGCACATGCAGACTTGCACGCACACACACACATCGGCACAGGACTGAAGTGGGTAATTAGGGAAGGTCACCAAGGAAACAGACAAACACAAGCAATTGTCAGGCACACTGTATACTCAAGAGAAGCATAAACAACCGTTTCTTTGTACTGTATGTATCATCATCCACCCACCACCACAGTTACCTTAAAAACAAATCTGATAACAAGACTGGAATATCTTATCTCAAGTTTTGTAAACAGTGACCTAAGTTCCCCAGTTTCCTGAGATACAGTTTGTGTTGACAATAAGGCTTTAAAAATAATATTACATTTTCAAAAAATATAATCAAAAAGAGCATCTTTTTTTTTTGTGCAATTAAAGAAGCATTTTGCAACATCCTTAATCTGTGAGAGAAATGTTTTTGTCCTCCAGATTCAGAAGAGGGAGATTAAGATGTGCGCACTAGTCAAGGAGCTCACAGAGAGTAAGAAGCAGCAGTCTGATTGTCAAAAAAAGGTAAAGAAAATGGCTACAGATTTTTTTAAATGCTCAAAATTCATATTAATTTTCTTCATTTAAGTTAATATTTATATGATAACAGAATCAAAATCAGAATCAATTTTAATTATACATTTTGTGTATATTACATTAGATAATGCTGAAAGGGTTGTGTGATCTTATAATTAATATTGTTTATATTTTTGCTACCTAGGATCTTATTTAAAGTACATTTTCATTTTTTGTTTTCTTAATATGCGGGTATTGAAGTGCTCTGATACTGCAGCAGCATTTGATCGGCTTATTTTTATTGTATATTTTCCAGTTGCTGGGTAGAGAGAAGGCTTTGGCGAAGCTATGTGAGGAGAGGGATGAGCTGAGAGCCCAGATGGAGGACAGGAGCAGGGAGTGTGTCCACCTCAACCAGACCAAAGAGAGACTGGAGGCCGACTTGGCTCTGAGCCATGAGAAACTCCGCACCTCACACCTCGAGGTCCATCTCTCTCTCTGTGTGTCCATGTGTCTGTGTGTGTGTGTGTGCTTGTGAAGGTCTGAGCTATACAGAAAAATCTCAATGTTGTCAACCACATATTTAACTAAAGGAACATAACATAACATATTTTACTGGAATTAATCAGAAATTACTGGAATTTCCTGCGTGTTTAGGTTCGAAGCAGAGATCATTTAATTCTGCAGTTGAGAGCTGAAATGAAGACAGCTGAGCAGAAGCATCAGGGGACACAGAAACAGGTGTGGTGGCTTGTTTGTGTCTGTGTTTTTCCCGTCATTTTTATTCATTTATGTCCTTAGCGGGGCTTATTTGTCTGTATTTCTGTTTGTGTATGTGTGATTTAAGCATATTTACAGGTTTTAATATTGCATTTTGACAGATTTTATACTGTACTTGCTAAACAAAGTACAATTTATGAAATATCATACGTCCCTGTATATTTTGTATAAATGTTAGAGGGGACATAGACAACAGATAAAAGGTTGTTACTTGTTAAGGGCCATGGTGTGCGACTAATTTAATTTCTCTCCCTTTTCTTATTGCCAATTTAACATCTTCCAACTATGCTCCACAAGAAATAAGTTGGGTTTTTCCAAATTTGTTTCCTTTTTTTGGGTTTAAATTTGTGTTCAGGCTTTTTAGGGAGTAATACAAGGGTCCTTAACCTGACTTTCTATTTTTTGTTTTTCCTTTCATATGCTGAGGCTAGGCTGAGCGAGCACCCTTGTGTTTTTTTTTGTTTTTTTTTCCCCGACAATGCCCTGCTTTACACCCACATCCACCCGAGGGAAGTGCCCAAACCAACAACAGTCTTCTACCGTTGGCTACTGAGCAGCTCCATTAGAGCAGTGGGAGGCGCAGCACCTTGCTCAAAGGCTCCTCGAAAGTTAGAGCTAAGGAAAGGGGAATCGTTACTCATTCATGTCTGCCGTGCCCACATTTTCCCATCTGGTCCTGAGACTAAACTGGGAAACTCTCTGACTCAAACCTGATTCCTTCACTTTTAGGCTGTTGCCGCCCCCTCGCTGTCTTTTCTGTCTGTCTGTGTGTGTGTGTGTGTGTGTGTGCTTTGTATGCCTACATAAAGTTTCTTCAGTTGTTCCATCTCCATCCTTTTCAGTTTTCCTCTCCCTCTCTCATCTTGCTCAGGTGGTAGCACTGGAGGGTGAGGTCAGACGTTTGAACCAAAAGGCCTGTCAGTTAAGCGAAAAGGTCAGAGATACTGAGCGCCTTCAAGACCAGAAGGAGAAAGACCGGCAGCAGCTATATGATCAGCTCTGTATTAGTCAGCAACAGGTAACAGTCTCCTCTCCTCTCCTCTCCTCTCCTCTCCTCACCACCTCCCCTACAGGTGAAATCTCTAGTAAAATCCATAGATCAGTTGAACTCTGACCTGGAAGGTGTGAAACAGGCTCACAAGATTGATGCGGAACGCTGGAGCCACAGGAGTGTCCTGCTTCACAGCCGATTGAAGCAGAACAACTCTGAGCTCAGCCAAATACAGAGCAGGCTGAATGATAGAGAGTCGAAGGTCATGGATCTCAAGGACAGTTTAAATCAGCAGCACACGGCCACAGAAGAGGCAAGTTTTTGTTCAGTTGTCAGTCATTTGAGCCATGACCCTACAGTAAAACAAGCCACTGTGTTAATCCAGTGAACATGAAAAGCAAAATCAGAGGCACTAATGCGTCTGAGTGCGTGTGATCTAAATCACACTAGACAATCAAATGGTCAGTCTTCTGCCAGGGACAACAAACTGACCCGTTTACAGCAGACAAGCTTTATTCTGCAGTCAACTCATATATATCCCCGTCTACATCATCTGAATTACCAAACAAGACAGGATGACCCCTCTGTTTGTCAACCTCTCACATCCAATTGGTCCCAAACATTAATACAGAGAGGGAAAGATAGACCAAGACATTCCAAAAAAACAAAAAGAGGAGAATAAAGTTATTATCAACCAAGGACGGTCATGTGACAGCCATGAATACTCAAACGGCAGGCCAAATGACGTTCATCAGGTCATGAGGGTCAAAGCGATGTGTTTTCCATCATATTTAATGAGGGTTGTTTGATTCCCCAAAGCACAAGCTCCTGATTATGGTCACAAGAAAGCCATGGTGTTCCCATTAAGCCTTGTTATGAGGCCTTTCATCCAGTGACAGAAAGAAATGCTAAATCCACTAATAGTGTGTGGACTGTTGTGCAGTGGATACATTAAAGGGGAAGAAATACTGTGACAGAGAGGGAGCAAGTATATAATATATGGCTATAATAGGTAAAGTTGACATTTGACACCTCACGTTATATCGCGTATGTGTGTGTTACCTTGGGTAACCTTGGGTAAAAAGTTCACCATCACACTTTGTTTAAATCAAGTGTGCCTAAACATGAGCTGAGTCAGTGGTTTTAAACAGTCCATGCACATGGTCGTACACCTACACAGGCTGTTCAATTTTTGACTCTAAAGTAGAGAGCTAAAGTTAACGGTGCACCTCCATCCTGTCCTCTCCTCTCCTCTCCTCTCTTCTCCTCTCCTCTCTGCGTCTCTTTCTTCCTTTGCATGAACACGTTTTCTACTCAGTCATGCTACCATCCAGCAAGTGTTACTCTTAGATGGGGCCAAGCTAATCCATGGTTAAACCAAGCTGCGGTGAACCACTGAAATCTAACTAGTTGGCTGTCATTAGTTGTAAACCCTCATGTTCTGATCCAGATTACAGCGGGATTAACGTGGATGAACTCAAGCTGAGTGTTAGAGCGGGTTTAACTTTCTCAACCTCTCCCCTTGAAAGGTGAGCTACGGTAGGATTCCTAGTGTAACACCAGGATTAAGCCCGGTTTCACTTCCTGGGTTCCCCTTTCATTATGACAGAGGTTACTGTAGAGCAGCACTGTGTGTTTCACCATATTAAGCAATGTTGTATACCTGGTATACATGTTTTTTAGTTTTACCATATGTCTGTATATTGTGTCTGTATACTACACTAAATTATAGAGCAAAGATTTATTTCCATCTACTGTACATGCATACAACATTGGACTGTATTTGCTTTCAGATTGAAGCATCTGAAGAGAAGCTGAAAAAGCAGGAGGTTGAGCTAGAATTCCTTCATCAGCAGCTGAAAGGAGCCAAGGAGGAGGCCAGTTTGCAAGCCAAGGAGCAGAAAGAAACAGTTGCAACTTTTAAACAAAAGTACACAGCAGCAATAGAGAAGGTGCATAGGGTGCAAGGGAAGGTGGAACTTTTAGAAGAGGAGCTACGGTATTCACAGCAACAGGTAGATAATGTTTGATATGTATTTGTACTATGTAGGAGCACCATGCCTCTAAAGAAATGCTTTATATCTATTCTACATTTTATGTCTTCAGTCCTGTGAGCGAAGCTGCAGTGTAAAAATGATTTAATTGCCCTGTTCACTATGTTTAATTGGCAGCTAAGACAGTCCCAATTAGCAACTCATTCAGTGAAGGAAGAGCTAGATGAGCTGGAGCGGCGGTACCATGAAAAAGTTGGCCAATGGGAGAGCTCGCAGGAGGCTCTTGACCAGTTGACAGAGGAGCTCCAGGCCAATCAGAATCGACTGAGGGAGAGCCAGCAAAAAGTGGACCACTTCAAAAGCCTGATGGGTACCCTGCAGGAGCAGGTGGACACACTCAAACAGCAGGTCAGGCCACACATGTACACATGGCACAGGCATAAATGCAGGCACACACACATACAGTTTATCATGTATCTCTCTGTGCAGATTCCAATTTGTTTGTAGCAGTAATGAACAACCTTTTTTTCAAAAGATCACTTATTGATTTTGGAATATTCCTGCTACTACACAATTTAAAACAGCTCAAAATGGTTTACAGGTTATTTTCTCAGACATTTCTTACATTTCCATGTAAGAATCAACAAAGCTGCTTGGTAGCTGATCATGGTAACATAGAGAGATGATGTGGGGGCAGTCTTTCATTTCAAAACTGTAAATATTGCAAATATTTTTTACAATCTTTAGGTGGTGTTATGTATTTTTTAAGAATGCAGACAGATCTTATGGATCCCCCACCCTAATTCTCATAAAGAAGAATTTGGATTTTGTTTATAATGTTAATGTTAACTCAAATTCGTGTCTTTGTGTGCCCACTTGTGTGCCCAGGTGCTTCCCAGCTCCATCAATATGTAAGTGGGTATATGTCTCTGTGTGCACATGTCATTGTACACGTGTGTATGTGTGTGTACAAGTGTGCGTTTGTGCATGTGTGCACTGGCGCGTGTCACTTAATATTTTCTCCTCTTTCTTTCTGTTTTATATTTACTACATCAGGCAACAAATGAATCATCTTTATTACGGAGAAATTTAATTTGGATGAACTTAACTGCTGCCGCCAAGGTCAGACGGGCAGAATGTCATTTTAATCCAATCAACTTTAATCTGTTGGTTATAAAAGAGTTAGGCTGTTGAAGAATGGCTGTATCTCAGGCCCTTTATTACACTGGCTAATGACTTTGATTGTGAGGCGCCTATCAAGAGGTTAGGAGTTCTTATGGAGCTTCACGTCCTGCTAATTCTCTACCTCATGCTACTGTTGGGCTCAGCTAATCCTATGATCACTGTTTACAAGAAAATCTAAAAAGTGAAACATCTTTACAAATTTAAAAATGAATATTAAATTAATTATAATTAATATATATTGTAAAGTTATAGCCATTCATACTTGAGAAAAATGAAAATAGAAATGGAAACCACCACAGTAGCCTGAGTTTAGTATCTCGCTATGCTATTTCTGTTCTAGTCCATTTGTATTCTGACTTGGGAATATTTTACTCCAACATAAATTATGTCTCCTTTCCTATGAAGATGTCTACTTTTGAATTAGTTACATAATTTGCCTTTATAAAAGACAGCAGATAATAGACCAAGATTGAGGGTAGTGATAAATTAAGCTTTTTTTTTGCACAAAGAACATGGGCAATGTTCTTAGCAATGAGCTCTTTTTTTGGAATTCGTTTGTAATTAAAGGAACAATGTTAAGATCCTAAGATACTATTGCATGTTGGAGTTTCCCAGACTAGATTCATGTGTTAATGTTATGCTAATTGTGTTGAAGTTTGTTATCTTTGCTTGGAACATCAAGGCCACGTGTCTGTGCTCTGCAACAAATCAATACACAAATGAGTGCAATACATAATGATGTGTCTCCTTAATGGCATATCGATGTCATTGTCATTTATTAGTAAACCAAAATGCATATAATCTGTTGAAATTAAATTCATTATATAGCAAATGCACCATTTTGTGTCTTTGCTTTTTAAGAATAATATGTGTTCCACTTTTTCGATCTGCCTGTGATTTGTTTAAGGAGGACATTGTGTTGACTGCAGCATTGACTGTAAATATGTGCCTTCATAACTGAATTCCTGCTGAGAAGGATTCTTGTTTTATAATGTGAGCTGCTAATATTTTAAAAAATCAGCCCACCAAAAAACAAGGAATTTTTACAGTATTAGTCAACTACTAAACTGCATTTTCTTCTTTTACCTTTCATCTGCTCTCTCTACTTATAGAAACTGATGTTTGAGTGTGACCTAAGGCTGTATCAACAGAGTCATTCTCATTCTGATGAGGAGTACCTCAGCCTGCTAAAACACAGACAGCAGCTACAGAAGGTAAGGCCATAGATTTCCTACACATAATACATTGCTCTTTTTTCAGATTATTATTGTATTAAAACTATTGATTTCATTCACTGTAAAGTTATATTGAGAGATTAGGGAATTTTACTACATTTTAGTTACATTCAAAAGTAACACAATCCATTCAGATTCTGACTGACAAATAATGCATAGGCTGCATTCCACGACCCACTTTTTCTGTGTGTGTACGTGCGTGTGTGTTTCAGCGCTGTACTGAGCAGGTCGAGCGCCTTGCGGAGTGTGAAAAGGCTATTCTTCAGATGAAGTCAGAGCTGGAGAGACAGTAATAACGGAGTCTATAAAACTCTCATTCTCCTCTGCTGATCCTGGTTCTTGTCCTTGTCTCTCCTCTCATGCCCTTCTCATCTGCCTCCACCCCCCACTCTCTCTTTCATTCTCTTAACAGTCTACTTACCAAATGGCACGCAGTAGCTTTATGTTACGTGCAAACTTTAACATAATGTATTCAAATCATTGAGTTTAATTTAGCTAAAATAATTAGTTATCCTTTTTTAATTTTGTTTTGTTGAAGACTTTTTTCTTTCTTGCTATGCACTGCTGTATGCTTACACAGCAGTTCAGACAGGCCATCAGACACTGTTTGCTCTCCTCCCCATAGAAATCAGGAAAAGGCGAGTCTGAAGCAAAGTCTTGTTGCGTCCCACTATACACTCCTAACCAATGGCAGCCAGCTGGAACAAGAAGTGACACGCCTGAAAAAGGAAGTTACACGCTTAGAGCTTGAGCTTGCGGACACCCAAAAGGTATGACAGTAATGTGTATCTGCTGACCCGTCCTTTAATGTAATGACAGCTCATATTATTTGGACTCTTTCCTTCGCTACTTTTACGTTCAGACTGAGCCACATTCATTGTTCCTAAATGTTGCCTATGCATGCATCTCAGGCCAAGAGCACAAGCTGGAGACTCAATTCACATTCCCATAGAGGAGTACTCAAACCACCTCCACCTTCACCTCCAGCAGCACCACACACCCACCACTCATGTGACTGTCCCATGATTGCCTGGCAGAAACAAATTGCCCCGCCATTAATTAAAGCACCAAACGGTGCCAAGGCTGGTGAAATTGACTCCAATTAAGAGCTCAATGGGACACTAAATATTCAAATTACTCAAAGTGGTGACTGTAGCCTGGCAGAGTGCCAACATTGCTGGCAGTCATAGACACATCCTTCGTGTGTGTGTGTGTGTGTGTGTGTGCTTGTAGCCTTGTATGCGTAGGTGGAAGTGGGAACATTTGAGTTTACACATTAATTTGCGTGTATGCAAATGATAGACATCATGCTTACCAAGATCATATGCATACACAGACGTGTGTTCTCACAAACACATGCACATGTAAGCAACCAGAGTGTATTCTCCTCTTGCTGTCAGGTCTTGTCCATTCATTCAGCCGTCTTCCCTGTGGAATTTCATATAATGAGCCTGTGCCATGTAAGGACACATGTATAGAAGGCTTCATCTATATTCGTCACATGCATTATGCATATACACATTATTAATCTTGATCATTATGCATATATACATAATTATACAAGAGTTTAATGCTTCGCATGAATGCTCAGTCATACATACATAGCTGAGTTCAGAGCTATTGACAATAAACGATTTTTGAAAGGAAACACAAAGAGAGGGCAATTAAAAAAACATTTACATAAAATGGCATATTGGGTGAACCAATCACAAGTAGACCTACATGTGAACACCCAGAATACATATGGGACCCTGAGTATGTTGCTCAAGCCACATTCACAAGTGGTCAGGGACATTATACATGCAGCACTGTCTGTAATGTGAACATTAATCCATCCATAACTTCTGTAAAGGCATTTGCATTATGCAGAGAGAACTGTGTGCCTTCAGACCTGCTAACACAACTGATTATGCCTATGCCCTGTCAAGACTTTAAAGTTTGCATCTGTGGTGTGGCACAGATATTTATTATATATATTTTATATTTTATTATATATTTTATTTTAAAGTTTCAGTCAGTTTCCCATGGATAAAAGCAAACGTAAGTGGGGAAGCAAAATTTAATAATAAATGTTCACTCAGGACATTTTAGGCTCCTTTTGATTCCAGGTGTGAAGTGCATTCTAGACACAGTCCATAAAAGATACTGTGTCTGAACAGGTCCACGAATGCCACATGTGTGTACACATTAAAAACACATTCTCTGTTCATCTCGGCCCTTACTTATGCCGCAGGTACGCGTGACGCTCCTCAGGCAGTCAGAGGAGGAGCTGAAGGAAGCCAGGCGAGAGGCTGCGAGAAGGAGCAGGGAGGTGGATGTTCAGAAAGGAGAGGTACAGAGACTTCAGGAAGGGTTACGAAAAGAGGAGGAGAAGGTGGTGAGCGCCCTCAGAGAGAAACAGAGCCTGAGCAGTCACATCAGGCAGCTGAGCCAAGAGCTTGAGGAGCTACACAGCAAGCACCAACTGGCAGGTAGCAATCAAATAAATAAATAAATAACTTTTCACTCAACCAGATACACATGTAGAGTGTATACACATTTGCTCATTCATTAGTCAAATATACAGTTATTTTGCCTCTATTTGATAGTAATTGTAGAGACACTGTGGCACTGTGAGGAGGGGCGTCTTAAACCCCTAAGCAATCTGGCTGGGCAAAATAATTTATTTTTAAATAAATAATAAAAAATAATAAATAATAAATCCCATCACATGCTAAAGGAGCTACAGTATACATTGTTGAAGAACCAGCCACACTGCTGTTAGCTCAATCAGTTAGCTTAAATTAGCCAGCAGTGGTACAGAAATGTGGTGATTCAGTTGCTAGCTGTCTGCACGCAATGTTAACTCAGACACACACACACACACACACACACACACACACACAGAGTAGATAGAGGTTTGATTTAATGGCACACTGCTTTAGCTGTATGGTAATGATCTGGTTTATGTGTGTGCGCGTGTGCACGGTGGTGGCCTTTTGTAGTAGTGTGTCAGTGCAGGAATGGTGATGGCTGGGTCTCTCTGGGCACAGAAATGTCTCATTAAGAATTAACGTACACATCTACGGTCACGCCAGGCAAACACCTCACATACACACGTGCGCAGCCATTTCTCCCAACTCCCACCGCTTTAATTAGCACATACACACTCGCTCTCCGAGGTACAAATACACACACACATACACAATCACCTATTGTCCGCAGAGAGATGAATCTGAGGTCTCTCTCTGTGGCAGACAGTGGCTGGCTCGCTCGGTGAACACTGCTCATTAACAAGATAGAGACAGAAGGACAACGCTGTGTAGCTTGGCCTTTGTCTGTGATCAAAACGCATTCCCCCAACTCTATGCGCCACACAAAACCACATATTATTCAGCTTTTACCTTCAGCAAATACAATCCAGCAATGTAGAGCCTATTGTAATGACTTAAGAAGAATAAAGATGCATTATTTTAACAAAGGGACATTGTTTACCTGGATATAGCAGTGGCCTGAATAGACTGGGTGAGGAGTCAGCTTGAAAAATTACTGTCATGAACAAAAGGCCTTTTTATTAACATGAAGCCCTTGTCGAGGTTTTTGTGTATTATGAAAACATCGCCTTGAGTGGTGATGATTCTTTTTGTTGCTTGATAACAGCAGATCTGCTCCAGTGGCAGTACTGAAGTAGTAGATTGTGAAAATGAACAGGTTAGAATTCAGCCTGTTAGAACAGTATGGACAGACACAAAGAGGTATAATATAATTAGAAAACGAAAACATGCGGAGGAGTAGACGCTCATCACCAAAGTAAATAGCTACCAAAACCATTTAAGACCTTACTGCATAATTGTATTTATTTATGCACTTTGTTAACTTGCCATAATGTCATATAAAGTAGATATCCAGTCATTCATCTATTTTTGCTTTTGGCATTCTGTAAAATTACAGAATTATTCATCTGGTAAATAGAGAAGCACTAAAATATCAGCTTAAAAAATAATGGTACCATTCCCTTATTATTTTTACTGCTGATTAAGAAATTGGCATTTTTGTGATCTCTACCAAAGTATTCCTATTTGTAGGGCGACTTGTCAGGTGACAAGACACTGGCAACATGTTACCTGAACCCTTCAGTTAACTGGGTGTTTACATAACTGTCGTTGGGATGTGATGGATATTATATTAAAAGGTCTCTTTGGCCAGATAGAGAAAATGTCAGAGGAGGAAAGAGACAGAGGATAGGAGGATGAGTAGGGAACCAGGGAAGTTGAGATTGAAGCGTTTGAAGGCAGCTGGATTCAATCAAACTGTGTCAAGAGAGGATGAAGAGACGGGAAAGAAGAAGGGTGATTAAAAAAAAGAGTAAAAAAAAAAAAGTCCTTAAACATTGCACATGACTGTATGTGTCAAATTTATCGTCACTATTTGACAGCAGGCGTTTTCTGTATGATTCTCAGTTCAGTAGATATCCTGTTTCTTACAAAATACAGTCAAGTCCAGAAAGTAAATCATGCAACACTTAATAAGCTACTGTATATACAAAGCTAAAAAGTATGCCAGTGCATATACTGTAGAGAATGTAGTATATACAGTGCAGTATACAGCATATGGCTAATTAGAAATAAACACTTGATGTACATTGCAACAGATACGCTGGATTCAAAAGAGAACGGATCATTTGTGGCATGATTTTTTTAAACTTTAGGGCAACTGTATAGAAAATAAATAGAGAGGTGTAGATAAATAAACTGTGTTCATAATTTATATTATAGAAAACACTATGTGGTGGATTCTAAATGTCTGGTTAATTGTTTTAGGGGAAAAAAAGTATCCATAGCGCCTACCTGTGACATTATGTTTTAAATATTCAAATGACATCTTAAATAAGATGTGTTGTAAGGTTGGCTGTGATGTGAAATAAATGTGATGCTGTGTGACAACAAATGAAATAACCGCATAAACAAAAACACAATATCCATATTTCCACACTTCCACTAAAACAGAAATGTGATATTACCACCCTCTCTGTGCTGCTGATGTGCATCTGCCTAAAGATGATGAAATCATTATCGTGCACATGTGTGTGCGCGCATGTATGTGTGTGTGTGTGTGTGTGTGCTTCTATCCAATCTGGATCCCTGGACGCACACGTGCACAGGCCTCTCTCCTCCAATTCACCTCTATTACTAGCTATAATCCCATTTCACACTCTATCGATCCCCAAAACTGTTGTTCACCGGAACCAGCAGCAAACACTGGCATTTCTCCCCATCATTTCTACACCATTGTTCTTTATTACACAAAGAAGCCCCCCTTTGTCTCAGAGCAAACTCAGCCCCGCTGAAATATGAATTATAAATGTATGGCTAATAAAAGAGAAGGGGGGAAAGGAGAGAGAGAAGGGGAGAGAGATAGAGATAGAGAGAAGTGGTTGGTAGAAACATCAGAGAAAATGACTCCTTTACAAGAGTCTATTGATCAGTTTCTATCAAAGGGGGATGTCAGACATGAGATTACCTGGCAGTTTGAGCATTAGGTGCCGTGTGTTATAGCCCCGGGCCCTTGTACCGCTGCCAGAGGATTGTAAATAAAGCGGAGAGGAGAGAGCAGAGGGGAGTGTGTTGGGGTGTATGTGTGTGTGAGTTTTAGATTCTACGTGTGTGTGTGTGTGTGTGTTAGTCTTTGTGAGTGTTCGCTGTTGTGTGCATATTTTTTTTTTTTTTTTTTCTTGTGGTGTATTTGTGTGCATAACGTTGTGCGGCTGTGTGCCTACACCTTTTGGCTTATACCCAAAAGCAGTGTTGCAAGCCCATGAAACTTCAGAAAGAGAGAGAAAGAGTCTTGGGAGGCTTTGGGACGTCTCTCGGGAACACCTTAGCCCGCTACGAATCCCGCAACAAAGCCAAAGGAAGCCCCTATGAAGCCTTATGAAGCTTTTATGAGGGCCAGGCAGGGCCCAGCCTAGCCCCAACTTCTGATTCTGGGTTAGCCGGGTTTTCATCCTTCTCATGTTAAAGGTTAGCTGTGAGAGCGGGGTAATCTGACTGCAGATCTGTGATTACAGGCTGATGCTGTATGATGGGCTTTGAAGCTCATATGAAGGCGTTGAGAGGGGGAGATTGACAGAGAGTTAGATTATGGACTAATGTCATACCTTAAGTTGTGAAGCCAGTATAAAAGGGTCAAGAAAGTGAGAGAGTAAGGGACCCAAGATCTTAGATTGTGGACTAATGTCATAACTTAACTCATGAAGCCACTAAAACAGGTTATAAAAGACCCCAGACCTTAGAATATGGACTACAGTTCTAACATAAGCTGCTATGAAGTGTTGAGAAATCCAGAATCCTCTGCGGATCCTCATTTAATGTGGAAAATTGTGACAGTATTTGGTCATCAATCCCTGCTAAGCTAAACATACCCCCCATCTTATCTATTTGTCTAAAGTAAACACCTGGTGTGTGCATGTGTAAGTGCTGCTGTTTGCTCTCTGCTTTCGTGTGTGTGTGTGTTTTTATATTTCCAGAAATGTTAAGTTTTAGAGCAAGCTGTCTGCCTTTCCACTTAATTTTTTTTGTGTGTGTTTCAGTTGTGCGTGTCTGCTCCTCTGCCCATGTGTGTTTAGGTGCAAACAGCAGTGTTTGTGTAATCGGTCAGTCTATGCGGCTAATTGCTCTCTCTGTGGTGGGAGGTGTCACTGAGGTCACCTCAAACTAATGCCTTGAATGCGAATTTGATCCCCATCTCAAGTTTTCACATCTCCGCTTTATTGATTATTGAGATTCATAGCAAACTTTCACCTTGAGGTTCAGTAAAACAGCCAGTGTAGGGTGCACACATACACACACACACACACATTCACACACAAATAAAAGTGTTTGTGCATCGTTAAATATTTAGCAATTTCAGTTACCGCTTCAATTTTCCTAGGGCTTCAAGTTTAAACAGTTTGGATGCTGCAAAACCATAAATTAATCATAGTTCTATTAAATGTAGATTTTCTTTTCTGTATTTCTTTCTTTCTGGTATTGGTTTTAGCTTCCCCACCATTCAATCTGTCCCGCCACTACCATAACAGCATGGTGCGTGGCCCTAAAAGCATTACAGCAATGCCCTAAACATTTCTCTACTTCTATTTCACACACTCAAATACACATGCACGCTCACAAAGTCAAGGTCCGTCCTGTAAATATTCAACAGACGCACACACACATACACACACACACACACACACTCTCAGGAGCGCCCACACCTCTACATATTCAGTGCACACACCTTCTCAATATTCACTAGCCTTGGCCACCGATGGCTGACAGTTTATGTTATATTCAATGAATACTGAATTTAGTGAAAAGGTTTTAAGAGCTATGAAGAAACATTGACTCACAAAACAGCATACATAACAAAAAAAAAGGGGGGAAAGGAGGCAAATCCTAAATTTTAAATTCAAACTGAAAAGGGCCTGCAAAGCAAACCTAACCAAGGAACCTGACTAGTGGTTTATTATGCACCCGCTCAATGTGCTAAACTAGTAAGTGTAGGACAATGGGGTTTTATTGCATGTAGACGGAGGAAAAGGCTGAAAAGTGAATGTGATTGAAGGGCTGCAGTCAGGAATATGAGCTCAAGTGGCCTGCTCAAGGTAAAGAGTGCCATCTATTGACAAAGTTGGGGAGTGCTTCTCTTTTTTTTTTCTCTCAACAAAAGGGCTGCTGCCCCGTCTAAGTGTAAGGAGTGCAATACGTTCATTCCTTCCTTCTCTGCCTCTGAAAGGCATTCAGTGCCTCTTCTGTGGAGTTCTTTGTTTTGCTTTGAAGGTGACTCACAGTTCATATTTTCCCACTCATGCTGAACTCGACGAGAATCAATAATCACCTCTGTGTATACATGTTTTGTAAATGATTCTATTAACCTCGGTCTGGTGGATGATGTGAAGTATTATGTAAATCTTTAGACATATTTCTTTTAAATACAGTTAAAAAACAAAATCAACTCGGACACAAGAGCTGACACTATTTTATTAATATCTCAACTGGAAATCTTCTTTTCTTCTTGCCTTATGGCCATTTGAATTAGGCCTGCTCTCTAATGAATCTTAACCAAGAGTGTCTGAAGTGAACTGTTGCTCTTTATCTCACACTTTTCTTTTTCTGTCTGTCCTCTCTCTCTCTCTCTCTCCTGCTCAGTGGAGGAGTTGGCAGCCTGTGCAGAGGAGGCGAGGCGGATGGCGGGGTGCCTGAATGAGGGAAAGCTAGCAGAGGAGAAAATAAGGTAAGAAGGGAGAGAGGGAAAGAGGCTTCCTCTCTTATCCCATTTCCCATCGTCCCCTGTGTAAGCTCAGTAATCAAAAACATTTAGATTTTTTACGTGCAGTGTACAGTAGGCTGTTTAACCGAACATGTGTTGAACAGAGCAGCCTTAAGCTTGGAATACTTACATTGTTCAAGAGAGTGTATAAAGCAAAATGCTCAGCTTTTTAGTCTGTCATACATTAAATGATCATTTTTGACAATTTGAATATCACATGATGTCAATAATGACCAGTAATTTCTATGTAATTTATTACTGAACAGAAATATCAGAGCGTGTATTGATGGGACACGGTAGGTAAAGCAGATGTTAGGTCGTGGAGTTCGGAGTTCAGAGGTGAGACCCCTGGTTGACCCCTGTGTGTCACCAGAGCTGCGGTGATGACATCAGCAAGCATGTATCACCCAGTAAGAGTGTGTGTTTGTGTGTCTGTTTGTGCATGCATAGTTGTGGTTGTGGCTTTGGCTTCGACATGACCTCACTGCAATGGTCTCCGTCTCAGGGAGTTTCTCGGTTAAGTTGAGCCATGGAACATTTTCATCGTCAACCGACAATTTAAAACTCGGCATGGAGACTTTATAGGTTACATTCTGAATTATTACATTTTATTACATTTAAACCAATTTTAGGTACTGAATGGTAAAACAATCGCTGTGTCTGCATATTATATCCATTTGCAGAATCATGCTGTTTACTGTTAACCCAGTATTATCTAATAACTGCAAAGACATGAAAGGTTTTTAAGCAACAACACCATACTAATGGCTTCCATCTGTGCTGTGGGAAATCCCCTCCTTTCTCCACAGGATGCCTCCTCTCTTTCTTTCCTTTCTCTCTCCTACTCTGTTCATCCTATCATGTGTTCTCTCCATGGACCAATCTATCAGGCATTTTCTTTCTTTTTTGTTTTTGCTGTTCTGCTTCTGCTTCTAGCTTTTACTACCAACAAGTTATTCGATTAGTATCTACAAGTTCATTGCTGAAACATTAAGTCAATGTGTTGAGACACACAAAATAAGTCAGCTGTTTTTTTTTTTTTAATAAAATATTTAGAATTAACAGATTTTTTCTTTCTTTTTAAACTGCCTACACAACTCGTAATACTTTTTCAGATGTTTTTTGGACCAATATCTTGGGTTCTTGATTAAAACAAAAGATGTAGCATCTTGGGGGTGTACTAGTGGCCTAAGGGTTTAAGATAAAATTGCAATGTCCCCCGTTCCAAGTCCAGCCGGGGATCTTTGTTGCATGTCATCATCCATCTTTCACACTGCTCTTTTCCCGTCAAGCTTCTGCCGTTCACTATCTAGTACAGGCAAAAGACGCCCCAAAATACAAAAAATAAAAAAATAAAAATTGAGCATCATTTTTAAAAGTAAAAATACTAATATTTGGTAGTTTTCTTCATCTTCTCTGATAGTAAATTTGAATACCTTACAAAACAAGCATTTTGAAGATGAGACTTTGTACTCTGGGATGGATATTTATTTTTCACAATTTTTGACCCTTTTTAGATCAAACAATTAATCTGTCAATCAAGGATATAATCTGCAGATTAATCAGTAATGAATATAATCAGTAGTTGCAGTCCTAAAAACAAATGTAGGATCCAGTATCTTGTGCTACAGTAGGTCTGTTTTTACATTTAATAAACTGAATAAGTAACTAAAAAGTAAATAAATTATATATGGACTCAGAGGGATAAATATTGGACTGTGCATTCATTTTCTGGGATTTTTTTTTTTGTATTTGTCAATTTAACAGAAATGCCAATGAAAACTAATGTTCAAATACTGACTTTGTGGTCTTTTCCTGCGTAGTTATTCGTTTTAACTGTAAAATCCATAATATAATAACTTCAGCTTACTGTTCCAAAACTTTTGTCTGTACGAGGCCCAAATATTTTTCTATTCATAAACTTGTAATTTCTCATTTTTATATTTGCTTTTAAAGGTTTAGGTCAAGAGTGGGGGTGGTTTGTTTTGGTCTGTGTGTGTGCGTGTGTGTGTGTGTGTGAGACGGGGGTTGGTGGGGGTGTTGAGGCTCACTGAGCGGCCGAAGCGAGGCTGTGGAGGGAGGTTTGTGGAAATGGTAATCATTTGTCGTATTGATCCCGCTGTAGCCAGGGCAGCCGGCACACACAAACTCACTCACACACATGTACACGCACACTCGCAGACACTAACTGACTCACGTACACACAGACGCACAGTTGCGTGGCAGGAATAGACCCCTTAGTATTGATCCCCTTCACATTCCCTTAGCTCGGCTGCCACACACACTCACACATACAGTACATACACACAAACACACACACCCACACACATACTCACACTTTCTGAGCCCGATGTTAACCGATCTGGATTTGCTAAAAACTTGATACTGGAATGCTGGAATTAAATATTTTAAATCTTTAAGGTAATAATGAATGTGAAACACTTTAAAAGATTGATTTTAAAAAATGTATCTAAATATCAGGATGACTGAAATTGAGTAACTGATTTTCAATAAATATTAACCTTATTTATAGTAATAATAATAATAATATGTATAGTAATAAGTTCCATTCGTTTGTTTGTGCGCAGGTCAATGGTTGTGAGGCTGGAGACGGAGGTGGCAGAGCTCAGGAAGAACCTCCAGCAGGCTGTCGATCAGAAACTCAAGGCAGAGAGGGAGAAACAGGATGCACAGGACCAGGTAAATAAATACACACCAGACCTGAGTGACATAGCCTCGGCAAATACTTCGGAGTGTTTGTTTAAATCGGCTTGCGGCACAGCACGGGCGGGGTGTTTGCCATCTGAACCATTCAGATACTGTCAGGGATATTGTTACTCACAGAAAACTATATCAGTTTCACCTCCTCATAACATGTAAATGTAATTATCAGCCTACTGATTTTTGTTTTAGCTGACCCTACTCATTTTATTCTGGTTTAACGAAATATTTGCCATTGCTGTGTGAACTGGGTCTGTACTGCATATGTAAACACAAATACTCATACAGATATGTTAAGGTAATGTTGGTGAACTGTCCTTGCTGATCCTCGTCTCTCCTCTCCTCTCCTCTCCTCTCCCATGCCAAGGTCTCCCTCAAGGTCTCCTCACACCACTCCTTCCTTCCTTTTCTCTCTGCCTGCACCTCCTCTACCTTTTTTGATGATTAGTGGCATATATCCGGTCCTAGAGCCCGGATTATCTTGTCCAAGAGAGGGAGGGGTGTATGCGGGACCTAAACCTGGCAAGGTGATTTGGAGCGTTAATTCCTGGGTGTAATATTCCCTGATATTCCCTAATGTTCTGGCTGGGAGTGGGGGGGGAATCTCAGGGGAGAGCAGTTGTCAGAGCTGAGCCGCCGCTGTACAAAGGCAGAATGGATAATTAAGGGTAAAGCCAGGACGGGAAGTGATGTTCATTTAGATTCGACAAACTTTGAATTCTGTCTTAACATTCTGCGCACCGTGCTGTTCTCTTGGAACTTGATTTTGCATTTTGTTCAGTTTCTTCTTAAACTTTCTCATTTTCTGTCATCCCATCTGTCTCTGTTTCTGTCTCTCACTCTCTATTTTCCTGCTCTCCTTTTCTTCTTCTCTTTCTCAGTATTTCTTTTATACGTGTTTCCCAGTCTTCCTATCTCTCTCTCTCTCGCTCTCACCTTACTC
Source organism: Scomberomorus guttatus (assembly GCA_038419695.1). Taxonomy (NCBI): domain Eukaryota; kingdom Metazoa; phylum Chordata; class Actinopteri; order Scombriformes; family Scombridae; genus Scomberomorus; species Scomberomorus guttatus. Next base: position 12,467,718 of record CM076464.1, read on the forward strand.
TTTTTTTTCATTCTGCCCTTGTGAATAATGCAGCCCACATAGCGTGGTTCTCCTTTTTTCTCTCAGCATTAGTGCACCAGGGTTTGACAATAACCATTGCCCAGGGCCAGTAAGACACCGACTTGGACCAGTTGATTGGTCAGTCAGTAGCCAAGCAAAAAAGAGTTCTCCATCTTTTTCTCAACTGTTGAAAATCCTTTCATCTTTGCCTTCGCTGTGCGACCGGCGCTCTTTTCTCTGCTGTACATTCTCTGATCAAACATATTGCACGACATGTCTGAGTCAGTCAGGGGTCTGTCAAGTCAGAGTCTTGCATGGAGAGGATGTGGTAATGGCTACAGTGTATGAATTATCAAACATAAAGCAAAGAACTGTTGCTTTTTAATGGAAGCAACTGTTTCCTTGGGCTGAATTGTTGATTTGATTACAATCAATGTCACAATATTAATGACAGTGTTTTTCTGATATTGATATATATTGCAATATGGCAAAATTTCATATTAAAATAATCAACTTGATGTTATTTTCATTGAATTGTGTTCCACGGTAATGCATTACATCAGGCAAAACTCTTCAGGCGTATAAAACTAAATAACATTAAGAACTAATTTAGTTTTTAATTACGTCTCTCTTTCAATAATTAATTTGGGTTACAGATTTTTTTAGATGATAACATGATACGATTGTATCATCACCATTTAATCGAACGTTAATATTGAGAAATTGCTGAGCCTAGCCTAAAAATAGCCTATTTTCACTATTTGCAGGCAATATGCAGATCACTCCTTCTTACAGTATTGTATAGAAATAGTTTAATATTTGGGGGGATACGCTTTCCTATTTGCTTATCTTGTTTGCTTTATCCATTCAAAAACCAACTTTTTATGTGCGGGACTATTTCTTGGTGGGGAGCAGTGACTTCCTAAAAGAGACTCCTGCTGGTCACTTCCAGAGCAAGAAATATCCTTGTTACCTTCAGACAGAGCCAGGCCAGTTTTTCCCTGTTTCCACTCTTTATGCTAAGCTAAGCTAACCGGCTTCTGGCTATAGCTTCATATTTAACAGACAAGTATTAGAGTAGTATAAATCTTCACATAACTCTCGGCAAGAGTTAATGAGCGTATTTCAAAAAAAAAGTCAGACTATTCCTTTAAGGCAGTTATACCACAAACGGATGCTTTAACAACAGCCAGCAGCGTCTAGTCACTGATGATGGTAAAGCTGACAGTCTAACCCCCTATCAGGTTGCGTTAATGGATTGACAAACTACATTAATTTAGCAACTCACCGCTGTCATTTATGGATTTCCACATTTATTTTGCTTATTACTATTTAAGAGAAGCTTCAGTTCATTTTTGAGTTCTGAAAACTCAGTATGCAGTATGAACACAGTGTATTAAGAGTGAGGGCCATTTGATACTTGTTCTTTTTACAGCTGTTAAAATCATTACATTATTATCTTAAATCAATTAATCTCATACATCTTGTACCTTTGGGGGGTTTTTTTTAGCCTGTGTTTGTTTGTTGTTTCGAAATGTGTGCATGTACTTATCTGTGTATGTTTGTGTATCTGTGTATTCGCTGGCTGGCTCCTGCACTCATACACAATCCGGTGCGTCTCCCCTTTCCATTCTTGCCGTCCTCCATCATCTCAACAACAGATGAACTTTTCAATGAATTTGACTCCAAACAGTGTTTAAAAACCAGTGTGATGGCCCGCTCTGACTATGACTCCTTCATTAGGTCCCAATCTCTGTTATTGACCAGCAGAAGATGAATTATCCGCTGGTGAAAAAAATCAAAGGGTTTGAAATGGTAAATGGTACACTACAGTGGCCTATAGAGGAAATCTATATTACAAATTGCCTCGGTGCACAGTAGCTGGACCTCAGATAGCTCTGTCTTTCTCTGTGTACATCTTTGTATGCACAGTGTGTATGAGTGTGTGTGTGTGTGTGTGTGTGTGTTTGAGGCACATGTGTGACACAGTACAGTTATGTTTGTGTTTTTTTGGCCTCTGTTTAGTCTCTTCTTCTCCTCCATCTTTTAATACGAAGAAAAGGATGTGCATGTTATCTGCCAGTCAATTTTTGTGCCTGCGTGTGTCCCGATCAGCACATACGCAGACACGCACATCACTCGATCCCGTCCCTCTGCGTGAGTCCAGTTCAAATACAAGTCATCGTAAACACGAGGCATGTTTTTGTGACACACACACAATCATAGTCATTAGTGTGTTTACCTCAACTTCTTTTAGCATGGAGTAAAAGATTTCAAACAGCTTTAATGAGAATTTGCAGAGAAGTTTTCAGAAAGCAAAAGTTTATGAGCATGTTTTCATGCTCGTAAACTTTTCTTAGTTCCCCAAAAACTTTACAACTATTGATGTCATCCTATAGAAATACAATTAGACAGTAGCTTTTAATCACTCTGTGTCAGTAGGGTGCCAGCCTAGTGATTAGAGAGACGAGCCTGGTATCCTTGAGCTCTGAATAACAAAAAGCTCCAATAGACTGTTTTATTCTGCACAGCAGTTGGACATGGAGGTGGGCAAAGTAAGAATGTTTTTCCTCAATTTTCTTCACCACTCCAGCAGTGATAGACAGTGGTTAAGCCCCCTAACGCAATTATTTTTGGGTAAGACACACGTATTTACATCTACACTTATAAAGTAAGTGTTTGCTTTTAGTTGTGCGTGCATAAACAGAAACATGGCTGTGTGGGTGCACTCTGCAAACATGAGCGTGATGTGTTTTCATTTTGGTGATGCGAGGGAGAGTTGGTCTCTGGAACGGTCTTATCTGTTCATTGATCTCACTCATTATGCCTGATAGAAGCCCCAAGCCTGGCCTAATTACCTTAGAATGACCCTCACTGGATCACCATTTTTACACGTACACACAGGTTTGATGATGGAGAAATGAGAACAGACAAATGAAGCTCATTTGTTTAGCTGATGAATAAAGAGAAGCGGTCCAATTGGCTGACTGTTTAACCATAGAATGGTATTTGTTCAATGTGTGTGCACATGTACGTGCATACATGTGTGTCCCATCACCGTCCCACACAGCTCATTAAGCTACAGTCCTGTAATTCATTTGAGGGATGGGATGGACAGTCGAGCAAGCAAACCGATCTCTGTTTTTCTCCTGTCATGCTTTCTATATAACTTTCTGTCTCCCTCTTAGCTGTCACACACAGTTTTCTTTTAACCAAAGACGACGCTTCTTTGTTTTTCTGTGTGTGGATGTAGATGCATGTGTCACTATGTATATTTTTAGTGTGTGTGAACGTATGTCAGAGCAAGAGGTGCGCTTCAATCAATTAGTCAGATCTACTTCAGGAAGTCAGAGCAAGACTTTGAAAGAATCCAGCGTGCAAAGGCTCATGGGAGGGGCTTTGTGTTTGTGATAAAATTAATGTAGCAAAGGATGGAAGGGGAAGAGAAAAAAAGAATGAAACTCACCACACAGACAGTTAAAGGCTGTTTCTCTCTCATTCTCAGGTCGTGTTTAGTTTTGTTTTTACGGATAAAGTGATGAATTACCCAAAACTTTTTGTTCTCCAAGTGCTCATATATTTGCATTTACCTTGTTAGTTTTGGAAAGATGCCAAGGCAAATTCATATCAAGCGGTCAAAGTTCAAACTCTTCACATTTATACACCTGTGTGTTTGTGACCGCAGTCAAGGTTTACAGCACTTGAGGAAATGAGTCTTTACAAATCACACCTGACACTCATTGAAGAGTGTCTAATTTATGAAAAGTAAGTGAGAATGCTATTACCGTGTTATAATTATGCAAGGTTAACCTTTAATCATTTCACCTTGCCTTGATTGTACTCTACTAAAATCATCTTTACAGATTCCAAAAGAACTGTGTAATATCACCCGATTGATAATTCTTCCTTTGAAAAAGAATAATCTTTCCTGCCCAAAGCAATAACTTTCTACATCACCTCTAAAACACCTCACATCTATCTAACAGAGACCTCTTAGCTTTTTAGTTTCTGTCTCAACCAAACTCCACTCTGTTTTGCTCCTTCAGTAACTTTGCTCATGGTGAATTTGCACATCTTTATACTCCTACTCTACCTCATTGCATTTTTTCTCATATTCTTGTATTGAGCTATTTAATTGTATTTTGTTATTTGCTGTGTTTATTTTTTCTATAGACAAATATATTGTATATTTCTCTCTTCTAGTGTTGATATGTACATTTACTGTGTATTTCTTGGATAACCTGCTGCTGTGACACAAGAATTTCCCAATTTGGGACCAATAAAGTACATCTATCTATCTATCTATCTATCTATCTATCTATCTATCTATCTATCTATCTATCTATCTATCTATCTATCTATCTATCTATCTATCTATCTATCTATCTATCTATCTATCTATCTATCTATCTATCTATCTATCTATCTATCTATCTATCTATCTATCTAAAGAGTGGTTGCCTAAATGGCACGTAATACCACAGTGCTCAGTATGGACCCAACATTGCTGAGATGTGGGCTGCCTTACTGTTCTGTACAGGAATATTTTAAGGCATAATATTTAAGTGAGGCGGCGGCCTCAACACATTTTTACAGGAACTGTGTCCTATAAATCAACATACATGAAGGAGAAAATAAATAATTATAGTTAAATACCTCCCACCGCCACATGGTGTTTTTCTCTTACATTTTACTGAAGTGCTAAAAAAAAAGAAGTCAAATAGGGAAAGCAATGAACACATCTTAGTTATTCAACACAGTGCTGACAGCATTTCCCAAACTCCTGTTGTACAAACTGATCACTAAACAATTCAGCAACAATCAAAATCTAAAATTGTTCTTTTGTGTAGCTGCTGTCTGCTGTGCTCTATTGCAAGCCGGTCACCTAAACATTAGCTAGTCTGCCAAATGGGAGTCCTTCACATGCAGGATACATTTATGGGGTTTTATTGTGGGAGAGAGGTTTCTAACAATTGTAGCAGTCTTAGAAGCAGCACTACACGGGTTGCATGTTTTTTTCCGCCAATCCTGATGCACCTCTTCAACCACAAGAATTATGTAAAAAAAAAAAAAAGAGCTAATGGACTAATACAATGAAATCGAGTGACTTCTAAGACTGGAAAAATTTGCCAATACGATACCTGAAGTTTGATACAATACCAAAACCATATTTATTGAATTTTTACTTTGAGGAACATAAGCTTGTTTGGTAACTACATAACTTTTTTTTCCATTTACTAAATAAACTTTTTTTATTAAATTAATAGTTATATAACAATTTTATTATAACTATTCAACTTCAAATGTTTTCTGAAAACAAGCAGCAGTACAAAAACTTTGCTTAATTAATATACAGTAAGTACAGTGTCAGTTGTCAGTAGTGTGTGACAGTTTTCCATACTCTGGGCTAGGAACACATTTCTGTTGGGTTGTTAGAAAAAGGTATTGAAGTCCTCCGTCTATACAGTATTAAAATGATACCTAGTAGATGAAGGAACTACATGTACCTGGGAAGTGGTGGAGCATCTTGTCCCAAGGCTGTAGTTAATGTAGTTGTGCTCATGGAGGCTAGATGCAAGATAGGGGACTTCAATAATGGCAGCCACTGATAAACAACTCAGCAGCATGCGTAGGAGAGTGTGTGATGAAAGGACTCAGGGAAAAGGAGTCAGGCCATGCAGCAGCAGACGAAGGTAATTAAAGAAGCCATCATCAGCATCATTAATATGCTAGATCTGCTGTGGCCCACTGACTAGTCTAATGGAGAACATGTCATCATCGTCACCATTAGGGAGAGTGGGACACACATAAACACACGCACTCACAGTCTTAATGTTGGGTCACGCCATGATTATCACCATTAAGCCTAGAGTGAGAAGACCTGCTTAGGAAACCTCATTCTCTGGTGCCATCGTACATGCACACATACAGTACACACACACACACGCGTGCGCTTGTAGATCTTTAATTCAGACCCTGTGAGTGATAAGTATGCATATTTAAGTGATGTCAGGCCTGTTGGGTCTTTTAATTAGACAGAATGAATGAATGTTTTATAAAAACGTGTTTAACAATAAATGTGTTCATTAATTTGATGAGAGGATGTGCTCTGATGAGCTGAGTGGAACAGAGTAATGGCTCATATTCAGCTCTGGCAGTTTGATGATGATGGTGGCAACAACCAGGCAATCTGTTTCTGATTTTGTCCTCATTTTCATGTTCCTCTCTTTACCCGGTAAAGTTTACTTTGAATTATGTTTATCCCGTGACCTTGAGCAGGTTGGTCTGTTTTAGTGAAAATGCACTTCTGTCCTGTGCAGCTAATGTGCAATGTGATACCAGTCCACAGCTCCATGGAGAACAGAAAAGATGGAAAATCCATTAACTGCTAAAGTCCCCACAATCATTTTTTTTTTCTGTCTGCAGGTAGGCTTTGAGGATTGTCATGAAAAGTTCATTCAGATGTATAAGTTCAGAAAGATTGTGTGAGTCCATCTTCCATCTATTGTCAATGAAAAATGTGGAGTGTGGACTAGACAACTCTGCCTTCTTTGATAGAATAAACTATCAAAATGATAAATACTGTTGCAGCAGCTGTAAAGATTCCAAATCCTTCACCAGCACCACATAGTCGACTCATATTTTCTAGCATATAACAGAAAGCACCAGTGGTATCACTAAACTTGGTTGTAAGTGTGTCCCAAATGCATTTTGTTGCCCCTTTTAGCCCTCATCATCTGCTAAAATATTTGTGCAACAAAACCAATCTAAATGTTAAGCAGGTTTGCTACTTTACTCCTCCCCCTGCTTGCAATCGCACCTCCTTGTCCTTTTCCCTTTTTCTCTAAATGTCCCTCCCTCTCTCTCTCTTTCACACTCTCCCCCTCTTTCTCACACACCCTTTCACTGCCTCCCTTGACTCTGGTGGAAACAGAGTGATGGTGTGTAATTTAGTCCTAATCACAACATCAGACTTGCGCTGCGATTTACATCCCTCCACCAGCAGAGCCAGTCAGACAGTCAGGAGGGAGATGTTAATGTGAGACCACAGGTAATTACTGTCATTACAGCACGCCACAGATCCTGCCAGTGTGTGTTTGTGTGTGTGTGTGTGTGTGTACGCTAGTGCATGTGGAGGTGTGTGCCTGTGTGCAGATGCATTGTGAGTGTGGGTGTGTTTGAGCTTTTGAATTGTACAGTTTTATGGTTTTGTGTATATAATTAATAATGGTGTATTAACGTGCGGTTTTGGCCAATAAGTTCACAGCAGAAGTTGCTTCACACAGCGGTGTGTCGATGCATGAGACAAAACAGGAATGAAATCCCAAACAACAGGGGATTCACAATATTTACCGTTGACAAATGTAATTACAATCGATGGCCTGACTGAGTTTACTCCTCAAAATTCAATGATTTGCTTGATCTAATTTCATTGTTCCCACACTTTTTCTTCATTGCTTTATTTGTTGAAATGCAGCGCCCCTTTAATCCAAATGTAATTAAAAGTGTAATTCTTCATCATGTTATGCAATTTGAACTATTGATTATGTGTCACTTTCATCTTCACAACTTCCTTTCACATCTAAGGCTGCCTATTCATTTGTGTTAATGAAGACTAATTCTCTTCTTGAACTGCGCTCACATTATTTCACATTATGGTGACAAATGAGAGTTTGCCTGCGTCACATACTGTATCTCACAGACTTTGTAAATATCGGACAAAGTCCAAATCTGTCTTTACTGAGAGTCACCTCCTCACTGTACTTCATATTACTGCATGTCCGGATGCTGGTTTGCACTGGACGTTTTATTTCTTTTGTACACATTTCAGATTGAGAAAGCATTGTCTTTCTCCCTGCAATGTGTCCATTTAACGTATGCATCAGGTATTAGAAAGCTGGTACAGTATTTGCTCATTTAGCAGTATTTTTAATTTAGTGTGCACACCTTAAACATTTGACGTTGCAGCCAGTGTTAGTATTACACTATACATTATACTACAAAGAACATAAACAAAACGCCTTATGTTTCACTTCTATATCATGTGACAAGAATGATCAACTTTTGAACTGTTCAACTTTTGAACTGGCTGTCCTCTCTGTAACCCAGGGCTGATGTGGTAAAAGTATTAGACTGGCTCATCTTAGGTTAAGTTGTAAATAACTTAAAAGCTTACATCTCTCCAGCCTGGCATTCAGCTGTGGGCTTCTTTTTTTACCTCAGGCAACTAAAAGCTGTTATTTTAGGGGATGTACAAGCAGTGGTCCTGTAGCCCATTGCTGCTTATATATCGACGCACTTTATTTCAGATGTTCGGTTTAATCAGAAACAATCACCAGATCGACAGACATTACAGACACATTTCATGATCCCCTGTATTGTCCTGTTCCACTGAAGCCATTTGATGATAAAATGAAGGATAAGGGTCTTGTCATACGCTCCTTTTCTCTAAAACAAGTCACCAGTAACAACAATACTCCAGGTTACATCTGTTTTTTCATTCAGCTCTGCATCAGCAAAACCTGTTGTCTCTTTATCTCTGTCTTACATTTAAAATACACATGCAGACACACACACACACGCACATGCACATGCATAGAATTCATCTCACAAAGCAGCTGATTTTTTGACATTTCAGGTTAATCATATGACATTTTTGGATACTTAAATCATGGCCCACATATTGGAAACTTTTTTTTTTTCATGTTTGCCCAAGTCTTTGTGGGTAGATGGTATGGTATATCAAGGTGTTTCCATGTCGATAAGGGTAATGTGTCAGGGTCCCCAGAGTTTAGGCCTGGAAAGGTCCTGACTGATAAGCAGAATGAAAAAGTCAGCAGTTTGTCCAGTGCCATCCCATCCCTGTTCTCACCCCACACCAGTCTACTCCTCTCTGCAATCTCGTCTTCAGTCTGCTTCTCCCCACCCCCCATCCACCATCTTTCCTCCTTTGCACCTGCTTAACACCTCACCCTGCTATTTATACCTGCATCTGCAAATGCCATCTGCTTCATCCCCCATTATTTCCCATTTAACTAATTTTTCTCTTGTAATGCTATTATGCTCTATTTTTGACATTTATTTTCACCTTTTCTTTCCTTCCCATCTATTAGAGCCTCACTTATCCCCCTTTTTACCTTCCTTTATTTCACACCTTTAGCTCCCTCCACCCCCCCATATATATATATATATATATATACATATATTTCCTTTAAAGAAAGCAATATTTTTACACTGCAAACCTTAAAAGTACATAATACACATGAATAGGGTGAGAGTTGGTCTTCGAGGTTCTGTGCTCCACAAAAACAGTCAGAATAGACAAAGGGGTTTTTAAATTTTGGAAAATAATTAATTAAAGGGGAAAGTTAAAAAAGCTATGCACGGCATTTTGCATTGTTGGCATATTGCTGCAATGTGTTGCAAACGTTAACATTTGGCTCTATGTTGCAGGTGGACACACTCCGGTCTGAGCTGGAGGTGACGTGGTCAGACAATGCAAACCTTCGCCATGAGAGCCAGCTGGTCATGGCTAATGTCAACCGTTGGATCACTGAACAGAAGTATGAACATACTCACAATGTGATGTGTTATTAAAAGCAAGTTGTCAGTGTTTTTGCTTGATAGTGTGTGTGTGTGCAGTATACATAATTGTAAATATTGCTCATATTTGCATCAGTACTATTGTGTATTTTTTCATCTTTTTTTTTGCATTTTGAGGTCGATAACATCTACTGTAAATTAATTTTAGTGTCCATTACTTAATGCTGCAAAATACTGTATAGTAACTGGCAGGTGTATATATCTTCTTAAAATTGTTACCTGGTGAAGTTCACTTTTAAATTTAAAGTTTGTCTTCCACTTTCAAGGGCTTCCAATGAGAGCCTCACTGCACAGATGAAGGCCCAAAACAAGATGCTGCTCATCATCACTGAAGAAAAAGAGTGAGATTTTTATATACACTGTTAATTAGTAAAGATGTGGAAAAAAACACATCTGCAATAGGTCACCTTTCCCACCAGAAGTGTGTGTGTGTGTGTGTGTGTACCAGGTATTCCTCAAGTTGTGGGGACGTAAATCTGTTAACACCTTAACATAAATAATTAATTTTAGGGTGAAGACTTGGTTTAAAGTTAAGGTTAGTTTAGGGTTATGTTAAGGTTAGAGTTAGGGTTAGGCAAGTAGTGGTTATGGTCAGGGAAGGATAAGTCTCTAGGAAATGAATGTAAGTCAATGTAATGACCTCTGAAATGATGGTAACACGACTGTGTGTGTGTGTGTGTGTGTGTGTTTATGTATAGCATGTGTGTCTGTGCATGTGTTGGAGTGATTCATGTGGACTCTCTAACATACTCGCACCTGACAGTCTTTCTGCATGTCTGCATCATCATGACTCACACACGCACACACACAATATACACAGACATGGGCGTGACATATTCCTCTTTCTAGAGATCAAAGTGGTCTAGCCGTCTTCTGTCATCCCACCCCCCTGTGGTGCCATACCTCCCTGAGGCCCGCCTAGAAGCACCACGACTGTCTGTGTGTCTGCTTTTCCCTTTCACTCGAAACTTTCACTGTGTGTGCGTGTGTGTGTGTGTGTGTGTGGGGGGGGGCTATTTTAATAGGCTATTTTTGGGGACAAATTTCAGACTAAAGACCAATTAATTAGGGACGGCTTGTCCAATTGGGGACAAAAGCTGTGTCCCCCAATTGTGAAAAAGCTGATTTTAGGGGCAGTGGTTAAGGTTAGGGTTAGGGTTATGAATGTAATTCTATGTAACGTCCCCAAACGTGACCTAGGACAACATGTGTGTGTATGTGTGTGTGTGTCTTTTATTATTATGTTTTTGTTATGGTAACCTGTGGCAATAGTAACAGACTTTATACACCTGGAACACAAGGGTTACATGCAGTTATATCTTATTGAATGTTTCCTCCTCTTATACTCAGCACTTTCCCTGAATATGCAGTTTCTTCTCCGATATTGTAAAACATCTTCATGCTTTAGATCTGCAATTTGATAGCACACTAAACATCTAAATAAGAACTTCCTTTTAGTAGTTCTGGTGTCTGACAATTGGTGGCATAACAAAAAAGTGAAACAAATAACCACAAGGGTAAGTGATAAATGGCACCAGAAATATAGCATTTCATTATAATGGACCATGATACGTGTGCGTGTGTTTGTGTGTCTGAAGTGCTGATAATGTCTGAACTGCTAGTTAAAGGCTGTTCTCAACACTGAGAGACATAAGCACCATTGCCATTGTGTGGCAGAATATTTTGTCTGCCATGTTAACAAGAGTCTCTTGATGATAATAGTGTCTTGTCTTTCTCTGTGTCTGCCTCACTCTGTATATTTCCCTGTTTAACTCGGTCTCTGCATCTCCCTCGCTTTGTCAGACATCTTCAGGAGGCTAATGACACATTGAAGGTGGAGGTAAAGAGACTGAAAGAAGTGGCGGATGAGAAGGAGAGAGAGATGGGACGCTTCAAGGTGAACAAGTGCAGAGAGGAAAAGAAATGAACTACAAATAGGGAGAGACAAAAGAGAGTTGATCACAAACAGGTTTGTTTTTCATTTTATAATTGTTTGCAGGCCCAGATCCGAGACCAGGGCACATGGCAAGACGAGAGAACGTGAGTCAGTCAGTGTGAGCCTTGTGTGTGTGTGTGAACATGTGTGACTGTACATATAACTACATACATTTGTGTGCATCCACCAGCTGATCAGAGTTTAGCATTCACATCCAACAAAAGCGTTGCCCACCATGTTTCGCTCTTTCACACACAATCTAGCCCGAACAAAGCTGATGATGATAATAACAGCAGGAGTGCCAAGTTGTGAATGAAACACCCCGTGGGCCTAGCCACCTGTGTGTGCCTGTTTGTGTGTGCGTGTTATGTCTCTTCTTCAATCTGAATGCGTTATTCATGCTGTGCCTTTAACAATGATTACACTCCAATCAAGGGCCCATCCTCTCCTGCTTGCCACCCCCATGGCTGTCAAATAGCATTCATCAATAGAGAGGAGATATATTTATTATGTTCATTAAGGCAATGAAAATGAATGTGGCACAGATGGGATTGGGTGTAGGATGGAGGTGAGAAAGGAGGGTGCGCGTGTGTGTGTGTGAGAGAGGGTGTTTGTGGGGGCACCTGCCTGCAGCAGTACTCCCCGTACCCCTAATGTGACCCCCTAAGGTCTCCCTCATTAACAACTCCCCCCCCCTCCACCTCCACACACCTCACCCCGTTTTACACGCATACGCACACATGTTGTACCCCTCCCCTAACGAACCACCAGGCTCTGTTTCCAAAACGGATCAGATTTGTTTTGACTGGGGTAGGTTTCCAATGCTATTCAAAGCTGTCAGTCATTTTAATGATATCATTAAGGGGCCGCGACAGAAAGATGAATCGCTTTTCTTTGTCTTTCCCTCATATGCGAATGAGCGCGAGAGAGGGACGGAGTGAGAGAGGCAGTTCATATAGATGTATGCATAAGAGGGGTTTTGATTGAGCCGAATATAATAACATGAAATGAGATAAAAACAGTGAATGAAAGCCTCTTCCATAGTGTCTCCCCATCCATTCTCTCTTCTTCTTTTTCTTTATTAGGAGGATTCCTAATTTATTTCATTTCATTATTGTAACCCCCCCCCCTTCCCACACACACACACACCTACCCAAAATGCCATATGTATGAAAATCATACATCTATAAGGCAACAGATATGTCATCATATTTGCATATTTGCCATATACATTCAGTGTATAAATCTCATTACTGGTGGCAAAGGGGATATCTTCACAGTGTCACTATCACTGACAGCAATCAACACAGTGTGAAGGTTTTGTCATTAGATATGCCTTTATTAAAGAAATTTATTATGATTACATGGCAGCTGGAGCGTCACAGCTTCACATTGCGGATGGCATTTTGTACCAATAAAACCCGCAGAAAGGTGAGGAGAAATTTAGATTGATAAAAGAATGAGGTGATCTTGGCAACAGCAGCTAGGTGAAGATTCTCACCACCAGCTTCCTTCAGCAGTAATACTAAGGGGACATTTGTACATGTACATGCATCAGTTGCACAAAATACAAGAACATTTGTTGGGGATTGGATCACAGAACAAAATAATGTGTTATTTTGGCTTGAGAACAATACTTTGTAGCCTTAATATCTAAAATACGTTGCAATAAGTGCACAATGAAGGCACTATCTGGCGATCAACAAACCCATCAAAACCCGTCAGATCATGTTCATGTTGCTCAATGTGCTTGTAAAACCCTTTTCCAAGGTGCTATGGTGTAACACGGTGTGTTTTCACTCCCTGTCTTGCCTCCAGAAGTGTTTAATATGAAGAGCAAGAAGATAAGAGAAGAAGATAAGAAGGATAAACTCAGACAACAGCCCTTGCAATGCAAAAAGGGATCCTGTTTTGTATCACGGAGCAATGTTTGTTGCTGTAAAGCAATATACAAGGATTGTTCCGAAATCCAAATAGCAATTATACTGCAGTCTCAAACTAATTAAATGATTTGCTATCAAAATATTTCTCGTTTCACCTCAAAGTATCTCAAATAATATCTCAAAATACTAAAATACCAGCGCAAATTGAAATTCACGCAGTGGTGGAAGCAGAGATTGATGATTTTTGCTGCCGGCACCACTGACTCAGTGACTGTGTGACACAACCCATCTGGGGGAAGTGCTCATAAAGCATCAGGCATCATCAGTCGCACCACTAACGATGTGCTTCCAATTAAGAGCACCCGGTGATCACAGCGGAGAATTTGTACAAGCACGGAGAACTGAAGAGACAGAGAAACAGAAAGAGGAGATAAGAAAGAGACAGTGTGAGAGGAGAGTCAAGTCTTGCATAAAATTTACAGCAATATGAGAGCAGTAAATAAGAAAGATGAGAGCGAGATTGTAGGAAGAGAGGGACCATGTAGTTTATTGCCTGGTTTAGAGAGCATGGCAGCTTGGCTTTGACACTAATGACTGTAATTATACACACACTGATTGGGTTAAGCCACTAATTACACACATTCATGTTTGCGTGTAAACACAGGAACACATGTTTACACAGGCGTCATGCCAAGTGCTCAGCGCATCGCTGCATGCCTTCTCACATCGGGCGCATAAATCTCACACAGTTGTCTCAGCGGTGGTGATGTTTCATGATCTGCTGAAGACCACATTACCATTTACGAAAGAGTTTAAATCATGTGAAGGATCTTTATGCAGTTGGCTTGCGCTTTTAAGTTTATGCATCCTGTTTTTCTCCTTCGCTGTAGCAGTGGAAACTCATGGAACACATATTTTAAAAGGCATTTACAATTTAAAGGATCAAAGGAAATTCCAGAATTTCTCCTTATTAATGTTCTTTGTATCATCATTATGGTGTGAAATTAAAAGATCTGGAAGGGTCAGTTGCAATTATGTTCAGTTTATGAATGTCATTTTCAGGAAATTAGGTTTCTTTAAAAAAAAAAAAAAATGCTTACATTGGCCGGGCTAAATTAGTTAGTTGGTTAATGGACAGTGATTCAGATTGTGTTCTGTCATCTGGTGTATTTATGTTTTTTTTTTTTAAATGAATAATGCAGTCTATTTTCTATTTGTACATACAGTACCAGTCAAAAGTTTAGTCATACCTTCCCATTTCCTTCAATGAGAAAGTGTATCCAAACTTTTTTTGTCTGGCACTGTATGTGGAAAAAAATAATAAATAATAAAAAAATAAATAAAAGTAAATATCTTTGTATTTGTCAGATAGAGCTTTATGATAATAACTGTGTGTTAAGCGAAATATTTGACAAATCACTGGATCATATCCACTCCTTGAAAGACTTGTTACTGGACATAAACTAAGATGGCTGCACATCAGTGCTTCACTACCGGTTTTGTTTTTCTTCTTTGGTTGTTTAGAAAAAAAAAGTTTTATTCAAGTGCTGTCACTCAAAGTTGCATCTTTTTCCATATGAGTATCTCAAAAATTTAAATGCATCAGTATGATTGATCTGCTCCCTAATCAAAAGAGAAATGACTGTGTAGAGCTGGTTGGGATAGTTCGCTGGATAGCGTTTGTAGGAAGTAGTGTAACTGCCACTGTTGCTTATTTTGTTGTTGTCTCTTGGTTGAGGTTTACCATCAGTGGTTACAAATACATGGGAGCTGAATAGTTTCACTATTATGATTCTCATAAACTTTTCAGACAAAAATGTCAGTTCACATATTAGCATCTCCCCCAAGTGTCTCTTCAGATCTTAAATGTTTTAAGTTGTGGCTAATAGGGCCAACAGTGTGTGTGCGCGTGTGCGCGTGTGTGCGTGTGTGCGCGCATCTCAGCAAATACACATCCACAGGAACAATGATGCCATTTATTAGCGTTTCGATGAGAGTGTGCGTCTTCTCAACTGAAGCAAAACGGGACCGTCTTTCCATCCGCTGCTCTGATAGAAAATCCCAGCTTGCTTTTTTTTACAAGAAAATTAACATTGGGGAGGTACAGTGGTACTTTAATGGGCTAAGAAGTCTTCAATAAAGTATTTAGAAGGTTTTTCCGAATGCTAACTGGACAGGTTCACTGGGGCGTGAAAGAAAGAGCGTAAAGCGGGGGCAGCAAGCTCTTCAGCCCGTACAGAGCACCATTATCCACCGTCATTAATTTAATAGACATTCCTTAGTCAGCCCTGGGTCTGAAGATAGCAGACCCTAACATTTGTTTGTCATTTCCCAAAACGTTTTTAATAAACAGTTAAAATCTTAAATGGCTTCTTGTACTCTTAATGTTCCCTGGCTGCGGTTGTGTTCGTTTTGTTTTTGTATACGCTTTCATATATAATTTAATGATTTCTGGAACCCATTTGCTCACCCATCTTTGAGTTTAGTAATAAGTTATTATGAAGATGGTTATAATGAAGATGATGTATGCCAACGTCTTTATGCCCCAGATTTTGAGGACATTTGATTGAAACTGTTTTGCAAGGCAAATACATATCATTATAGTAGAGTTTAAAAGTTTACCTTGATGCAAGCAAGTGTATACTTAATACACTTTTATGTATTAAACTGCACATGAACCAGTTTCTCTTAGCCTTAAGTTTTTATCATTCTGCTTTCTTAAACTACTGCAAGATTTAAAGATGTCAAAGTTAATATCTCATACATGTTTTTTTTTTGTGTGTGCATACGCTTGTGTTCCAGCGTGGAAAAGCACGGTTGTGTGGCTCTAAATCTTAGCAAAATCGAGGACATGCAGACCAGACTGCGAAGTAACTTGGAGGCCGTCGGAATGCTAAATCAACAAGTAAGAGCGCGCACACACACGCGTATGTATAGACACACACCGGGTCCTGACAGTCCTTTTTACCCGACAGATACAAACACACACCCACACACCGGCCCACCTGCTGTTGAGCTCACACAGAAGAGGAAGCTTTCATGCGTCCAACTTCAAACACACACGCGCACTTACACACAGGCGCACACAGACATCCATTTCCTCTTCCTACGATAAAAGTGAAAAGGCGGCAGCGGGGTGGGGGTGTGTGTGTGGTGTGGGGAAGGGGGTGGAGGGGGGGGGGGACAAATTGTATCGGGAAAAAGCAGTGACGTTTCTTTCCACTGGTAAATGATTTCCCTTTCATGGAACTAAGAGAGGGATGTATATCAATACAGCCGCGCTGATCTCTCCATGACAGCATAGGGAAATGGCCCGCTGTGATAAAACAATGTGGGGGAAAAAACACAGAGGAATATTCTGAGGAAAAGCTGACATTTTTTACTGTGTTGAACTTCACAAGAGTCAACAAATCACCAAAGGAGAAAAGAATCAAAAGTACTCTTCAGCCCCCTCAGTTCTCCAAAACTCCAGGGCCTGGGGAACAGCTCACCCGACTTTTGTTATTTTGTGAAATAGCCCGCTGATTGACGGGGTACGACGAAAGCCGGTACTTATTGAAGTTTTAATATTGTGTTGTTTCAGTGAAAAGCAAACGGCATTAGCTGTGTGTGTGTGTGTGTGTGTGAGAGAGAGAGACAGAGGAAAGAGCAGGAAGACGAACAGGAAGAAGAGACGTGTTGTTTAACAGGTCGGGTGTGTAATAGCACCTCTTAATCTCTAGTGTGAATCATTACACACATCGATCCAACATGGACAGTCTACACACACACACACACACACACAAGCAGAGTTGGAAAGGATAGGACGTAGACAGTTCATTTACACAAGGCTATTCCCTTCACCGTCCACTGGACACACACTCACGTACACACTCACACACACATACAGATATCAGTAAAGAAGCTGAATGGAATGTCTCAGTTTATCTATGAGAAAGGCGTCGGGTTATAAATCTGGTCTGTGTCTCTGCTTTGGATCAGTCTCATTTACTCATAGTCACAAACTGGTTTAGTGTTCACCCACAGGCACATGCTGTATTAACACTCGATATACAACGTACGCACACATGAGCTACATTTCCGTCCAACTGTCAAGCAAATTTCATGCAAACTTTGAAAATGTCACGCAAAATTAAATGCAAATTAAGTGAATTTCCATCAACTGGGATGAAGATGAGCATCAGAGGGGGAAAAAATGATTCTTTCAGGACTTGATTAGCATTAGGGAAACTGTTATTGTTCTTTAGTGTCAGCTAATGTCCAGATTCTTTTTCGTTTTCATGCAAAGATGAAAAAGGAATGCATTAGGCAATGGACAGAACAAGACAGGTACTGCACAGTATTTCCAAATTTCATACACTCCTTACGTACTGTAGCACAATGGGTTTCAAACAGTTTAGTAGGCAGATCGTCCTATGCCAACTGAGCCAAAACTCTGTTCAAAAATAACTGAATTGAAGAACTTTTTTTGCCAACGTGGGGAAATTTCCTTTTTCTCATTAAGCTTTTCTAGCTCAGTAATTTTCATAATTTGTATTAAAATACTTGAATGGAAACCCAGCTATACAAATGAAAAAGTGCAAACACACTCATCCCCTAGCATTAAAACACCCCCTCTGTGTCTTTCTCTTCCACCCCCCCCCCCCCCGTACCCACCACCACCCCCCCTCACCACTTCTACACATCCTTTTCATCCAAACATATGCACACCAGTTCACCCGCAGTATGTGAAGGTTGAGGAGACAAGCTGTGATTTTTAATTTCAACCCCCCCCTCTTTTGCAATTAGGAAAGCATCCAGAGCTACCAAAGACGAGGAAAATTAAACAGGTCCCCTTGAATATACAGTTAATTATAAATGTCAACCTCAGTGTTTTTCATCTAGAAATTCTATTGCTTTTGGCATAACATAAAATGAACACGTTTTCATATGTTTGCCTGTTGAAGATAGTAAATACTCTTTAAGCGTCTTAGGATAGTTTTGACACATCGACATGTCATTGGCTCTTCGAGGGTTAAGCCTAAGACCCAGCTATTTCTAGTCATCAGATGTAATACATTTGCTCAGATTTATTGAGCGTGTGTGTGTGTGTGTGTGTGTGTGTGTTTGTGTGCTTGTGTGTGTATGTGTGTGTGTGTTTGTGCACGATGTCTGGAAGGGTAATGTTAGCGGAACCATCCGGAAATGTGTCTGTCTCATCTCCGTTTGTGTTTTTCCCTCTCCCTCAAACACACACAAACACACAAGCGCACGCACACACAGACGTATGCATACACATGGCCAGACATGTCGATGTGACATCATTCTTGAACCGCAGCTTTCACAGAGACGCACACACACACTAAAAAACAGATGTGGATGAGTGCAACTGTCATTACCCGACATGTCTCTTTGTCTCTCCATCCTTTAGCTTCTTTTACTCTTCCTCACAGCTAAAAATACATTATTTCAAATCTTTTATTCTCTTTTATCTGCCTTATTACAATTTTTAGACTGGCACATTTTGCATATAATTACCACGCTTTACAACAAATGCAAATGCTTTTTTTTTTTTTGCATTTAAAGCCACTTTTTAACTCACACTCCTCCCCTGCCTTTACCCAAATGTCCTTGTCAAAAAATAAAACACCCTCAATTTAGCTAGTCTGTAATTGTGTTTCAGGGAGTCCAATCATGTTCTGACGATATGCGATTTGTTTTGTGTCACGGATGATTTTATGTCAAATCGACCTCTAATGATCGCTCAAATTGGTTGTTTTCATGTAGAAATTTACACCGTCGCATGACTCCCACTTGCAAACATTTCAAACTGTGAACAGAATACTCTCCTGAAAACCCCTTTGCAATTTTTCCATTTGCATTTCTGTTTCAACAGGCATGAAAGCAACTGTGAAAGATGAATTAAGCACATAATGGGATGTCGACTACTTCATCAACATGATAGCTGTTGACTTTTGATGATTGATATTTATTGGTAACTTCAAATTAAGTTTTGTAATTTCGTAGATTTAACTTAATTGTGATGTTTGAACTGCGTTAACCGATTGTTGTGTTTTCTTACATGGAACTTCCCCCAAAATAGCCCCTCTTCCCACCTCCTTCAGTCTGTTTCACGCATGAAGGTTTTGTTTCACAAATATTATTATTCTCTTTGTCCGTAAATGTCTCTCTCTGTTTCTGTGTCTCTCTCGATGTCTCCTTCTTTCCCTCTCCAGTTAAACGCCCTCAGCGGAGAGAATAAGCGGTTGCGTAGGCAGCTGGAGGAGGAGAGGTCCATGCGTAGACAAGTGGATCAACTGCTCCCTCCTCCTCCCACCTCCCAGCACTCTTCCTCCGTTCACCTCCCCCATTCCCCAAGTGCCCACCCACCTCCTCTCTCCACCTCCTTTCCTTCATCCCTCCACCTCCCTCATCCCCTGAGCCTGGACCGTGCGACAGGGGACACTGATGGGATTCTAACCCAAACCGAGCAGAACTGGGCTAGAGAGACCAGGTGAGTCCCAGGCTTTGGGTAAAGCGTTCTGGACGAGGCCGACTGCAGAGCGCTCTGTCTCAGCCTCTCTGGAAGATCGTTGGTCTGGGAGGACAAGCAGGCATCTGACCAAATAAAGCCCCACAGAAGACTTTGACCTGTCATGACTTTTTGACCCCCAGCTCCTCACCAGGGAGCGTACTCAGTATGAGGTTAATGTCCTGCAGGTCAAAGTCAAGTCCCAGGGTGCCTTTTGCCTGAGGGGAGCTCCAGAGCCAGAGAATAATGGAATTCCCTGAAATCCTTCAAAAAATCACCTCACTCAATGTTCTTACTCTATCTTACTCTACTACTACGCCATGAAGACTTTTCGTTCAAGAACATATTCGGTTTTATAGATTTAAAATCTAATACTTTTACTCAATTGCATCCTCAATGCTCTAAGCAAAGGTACCTGAAAACATTAGCAATTACTTTTTAAAATAATGATCTTGCTTAACAACAAAACTGTAGCACTAAACACTGAATTTTGTTGTCCGCACAAATGATGACAGTTAGTATAATCAATATAATTCAACCTAAATAGGCAAATGAACTAAATGGAAGAAGTGACTAACTGAGGATTCTTTAGTGTTGATGAATGTGCCTTACACTGGAGATGAGCCTCACTGTGGATAAATGAGGAACGGCACATCATCAGTATCCACAGCCATACCTCAGATGTTGATCTGAATGGCTGTAACACAGTCTCTGATTACGCTGCAGCTGCGCGCCATGTGTCCCGCGTCTACTGTGGTAAATGTGGCCGTGTGTCTTTATGTGTGAATACATTATGTGTCTGCGTGCTTCTGTCTCTCTCTCTACGTGCCTGTGGGCGATTGTGTGCTTGTGTGTGATTAAGTGCATTAGGTGTTTAATATTGTAGATGTTTTATATTTTGTTTTATACTTTTTAAAACTATTTATTGATGTTCCCCCTGTTGCTGTGCTTGAGCCCATGTGTTGTAACGACAGAAAAATAAAAACAGATACATTTGTAAGCGGTCGTACATTTCCCCCATTTTTATTCCATCTGTCAATATACTAATAATTTCTGCCAGTTGGATGCTTGTAACAGCAGGCTAACAATGCTGCCTGCTTCTCTTTCTGCTTGTTTGCATTCCATATTTAGGAATTCTTACAATTTTACATGACTGCTGAGACAGAGAAAGATGTTGACGCAGGTAACAACATTGCCAGGCAGCAAAACCTTTTAAATAAACAATCTAAATGTGTGTTTGAAGCAGGGATGACAGAGCACTCATGCCATATTGACCTGCTGTCTTTTCACGTGCATCTACAGGTGATTCATGCCTCTCTTTACACGCAAGAGCATTCGTACCTGCTAATTCACACAAGCAAAGACGAGGAAAAGATGCATGCAAATATCTGAACTTAAACAGAAAAGGCACTATTATACTGTGATAATGAGAACTGTGGGGAAAGCAGGTCTCAGACCACAATTGGCTTCCTCATCTTGCCATCCCATCTCCCCCCCCCACCTCCCCCGCCCCCACCTGTCTCCCCACACTCCCCCACCTGTCTTTCTTTTTATCTTTCATTGGTTTTGTATATACATAACTGTTATATAGCTGGTCATGATGTCGTAGGCTATATTTTAATGATTTTCAGCAGAACTGCATGTCCTTGTTAGCTTAGTTTTCCTCATTTGCCATGTCACACTCAAAAATACCCTTCTTTTATGTGCAAACACACATGCATGCACCCACTCACACATCCACACGCATTTATATTCTTTTGCAAACACACACACTTACACAAACGGCACAGTCATTAAAAATGAAACCACAGGCTTTTTGAAAACTCCCAGGACTGAGGGAAAAGTCAGCGGCGCAGCGGTGAAAAGAGTCCCCCTGGAAACAATGAGGAGAATGATCATTTGTTGTTCTTGAAAACCCGGTGAGGTTTCACAGAGGTTAAGCTTCCCTTTGATGTGTTTTTAACTCGTTTCAGGTCTGTGGAGGGATTAGTCAGCCTCTCACACACACAAACACAAATGCACACATTCGCACACACGGGCACATGCAGGCTCTTAATTTCCACACCGTGAGCTCTTCTCTCACAAAGACGGAAAGCACAGAACAGACTCCTTCCTAACCTAATTTCATCAAATGAGCGTGTGTGGTACTTTGCTGCAGTATGTGTGGTCCCTTGGAAATCTGCGGTAAACCAGCAAAATATTGCAAGTCAGTATTTTCTTTTTATCCCAAATTAGCGTTGGGCTGTTTGTGAACAGTGTGGGCCCCCAACCACGAGAGAGATGGAGAGAGAGAGAGACGGAGTAGCTGTTGATCATCACAACACTCATTACAGTGTTTACGAGGCATTATTTGATCCCTATTTCAAGATACAAATGATTGGGGTGCTTGTGCCCATGATGTGTGTTTGCGTATGTGTGTGTGTGTTACCCGCACAAGTCCTGGCTTCCCTGTAGGTCTCTGTGTGGTTGCCCATGCTAATAATCACACAAAAAGCTTGCGTTCATAGGCCGTGTCGTAAGCAGCTCTGCAACAAACAGTGTATGCAAGTGATTCATAATGTTTGTTTTAACCAACTTGGAGTGCAGTCTATCTCCACCAGATGGGTGTATTGATAATAAACTCACCAAGAAAAACATAAGTCATTTTGTTTATTTGTTGTATCACATCTCTATAATTTGCTAAACTTCTTATCAGTTGTAAGATTCTGGCAGAAACTCATTCTCTGCCTGATTGTGTTTGTTGCACTTGAACTAAAGGCAAAAATCTTGAATAATCTTGTTGTTGTTCTTGATTTTAGCAAACACCAAAATCTTGATAAGTGGTATATGGTTTGGCAAAGCAGTTGCACTGGACCTCCA
The DNA here is from genome assembly GCA_038419695.1 of Scomberomorus guttatus. Lineage (NCBI taxonomy): Eukaryota > Metazoa > Chordata > Actinopteri > Scombriformes > Scombridae > Scomberomorus > Scomberomorus guttatus. Next base: position 12,490,510 of record CM076464.1, read on the forward strand.
GACTTTAAGAATAATATTTACTACTATATGCAGACTGATGATACATTGTGTGGACATAAAATGCAATCTGAGAATTATTCCTGGGGAAAAAGACCATACCACAAAGACTTTCACTTTAGGAATTTGATAAATATTGTTAATATAAATAGCCATTTTAAAAATTGTCATATCGTGACGACCTAAATATCCAGCACCTGGAACAGCCCTGTTGTCATGTGAAAAATGGTTTAGCTGGGACTAGCCCAGTATTCTGCCACTGTTAAAAGGACTTTTAGTGGGAGGGGTGGTTCTGTCACACCACAAGCAGAAAATGACAGAACAGCCAGAGAGGGTGAGAAAGAAATAAAACTGACAGGAGTGCTGGCAACATGTCTCCTCTAAAAGTTAGGTCACTCAAAAAATGGGAAAAGAAGAAAAAGTAGACAGTTATTCACACAATGTTTCACTTTAAAAAAGGTGGGTTTTTGTTATGTGGTTACTTTTTATAGACCGTACAGCTACAGTATGGCAAAATGCTGACAGTTTGTTGCTGCAGTTGAATTTAAACTGTAGCTAGAGATTTGTTTTCACAAAATGTCCCAGCAGAAGCCATCAATTCCCCAACTCATACAAGTATTACCTACATTTTCCATCTGTAAACATATTTATATAGCCTCTAAAGTTAACAATGATTAGCATTAATACTGGGTTTAATTTTAACATTTTCTAACATGTTCTTAACTCCTGCTCTACACCTCATTCAGTTGCTGCCTCCATGTCACAGTTACATTCATGTACAAAATATCTACCCATTATAGTCTATGAAGACACAAACAGGTAGCAGCACTTAACACGGTGTGGCAAAAGTAAGATGCAGTAGTGTTACGAAGAGAGAAAAATAAATAAAAACTTGACCAACCACCAGTATTTGTATTCAACAGTTATAATAATGTGATTAGAATAAAGCCCAACTCAGTATAAAAGTGTGTAGTTCATTAAAAGTGTTTTCAACATTGTTGCATACAGTAATGATTTAATTTGCAGCATGTGTTGGCCTAATGGGAATTGAACCTTTTGCATTGCCAATGCCATGCTTGTGTATATTCCATTAAACAACACAAGACCACAACATAAACTCAAATATCCCAGTGGAGGAATTGAAGCAGCTACTTATTTGACTCCAGCAGCCATTGCAGAGTTGTAAGAAAAATAAACAAAAGTGAAGAGATATTTTCTCATTTGTATATGAGAAACTCTCATATAGTAGCTATTAGGAGTGTTGAGATTCACTGTGGCGTAATTGTCAGTGCTGTTGTTGTAAAATAGGATGTGGATACACCGCCTACTGGAGTCTAACTCTGATTGGCTGGAAAACAAGAACACAATGCTTCAGCGTTACGCTGCCTGGCTGTTTAACTGGCTGACTGATTGGATCTGTCCTCTTAATTGGCAGGATAATGCTATTCTCTGTATGTAGTAATCAATTTACTGACTTTTTATATAGTTGCAATATCCAACTGTATTTGGCAGGCAACAGTGCAGATGCAGTGAATCTTTATGTCATTTTTTGGGGTTTAGCTTTGCAGCTCAGACACATATGAAACATGAAGCAACATAGGGGAAAAGTATGGAAAAGCTTCTGAGCTGATTGGAGGTGGGGGAAGACAGTGGGAGAAATGAAATGAGAAAGGAAAGGACAACAGTAAATCTGAAGAGAGAGTTCACATATAAAATGCAGAGACTATACCCAGAGGCACTTGGAGTGACAGATGGACAGCACTAGTGTGAGATAGTTGGAAACTAACAATCTGTGATACTCCTCTGATCCCTGTGGGGAGGTGAGACTGCAGGGTCGGCAAAAAAGAAAAAAGATAAAGGAGCATGAACCCAGATCGTCTTGCTGACATTTAAAACAATACCAAAGCAAAAGGTTTAGTGGGATACTGGTCAGTTGGTCAACAAACGTGTTAAGTGATAAGAACAGTTGATATAAGAGATTCAAAAGTTTGTTTGGAGAGCAGTTTCAGACTGATGAAAGAATATGCACATACACAAAATCACACACATTACGTGTCTACTTTAAATCAGTGTTAGTGGGTAATATAGCATTATCACAAATGAGAATTAGCACCACCAAAACAAATCTATAGTAAATGGGGAGTAGTTTAAATAATAAGTCCAGTTTGCACATAAAATGTTTGTAAAATTAACACACGATAGGCTTATTAAACTTTGGTTTAACCCTGAGCTATTGGCCATGATGTAAGTACAAATAATGTTGATTAATTAATAACAGCAGACGTTAAGCTGTGCCTTAAAAAGAAAAGGCCAAAAACCATTCCTTTAAAAATGAAAATGAAATGAATATTTTTGATTATTACTGTCAGATGTTGTGCTCTGTGAGTGGGAAATGAGAATTAGTGTTTTTTTCCAACTCTGTTTTCACTTTCATTGCCTAGAGAAATGGGTCTTAAAAATCCCAATTTTAGCTCATAAATGGACAGGATCATAAATGTATTGCCATGCAATCAGAGTGAAACAAGAGAGGAACAAACTGTTCTATTTCTCACTCACAAGTACAGGAGTGGCTGATAAAGATCAACATATTTTGACTTGTACTCTAATGGAGAAATTGACCATCAGGCCAATCTCTCAGAAAACATAGTGTGTTCCCTCAAGGAGTAGAGGAAGAGGTAAGAGTAAATGGGAAAATGGTACAATTTAGGACATAAGGAAACCTAGATGGAAGAAGAGTTTACAAGACAATTTGAGAGAAAGGAAAAGAAAAAAATGTAGTGGAGGAGTTGGGGACTACAGGGAAAGAGGAGAGGAAGTAGTTAAGGAATGAAAGAGGGATGCATTGGGGGAAGAGACTGAAAGAACGTTGTTGGGGATTTAGGGAATAACTTTGGGAATGAGGGGGAAATAGCAAAGTGAGAGACAGATACAGAGGGGAGACCGACAAAAGAATGAAGGGAAGGTGGTGTAGTGTGTGATTTAGAGAGTAGTGAGGTTAAGATGGGGAAAAAAAGAGGAGAGAAAAGAGGCAGAGAGTAATGGGACATTTAAGGAAAGTTGGTGAGATGGAAAGAAAAGTGAAAGGTGAGAGGAGCATGCGATTGGGGGAGAATGAGAGATGGAGGAATGAGGGAGAGACGCTGGAGATTTAGCGAGAGAGTGCGGGAAGATGGGAAAAGAACAGAATGAGAGAAAGAAAGAATGAGAGAGTAGTGGGAGATTTAGGGTATATATGGAAGAGAGAGTGCCAAAGAAGAGCATATTGTCCTTATCGGCCTGCTCCAGAAAGCCTGCTCCCTAATGGGGCCGGTGTGAAGGGGAAATGAGGACTAGGCCTGATGCTACCTGATTAGCCATCGACTCAAACACACATCAAAGGCTGGGAGGGAGGAGTGCAAGGTGTGTGTGTGTGTGTGTATGTGTGTGTGCAGTCGTGGGCTGAAGGTGAGTCACCATCACCTCCTTCAGCAGGACCACGAATGAAAATCACTCTCACTTTCCCCCACATACACAGACACATGGCCATTTTCTTCAACCTTGAAAGGGAAAGCTGCTCTGAATAAGGAGATCTTCTGAATGGGGGTACGGAGGAAGAGGAGGTGGAGGGGGAAGAGAAGAAGGAGGGGTAAATAGACAAAAAGGCGGCGGGAGGCATGGATACGGTAGAAAAGGGAGGGAGCAGGGAGAAAGAAGAGAAGGGGAGGGAGACATCAAAAAGAGTCATCATACTTCATATTAGAGAAATAATGAAATTTGCCTTTTAGCTAATGACGTCTTAGGACAGCTCTGTTAGTTTTCACATGAATTACAGCAGGCCGGACTGTGTCTCTCCCTCGCTACCTCGGCACAAAGCCATCCACACAGGCACACACACACACACACACACGCCTGGGCACAAGGAAAACACACACACGTCCAGAGCGATCAGTGGCACAGCAGCGACCGGTCGGTGTCCCTGTTTGAAATTCAACACTCAGAGACCTACATCCCTTTTCTATCCCACACCCTGAATTCATTACTGTCACACACACTCACGCACCTATAATCATATTCATCATACTCGCCGGAGCCTCCCCTACCTCACTCACTAAATTTCTATCCAAGGGAACCCCAATATGGTTGCTGATGACCTTCATTAGTCTCCCCTTTCTTTCTCTTTCACGTCTTACCTACTGTATTCATTTTTCATCTCTCTCTCACTGTGTGTGTTCACAGACATGCCCTCTCTTTGTTTTTTGTTCTCTTTCTTATATTTTTTGTCACTCTTCCTCTCAGTCACACATATTCAAACACTTTGTTTCATGTCCATTTCGCTCACATACTCTTTCATACGCTGTTTCCTGTGCCTTTCCTTCAGTTTCTCTCGTTTCTTCTCCCTCTTTTTTTTTTCATCTGTCACTCATTTCTCATTACTCCCTCTCTCTGTTTCATTAGCATACAGAGTAAGAAGATGGCGCTGGGGGTAATCTGCGCGAGTCGCCGGTGACAAAATGGAGGGCGTCATCAGAGGTCGCGGCGCTGTCATCAACCGCCAAAACCTCCGCTGATGTCTGCCTGTCACACGCACACACACACACACACACACACAGACTCATGTATGCATCACACATATTCGCAGTGCATGAGGGAGAAAGAAGGAAACATGTATCCATAAATAATCAGGTGTGACACATCACAGCGTAAATGCTCCAATCTCACCTGACAGAGACGTACACGCTCACACACATGCGGTGTTTGCGTTGTGGACCACCATGACAGAAACAGACAATGACAGGTAGCTGAGTATATTCAGAGATGTACATAACAGCAGCTTTAATGAATACAATACGGTTTGTTTTGTCTGGGTTTTTTTTCCAGTTGTTGAATTTCTGATTTCTTTTTAGTCTGACAGAAAGTCTTTTTCCATCTTTAAGTATCACTCAAGAATCTGCTTGGTAGACTGATGGTCAAAGCAGTTTAGTGAACATTATTTGCATCAAATAACAGGACATCTTTTGTGTTCAGCAACCTACAGTATGTCTGTCTTTTATCAAATACTTTCCTCTTTGCCAAGGAACATGCTTTAAGGTACATAGTAACATATAGGCTACTGTAGGTAAAACAGGTTAGTTACACAATATGTTTACAATATCTATGTAGATCTTATCTAGAATATACAGTATGTATGTAGACAGATTTTTATAACAAGTTCCATAGTAAAAGGAGTGAACTGCAGAATCATCACATTATCATGTAATGATAATGGCGGACAAAAAATATGTTACTGTAATTCTTCTTCTTTCTGGTGACTCTTGAAACATTAAAGCAAAACTATGTAACTTTTGCGGAAGAACAACCACTGTAGCCACAGGTGACAATTAAGGGATAAAAGGAAATGGTCAAATGTAGTGTAACAGCAGCGCAGGTGGAGAAGAGTCGTAAGTGATGCCATTTACAGAGCAAAATTTAGGTTGACCATATTTTCAAACCCCCAAACCGGGACCCTTAAGTGTCTGCATGCTCATGCACACGCACATGTGCACCATAGGTGTTTTCATCAGGATGCAGGATAGTTATTTCAGTGCTTAGCACACCTACCGAGCACACCTTTCAACACCATGGACAGCGTCTTAGCAGACGAAAAATTGTGTTTTGTCTCCCAAAATCAACCAAGGTATTTGTCAGTGTGCATAAGCACACAAAACAAGGTACAAATCTCGTTGTGGCCTATAAATAACTTCATAGGCTATAACATAAAAATAACTTTAACTTACATCTTCACAACGCTATGCCACAAGCTGGTCGCAAGTTTACAAAGATTATAACGTCAAAAAAAGTTACCTTTAAGAAGATTGCCGGGTACTTTACGCTTTGTAGTCTTTCTTCTTTGTTGGATTTTCTTTCAGCTCTCAGGGAAACCACCACTTATGTTTGGCCGTCTTAATATGAACTTTTATATCGGCATTTCCTCCGTGCGTGACTGAAAATGTACCCTTGCAATGTGTTCAGAATACAGCATTTTCGTTGCCGGGTACTTTATGAAGGAAGGAGAAAGCTTCCTGGAGCTCTTTAGAAAAGACCAACTCTCTCTATGGCATGACAGCTAATCGTTAGCATACTGACAGGTTCAGTCAGAAAGAGCCCCAAGCGTCATAGGCTTGCAACAGTCTTGACAACAACACATTGATTGATGTGTGAATTCAGATGTGTGGTGCATTGTTTATGTTTTTATATTGGCTTAGGTAATAATGAGTGGGACAGAACATGATGAACATCTATGTTAGCACTGCGAAGTATAATATTTCATTATTATTTCAATTGTGGTGAAAACCGGGACAATTTGGAAGTGAATGTTGAAAACCGGGACATTTTAGTGTTTTACAGATATTTGTCGGGACACAGGATACCCATGTTGAAACTGGGACAATCCCGGACAAACCGGGACGTCTGGTCACCGTAGCAAAATCTATCCAATGTTTGCTTACGTTAGCTAACATTAGCCACCATAAACTACTGGTCATACTAGACCAAATAAGACTGTAGCAGCAGGAGCACCTAATAGCGGAATGGCTACTGCGCATGCCATTTAAGTTTAATGTCCCTGGTTTGATTCCAGCCAGGGACCATTGTTGCATGTCATACCCATCTCTCTCTCCCCATGTTTCCTGTCTGTCCTCTAACTGTCCACCATTTAATAAAGGCATAAACACCAAAAAAATAAACTTAAAAAAACGGACTATAGCAGCAAAGTGTATTAGACTGAGGAAGAGCATTTTTATTGCTTGGGATTCTCAAGATCCTTAAAAGGAATACTGACTTAGCATGAGGTTGGAAAATTGCATAATAAGCGTAACATGATCGGAAACGATTACCATAACTGATTTTATGTCATTTTCATGTCAAAAGTTGTTTATCAGCTGAACCTTTGTGAACAAAGGCCAAAACATTGGTGTCCATGCTATACCAACACGTTCTCACTCCCAACTTGTCACATACCAAAGCTTGGTCAGGACAGCTTGGCATCACTTTTTAACGCACTGGTAACCCCTTTGGTGTCATTTTTTCAATGTGCAGTATCACCGCAGTCACTGTTAAAAATAATTATGTTTTATGGTGTGACAACACTGTGGTTAAGGTCTGGTTAGGTTTAGGCACAAAAACCACTTGGTTAGGGTTAGGGTTAGGGTTAAAAACTGTCCCGACCCGTGGTTAAGCTGGAAATGGGAAGCGAACAGTGGTCTACTGCAGCAGAGTCCAGTTTCTGTCATATATTTACTGTATCTGACCAATAGCCATCCACCCAACCCACAGTTTTTGCCATCTACTCTCTAGCCATCCACCCAACCCATCACCTCGGAATACGGAAATTTGTCACCTTATATAGATGTCATCAGTCTCATGGCGTCTATTCAGATGTTGTGGGAGTTCTATAGAAGTCTATGGGACTACCCTGCACATTGAACAATTACACTAAAGGGGTACCCAGTGCATTAAAAAGTGACGCCAAGGGGTCCAGAGCAAGCTTCGGTATGTAACGAGTTGGGAGTGAGAACGAAGACTACAACATTGTAATCCTAGTTCTATAAGCACAGGCAGAGCCCTCTACTGGACTCTATGGGTAATACTCTCCACCAACCACATGCACACAATTGCCCACTGAAATTTACATGTACATAGCCGACAATTCAGGATGCACCTACCGATTTGTGTGTCTCACACAGTATACTTTCATCTATAAACCACTTCACCTTCACCTTCTACTGGACTCTATGGGTACAGTAGGTGGAGCCCGATAAATGTTCGCCCTGCTGTGACATGTCATCAGACTGCCGCACTGAGCCCGACTGGCTATAGGTTAGTCGCCTCGACCCTCCTACTACTTTATAAACCCAGTCGCTTAAGCGGAGCAGTAGGAGGCCCAACCCAGCCCAGCAACGTGAACATGGACTGGGTGAAAACATGGCCTAATCTGGCAGGTCAAACATTCATTCCCCGTGTCATCTTGTATCACGGGAGAATGCAGGCATATAATTGCCCGGAGGGTCAGGTGTCCTACAGCTGACACTCACACCATCCTTTTCACAAGTCCTGAGTCGCACCTGCAAGCATGGACCTTGAAAAGGAGCCCGTCATGTGCAAGAGATAGAACCTTATGAACGGACAAGGCGTACACCAAGGGGCTGCCGTGCATATGTCCTCGACACCCATCCCACTGAATAAGGCCATAGACACTACCACACCATGTGTGGAATGTGCTCGGACCACAGTGGGGGGTTCCTTACCCGCCTGCCTGTAGGCTTGGGAGATGCACTCACAAAGCCAACTAGCTAGGCACTTCTTGGATAGGGCTTTACCGGCCACTCCCTCTCCATAGCATACGAACAGCTGTTCAGTGTGCTGAAAGGGGGCCATACATTTAACATAACATGCCAACGCACATACTGGGCACAAGAAGTGCAACTTTGCCTCCCTGGCAACCCCATGGGGTGAAAATTCCTCTAACTGACTAGTTCTTGGCCTAAATGAACTCCTAATGTTCTTAGGAACAAAGGAGGGGTTTAATCTGAGAGTAGCACTACTGTGGTCACCATGATGCAGCAAACAGCTGGGGTGAACCGACAGGGCGCACAATTCATTCACTCTCTTAGCTGAGGTCAGCGCAGGCAGCAAAGCTGTCTTGAATGACAACGCTTTCAGAGATGCTTCAGAGGCCCATAGGGATCACTCACTAGGGCCTTGAGCTCCAATGGCAGTTTCCACTGGGGGTGGAGACACGCATCACCAGCCGTTGTCTCCTAACCCCTTGTAAGAAACGTTTCACAAGGGGGTGGGTGAAGACAGGTCTGTCGCCAAAACCCTCATGACAGGAGGAAACAGCTGTTGCATACATTAAAACAGTGGCATGAGACCCCCCTTTTCCACCAGATATTGTAGAAAGGAGAGAACCTCTCCCACTGCACCTGTCACGGGGTCCAGTCTCTTTTCCTCGTACCAACTTTGGGATCCCAACCACTTTGTAGCAAGCAATGGTGGATCCCGCTCTTGCCACTTGGATGGTCTTTGCCACCTGAGCAAGTGCTTTCTCCGTTATGCAGCCTCTGTGACTGGCTGGATGAAGCAGCTTGAGTGTCCCAGTGTCATGGAAGGCCAGAAAGGTGGGGGAGGGGGCGGGAAGGTTGAGGGGTTGTAGGATAGTGCTCTTTGGAAAATTTGTAATTTGCAATTTGTTTTTATTAAAACATTTTCAACATGTGCACACACACACAGCAATGAACTCCGCCGGGACATCCAGGGGGGGCTGTTGAACATAGCCCTTTCCCAGAGTGTAAGCCAGCTTCTGTGAGGGTCTGTCAGCACTCCTTGCTCCAGCCTGGGCCGCTCGGCTGTTGAGGGAGGGCCGGTGCTGCAGTGTTTTCGTCGAGGTAGTGTAACAGGTGGCTGAAGTGGCGGGGGCTGACGGTACTCTGCCCTGCCTGCGAACTCTCCTCCTTGCCGGGGCATTGTGGCAATGTACCTCGTCTCCTCTCTGGTTTGAAGAAGGCATAAGTGGCAGGTGATGGCTCAGCTGCACCGTCTCCTCTTCCAGCTTCTTGAAGCGCTGAGTCACAGAGGAGATGGACCCCCTCCTCCACTCCAGAGCTATGGGAGCCCGTCCGGAGCAAAGGGAGCCCAACACGCTCCACCGCCATGGCCAGCAGAGAGCCGGATGAAGCAGTGGGCTCATCTTCGCCACATAGCTCAATCTCGAACTCTGGTTCGCTCTTGTCGCAGCGGAGTGAGGCGCCACACAGCCAAAAATGGTCCCACCGCGGCGACTCCATCCACGGAGAAGTAAGATCAGTGAGCTGATTTCACCGTTGCTGAAGAGAAAAGGATGAGAGTAAATTTCAGTGGGCGATTGCGTGTGTATGGTTGGAGGAGAGTATTACCCATAGAGTCCAGTAGAGGGCGGAGCCTGTGTGAGATAGAACACGCTGGCTATACATGTTGACCAAGAGGATAATGTGGTGTGTACCACTCTGTCCTAACATCTTTCCATATATGAGTTTTTGAAAAGGGTGCTTTTACGAAAAAAAGGGTAACATTTAATACTTTTGGAGAACTCCTCATGCTGTCAATTGGTCATGGCTTGCTAGTTCTGCAATCAGCAGTGAAGTGAGCATGTCAAAAGTGTGATTTCTCTTTTAGCTGTATCTGTACTTGACAGCACAGCACAGCACAGCCATGCACCACATTTAGTTTGGAAAGTTATGACCAGCATAAGACTTTAAGCAGAATAATACACAACTCATCCAGTTGTACAATACTATCTGTGCACACTGTACTTCTGAACTGATCAAAGCCATTTGCATTTTATTGTAAGTCGAGAAAGAGCTGAATTCATCCTTTGACCTTCATAGAAACCATGATTTTCATTTACAAATCCTGTCATGTTTTTTTTAGCTTTTCTTCCTGTAACAGAACTATAACAGTGAGTGTGTTGATCAGTTGATGGCCTTCTACTCTGTTCTCTATTAGAAATTGTACACTTATTAATATCTGTGCTTGCCTGACAAAGGAAAATAGTAAATTGCATTGAGCTTAGAGAATAAGAGGGAGAGTGTTAGTATAAGAGGATGGAAGAGAATGGAGGAAAGAAACAAAAAGCAAAAGAAAAAAATGTTATAAAGAGTGGTGGCCATGGAAAGGGAGAGAAATAGGAAACAAGAGGGGAAAGAAACAGAGAGGACAAACAGAGAGTGAAGGATGAATTCCCAGGAGGCAGTGTTAAGTTGTATTGGTGTGTGAGCTTGTCACTAATAGTGTCCCTGCCATGGTTATGAGAGCTGGAAATACTTTGGTGCTAATAGACAGATTATGGAAAGAAACGAAGCATGTCTTGAAATCCTCTTAGCAAGACTTCACCTTTTTATTTATTTATTTCCTGCCATATTCCTTTCTTTCTTTCTCTCTTCCCCTCTCTACCTCGGTGGCCTTGGCATTGTCTCGTTGAGCGTTTCATGTTTTGTCTGACGCTTGGCGGTTAGTGTTGTCTCTCTCTCTCTCTCTCTCTCTCTCTCTCTCTCTCTCTCTCTCTCACTCTCTATCTTTTTCTGTCTCACACGTTTTCAAAAGGCACTTTATTTATTGTCCCGGGGGAGCACTACATTATGCATTAACCTGTTCAATTATGCATTCATTTATGCAGCCGTTGCCTTATGTAAATGCACTTTATGATTAAACAAATTGTTTCGCTGTTTGGCCGTGTGTTCCCCACATTGAGTGTTTGCCAGTGACATCATGCAGCAGTAGCAAGAGACTCCATGCCTCTAGTGTGTATGTGTGTGAGTCCTATTTGTGCCCTACTAAACTGGTGAAGGGGCCCTAGAGAGTGCAAGAACACACTGTGGGCTTTACAAACTGATACTAAACAGAACAGGGAAACAGAAAGGTTTCCTCAACTCCTGTCTTTGGTGGCCTTTGATCTAAAAGGCCAATTGGAGGCCAACTATTGAAAAGGATATATGTTGGTCCTTTACACTGCATTAAAACAAAGACATGAAGTATTGTAACCAATGGAGAGATTGTATGCATTGAAAAAGTTTTATGAATATAGAGAAAGCTGCATTTGAATGACACTATTTACTACTTTTTTAAATCAATGCAAACATTCAGAAAAGCCTTAATTAGATGAAGAGGGCAAGAGTCAAACAAAAATATAAAAGCTACCTCTCCAGCTACTAATGTCACCAGTTCCACCTTAAACTTTTTTCCTCAGTCTTTTGATTGCATTTGGGTACCACCTTAGATGTCCCTTCACTGCAATGGCTCTCTGATTGAATTCCACCTCACTTTATCAGGACCTTATCTGCCCAAAAGGGCTCCATAAGAATCATATATAATAATAATAATATTGAGCTAGTTTTGAATATTCACAGAATGGATTGATAATAAAAATCGTGCATCTTATCCACACCAATATTTGTAACAAAATGTACATAATGTACACTCTGATGAAATGTCAGCTGTGTAAGTCAACACAATAAACAAAAGGAATTTCTTGAAGAGGAGACAGAGAGGAACATGTTAATCTTTTGAACACATGCCCCTTAAACCTGCGGCAAGAGTGCAGGGTCAGTTTGACGTCACCATTAACATTTAGTACGGTTCATTTATGACTCTTGCTTTCTATAATTACACGCACGCCTTACAAACTTTTTCTGAAGTAGATCATTGCAGTATTTTGCATAAAGCATCAGAGGTTGTACTTTTCTTGGCTTCATTTTTGTTACGAAACAGTTAAATCATTATGGGTACCTCAGCCAGCCAATATTTGTACTTTCATGAGATCAACTGAGCGGATGTGTGCCAAAATATGAAAGCTGTATCACTGAGTCAAAAACATGCACTCATATAAGAATGCAGAACCCTGAAAAAACAACTAATTTAAAACAAATACCCTTAATAGGTAGTGTTACAATGTCAGGAGAGGCCTTGGAAGTCTCCTATTGACTAAAGACTAAGAGAGTTGCTCCAGACATCTTAATCACAGCTATATATAGCCTTTCCCCTATCTGACAAGAGAAATGAGCAGCCATTTAAGACAGATGAACTGTGTCTGGATGGCGGGTAGACTTATCTAAACCGCAGCCACACCTTTGATCTACTCCAGAATCTCCCATTGGTTTCCATCTGATACAGGCTATCTGATTTACTCACACCACTGAGGAATGAGAAATTGTAGAGGAGAAAAGATGAATGGAATATGAATTAAGACACCTTGACTACAGTCACTCTATTTTTCCTCTAGTTTTCCCCTTTTTTCTCCTCATATGCAGCCATTCCTCAATCATGTGGTTGTAACGCTGTGACTGCACACCGCTTCCCTCCACCACCTCTTTCCTCTTTCTCTCTCTTCACCTCTATCTCTCTCTCTCTCTCCCTGCCTCCTCCCTCGGTGCGCCTCGCTCTCGCTCCGTCTCTGCCGTGGTGTGAGTGAGTGATGGAGTTTTAGTGGACCCTGCGAGCGGCCCTGTGGTTTTTCAGTGCCACACTTCAGAAGCAGAGCATTAGCCCTCTGCATGCTTCAGGAGTTTGGCTTGGCAGAGCACCAGGCCCTAACTACCTCCTCTCCAGCACTCGCTGCTGCCAGTGCAGGCCAGACAAACTACCTAAGCCCCTTTCGCAATATACGTGAAATTATGCCCATGTCCCACTGTTTATATTTATATTCATTAACCTTTATAAGGACGTATGTGTGTTTTTATTACATTCATTTTCTGAGTGTATCCTGAGTTTATATTGGCTGTTTTGAAGGAAAGTGGGTCCCTATCTGCATAATATACTGTAAATCTTCATTATCCAAACCTCCATTCAGACTGTACAGAGTGAATGGTTGAAGGAACAAGCGTAATGAAGAGAATATGCACAGCAATGTAAAGTTATAGTCTGGTAATTTTGTGCATTAATAATGAAGCTACCTGGAACTTACATCTTAGAGCTACTGTATAAAATTACGTGAGCTTTATAAGAAACTTGGTCCTGGTGGAGTTACCGGACCAAAGGAAAAACGAGGAGTATAAAGACGGGATGATAAGGCTCGTGATGGTGTGTGATTCATGTAGTTTCACATGTGTGTACACTGGTGACTTCTGTGTGTGAGACCGAAAAACCTTTTTTTCAAACTGCCTGCAGCCTCTCGTGCTGTAACTGTAATTAAAGACAGATGAACTTTGAAAATCTGGTTTTATAACACTGCAGGTTCGTATTAGTATATGAGTGGTGGATAGAATCAAACATAAACATTCATTTATTATTTACCGCATATTAGTGAGGATTCTGTATGTGGTCAGAACTGCTGCTTTGACAATTCTGACATCCCGTCTGATTGCAGATATTTCTAAAGTCGATTTTATTTCATTTATTTATTGTTCAGTTTTATAAAACAGGGGCTTTGTAACTTTTTTAACCATGAACAAGAGGACATTTATTGTCACCCTTAGACCCTGGGTCATTAAAACAAACTAGAAGTCTTCTCAGTTGGGGACCCGCATGAAACGAGTCCCTGACATTTTTTGTCCTGGGACATATTTTAAAAAAACAGCTTTATAGTGACTGACGGTCTGACGGAAGACAGAGGGCGTCAGGAGTCACTACGGTAGACAGATAGCCTCAGGCTGTGCCACACACCGCCAGCACTGCCTCTCCTCGTTTGGGTCCGCTCGCACGTGTGTGTGTGTGTGTGTGTGTGTGCGTGCATGACTCTGTGCGTGATTCTGCAGATGTACAGCATATACTACATGTGTCAATACAAAACACATCTCTAAAGCTTGAATTTTAATTATGCTGCTTTATTAAATAGTAATCATTCAAATGCTACATTGGCATAATTTATTACATTTTTAATGAAGGACAGGGAAACATGCACACTCCACACATCATGTTCCAGTTAATTTCTAGACATTACATTTGGCTAATACACATTTGAAACAGCTCTCTGGTGGTGTTGCAACAGAATAATTTATCAAAACAAATGCTCCATTTTATGCTGTCCCTCAATTGAATGTGACCAGCACTAAAAGATGCAATACTTGGGCATGCAATATGCATGGTATTATGCTAATGCACAACACTTGCATTCATATATATCTGCATATGGGCCTATATGTGTATTTTTTATTATTAGTGTAGACTGATATCGAAATATTCACAATAAAAGCAGACTCAGCACCTGCCTTTTCCTGATTGCTTTTCATCAGCGAGATTGAAAACATATTAAAATGAGAGACTAGTGTAAAAGTAACACATACACAGAAGGACTTGATCAATCCAAATTCAGTGAACTGTCCAAGTGAATTCTGTGCTTTGAGAAGGAACCATTTTATCAGAATATGCAGCAATGCAAAAATATACTCAAGAATTATTGGAAACCTTTAAACTTCTTGCGCTGCACAGAGAGATTTCAAGTTTTTTTGTGCATGATTCCTCGCAGTTCAAATCAATCAAGTATTTCAATATGCGATTTTTCATGTGTAGTGATCTTAATATTTTATGGCTTCAATCACCTCCAGCAAGATTTTTTAGCAATGAGCCACAAGGTAATTTAAATATTTATATTGCTGCATTTGAATCAATCATTTAAATAGATGCAAATAACAGGAATCTATATCTGAACAGGAGCGACAACTTGGGAAAGTTTATCAATATCATTTTATCAAGTCAAACACTATACCTATATGCTATTTAATGCTGCTTAACTGAATGTTTAGTAGCACACACACACACACACACACACACACACACATATTGCAAACATTTAGTATGCTGGTGACACCTCAGCAGTCACATGCTTGGCTATATATCTATGATAATGGTTACTATGCTGATGATCAGAGCTATTTACTTTAAATGGGTCATTATCAGTGGAAGACTCTACCTTGTGATGGTGATGAGGGTTGTGACAGATATATTGCCAAGCAGGAATAGGTGGTGATGATGAGCCACAGAAGTGTACTACTATTCCAAGCTTTCATTCTCCTCTTGTGTCTCTCCACCTCATCGTCACTTCACCTCTTTGTCCTTTGGTTCAATTTTCGAATCACAAGTCAGGAGCAGTCAAGTGCTGCCATTCCGCCGCACAACGGCGTGTCTCGGAATACTAATAGAAGACAGTGAAAATGTATTAGTTACACAAAGTCTGCACTGTGTTTTTATTGAATTATGAAGAATTTATGATAGCAATTTGATCTGGTGTATCACTTTCAGCTCAGCTCTTGTTCTGCATGTTTAAGATATAGTGCAGCACTTGAGTATCTGTCTCTTTGGGGAGTTGGCGGGGAGCAAAGCATGCTGTGTGATGCTCTGCTCATCCCAATCACAGCTTTGAGTCTTCAAAGAAAATACGATGACTCAAATTCATATTTGACATGGTAATAATAAAACTACTTAAAACTATAAAGTCTCTCCCAATTCCCCCATTTTCATAAGCCTATGTTTATCTCCCCATTTTAATTAGTAAGTGGCATTAATTTCTGCTTTTGCTTTTATCACCAATCATTTACAAGCACAAGGATGATCATGTTAATATTACCGAATTATGGAATACATTCCCTAGGTTAATTAGGTTGTTCTTTTTAATTAGAATGTAATTGTGTGAATTGGTGTCTTTTCAAGGGGAAATGCAGGCAGTACAGACGGTGCAGACTTTTAATGTGGCTTAGACTGTAGGCAACAGTGCCCTCTAGATGTTAAAAAGGGAACCACATTAGTGTTACTGTGAGCTGAAACTGGCCTTTCTTAGTGTTATTAAGATGGTTTTGTGAACACTTTTGTGTGTTTTTTTGTGTCAATACGAGAAAAAAAAAGAACAAGAACAAAATGATTAAACAGAGAATCACTCATAATATTAGGAATATTTATTTTCAAGGTATTTTATTTGGACATACTTAAGATGTGAGGGAACAGAATATTCTCTGGATGTTTTGTAATGACAATCACCTTTGTGTAAAGTGTGCTTGTGTTGCAGGGCGGTCTTTCCACGGAACCGAAAAGACAAAATTTCCATTTTGCTTTAGAAATAGTTTGGCTCTTACACCGTCTTAAATCCATCTTAAAACTATTCTGGATATGTGTGATGGAAGTTGAATTCAGCCAGCTTGTGTGTGCATGTGTGCGTGCATGCATGTGAGAGAAAGAGAGAAAGAGAGAGAGAGAGGGGATGGCAATATGAAGTAAAATGAGGTTTCATGGTTTAAGCTTAAGGGTCAAATTAGGTTTTGGAAGTATTAAAGTTAGTTGATCATTAGAATTGGGTTTTAGGGTTAAAGTCAAACTAAGAATTCATTATCATCATTTTTTTATGACTGATTCAGATGTTTTAAGTGTAAACATCTTAAAATTTGTTTAAGTACAAAAACCTAGATGAATTAAATCAAATTTCTATTCTCCATCAGAATGACTTACCTGTAGGCAGTGTAGAAAAAGCTTTAAAATAACATTTAGACCATAATGTAAGGAGACAAAAATTACAAAAATGGAGCCTTGTTCAGGTAGGCACAGATGTTCCATACACCCTCCAATCATGTATGTCCATGATCCGTCTCTCACAATAGGTGATTGACATTTTGCGCTCATTCAGGCTGCATACAACAGCTCTGAGCTCTGCATCCTTGCCGCCACACTGCTCTCTTCTTTCAAACACAGAACTCCCTTCACCTCCCCAGATCCTTTCTGTACTAGCATGTGGTTGTAGGTCAATTTTGTATGTTTCTTTAATATGTACATGTGCATATTGTTGCACAAAATGGTTAAAACTTGACATGAGTGGCCTTAAAGCTTTAAGCTTTAAATGGTTAAATAAAGTGAAATTTTATGATTTAAAAACATACCTAGTCTTTCTATAAAAGACTGTGTAGACATGTTTGTAAGGTAAAGATGGAGGTTTAAGAGGAACATACAGTATGTGGTCAACAGAAGGTCCTCACACGTTTTGTGTCTATGCATGTGTGGGTGTTTTTTTTCTTATCTTCATCTGTCTATCTGTATACCTTTGTGGTTTTGCCTACAACTTACACACATCTGCTACCAACTTAATCATTCAGTGCAGCCTCTCTACCTCCATCACAGCCACAAACAGCAAACATAGCAGGCCACAGGTAAACAGCTATCTCGAGGCCAATCCCTCACATGGGGTAAGGCAATTACAAACTCTGCATGTCACCCCGCCATGCCACTTACACACACACACACACACACATCTATGCACACGCTCGGAGACACGCCCCTCAGTCTCGAACCACCCTGCACTCTTTCTCACTATTTCATCTCTCTCTCATTCCCTCTCCCTCCCTCTCTGCATGTCACTCTCTGTCACTCGCCTTGTGCAAAATTGCACTGAGGCGAGCTGCCACAGTATTGAGGAATAGTGTCATATACTGGCAATTTCCTCCCTAGGTGTCAGGCATACTTTACCTTAATATGTCTGCAGCGACTCTTAATAAAACAGTCTTGTCTATATACATATCTCTACCACAGCCTGGCCTGTGCCACACTGCACACGGCACTCAATAGCATGCTGTTAAATATTTACCTCTGCTGAATGTCAATGGAGGAGGAGTAGGTGGAGAGGAGGAGAGGAGACAGAGGAGAGAAATGGAAAAATGTGTCCCCGGTTGGTGTTTTAGCTGTCTGGATCTGTTGCAAGGCAGTCTGGGAGAAATTCCATATCAGCCAGCGGAATGTTTTAGGATATCGTGACGCCATATCAATGTAGTCGCTTACTTGAGTGGGGGGGAAAAAAAAGATGGTGAGAATTGGAAATTGAAAAATAGTTGAATATTTGTGAGTCAGACAAGAAAGAGGAAATATTTGGATGCGTAGAAATTTACTGTGCCTGTTTGTCTTGTGTTCATGATCTTCAAACCATGTGTATTGTGTCAGACCTCAGTGTACTGACAAGTCTCTGACTCAAAAATGAACAGTACTGTAGGTCCCCTACAGAGATCCTGGGCAAAAGTTATCAACACTAAGCAAGCATGACTGTTGTGGGTTGGGAATAAGCCATGTATTGCATGATTTCACTGCTAACCATAGGTCCTCCACATAGTTTGTGTTTTTATTTTTACATCCCACATTTGCAGAGCTGTATTTTGTTTGCAGTTTCTAAGGATAGTCTCGAAACCACAGTGAAAAAAAAGTCAGAACTGCAGGGAGGAGGGACACAAATAGACATTTGACACTTGACCTTAACTTCCAAGGTTCTGACAGGCATGTTGGATGTCACCAATCTCAGATTTATCTGAGTTTATGTCTTGTTTTAGCTGGACTCTCTGGCTTTCTTCAGTGCTGTCACATGCAGAGAACTGATAAGAATGCAATATACAATGTGTGTTATATTTTAGTAAGATAACACAAGCAGTGCTGGGTATGTGTCTTAGCTTTCAGAGAACTGGTAAGCTGAAATAATCCTGCTTTACATACAGTAGTTATCCTGGATAATCACTAATACTGTGAATTATCAATCCATTCTGAGTATTTACTGAACATTAGCCACATGAAAATTTCTAGCGTCCATCCCCTCGAACTTTATCACTGAGCAGCAGTATTCAATTGAGTGGAAGTTAGAAAAGTATCTCATGGATGTTAACTATGTGGCAGGTGATCCTGATAATAATCATGAGCTTGAAGGAAGGAAAGCTAACATCTCCTTTAAGTGCAGATCCTCCATCTCAGACTTAGAGGCAGAAATACTCTCAGTGAGGGGAAACAGAAAAAAAGGAAGAAAAACGGCGGCTGGGTTTTTAATGACTTTCTGCACATTAGAATAATCTGTCATTTCAATTAGCGGGATTGTCATCTATGAGATGTCTCCTGCTGCACCCACACATAGACACACCCACGTGTGCGCACACACGCACACACACACACACATACCACACATACCTATACCTTGAGGTTGTCATCTGTACCCCTCATGGGAGAGAAGCAGGGGTGTCAAAGCAACCCCCCCACCCCCACCCCACCCACCATCACCACCACCACCACAACTACACACACACCATCTCTAAAAAACAAAGCGAGGTTTCAAGGGAAATTGCTTGACAGCAGCTTAAAAGCCAGTCAGGAATAACTTATCAGGCGAGGGCTGCCATCGTGCCTCGCGGGGTCATTTCATTACGATTACCTTACCCTCCTTAACTCAAAGAGAGTGAAGAGAGAGAATGAGTAAGAGAGAGGGGGTGGGGGGGTGGTGGTGGTTGGGTGCAGGTGGTAGTGGTGGTGGTGATGGCAGGGAGGGGGTAAACTCTTCAAGAAAGATAGATAGAAAGGAAGTCGAAGTTTCAGGAAATGCTTAACTTTTACTTTTCTTCTTTCTCACTCTCTGGTTTTTAAACTTGTCTCAGTAATGAGCTTACATCTCTTTTTTCTGCTCCTCACCATATACAGTATGTCATCTGCTGTTTCCTCTCTCCTCCAGGTATTATGGGATGTTTCAGAAACCCAAGCTGTAGAAATTAAAAAAAGAAAGAAAGAAAGAAAGAAAGGTGAACAGTTTATTTGTTTCCTTATATTGTCTGGTTTTTAAGGTCAACATTTATATACAGTGGAACATATTTGACCCAAGACCTTATTTCCCTGAGGAGCTTTTGCAGTGTGTGCAACAACAGGGATTTCAAACAGAGAAATATAACTTGCCCTCATGTCCACTGCAGTAACTTCATTAAACTTTTTTTTGTTTATTGAGGATTACTTGACCCACTTTTAAGCTGTTATTACTTCTATCTAATTATGTTTTCTAGGGTAAGGAAGTATGTATTTCTTTTTTTTTCTTCTTCTTTTGTACCTCAAGGCAATTAAGTGGCTTCCAGAAAATAAGGCAGTATGGCATGTAGGGATGATGTTATGATTGCTAATTATGCTCTGATGCGGCCCTGAGAAATGCTCTGTGCTCTGGCTTTTGTCCGGCCGGCTTTGCCAGGCCCAGATAATATTTATGAAATGTAGACATTCTTGGGGCTAAGGCAGAGTCTTTATAATGGGAGACAGATGGGGTCTGCTTCGGATTAAGAACATCGACTCCACTATCTGTGGGAACACCTTCTCTCCCCGTGTGTGTGCACTTAAATTTACGCGCATGTATGCCTGAGTGCATTTGCATCTGTGTGTATGCGCGCCGAGATGCTCGCTCATGTGTGAATATGTGCGTGTGTGTGAACGCAATTGTCTTTGACAGCTGCAGCGTAGTTATTTTTTAATGCATTTCTGGGTTATGATAACCATCGCACAGTCTGCTCCTTCCAATGGCTTATATATCTGACAGTGGAAATGGGAATAATAGTACAAAAACGCTTCTCAATAACAACAAAAAATCCCTTACAATTACATAGCTGGAATTCATTTGAGCCAGAACTTTGTTATTGCCAACAACCAAAGCTATGTTTCCTAGTAAATGTTTCTCCAATCCTGATTCATCAGAACCAATGAACCTACAGTACCTAGTTGAGATGAAGAGATATGCAATACAAAGGCAAATTGCAGATAATATTCCCCTGACAAACAACACTATACACTATAGTGTATTGTTTACACTGCTAACATGCCATCCTAATGACATCAAACTAACACTCTAATGATAGCATGATAACTCCAAATGCGCAAATGATCTTTAGACTAGTTCAGCAGGCAAAATGTTCTATCTGTGTATCGTTTGCAGTTATTTAGATTTAATTATAATGATGTAATTCCCAGAAAGGGTAAAAGCAAGTAAAGGCATCGTGTAATGTTTGGTGCCATGATCGAACTGTATTATGTTCATTAGATTCCAGAGTAGCCATAAAATCAGATGAAGGATCCATATAGGTGTTTTCTCCTGGCACTGATGATAATGACAGCGCGTTATGGCTGCCTATCACTCTTTCTCCTTCTTTATCTCTGTGCTTTTTCTGTTCTTTTCCCCGCTCTGTGCCTGCATGTCTCCCTCTTTCTCACCTCTCCCTCTTTTCTTTTTCCTTTCTTTTCCACTTCCTCTGACTCTCTTTCTTCTACTCCGTTCCCTCTTTCTTTTCCTTCCTCTTTCAATCTCTGCTTCTCAAACACCTCCCTTCCTCTGGAGCGAGGGTTGACAGGATAAGAAACATGTTTCAATAAGACAGGGAAAGGAAGGATTGATAGTGAGACAAAGGAAGGCTTTACTGCAGTATATATATATATGAAAACACGTGTGCACGTACAGTATATGTGTGTATGAGAGTAATCTGACATGCACGTGCTCCTGTCTGAGCTGGTCTTTCAGCTAGAAGAGACAGAAAATGGAGTAAAACTTGGATGATTGCATTACCATTGAACGAGGCTCAGATTCGACCAGCAAAACACTGCTTCCATGAAATACGTTGGCTGAAATTCATAAAGACACTAACACTCTAGACCTGAGCAAAGGAAATCAATGTTTTTGAAAATATTTTCTGTTGTTTTAACTACTTTAGGAGTGCTGGACTTCACTTTTCTTACACTTCAAGATCCTAAAAACTCAAAACCTCTCGTCTCAGTAAATTTAAACAAACCACACATGTTCGTGTCTTCAGCTTCTCTGCTGCAAAGTGACTGCTTTAATATGCATTTCTAAGACACAAATCTCCAGCTGGTAGTTTCAAAGACAAGAGAAACAAGGTTGAATCGAGTCTCTCTTGCCCCATATTAATACTCATCCTTCGCCAAAATGAGCAGATGGAAATTAAGTGAATCTATTGAGGCCATATTAGTCCCATTTGGGTAAGTGTCATTGAAAAGATAGTGAACGGAGCTAAGTCGAATGACACTTTCAGCTCAATGAATTAGGCACAGTTAAGGATTAGCCCACAATGGAGGTCAATTGATTAACAGTGTTAAATGTTAAAGTTTGAATAAAGAGAACACAGAGGGAAAGCGAGGAGGGGGGCGCAGATGAAACTTGAGAAGCCTTTGTTTTTTTTTCCTTCCTATCACAGGTCAGGTTTGCATAATCTTACTTTACCAACTAGTATGTTTTCTCCCCTGTTGAGACTCTCTTCCTGGAGTATCAAAGCCTTGGATCTTCCCTCTTTCATCCTTCCTTCCTTCTCTCCTTCTAGCCCTTTATTCTTCTCCCCCTCCGCCATATCTTTCCTGTCATATCCCATCTTTTGTCGTTTGCCTGGTTTCATCCCCCAACAATGGGGGTGAAAATTACATTTTAGCTGGAACGTTTCATGTTGCAAAGCACCAGCCGGTGTAATCTTTTTTGCAGAGGTGAAAACATCAGGCTGCATTTGCTGCACTTCATGTATGTAAATCAGAACAGTGATGCACACCTTCTGAGGCCGGCTAGACGATGTGTTTAGACTGCTTAGAGAGACTGATACAATGTAAGCTCTCAGTGTGTGTGCGTACGAGTGTGTGGTTTTGACTGTGCATGTGTGTGTGTGTGTGTGCGTAGGCCTGTGTTTATACCCTTTAGTGACAGCTTCAACATAATCTGGGCTTGCACTACAGGCATGGTGGGATGATACTTCAAAGTAAGTACCTGCTAACAGACATTAGTCCATGTAAACAGGGCATACTCTACCTAAGCTGGGTGTGTGGTGTGACGTGTGTGTGTTGGCACATATATCTTGTTTGCGTGCATGTGTGTATGTGCAATGGCATATTAATGTAATTATAAACTGTTGTGTGGTGTAGGTCTATGTCAGTGTGTGCAGTTGTAAAATTATGTCATGCTGTGCCGGACGTTTTGTGTGTATGTACGAGTGCTGTATGTGTGAGTGTGTGTTTGCATGTCATATTGCCTCTGCGGTGGCAGGTGAGGGAGTCAAATGTAATGAGGCTGTCTCCCTTATGGTTTAAACATGAGTATGGAAAGATGGAGACAGGGAGAGAGAATCAGTTTAGTTTCTGGAGGCACAGAAACACAGAGGGACTGAGCCTTCAACTGCGGAACAGTTTACCACATTTTACTGCGAGGAAAACCCTGTGGTAAAAAAGATGCATTTTTATATCTTTGCATGGATTCATTTTACAGACTGTTTATAGCCTGTGTTGGAGGGCATGGGGCATAAAAAGCAACACAACAACAAATAAAAACAACTCAAACTGGATATACTGTAAAGGAAAGAGGTCCATTAAGATGGTTTGGTGTACAAACCACAGGACTTCAGAGAAAGTGCTTCGCATCCGGAGTGTTTTTTGGCTTTAAAAATAAACCTAGTTAGAGTTGTTAGGGTTAGGAAGGAGAGTGGTTTGATAGAATATTGAAAAAGTCGTGTCACTCTTCAAGTCTGTGCTGGCTTTTTCAATATTTAAACAATACCACAATCTTTCATTAACCTTAATCGATTGCTTTAAATGACCTAATCATAACCACGAAAAATGAATTATGCTTTAGTTGCAGATAGTAGGGCAATGAAATGAAATTATAGTGACAGTGAACATTTTGCATTAAACATTTTGGAGATACGTATAAATGTTTAATCACTATAGTGATAAAAAATGTAATCCAAACAGCATGTTTCTTGCAAAATGTGTTTAAAAAAGTGAAAGTTAGTTGTATATGAATGTAGTTTTTAGGGGACAAAAATATGGCAAAATACAGCTAATCTGTCCAATGTAGTATGAAGAATTTTCACAAATCAAGTCAACAAGAAACACAATCCTGAATAATGAGTAATGATGAGTAACTGGATCAGAAACAAATCAAATGATCTCATCCCGCTGTCATTTATTTTCATTTTATTTCATTTAATTTATTTTCACTTTTTGTGTTGAGAAAATGAAATATAAAGGCTCAATATGATTCACTGACTTAGATTATAAGTTAAGACACATAACCTCCAAGTTCAACACCTTTACCCTACTTCCCAGTGTTGCAGACAGGATATATATCAAGTGGACTTATAAAACACCATTATCACACCTTGGGATGCATTGATGGTTACCTAACCTGCCCAAACCAGCCAATTCATCCCTCACCACATCACCACAGCAGATGTTTTTTTTTTCACTCATAGAAATGAGAAAGCAGATGGGAAGAAGGTGTAAAAAAAAAAAAAATTACAGCGCAGACATCATTCCCACACTGAGACCTTTTTTATGATTTGCCTTTGTGTGTGACTTCCATCCAACATACTTTTGCACTTTCTCCTTTCAGTCCCTCCTCTGTTCTTCTTTTCTGTCACTTCTCGCTTCCCTCCGTGTCCCGGCTCGTCCCTTATCACTGCATGTTGAACACAGACTGTGGGACTCCTCTCCCTTTCTCTGTCCTCCCTCTCTCTTTTCCCTCCTCTATCCTGCCAAGACAATAGGCGGGCAGGATAACCCCTTACTCTAGAATTAATTATCTGCCCCTTTAATTCTGGGCCACGCTGATTAGCTCTGTATGTAAAATGGAGTCCATATTAACATAATATTTGGCTATCTCCTCTAAGCTGAGGTCCCTTGACCTTTTCAGCCTCCTAAGTCTCTCTCTCTCTCTCTCTCTGTCATCTTTTACTCTCAGGAGGTACCTGACAGTCCCAGCCTATGAATGTGATTTGAAGGGGTAAATTAGATTTTGCTTCTCTCTCTCTCTTTCTCTCACGTTTCCCATCCCTCCCTCCTCTGTATGTGTATGAAACTAACGACAGTTCATTTCGAGGCCCGGGTATAATTATGTGTGCTTTTTTTCTCTATCATTGACTTGCTCTGATGGCAAGGCTGATATGCTGTGTTAATATAAACGTTTAGCCGGGTTATTATGAGCCCTGAGAGTCGTAAAGGACAGCCAACCTGCACGCTGATTGTCTCCCATACAGGAAGTCCACCTTCACTGTCGCCGGCTATTCTTCCCTTTATCGCTGTCCCCCGTCTCTCTGTTCTTCTATTTATCGCTATCTTGTGTCTTTTTCTATCCTTGTCTATGCCCGATGTAACGTGTCCCTGGCAGAATTAGAGAGACTGCAGAGTGCTTTAAAATCAACTTTCTCAAATGGTCATGACTTAAGGTGGCTGCTGTTGGACTTGTGATAATGTCATTTGTGGAAATGAGCATTGGTGTATTGCCTGAGATCAGGCGAGCTGACGTGCCATCATGGCATATTCAGGAACAGGAAAAAATCCAGCACAGATACTCTTTAAGTGTTAGATATTCCTTTATGATGTTTGATGTACACACAGAGAAATGCAATCCTCACATTTTAGAGGCTGGAATCAGCAAATGTTTGGTATTTTTGCTCGATAAATAACTTGATTAATCGCCTATCAAAACTGTTGTTGACTAACTTCTGCCCATCACCTTCTTCATTAATTGACAAATTTTTTCACCACGGGTTCAGTGAATGCTGTTACATTGTTGGCATACTTTCCTACCTTTGTTTGGCGTATCCACCCATCACTCACATAGCAGTAGGTTATATGTGTTTATGATCGTTTAACATTGTCAGTGGAGGCATTGTCTGTGTTTTCTAAAAGATTGCATACCTGACATTGCTGTCGTACAGCGGGGCATTACGTTGTGGTGGGAAGCACCTTCCAAAGATTGAAAGTCAGCTGAACAGCTGCTTCTTTATTAGAAAAGCTTGCTAACTTCATAGTGTTGTTTTTTTTTAATCCAGTGTGTACTTATTGTTTATTATCTGGATTTGATTATCCATCCATAAACACTAGCTTGTGATTGCAATGTTTTGTTTTGTTTTTTGGGCTGTCTGAGCTTTACACCAGTACTTGAACGCATAAAACGGGCTTGACCTTCAGATACAGACCTGGAATCGGAGAATGCTGTTAAGCCATTTATCAATTAGTCAACTTAATATTGGCATGTTTGCCACTATGTTTGATTTTATTGTCTTTTTTTTTTTTTTTACATATTTGCTCATTGACCTTGACAGCAGTTGACAAAACAATCTCCACTCAAAGTCCACTTACCGTACTCGATTTTAGCTTATCTGTAATACAATTTACCTCGGTTTTAACATCAGTGCATGCTTTTATCTGTTGATGCAATGACCCACTTTTAAGTTTCACTCCAATGTATTTAAAAATCTTTTATATTTTTTTGTGAACATTATTAAATGCCTCTGGCAACCCTCTTACAGAAAAGTATTACAGTCTCCCTGGAGATTCAGTTTCTCTTGAACGGCCCAATGGTCCAGAATGAGGACAAATACAAAATGTTGGACAAATAGTTGTTTTGGTTATACTGTATGTACAAATGGAGCTTACATCAAACTGCACACACAACCACACTTAAAGCTTTTTACACCACTCACTCTGTCACCGCTCACTCACACAGAATTAGCAAGCTGTTACAGCATCCACAGTATCAGCCAAGGAAATAGGACTTTAATTGCCCAGTAGTGTGTGGGAGATTGGCTGTGTGTGTGTACGGCTGCACTTTCTTCCTCCTCCTCCTCAAGCCATTAGATATGGTGTGTGTTGTTTCAGCTCTGGGCAGGTAAATAGTCAGAGGGACATTAGTTTCCAATCAGCCTGCACTATATCACCTAGAAGTTTAATTAATTTCAATCCATAGGGCAATGCAGTGTATGGAAAGTCTGCTTTTACATATGCGTGTGTGTGTGTGTGTGTTTGTGTGTGTCTGTTTCCATTTGGACTCCCTTATAACCCGTTCACGGTCAGGGTGTCTAAAACTGCTGGAAAGGTCAGCACATAATCACTCTCTTTAGCCTGCCTCACATTTTAATTGACTCTCTCCCACACGCTCTCCCCACACACACAAACACACACATGTACTGTACACACACACACACACACACACACACACTCCCCCATCATTATGGTGGGTATGGATCCCAGTATGAATTGATGATCTCCTATCTAAAACCTAATCACTCTGCAGGACCTTAGGGAGGCTCAGTGATCCGTTTCCCTCTACTACTCCACAGGAAACTCACACTCACACGCTGAGCCTGTTGATGAGTAGAAAATGAGCATTCTACCTGGTTTAATATTGTAGTTCATCACAAAGTCCTGTGGAATATTG
Source organism: Scomberomorus guttatus (assembly GCA_038419695.1). NCBI lineage: Eukaryota > Metazoa > Chordata > Actinopteri > Scombriformes > Scombridae > Scomberomorus > Scomberomorus guttatus. The sequence continues at coordinate 12,517,949 of CM076464.1, forward strand.
AAACGGACATAAAATGGCACTGGGAGACAGGCATCAAGACTGGAGAGATTGGTGGAAGTGAAGGATTAATAGTAGCATGCAGAGGCAAATTTAGATCAAAAATTCCATGATGATTTGCCTCTTATTGGCAAGTAATCATAAGTAATGACTGCATATAGATATAAGATCTGTGAGGTAATGTGACAGAAAGACTGACGTGCAGATATGTAGATCACGAGTTGGCTTTGATCATCCATGTTAAAGGATGAGCGATTTGTTAAACCAACAAAGGACAGATTTATGAAAAGAATTATATTTATTCACTAAATTTGTGACAAAAACGCGCATTCACTGATTAAGAATGAACATTTTTTTGTAGGTTCTTGTATTCAACACATTGCAGGTCATTCTGTGGTGAAAACGGCCACGTTCACCACCACTTTACTTGCAGAAGACGAGGATCTTTGTCCTTCCAGGCTAAAGCTGCTACTGTTTACAATGGTCTCTTGTGTGTTCAATGCAGAGTTGGCTCGCAAGGGAGTCAAGTATGGCTCATCATCATTATACTTTACTGGCAGACGCAACGGGAGAATCAATTAGGCCAGAAAAAGAGAAAAGATACACCAGCGAAGGTAGAAAATGAGGGTGAACATGTGGTATGTGTTGGCTTTGTGGGTTCTGAGGATGGACAAAGGACTTTTGAGTGACAGTGAACTTGGCTATTTTCTGTTTGACAAGTTAACTACACAAATGAACCATTTATAAATGACAAATGTATAATTTAATTAATCATTACTCTGATAGGGGTCAGTATGGTCCAAAAAAAGTAATTTCTCTCTCTTTCTGTTGAGTGGAAGAAAGAACCATCAGGGGAAATTCATTTTAAAATGACATAGTGCGCCTTTAAACCCTGTAACAACAACATATAGATCAATCATGATTATTGTTTTTTCTATGCTTAGTTGTTAAGATGATTGAGATGCAGACAGAATTATGGAGACCCAGATATATAGACAGACTATGGGTGGCAGCTATTCAAACATCTACATAATGCCCATTGATGCACCATTTCCTGAAGGAGCGAGACAGGACCTCTACATACGCACACACACACACACACACACACACACACAAACAAAACGGCAGTAACACAGGCCTGCTTTTGTCTCAGCCTTTTCGAAGTGGAGAAAAGGGGAGTGTGAAAATGAGTGAGCGAGAGAAAAGAAGCCCAGGATGAGGTGTGTTATTCAGTCTCGCCACAGGGGGTTAGGACAACTAGGAGACCAGGAGAGTCTGCCCATTGTCCACACATGCCACACACAAACACACGTGCACACACACCGGACAGAAAGCAGGCTCCGCCACGGCAAAAACCCAATATGTTGCAACATTTGTCAAAGAAAAGTGAAAATGAGTGTAAATTGAGGTTATTTTCTCCACCTCTCCCTCACTACCTCACACTTGTTATCCAGTCACCCTCAGCTGTGACGGGGGGTTCATTCTACACCCCTTTCAATGTCTGAGGTTCAGCACAGACATATGCAGGTGCCACCAGAAATGTAAGTAAGGAACAGTGAGCTGGAATTACTTTTTGCTCAACTTACTTCCATTCTGACACAGATTTCTCATCCAAAGTTCAAATAAAGCAGCCAATCGCCAGCTTTAGATCATCCCTGTTTGCATGGTACATATTAGATTAGTCTATTCTCTCTGACCACCAGGCTGCACCACTGCTACCAGAGGTATACAATATAGTGCCATTGATCAATGACCATTGATCCATGACCAACATGTTAGATTGTTTAACAACAATGACACCAGCATGTAAGAGTGAACTGTTAATCATAGATTGTCTATTTCAGTCACATTTGTGAGGATGCTCAATTTTTAATGTCTTAATCTCTACAGGACAGGCTAGTGGCACATTCATTACTGTAAGCAGTTGTACAATCAAATTTGATCTTGTGGATTTTATTTTTTTATCGGTCTCTGCCATAGCCCTACATTAAAGACCAATCTGCCTGCTCAGGAAACATATAATCATTATAAATAACAATATATTTCCATTGTAAGTTTAATACTATACCCAAGAAATGTTTTAAATGTAGTTTGAGTAAAGAAATGGCTTATTAATGTATTTTCACATTTTTAATTTTGATAGAAACATCGTGGAGTGTCCTTGTCTCAGCTGCTTAGGAATAACACAGTCGCTTGCCAAAGTGTTTGTGGCACCATTTTATTCCACTTTTAAGACAGTCAAATAAAACCCCCTCTTGGCAACAACCCCTGTGAAAGAAAATGCCAGGTTTTGCTTGTTGGATTTGGCTGTTCACACACTGCTACAAATGTGTAAATTTATACGTCTGACAACTGATTTAGCACCAACCACATAGGTAAAGGACCAATCAGTCTTTGAAATTTGTCTCAGTTTGTTCAGTTTACTTTCATTGCTTTCCATTTCTGGCATTGGTGACACTGTTATATTCCTTCACTACAACTTGAGATATTTTGCATTCAACAGCAACTCCAGATGAGTAATAACTATGAATAAGAAGCCTACTGTACAATTGATTTTGGCACTGTTGCATTTAAAACACTGATGAGACAGGAGCTGGCATCTTGCATCAATGCACTGCTTGTTAGATTTTCTATAATAAAACAAGTAGCATAGACATTCTTAGCAGTTACTGTATGTTAGACAATATTTATACAAATTTTATCTCAAAGTAGATTCTCATAACATGGAAAAAAAGATCTAAAATGATGAATATGAGAAACATTCTCAGCAAAAGATTCGATCTAAAACCATAAAGTGTTCAGGCTTGGAGGAGTTCTCACTCTTACACACCTCACTGTCACTCTCCCCATGAGAACCAACACTACAACCAAAATACTGCACCTGTTGGTTATGGGAACAAACACAACCACACCATGATTCATTACAACATTGATTAGTTCTCATAGCTTTGGTCTCTTTATTTCACACGTCATTCTGTGGTAACGCCACAATGGACAGATCCAAACTGTGATTGAGGCTCTGCTTTTTGGAGGATGTTGATGGTGAGATGATGAGAGTATTGAACCAGAAGAGAAGCAAAGCAGTTGTCTGGTGTTACATGACTAATACAATTCACACACATTCCAGTTAATACACGAAGATGTGCTGTGCAGGCTGTTTGTATTTTGACCTGCTCTGGCTTTACAAGTAGAAATAAAATAATTTTGTGCTCCATTACTGCTCAAAATCCTATATTGCAACTCCGAAAAAACATTATTTGTAGATTTTGTTCTTGCGCAGACTTGTGTAGAGGTCAAAAAGAATCCAGAAGTAGCTGATGCACAGTTGTTTACGATACATGATACAGTTTATCTAGGCCTGAGCATATTTAATAGTGTACTGATTTTTGTGTCATTGATAGTCATCTTTCAAGATGAGTCTTTAAAACAGGTTTTTTGCTCTCTGCCCTGTCAGAATTCAGTCGAAACCAAGTGTGCAAAAATATTGGGAATGTGTGTTTTTTCCCAGAGACAGACTGATCAAGGGATTCCACTTGAAAGCTTCGATTCTTTATTGATTTCACCTTTTTAAACTGCTTCTCTCTTGGGGATGAGATTCTGATTATGAGAAAGACACGGGTTAAAAAAGGATTTGCAAATTGACACATGGATTGTGAAAAACTGTATGGAAGTCATTATTAAAATGCCATTCCTAATATTTTGTACACTCAGTGTTTATTAGTGAAGCTGAGGTCCTAATTTTAACTGTCTTCACGCATACATCATATTACAAGACACAAGCTCTCTTTTCCTTTTGGTGTAAGATACCCAGTACAAAGTGGGGACATGTAACACATCTGGTTGCTTTGAAAAAAAAGTTGATATGGGTTGATGATGATATAGAGAACTACAGTAGAAACTGTCATCATTTGTTCTTTGTGTAGCAGCTTCCAGTCTCACAAACTCCAAACCAGAGGCTCTCCATTTGTCTCCAAGCATTTTGATCATTCGGCTTTATCAGTTTCAAAGACAATATTGCAAGAACGTGTCACAGGAGCTAGGCAATTGTGACACTTGGGAGAGAAAAGATAGAGCTCTGATGAAGGTGTTCGATGTTGTTTGTCTGTCTGTTTGTGTTCTCATTCTGTGCTTTGCTGGTGGTTTATTCCAGCTGGTCCAATGCTTTAACTAGGTGAATGCAATTTGTAAGTGTTGACTTCTGTCAGGTAAGTTTTTGTGTGCTTTCACTAAGTAAGAAAGATGTCTTTGAGCTGCAGCTATGTAGATTTAAACCTCAACAATAAATTATTTTTATTTTCCATAAATTATTGAAGGAAGCGTAGCAGAAGAAATGTTACATTTGTTGATTCTGTATGTGACAAATTGACAATTTTAGTGTTATTTTACAATGTACATGTACATTAATATTTACCACATACTTATGTTCTGTCACATTATTAAATTCTATTATTAGATTGAAAGCAAACTGCTTGCAGGAGGGACACAAAATCGCTGCTGAAGATTAGTCTGTGACATTATGGGAAAAGAAAATGTGACCACTACAACCCAAGTCCTCATCATTTCACATTATGACTGTCACTTAAACTGATGCGCAGCCATTGGCTGGGCAAATGTTCCATAATGTGCTTAACTGTAATGTGTTCATTACAGGTTGATTTGTGAGAGATGGAAATGAGGAGAGGAAATCATGTTCAGAGAGAGACCAAACTGAGATGCTCAAGAGGAGGAAAATGGTGATCAATCAATCAATCAAACTTAAACATGAGTTTGAATAAAAACATTTAAATGAATAAAGTATAATGTAATAAAACTAATAATAAAATAAGAGATAAGAAATAATAGTAAAAGTGCAAGTTGAAATAAACATGCACTAGATAAAAGCTGGGCTAAAAAGGTGTGTTTTAAGTTTATTTTTAAAGATATCCACACTCTCTGCCTCTCTCAGGTCTTCCGGCAGTCCATCCCACAGGCTGGGGCCTTAGTGGCTAGAAGCATTCCGGATGTGGGCATCAAAGGTCTAATTAGAGTCTAGGCACCCAGGTTTTTAGCCTGGTGCTTGGAACTGAGTGCCAGTGACTTCAGTTTAGAGGTCAGTTTCTGTCTCTGTGCATCTGCTCCAATGACGAGTAGCTCTGTTTTATCCTGGTTGAGCTGAAGGAAGTTCTGAGCCATCCAAGCATTAATGTCTAAAATACACTTGTGGAGAGCATCTATAGGGCTTGTGTCATCAGGAGACACAGAAATATAGAGTTGAGTATCATCGGCGTAATTGTGAAAATTGATGCCATGCCTCCTGATGACACTGCCAAGGGGCAGCATATAAAGACCAGAAAAGACTGGACCTAGGATTGAGGCTTGTGGTATGCCACAGTTGATGACATATTTCTTAGAGGAGTGTTCATCGAGGGCAACAAAAAATTCTCTACCTGTGAGGTAAGATGTAAACCACTTAAGAACAGTGCCAGAGAGGCCCACACATTTATGTAGTCTATGAGAATACGGTGGTTGACTGTATCAAATGCTGTACTCAGGTCAAGGAGAACGATGGAGAGTTTTTTGTGTCTAGGTTAATTCTAACGTCATTCACAACCTTGACCAAGGCCGTTTCTGTGCTGTGATGGGCCTGAAAACCTGACAAAAATGTAGATTGAGGTAAGAAAATCATTTATCTGCTTAAAAACTAATTTTAAAACTAAAAAATGGAAGTTTAGAAATTGGTCTAAAATTGCTGAGGACAAATGAGTCAAGGTTGTTTTTCTTCAGGAGAGGTTTTACCACAGCAGCCTTAAGTGTGGTTGGAAAAATACCTGTCTGTAAAGAATAGTTAATGACAGCTTGAATCTCATGAAATAAACAGTTAAAAATTGTTTTAAAAAAGGTGGTGGGGATGGGCTCAAGAGGACAAGTGGAGGGCTTCAGCTTTGATACTACCTTCAGGACCATTTCAGCATCAACCTGGGCAAAAGACTCTAGGGTTACCTCACATAGTGAGGTATGGGATTCTGGTATCATTCCTTAGCTGAGTAATACCAGACCTGCTGGTGGTTATCTTATCCCTGAAGTATGCTGCAAACTCTTCACATCTGGATGTGGAGGAAAGATCACTGGAATCTAAGAGGACAGGGTTAATCAGATGGTCAGTTGTTGAGAAGAGGATTTTTGGATTATTCTGATTATCACTGATCAGTTTGGAGAAATGAGCTTCTTTAGCATTTCTGATTGCCTTATTGAACACACCAAGATGCTCCTGGAAAATGTCATGGTGGACATGTAATTTAGACTTTCTCCATTTTCTTTCTGCTACACAACAATTTCTCTTTAATTTAGTAATTTCGTCATTTTTCCAGGGGGCTTTCTGTTTGGGGTTGGCCTTTTTTTTGTTTGACAGGGGCAGTTTGGTACTTAGGTGATTTACCAGATCATCACATGAGGAGGGTAAATTAATTGCTGGTATGCTTTCTTAACAGGTCATGAAATTTACAGCAACCTCAGGGGCAAGACACCGTTTTTTTAACAAAGGCGGTCTGTATTTTTCTGTACTGTCCACATGTAGGTTAAAATCACCTATGATAATGCTTTGATTACTGTGGATAATAGATGAGAATTCTGCAAAGTTGGCTAGGAAGAGGGGGCATTGCTTGGGGGGCCTGTATAAAGTTACTGCCAGCACAGGAGGCAAACACCTATAGTGGCATGATGCTCAAACGAACAAAAGTCACCCAAAGATATGTCCCTGTTGGCAAGAACAGATGAGAAAATAGCTGCAGTCCCACAGCCCCTTTTCCCTTGTCTACAGGAGTGGGAGGAACTATAGTTAGGGGGACAGGCCTCAATGAGAGCGGCTGGTCCATCAGTGCTGAGCCAGGTTTTGGTTAAAAACAAACAGTCCAGTCTGCGCTCCATAATAAAGTGATTAATAAGAAATGTCTTATTAGAATGTGAACGTACGTTAAAAAGTAGCATACTCAATGTCTCTTGGCTGTTAAATTGAATCAGTTTACTTTCAAAGAGACTGATATTAAGTTGTTCCTAGAAAAAATACTAGGAGACAGTAGTCCAGAGGAATAAGGAAGTGTAGAGTTACATATGCCTAGGGTGGTGGTAGTAGACCCTCCTAAACACAAGGGGGAGCTAGTGTGGTTTGTTGGGGAGGGAGAGGTTTGCTGGTGGACACCGGAAGGGACCAGGAGTGGAGATGCGATGGAGGATAGTCAGGGTGAGGGAGAGTTCCCGATTGAGTAATTGTCAGTTAAAGTGTGTGAGCCTAGGCCATCACGAGGGAAGAAGGCTGAGCGTTTCCAGAGGAGGGTAAAATTGTCAATAAACGCTATGTTGCAGGCTGTACAGGTTTACTGCAGCCAGGTGTGGAGGCTAAGAGTGCGGCTAAAACAACCCATGCCGCGGTTGAGTGGGGGGAAGGCGCTGGAGGTAAAGATTCATTTACCGTGGACCATGAGGGAGTCAAGGAGCTTGATGAAGTCGTTTTTTTAGCATTTGAGAGGTCTGACTGTGAATGTCATTGCAGCCGACATGAATAACAACATCCTGGGTGAGTGGGTGTTCAGCCAGGATGCTGGGAATTTTTTTCCATGATATCAGACACTTTAGTGCCTGGAAAGCAAAAAGTTGCTACAGATTTTCTCTTAATGTTCCTCACAATTGAGTCTCCAATAATGAGCGTGGTTGGGTGGAGGGGAGGGGGGTGTTGGGGTGGAGAAAATTGCGCCTGTGGTGACGGAATGGATGGAGAGCTGTGGACAGAGATGGGGGCAGGATGTCAATCTTTTCTTTAATTGTCAGGAATCAAGAGGTGTGCGCGTGTGTGTGTGTGAGAGTGTGTGTGTGTGTGTGTGTGTGTGTGCCTGCATCTGTACTTATATCTCCATATACTCCATCACAGATGTGTGTTGTGTGCTGTATGTTTATGAGCGCAGTGTAATGATAGATTCACAAGCTGCTCCCACTGGACCGCAGCACCTCTGACCCTTGACCTTGAAATCTCCAGTCAGGTTTAATGATCCAATCCTCTCACACCCAGGAATATGTTACTGTGGAAACATAGCCTTTTCCCCCACTCATAATGCAGGAGAGTTCTCCATCCGTGTCTAATTCAGTCTCAAGCCAAGTCGGTGACCTCTGAAGAGATGTTTGCAGTCTGATCAGTATATCCACAGATGTACTGTTTGTCTTCCAGAAGCTGACGTTAGGATTTCTTCAGGTTAAATACTGCAGTTAATATAATTGTCGGGGACCTCTTCAGAGATACCCCATGCAAAACAGTGTTCCCCCATCAGGCTGAAGCTGAAAAGACTTGCAAAAATGTATTACATGATTAAAAAATATCTTCAAAATAACTGCTTTTTATGTCTGTTAAGTTATTTTTTTTCTATAAAATGTTTTACCCACTTATATATTTAAAGGTTAATTATTTTAGGGCATATCCAGTGACTCTGGAAAAGAATGCTGATTCTTAAACTGAGCATTTTAAGTGAATGTGTTGACATACTGTGTCATTGGTGTAACATCGGCTTTAATGTGATAAACATATTGTTCAAAAATGGTTGCTCTCAAGTTTGATTCATGTCTTTGAGAAGACAACCAATTTGATTATTAATACTAATGTCCTCTTGCACATGGCTGCACGACTTTAATTCTACATATTGCAGATTCATATTACCTTCTACATTAAGATAGGCGCAATTAAAGTCACTGCAAACTAAATGTTAGCCAGATAAAGTTAACAGTGTATGGATTCTGCATGTCCAGCTATTGGGGAGGCGGAAGGAATGGTCCCTTTTAATCAATGTGAGTAATATTTGTGTCTGTGAGCTGGGGACCAGCCACATTATCATGTCAAGTTACAAATTAAAATGCCTGGCCGCTAACAGGCTGGGGATATAAATGGGCCATCATGGCCATCTAAGTGTTCTAATGACATTTTTCGCCTGCCAGACAATTAATTCTATCAATCTGCATAACCTTTCCCAAAGCTCAGAAAACAATGGCATTTTTATGGCTCAAAATGAATGGAGTCCAACTGAAAAGTATGCTTAGGCAATCATTACATTATTTAACAAATGTATTTAATTGGATTTTGATGCCTGGGTGTCTGTTTCTGGAGCGCCGGGGCCAGTCCGCTGACTCCAGCTCCGGCTAATTCAATAGGCTAAATGGAATCACTGGAAACACTCTGCAATCATCACTGCATTAGGACACTCATTCCCATCATGTAAACATTGCTTTTGAGCTCTCGCCATTTATCTTCTGGTCTCTCTGTCTCTGTTTCCCCTTTATTTCCACCACTTCTCAAGACATTCTTTCATCCGCCGTTTAATGAAAGTTGAGGTTGAGTTCCGTTTTGGACTCGAGTGAATTCACAAAAAGCAATTTACCAAAAAGCTAGCACTTCTAGACATATGAACTGCTTAGCTCCTCACTTTTTATAAATTAGGGGTGGAAGGCTTCCATCAGACAGGGTCTCAAAGGGATTGGGAAGGTGCTAAGCACATCTGCCTTTAACGGAGGTGAAAAACAGACTAATTCATTAAGCATTGATCACCCCAAATGACAGCAAAGTGCTTCGACATTTAGCGGGCAAATAACTGACAAATTGGCACACAATTTTTGTACATTTCCAACTCTTTAATGGGTAAAGTATGGAGCAAAAAGGCAATAAAAATGTTAGCAGACAACCCGATGAACCCACACCCAGCCCATTATGTTCACCACTCCTTATGGCTAAACGCCCTTAATGTCTTAAACTGTGGGCAAGGGCTGCCCTAATGATGCATTTTGGTGAGTGTTTCTTACTTTTTGATAAAAATTACATGTTTTTATTTGATTCTTTTAAATGCAGTTTGTAATAGGAGCCCTATTATGCAGTTGGCGAATGGACCCATTATGAAGGGTTAGGCTTAAAGTACCTGAGTATGTATTTGAGTAAATGTGCTTAATCTTTGATGGCCTAATATCATTTCTATCAACACTGCACCCTGTTCCGGCCTGTGAGATGAATACTGATATGACCTCATTATTGTATTATCATTGGTTGGGCTGCATGGCCAGCAGACACACACAGGCACACACACTTTCACCCGCCGACTAACAGAAAAATGCATCACGCAAGCAAATCAAATTTATAAAATTTGGCAGCGCACATACGTATATGCAGACACAAACTTCTGTATTTTTAACTGATTTGGCCTTTGGAACAGCTTCTGCTCAAGGACAATTAAAAGGGGTTAGGCCATGTCAGTCAACACAAGAATGCTGGCAGACAGCAGCGAATGTGTGTGAGTGTGTTTTTGAGAGTGTGTGTGAGACTCGAGCTGTTCTAGATGAGCAGTGAGCTGACCTGAGCCCCAGCCAGACTTTATTAATCAAGGCAGGAAATGTGTGTAACCTCTCAAGCTTGGCCTAAAGACTTTGCTTGCTGTCTTCCCTGTGATGTCTGCTTCCCCATCTCAATGCTCTTTCTCTGTTTGTGTTGTCTGCCTTTTCCCCTCGTTTCTCTCACTGTGCTGGCAATGCCGAATTTACTGTCTCTCTCTCGAATGCTCTGCTGATAAATTTTGTCTCTGAGAAGATCAGATAGCAGCGCAGGGATTTCAAAACAATACCTCTTCAAGCAGGGACCCTGAAAGGTGGTAATGATTTACAACATTATACCTGTGGAGACTCAAGAACTCCTGTGTCTCCATGATTCATCTGTTTCATCGTCTCATTACATGGCCACAGATGGATTGATGCCCTATTCCTCTTCCCTTAAAACCTTGCTGTTTGTGGTATTCTGTGCAAAGTTGTGCTCATTTGCAGTATTTTGTGGTTAGTTTTGATTAAGCATTGTGGCTACCTGTGGTTATTTTATTATTTGGTCCTTATCAAGCTCTTTTTTTGTGGTATTTTACAATCGGTTGTGGTCGTTTGTGTAATGCTGGTTGTATGTGGAAAAGATCATGTTTTCCATAAACCTTCGCTTACTTAAACAATGAACTACTTTAACAACTCCCCTATCCTGGCATTGCCTGTCTGTTATATTACTATTTTTACTCAAAAGAAGGTAATCAGTACCAACACTGATGTTAAAAGGATGTCTCTAGCAGATTTTCTAAAATCTTACCAGTGGCACACAGATTCAGACTAAAGGCTACTGGAGACTGCCACTCTTCTTATCAGTAGTTTCATTTGTACATACTGATTATAGGAATGTTTTAAAATGAATGTTATAATTTATATATATCAAAATATCAGATGGAAAACCTTTGGGCTTAAGCTCAATGCAAGACTTCTACTTTTGCTCCCTTTTATTCACAAAGAAATCTCATCGTTAGCCTCAGTAAAATAGATGGAATAAAGAGAAAAATTGCTTTGACAAGTTACTTTGTTTGAAACTTTGAGAAATCTAATGGCAGTTATCAGCGACTACTGCTCTTACTGAATATTGCTGACATGATTTGAAGAGTATGCTGTCAAAAGAACATGTTGAAGCAGATGTAGCTGTGAAGTACATTTCACTTGGGGGGGGGTCTCAACATTCTTATACCAAATGATGCAAATAAGGCAGAGAGGAATGATTAATGTGATTGCGTGAGTGATTGCAGGATTGATTGATGGTTGGCCTCTTTTAATAAAAAGTTTGTGACAAATAATGTATTTTTTCGTCACAAGAAAAGGAGCAAAAGTATAGCAGAGTTGGGAGGAAAGTACCCCGACAAGTTGGTGCAATATTGACTGTGCCATCTGTGATGTGTGTGACTTCAAAGCTACAATTACTTTGAGCGGTTTTAAGACTGATACCTGCTCATGTTAAGAGGCAGCCTCTCACCTCCGGAGAGCTGCCTGCCAGACAAGAAATAATTCATTTTTAAGAAACTGAGGCAAGGGCAAATTCTGCCAAGCAGCTCTCTTCACATCCATCTTCAAAGAGAACCAAGTTCCTATATGAAACAATGGAATATTTGGCTTCTTATTCATGTCGTGGGGCTTTTTGCCAGTGCAGGGTCCTTTAATTCCTCTATTGTTACTGACAGGCCCTACTGGGAAGGCCTAAGAGGCTTTTTGGACCCCACTGGACACTCTTAAACATAGACCAATCAGAATGCACAATAACAAGTTGAACACTCATTCCAGAACTGCAGGGATTTTGGTATCGGGATGATCTCCATCTTTAGAGAGACAATAAAAAGTCCCAAAGACATCCTGGGTGTTTCCACGAGAGGCCATTTTGTTCACTGCAGCTGTTTCCTCGTGTCTCTTAAATGACAGCTTTGCTGCAGCCATTAACATGCCTGCCACTGAAACAAGTATTATAGTTTAATTCCTACCATGAAAAGCTTCCAGAGGCATAAAAACGGAGCCACGATATGGAGGGGGTGAGCAAAGACAGACAAGCTCCAGAGGCCTCATTGCTTGTGTGTTGCGTTGACTTAATGGCAAATGGATGTCATTCGAATTTCGAGCGAGGCAGCAAGATCTTATCGTGCAGATAAATGAATTAATATTTTACACTTCAGCTGGATTTTTTTTTTTCTGCTACAAGAAGGCTAGAGTTGAGGGGGGAGTCAAGTAAATTAAGAAAAAAGAAAAGAGAATGAGAAAGAATAGGAGAGAAATAAGAGCTTGGGATGTGAACTCTCCTAATGTTATTCAGAGGCAGTGAGTCATGTAAGAGAAAAGGATCTTTTCTTGTACCAGTCAAGGACATTATCTGCTCCTGCTAGCAGTTATTAGCATTAGCATTTATATATTCAATGCAATTTTGAGGTCTGGTGATACTCTGAGGGGTCAGGAGAGAAAAACGAAATGAGGGAGGAAGGATAAAAAAGGTCTTTTCTCTGTGTGCAATTGGCGCTAACCAGGACAGAATAACCAATGAGGTAAGACACAAGGACATTTCATGCTGGAAATCATTCTGTGATCAGAGCTCAAATTCTCTCCATCAACAGGAGGAAGCCGCACCTTGGAACAAAGCAGAAATGATATGGACAGTTCAATTGCAGTGTGATCAAGTGATGGCTGCTCACAATCTCAAAAATCATGTGTATTTGTTGAATTAAAAAGTACATTATGCACTTATTAAGTAAATTATACTGTATAAATATTCTACCTTTAATGTGTTAAAGCCAAGATCCTCACATTAGATGTGTGATAACATTTGTGGGTCAGATTGCATTTGAAGCAAATGGTTTGAATAATTGAAGATTGGGTGTTAAATTGTGTTTTCCGTGAAAGAAAAGTGGGGGTGGTGATTCAGTTGATGGACCCATACACACACACACACACACACACACACACATACATACATACAAAGGCTGGACATAGTCAGCTAATGGGTTATCCCCCAGCACTGGAGGGTCAAAGATCATGAGCTTAAGCACTCAGGCGGTTTGACGCAGTTAAATGCATCATCTGTTCAATTTAAAGACAATAAAAGACAATCAGATTTTTTTTTTTTCAGAATATACAGCTTGATTTATAGGTCCTAAATAAGAAAACCATCCTGTTATTTGTTTGAAAAAAATGTTTCGCCTGTCAGGGAGAGCTGAAAATATCAAAAAAAAATATGTATCTGCTTATGCTCCAAAAATACACCTTCATATGATTTGCATTGTTATTTTAGGCAGGCATGATTTTATTTAATTAACCTATAGTAAAATGTTGTTGTGCATTGTGCACATGCCATTTCCATTGCCTAAGCACCATTATACACTGTACTTTCTTTGACTTGAAAGACAATAGGTACTCCCACTTCAGTGATAGCTCTGCATTTCATGCACCTACATCATTTTGAAGGCAGATGGGATGTAATGCCCATCATTTTCGCTGGCGACGTAAGGAAGAGAGAGATACGAGCTCTGAAAACAATATGGGCTTTCTTTTTCTGTAGAAACAACAGAGCTAAAAAAAAAAAAAAAAACCTTTGTGACTAAAACAGCTACAGTTCTTCATTTTAATATAGAGCAGAGACAGATTGAAAGAGAATGAGAAGCTGCAATCCATGAATCTGGTATCAACGTTCATATTTCAATATAGCATTATATACCACCTATGTGAAATATCATCTTTACATAAATTCATCCCTTAATGTGTCCACAAAAGTCACTTAATCTCAGTTATAATGAGTCTCTTTATTCTTATCATCTTTGTGTTTGTTCCATGAGTAATTTGGGGGGCCCTAAGTGTCACAATTTGTCCCCCCCCTCCACACACACACACACACACACACATACACACACACAGCCCACCTTGTCCTAGACAGTCATTGTGCAGTTGTATTAAGTGGTAGGGGGCAGAAGAGAAGGGGATGGGGCACAGTGAGGGGGGCACATTCTCTTCTGAGGCTGACTTTGAGATTGTTATTATCATTTTCAAAGCATCAAAGCTTTCTCTCTCGCTTTCTCTCACTCTCTCTCCATCCAAGCTTAAAGAGATGAAAGTTTGCCTTTGTTCCATCCCCTGCTACATTACCTCTATGCATTAGGCCTCCTCTTTATCCGTGAAATTACCTTTTAGCTTTCTCATTCAGCGCAGGCAGTCTGCATGCGACGAGATGGCTCGCACTTTTTCACCACATCATATCCCCCCTGCACACCTCTCTCTCTCTCTCTCTCTCTCTCTTCTAAAAAGATTGTTGCATTTACAGTTTGATTTTGTCTACACCTCTCTCTCTCTCTCCATTTCACTGTATTTCTCTCTCACTCTCTCTCTCTCCACTTCATGTAAGGTCCATCTGTCCCTTCATTATATGGTTAGTGTTGTTCTTTGATCGTTCTATCTCCAAAGCAAACACAGGGGTCTGTGTTGTTCCCCCCATCACGCAGATGGCTCGGAGATGATGGCTGAGATGCTTCTGTTCTCGCTGCTGTTCAGAGAGCCACTTTCCCGGCCTCTTAAAGCGCTCTTTGAAGCTGACAGGAAGCACTCTAAGAGAGAAAAGTTGCTTGATCGTCATGCAAAAACACTTTCCTCCCAGCTTTTTGGTTATGAGTGTTTTTATCCCTCTTTGATTGAGCTGATCTTTGTCTGTCTATCTATCTATCTATCTATCTATCTATCTATCTATCTATCTATCTATCTATCTATCTATCTATCTATCTGTCTGTCTGTCTGTCTGTCTGTCTGTCTGTCTGTCTGTCTGTCTGTCTGTCTGTCTGTCTGTCTTTTTTGCTCCAAACGTTTCTTTGAGCTTCTGAACTAGGTGAAATGACTTTATATGACAACTGTATTTTACAAGCTACAGTAAAATATTCTAAAAACTCCTAACCAATAGCATTACAAGCAATGAACAGGACATAGTGTGAGGCTCAACGTCTCTACAACCAGTGCCAAGATTTACCGCAGTAAATGTTCCCCGTCCATAAAATATTATAATACAGGAGTAGCCGGTGTGTTTGCTTTGTAAAGCAATACACATGAGTAAAACTCCTTTCCACACTCATAAACTCATCTCCCGAGAAGCACTTACAGGGCATTGTTTGGCCGCAAGACAGAATTAATATACAAATGAGCAAAAGTGTATATTTGTAAGGAAGGGAGAGACACACAGACAGAGATACACACATATATTCTACACAGCTGGAATGACTCTTTGCAGACTAATGTAATTAATAGCTTTTTATCCATGTAGAATTTGAAATGAAGATGTAAATTGTTCGTTTAACATAGCCATAGGACATGGAGGCTTCTGCTGTCAAAGTCAATTACAGACTCAGCATAGTCCCAGACTTTATGAAAACCTAATCAAGATGTGGTCTGCGTCTGTGTGAGCGTGTGTACGTGGATGTGTATGAGTGTGTCTGGACATGGAGCGCGAGCGTGTACACATGCGTTTGTCTGTAGGTGTGTGTGTGCGTGTTTCTGTGTGTAGCTTCTGTCTTAGTGCAAGCAGAATGTTTTACATTGATTCTGGGCAAGTAAGCTGATATAAAAATATCTACAAACTAAATCTTATCAACAGAGATAGAAGTTAGTTCTGTTTTAGCTTCTGTGATGGAGGAGGGTTATAATCTTTAAAAATGTTTGGACTTTGCCACTGGAGCTGTATTCTAGTTAAACTGCTTTTTAATCTGTGTAATGTAAGTTTAATGGTTGTGGCAGTATGTGTACTGTTGCACATTCACAATATACATTACAGTTCTCTATCAAATCGATGTATTGTGCAAAAATGTGAATGCCTGAAACCTTGTAAGTACGCAATGTAAGTAAAAATATATACAGTATGTTATAGTTGTTTCAAGTTGTTATAACCTCGTGCATATCAAGTAATTTGCAGTTATATTGTATACATAAGTGTTTTTCTATAGATTCTACACCCAAACAAAGCCACTGTGTTAGTAAAATTGTATCTAAATTTTTAGATCTTATTCAGTTTCATCAACTGGAACTCGTTTTTTCACCCGCTTTTCTATTTACCAGCACAACACTGTTTATCACTCAAAAAGTCCAAAACTGTAGTGAAAAATCTTGTCAAACTTTCTAATGCAACTTGTCATGCCAATGGACAACTGACACAAATTCTGTTGACAGAACTCAAATACCCAAATGAGCTCAGTGGAGTAAGCCATGCAGGCGGAGGTTTGCTTGTGTGGAAAGTCATTTATAAACGCCAAGGGTAGCCATTCATGCTCAGTGATTTAGGACTTTCAAAACACATTTCTAGCTCATTTGAATAATAATGGTCATAAAAAACATTGCCTGAGGCGCAGCAAGCATACATCAAGCAACAACAAATGCCTTCTGAAGTTGTCGAAAGGCCCACAAACACGAAAACAATTAGGACACACAACTTAATTTGCGAAGGGTATGTTTCTCTGTTACACCGTGCTCATTCTAATGAGTTTGAAGGCAGTAGTGTCCTGTAGTTTGTGCTGCTGATTGATTGACTGCTGCAGCCATACAGTGCAGACTTAGACAGACCTCTATTAAACCTCAATATGTGTATGTAGGCGTACACACTTACGTCTGTTTACACATGCACACACAAGAACACATTCTGCTCTCCCTGATTCCTTATGCCTGACTTAATCGCATCAGGTAGCTGATGATAAGACATTCAAGCACCCACACACACAGAAACCACACAAAGATGGATCAAACAAATCTACTCCACTTCAAACAGATGACCTCATGATTGCCTTACATCAAAACTAGCATGCAATTAAGGCTGAGTAGTGTTCATCAGCCTTGCTTCGCTTTGTCCAGAGGCTTTTCATTGTCCAGCACACTTAGCAGCAAACATCAGTGTAGAGAATCAAAAGATGAGTGCAATTACATATTGTCAGTGTCCTGTAAAAAAAAAAAAAAGCAACCTTTAACTTCTGATTAAAGAAAAAAAGACTTTGACATACATTTTTGCCATGTTTTTGTCACTATTGGCTTGACCCTAATTACATGAAACATGAGAAAAATTCTCAATGTGGGCTACTACAAAAAATAAACTTCTTTGATATAATAAAACTGTGTTTATAATATGACTGAATTGGTTTGAACAGTTGAATGCAGTGGAAGTGTATTACTATAATCATCACTGTTGCTAACTGTTACGAACCAATAACTACATCCAAACATTCAATCCTAGTGACACTACAGCATTTGGCCAGTATATATGACATGACTCAAATAGCAATGATCACCAGAACAAGATGGATTGGGTTTACAATGACAGTTTGCAGTACCTGTAGGTAGTGTATAGGCTTTTTAGTTTACTTTTATGTAAATGCTGCATGTTTCCTGTGTTTAAACCTTAACAGTGCTCCTTGTTTTTAATTTTTTGTGGTAAATCCCTCTCATCTGGTAAGTGGATTAAAAACTGGTTACAAATATTATTTCAAATAGGTTTATTTTTACCTTGAGAAGTGGTTTGTAGGGAAACATTAAATAAAAATGATGATTGAGGTTGTTTTTTTCCCTGTTAGAATGAGAAATTTTTTTTATAATATTAAAGAATTTTCTTTGAATTATGTGATCTGTTGTTTTTTTTTCTTAAAAAGGACCATGGTTCCTCTTTGCAGCTTCTTATTTCTGAGTATAAGCTGAAGTTAATGCATTAACAGTGCTGCATTTTTGTAGTTTGGTGATGTGCAGTGAAAATATAATTGACTGACCAAGTATTGTGAATGAACTTACTGAAATGCTCAAGTTAGACGCTGTTGGCATTGTCCATCAGACCAAACTGGCAACCTTAATCAACATTTCTGAATAGCAGTGAATGTTGCATCCCTAACCATGTTAAATATGCTGGAATTTTTCAATGGGAATGCTTAATTCATTTTTACAACACGCCAAAAATGTACATTTTCATTTGTGCTATGCAGAAGAAAAAGGAACGTAAAATAATGAGAAAAGCTTGAGAAACAAGGCAACATCACATAATCATGACAATGATTTAGTTTCCACAAGAAAACATGGCAACTTGTTTGCCAGGTGAATGCTGCATATGGTTTGAGCTTGAATCGCAAAATGAGCATTTTCCTGTTCCATAACTTGTCATACACAGAGACCTCAATGATTGGCTTTTATTGTGTGTGTAAAAATGACAATTCACACATTGTCTGTCTCCGCTGGAGACCATGTACACGCATCCACACATTACATGCATCCGCACATAAAACGACGACATACGCATGTACACTCACCACGCAAAGAGGATAATACCCACCGCAGCCAAGGTGGAACTGACACAAACAAACATGCACAGCTCACTGACTAAAAAAGCTCCCAGCAAACAATGCAAAGTGAAAAGAAATTAATATTTAAATAGATCATTTGCAAGACTGGTATAATTAGCGGCTCATATTCATGTATTCACTTCAGGGATATCACATTGAGACATGTCTACTTATTCAAATAAGATGCAACATGTCACAGAGTGCATATATGCAAATGCACATATGCCGCTAATTACACATTGCCTGTCACAAAGAGAGAGAGGCTTTCAGCAAAAATGTTCAAAGTTTTCTATGAACTGTTCAACCAGGCTGCTCAGGCTGCTCAGGTCTAATTAAAACATGCATGTCCCCAAGGCCTTATCAAAGCACTGTAGAAATATGTACATCTCAAATAGAGGAGAATTAGCTAAATAAAGGACCTCCCTGGTGCTTTTGTCCTGCTCAGATTCCAGGCTCTGCGCTAACAAACTTTATTTCTGATTGATACTGATATTCCACCACAGGGATTTGAGAATATTTTGACCTGAGGCAGGGGACTTTCATTTTGACATCTCCTCCCCTGGCAAAATCTCAGATTTGATAGTCTACTTGACACCAGCCGTATTGAAGGCTGTTGTGATGGAGATTGTTATTTTAATGAGGTGGAAGTGAGAGGTAAACCTTCTCGGAAGTGTTTTCTAATTAACCAAATGATTTGGCCTATAGGACGGGCTACTGACAAATTATACATTGCGTACCACACAGTACTGATAACAGTATTTATCTTAGGGCATCAAAGAAAAATCTGAAATGATTGGATTCTTTACAAGAGCAGCTCAAACTTTTGACTTACTCTTATTGTGAATATCATTTCAACATGGTTTGATTTGATGTAATAGAGTATGGGGAATCGTTTTTTTAATTAATTAATTTTACATGATCAGAAATTCTTTTGGTATCAAAATATTTCCAAATATACCTCGCTTGAAACTGTACATATTTATAGCACATATAGTTTTTCCACCTTGCAGCAAAGTCTATAAAAAGGTTGTAAAAAGTTTCATAATTGCCAAAATAGCTACTTAAGTGTCATTTCATGCTATATGTGAATAATAACATGGTTGACATATTTATGGCTGAACCAACAGGGGTTAAAACAACCTGCCAGGTGTCGCTATTACTCTTTTCTTTTTGTCCTTTCTATTTGATCAACTTATCTCGCTCATTTACATGTTCAGTGAGTGTGGATTAGTGGCCAGTTTATATTTTCAAATTAGCTTTCAAATTGATCTACCATGAAAAAACAAAATAATTTGAGTGGATTGTCTAAAAGCTGACAGGTATAACAAACGCCTCAGTCAAAAATGATTGCTGAAAAAGGACATTTGTGTCTCACTCTCATGCTTTCAAAAATATATCTATTTATGTTAACGTGCATTTGCATTTGCACACACACACACACACACACACACACAAAAAAAAAACAGCCACTCTGGAGAGCTCACAGTGCAGAACTGTCCAGAAGCCTGTCTGTGTGAGGAAAATGTATGCAGCTCAAATCAAAGTGATGTTGCACACAGTAATCTTTCTCCATTAAGGATGTCACTTTTTGCAATCTTTTTGCAATTGCGGCCTAATATCCTTTACCACTCCACTGCTGGGTCGGTGAGCTTCTGCAAGCACACATACACACATGCGCTCACTGTTTCATCACACACATCCACGGTGTGTAGGTATCCTGCTGAAGGAGTCACTCATGTGTGTCTTTCAGATAGGAGTTGAGAAAGCCCTTGATTAGGACAGGAAGTCATGTGTGTAAAATTCACACTTTTTTTTTTTTTTTACGGCTGCTGTCTCTCTATACATAGTGTAGGCAGTGTGTGTGTCTGTATGTAGCGCACACGTCTATAGAGATCATAATTAACTGACGTAAAGGTAAATAGTAATATAAAATTAATTACACGCTTACAGTGAATTCCTTTGTACCTTTTAAAGTGAGCTCAGTTCTAATTTCGGGGTAAAATAATTAGATCCGGAGCTGTTTTGGAAATGAAACGCCTTGCCTCAGCTATGAAAGGCAAATTATTTACACTTGGTTTGTTTCTGATGATAAATTTCAAAATGGGAGACCCAACAGTCGTGTGAACTGGAGATAAAAGTGGCTATTGTCTAATTCTACTGATCTTCCTCAGGTGCATTTACATCTTTTTTTTTTCTTCACTTGATTAAACTTCATTTACTCAGAAAATCCCTGATTCACCCTGATAGTTCCACAGAATCCTAATGTTTACCAGTAGCTACTGTACCTCTGCTGAAGCAAAAGGTTCACCCCTTTTTTATACATTTATACATTTTCTTTTTTCTTTTTTTAACCTGCTTAATCAATGTACTTCTTTTAGCGACTTCGTACATTTCCCAAAATGCCATTTAAAAACCAAAAGAGAATGTGCTTGGATTTGTTGCATCCATGCTGCTGGGTCTTGTGTGTGGGTGGAGGGAGCAATGAAGATGGAAAGAGCAAGGGAGCAAGCTTTTCCAGTTGAGAAAAAGTGAGGGTCACCAATTACTCAAGACACAACATGTCTTGTGACTGCATTATCGCATTATGGACTATTGATGCGACTGTCACAGGAGAAATTGCCACCTCTGCCTCTTCTGTGATGGATTTCTCCCTGATTGCTGAACATGAGAATGCTCAATCTGGAGAGAAGCCCTTCCTCTTTGATTCTCAGGGCCTGACAACAGATATCTAATATTTGAAGATGATGTTTTCGATTTTTCAGTTTTTCAACTCTATTGTATCTGCCGGAAACCTCTTATTATCATGTTGTTTGTTTTTTATCTGCAAGAATAAATTACATAGCACAAATCAAACTTTGCCCATGGACCAATGAATTCCCACATAGATAGATAATATGTCTTTTTTTGCTATGCTAGCTCTATGGATGGCAATGTTGGTCTGTCAGTCAGTCAGTCCACCACTTTGGTCAAAACTGAAATAGATCAACAACTATGAGATGGATTGCCGTGAAATTTGGTACGCACATTAATGATTCTCGGAGGATGAAACTTAATGACTTTGGTAATCCACCATTAGGTTTTGTTTGAAAGGTCATGACAACTATTATGATATTTGGCACAGACTTTTGTGTTCCCCTCCTAAATCTAGCACCATCATGTCAAAATATCAGTCGTCCGTTACTTTGCTTTATGACCAAAAGCCTGCAAAAGTCATGGCTTTCCCATCAGCCTCAGCTTTACTAATTTGCAAATGTTAGCATGCTAACATGCTTAACTATGATGGTGAACATGGTGTAAACATTATACCTGCTAAACATTGGGATATTTGTATTGTCAGTATGAGCATATTAGCATGCTGACGTTAGCATTTTGCTAACTTACAGCCTCAGAGCTTAACTAAAACATGAAATGCTAGCTGAAGGTAGGGATGGACCCCTGCATTAGCTAGTTTATCCAATCCTGTTAAATAGAGGCTGTTGGGTCTGCTACTAAATGCTCTTTAGCAGTGGGTCGCTTTGAGTGTGAAGGTTGTCTGAATCAAACACTACACCATCTTATTTGACTGAAAAACACATCTTTGACCAGAATTTTGGGAGTAAGAAGCAAAATCAGCTGCTTGCTTGGTTCGACTAAAAGCTTGCAGACTCTTTGGCCTGCGTGTCACATGGTTAAAAGCAACTGTAGTGAAGGCATTTTTTAAGGGAGGTATTCAGGCATACTTTGCTTTGATTCCATGCTGCTTAGTGTATAAATAAGGGCAGTATTCATGCATCCTTATAACTCTTTAATATCACCTCGTATGGTGCAAAACATAGCCCACCTACACGCAACAATTCGCAAAATACATTTACTGTTATTGACCAAGGTCCATAGGCGCCCTATAATTTAAAATACCAAGCATGGACTTTTACTGCGCTTCACTACAGGGTTCCTAATATCCTTTGGATTGAAGGTGCTTTAGTTTACACTGTAAACCAGCGAAAACATTAGAGAGGTTAAACGGTAAGCATTTCCTCAATGCAGATGGCGTTATCTGAAATCATGGCTCTAGTATTCAGTCCTTCTCCCTCCCCTTCTCCTCCTTCTTCTTCCCTCTCTCCTCTTCTTCTCCTTTTCTGTCTCGCCCCTTCTTTCTCAATTGTGTCCCTCGCCTCTGGCAAATGGGAGTCATTTGTTTGTGTGAACTTCCCATAACCCGCAGCGCGTGAGACACTTATCATTCAGAGTGGGGCTGCTTCGTCCTGAGTTGTAATACCTCTTCTCTTCTCTTCTCTTCTCTTCTCTTCTCTTCTCTTCTCTTCTCTTCTCTTCTCTTCTCTTCTCTTCTCTTCGTGTCTGTTCCAGCTGACTCTCACCATGGTTCATCATAAATGAGTCCCCATCTTTCTCCATTGTTTCGCTCCCTCTCACACTCCCAGCTCCCCCATT
Source organism: Scomberomorus guttatus (assembly GCA_038419695.1). Classification (NCBI taxonomy): domain Eukaryota; kingdom Metazoa; phylum Chordata; class Actinopteri; order Scombriformes; family Scombridae; genus Scomberomorus; species Scomberomorus guttatus. The sequence goes on from CM076464.1 coordinate 12,541,039, forward strand.
TCTCCCTCTACAGTATACCCCATCCTCTCCCTCTCTCTCTCTCTCTCTCTCTCTTTCTCTCTCTTTCTCTCTTTCTCTCTCCCTCCAATCTCATTCCCTGTGTAATCTCGGGGTACACAGGACCGTTTTCATTACGGCACTACTCATCTGATCATCTACCCTGTCATCTCCTCTGTCTCCTGTCTTTTTTATATTCCTTTATTCTAACATGTCTGCATCTCAGAAGCCATCAGTGGTCCACCCCTTTTCATTTCCCTAATGTACCCCACCAAATACGCACACACAAGCACATCAACACACACACCCTTGCCTGGCCCTAACCCCTAATTTCATTCCCCTAACCTGGTCCCCATCATCATAATGTAGAGCACACACCCTGGCTCCCTGCAACTGTGTAAATCACCATGTGTGTATGTGTGTACGCTCCTCTATGCCTTTTAGAATTTTCTATCTGTGTGTGTATATCTCTGCAGGAAAAATCAGTATCAAGAAGAGCAGATAACCTAAACAGAGAATGAGAAAAAAAAAGGGCAAAATGAATGAGTGAAGCAAAAATAAAGATGGAGACAGAAAGAGCCACGCCGACAGACAGAGAGAGGAAGAGAGTGATTTTGAGGAGGGAAAGCTGTCATTGAAGGCCGAGGTGAGCCCTAACCCTCTTGCTTGCTTTAATCCCTCATTTATGTGAACTCAGCTTTGGAAATGAAGCTGTCACTGTATTTTCCTTCCCTTCACCCATGCTGTGGTATAATCAGAAACCACACACGCATGCGACACACACACACAGACACACACACATACACACACACACACACACACAGTCGCAGGATGGAGACAAAGAAAATCACTCAGGAGAGGTTTTAAATTCATTCCAGAGTTGGAGGCAGAGATTCATACAGCCTCACCTTGTCTCCTAGAGGAGGAATCATCGGATATGTTGGAGACAGAGGGGAATTATGGGTAAATGCACTGGTGAGGAATGATAGTCTGCAATGTCCGGCTCTAATATGGGATCGCTGACACATGCCATTCATTTCCGACTGTACCAATATTCCCCCGCATGGTGTAGAGCCAATGTGTGTGACTTTGCAGTCTTTCTGCCTATTTTTAAGCCAGAAATCTATCCAAACACTTTACCCAAAATGACTGGAAACAAAAATGTAAAGTTAAATTAAAAAATACTGAAACACACTCATTATCTTAAAATCCTCTTTGTTTGAATAATTTGAGTTCCTTAATATGTGCGATGAACTGCACATGCATACAGCCATATTCTATATCTTAAAAACATGAAACATCATCTATATGTCAGAATGTTTCTTACTTATGCTGAAAAGATTTGAAGAAAAAAAAAGATGCACACTCTGACATCTTACTGTAAATGTTGCAAATAAGTACATAGGAGATGCTCAAGGCATCATAATATCATTAAAGATGTTTTAGTTGCATTTAATTCTTAAAATTTTGACTTAGAATGGCAGAGGAAGGGCAAAGTACATTGATAACAGCCATTAAAGGGCAATTTGTCTATTGTGAAACCACAGACTTGTACTGCCATCTAGTGGTTATGATAATTATGATATGAGAAAGAGGGATGGATGGCTGGCTGGATGGATGGATGGATCAGTTACTTTAAAACAGGTGGAGAATGACCCCAAAAGCTGAAATATATTGTTACTATCCAGGTTCAGTTTTGCACATTTTACACAGTTTTTGTTATGAGTAAATAAATTATGCAAAATGGAAGTCAATCAATACCCTGATGGCTTGATAATATTAGTATACTTAATATAGGAAGCGAGTGAATGTCTCCAACAATGTAATTTCATTAAGGAGATTAGTTGAGTACATTATTATTTACAACTGTGTTGTAAGAAAAGCCTCTTAATATCCTGTGAATTTAGTCATCATTATATTACTTTCAACTCATTTGCACCAGTTTCAAAATTAACCAAAATGCGAGAAAACAACACAAACGCACCACACAGCTTCAGTAGAAATTTGTACATTAATGGTAATTACAGCTTTAATTAACAAGTAAAACAAAGGCAAAAAAAAAAACAAAAAAACAATTCATATGCCTGTCCATCCTTTGCTCCTCCATCCCTCTATCTCTGCATCCCTCTATTTCTCCCCCTCATCGTCCTCCTCAGGTGGAGCGAGCGTCACACTGGTGTGTAATAGCGTGCTGTCAGTGTGGGCCGCGGCGAGGTGTGGGGAGGAGAACGGTGCGTCTCAGATGAGATATGTGACTGGCATGCTAACACACAGTTTTATCTGAGGAAAAAGAGAGAGACGGGGCCCCCACGTCTCCTCTCTATAGGCCTTTGATTAAAGCTCCCTGGGTACACACACACACACACACACACATACACTTCCAAAAACACACATATAGCAGTGTACACACATGCACCGGCACACGTTATAAATAAATTGCAGGTAGGAGCTTACACACACATACAGTACACATACACACACACCCTCCCGTTGTGGGTGGTGTTGTTTTGACCTAAGCCAGGTAGCTTGTCCATTATGGAGTTGATAGGAGGATTTGGCCATGTTGATTCTAGACAGCATCATCTCCTCTGCCATAAATAACCTGAGTGTTTTCTCTGAGTCACACAACAATATACAGAGAATAAGAGCTCTCAGCTTTATCCCTTGGTCTCATCCACTGCTCACAAATGCTCACGCAAACACACACACACACACACACACATACAAACCCCAACAATATGATTGTGTGTGGATGGACATAAAAAAAAAATCACAGATTTAAAAGTACAGTTTGCCCCAGTACACCTCAGTTTCAGCTCAAATTACCGTTTTACATTCCTGCTTGGCTTTAGGGTTTGTCTCAAAGTGCGTTTTCTCAGATGGATGGTGAAGGAAAACTAGTTTGATTTTAGATGAGCAGCATCATCCAGCAGCGCGGTCTCAATAGCTTGCCAATAAAGCTTTGGATAGAAACTGTATATCCCTGACCAATGGAACTGTGTGGGAGCATGATGACTTCCATGAAGGAAGTAATGGACAAACTACTCAGTGTTATTGCATGTGGAGAAACCATATTGAAATACATTTTTTGTCAATTTATCATTATCTGTCTGTCTATATTGTGTTCCTTTCAGGATCAAATATGAAAAAAAAAGTCAATTTCCATTCTTTTTAGCAATATCAACAGAAATGATTTGTTGTGTCTGTGTAGCAACAGATAAATGTTTGATTGGAAAGGAATTTCTCTTTTTCCATCTCACACTTTGTTTACTTTCCCTATTTCCCTATTCCCTATTTTATGAACACAGGAAAATGAATGAATACTCATTTCATTCAGTGTACTGATGCATATAGAACACAATACAAATAAGTAGTCCATTTATATTTGGTACCATGTTGTATTTCCTCTCTTGACCACGAGAGGATGCTAATGCACCACACCATATTGAGACTTAAATTCATTTACAGTGATCAATTCTTTTTAAATAAAATACACAAAAGCTATTAAAAATTGCATTTTAATCAGTATATAAATTAAAAAAGACACATTGGTTCTCAAGAAACATTTAGTATCAACACAATCCAAAATAAAAATGCATAGCTGATTTAAGAAATTGCATAAAGCAAGATCATTTAAATTGATGATCCAAAATGATTTATATTGAATTAATGATCCATTTTACTATATACAGATACTTTTAAAATATTACAATTTATCCACATTCCTTGTTAGCATTTAACATAAAGTCTTTACACTGTATAAACTACTTACTACTATAAATTATATTATTATTATCATGTTGATCTTGGTCACAAACTACTGTACCCTTATTCTGTTATGGTTTAACTGCATGTAGCCTACCTACATGTATTTACCATGTTATATGTATGCATTGCTCAGTATTTAAATACAAACCACTGAATCTTTTTTTAAAAGAAATAATTTTCTTCTTACAAATCCATGTGAGAAAACAGTTATTTTTCTGTCTTCTTTTTTTGAGTTTGTAAGTGAAAAATTCTGAGATTCTGAAACATTTCTGAAATTCATTCAGAACACAAAAACTGGCCTTAGACCAGTTTGCATTTACATTTAGTTCTTGTGATGCATACTACAGTATATAAATAAACAGAATTTTAATTTAACGGCCAGCTGTTTTGACAGTGAGCCTCAAGGTTTTCCATCGCTGTTGCTTCTGCAACTTACTCATATGATTAAATGGTACTTTGTACATTTACACACTATCAGAACTACCGGCTTGATAAGCACCACTAATAAACTGTACACAGTGATCCATAAGGACTCAGGGCCCTTACTGCTCATTTCTAACAGCATTAGAATAAAATATTCAATTCATTACAATGCAAAGGATTGAGATGTGTTTTTTTTAAAACTGAGAATGAGAGGATACTAAGTTGAAAACCAATCTATTAGTTTTAGATGACCACAAAAATGTTCAGCATGTTTTCTTAAACCCTTGTGTGGTGTTCCTTTTGTCCATTTAATTTGAAAATGACACTGAAGTTTGGAATTTGCTGCACGTAGCCACTTTAATTATGTCTAAGTTATTGTTGCAACACCACCAGGAGTCACAGGGGAGAGAGGCAGGGTAAAGTCTAACCACAGACACTGAACAGGGATTGCTTTCATAATTTTTATGCCATGACTGTGATGATGAATACGTGGGGAAAAGAAGCTGATCCCACGAAAGCTGCTTTTTCGAGTGCAGGGAGAAGTCAGGGGTCTGTCTGTGTGGAGGACGAGGGGCTGGCTGGAGGACAAAGAGGCTGGGAAAAGTGTTTGTACATCTCTGGGGCAGGACCCTGCGGTGGCGATGGGATGGGAGTGTCTGGAGAGGCTGCAGGAAAAGAGGCAGGGACAGACGTTTTATTTTAGTTTTTGCAAATTTTGTTTAAAAAAGCAATATAATCATTTGTCTGTAAAATGTATCCAACATGACCCTCTAGTAATGTTATCAGGATCTGCAGTTGGCCCTATGCATGCAGTTCCCATCAATCTTATGTGTCCATTAGATGGTGTAATATTGCCAAGTGCATTTTTTATTTTCAAATGAAAGTGTACGATAGGGCCAATACTTATCAATTCTTGTAAATGTTACTTTTTAATGGATTTTTTTCACGTACAGGATGCCTATTTATTAGTTTCAAGTTAATGGAAATGCATCTCTCTCTCCATCCTGAAGTGCACCTAGCACACACTAATGTGACATTTCATGAAAAGAGAGAAATTGTACATGAACTTTAATATTTTCTTGTGTGCGTCAGAAGGTTTGACACAAACAAGTATGTATGCGCGTTGCTGTTTCTCAGGTTTGTCGAGTATGCGGGTCTTACCTATCTGTGGAGTGTGTGCGATAGGCATGGTGCTGATGACCAGTGTGTGTCCAGTCACAGGGTCCTGGGCCAGCTGGGTGTGTGCTGGATGGTGCAGATGGTGTGAGGGCTCTGATGTTAAGCCTAGATGCAAAAAAAAAAAAAAAAAAAAAAGCCTCGCATTAATCGAACTGTGAATTGTGCAAGTAGTTTTTTACACAGCAAGATGTTTTCCTCTATCTCAAGAAATCATTATTTAATCAGGTGACATTTAAGGACTCGCACACAATAACATTTTCCAAAACACAGATTTTACCTTGCACATGGTAGCATTTCACCTAACAAACCCTTATCAGCCCAAAAAGAACTATGGTGGTTCACTTTGCATAGTTTTTTCATAAAACTGTGCTTTGGAGCAATTAATTAATTGTGTGAGTCTAGTTTTAGAAATTCATGCTAATTTGGTTTCAGTCTATGCCTTCATAAGAGCATTATGTGTTTGAGATATTTTAGATAGTAAGTGTGTTAGGCCTCCATTACTTCATTTAAAATGGCTGAGACATCTTTGCAGCTGTGTAATATGAACTGACCTGGTTTGTGTATTAACATCACTCCCAGTAAAAATAATTGCATTTCACAATCCCTATGTAATATGTAAAAGGTAAAATACTGTAGTTATAATAATATATTTGTGAACTATGTATAGAGACCTCGTGTTATTTCAAGTTCAGATGCAGATCATCACTAATGATGAGCTACTGATTCGAGCTTCAGGCTGGTGGTTGATGCACACAAGATTCAGTCACTTTTTAGATGTGTATGCACAAAGAAATCCGCAGGCCTAGATGGCATCTCTGCTTTTCTCTTAAAGACCTGTGCAGCTGTTTTCCAGCGGTCTGTGTACTCACACACTGTCCCTGCCCTCTGGAAAAAAATCCATCATTATTGCAGTTCCAAAAAAAAAACCTTGTCCAATTGAAAATAATGATTACAGACCTGTGGCTCCGACTTTGATTGTGATGAAATGCTTTGAAAAATACATGGTGTCTGTACTCAAAGCAGAAGTCAGTTCTGTACTAGATCCATCGCAATTTGCTTACAGGCAAGGGCGGGGCACGGTACTGCCATTAACAGTATCACCCATTTGACTATTAAGCACTTGGAAGGCCCCAAGACCTATGCACACCGGCTATTTGTTGATTTTATCTCTGCTTTTTAATATGCTTCAGCCCCATCTGCTAATCCTGAAACTGAAACAGATGAGTGTCAATCCTTTTATAATTAAGAGGTATTATTTTTCCTTTTCGACCAATTGAATCCAGCACGTCAGCGCCAACAACCCTTTCAGAAGCAGCTCACCAGTTCTTTTCACATTATACACAAATGAAAAAAAAAGCAGCCACCTTATGAACCATATTCTAACATTTTCAGATGACACTGCTATCCTCAGCCTGCTGCACAAAGACATAAGTCCTTCAGCCTATTTAACTGAAATAGAGAATTTTGTGTGATGGTGTGATGCCAACCATCTGGACCCTAGGTCAGTGGCATTACATGATGAACTAATCAATCAGGTCTGCTCCTACAAGTGCCTTGGCATACACTTGCACAACACCTTTAGCTGGAGGGCCCATGTTGAAAGTTTGTGTTCTCGTTTACAGCAGAGATTATACTATTTACACGGACCAAGGATGTATGGGGTGGATCAGAGGATTATGTTTTATTCTATCAGGCTGTATAAACTCAACCATTTTAAAAACATATTTGTGCCTACCTTAATTAAAAGGTAGGCACATGTTGCTTGAGGCTGCAGGGTTGTGCAATAGCTTCATGGTATTATGATTCGAGAGGCTGTGTAATAGATTTTTGATATGATGCGATGGATTGTATAATATGTTTCATGTTCTTATCATTTGTGTGGTTGTGTATTATGTGCAATATGTAATTTGTGTTTGTAATGTGCTACAGAATGTGTTGCTTTGTTTATATAATTTACTACCATGGAGGCAGCTATATGATAAGACGATATGTCATGTGTCATGTGTGCAGCATTTGAATCCAAGACAAATTTCCCTTCGGGGACACTAAAGTATATCATATTGTATCGTATCCTAAGTTTATAAGTATATTTGACATTAGTGTATGTCGCATTATTGTGCTTTATCAGTTGCACATGCACATTTCTAAATATAACAGCAAGACTTCTCGTGTTAGTTTCTTCATCTCTATAGAATGTTGGAAAATAAGACAAACGCAGCTCCCTCAAGTCAGGCTGCCATATTCAGGAGTTGTTTTTAGTATATAGTGAAGAAATGGAAGACATTTTTGGAGATAACTTACTGCTTTATTTCCACACTTCAGCTTGTGCTTTAGTTGTTTAGGTTAGTTTAGTTCTATCATGGCCATTCTTTTATTTTATGTATTCTAGCTTTAACTTTAGACTTCCTTATTCATACAAATTTAGATATTGCAGACGTTATGTTGCAGATGTCATCTAGCGGCATCTCACGTAGCAAGTTGTCTATTTTGGCTTTTCCTAATATATAAGTGGATTTTACAAATGTATTCCATCTCTTGTGAGTATGTATACTTTTGTTTTTCTGCATTGCTTTATGCACATACAGTTCCCATATTCACCACTAAGGAGCTCCACTGTTACATTGGCGACTTTGTTGAAGGTCACCCTATTTTTCCATCTTTCAGGTTTATAAGCACAGACATGGGTCCAGTCTCACCTCCCAGCAGCATCTCATGCAGCAGGTTGTCTATCTTGGCCAGGCCACAGAGCTTAATGAACTGGAGCTGTTCGATCATCTGCCAGGTGATGCTCTGCAGGGTGGGCAGCAGGAGTAACAGCTCTCCAAAACGACCCCTGGAGTCATACTGACGGTCATTAATGTAGTCTTCCAGACTCATCTGGACCTGCACACACACACACACACACACACACACACACACACACACACGCACACACACAAAGCCAAGACTCCATTAGTGTGAGCAAACTGCACAATTGTCCTTGTACATTGACTGATATATTAGTGAAAAATGTGTAAAATACATAATATACTGTTAAGTATTATAGCCATGGAGAGAATAATGGTGTATATAAATGACCAGACTAGAAAAGAATCTACAAGAGTCAAATGTTCTACCTACCTGCAGACGCATGGCCTTGATCTTCGAAGGGTCCCGCAAAGACTTTGCATCTGCAGATTGGGAGGCCAAGTGTGGAAGTGGGGGAGGGATTGAAGGGCAGAAGGGTGAGGAAAAAAAACAGAAAGATCAGGGATGGAAATAAGGATATGAGTGGAATTGATGGAATGATTATGGTCAAACTGGGGCATGAAGGCAAAATGAAGGGATTTAGTGAAGGGGAGAGAAAAGGGGGGGGCAGGTAAAATGAAATGGAAGCTGGGATTCTGGTTACACTGCGCCAAGGAGACATAAAGGAGGGATGGAAGATTTTGTGATTTAACTTGAATTGTAACCAGATGCAGGATATGTTGGAAAAAGAGGGTCTTGGGCAGAAATTGTCAGGGGTTTTGGACAAGGTAGCATTAGAAGAAGTGTTTTGTTTGCAGTTTTTAATCTTTTACAATACATTGCTGAAATAGTTGTAATTATTTATTCATTAATTGATCATCTTTTGAAATGATAAATTTGATAAATGTGTGTGCCATAACGCAACACCACCTCCAATCAGTATATCAAAACGCACGATTAGGTCATAAAACTCTGAGCCAAGGTTATCACTGATACCAACTTCCAAAATCCTGTTCTAAAAGGTACCAAGACGTAGATGTAATTTCCTCATACGTGCCTAAAAATACCTGTTACCTAAGCTTACTCACTAAAATTTCTAATTACACATACAGATAATAATCCCTGAATGGAGACGCAAGAGTGAGCCGGAAAACAGGGTAACCACACATGCCCAAGAAGAGTAAACTAGTGACTACTTAACACCAGTAATGTTTTTGTTTTCAAGTATACAAGTCACAAATCCCCTGAGGGCTGGCGGGGTAATACTAAATATTATGTTTTATTGTTACCCGGGTCAAAGAAGATGATGGCTTTGAGCGCCGCATACTCGTTGTCGTCTATTTGAATATCCTGGAAGGGCTGAACCAGCTCATCCAACACTCGGTTGGCTACCCGGCAGATCTCTGATTCAGTACTGTTCCTGTGGATCACACAGCCATTACCTGCAGACACAGAGAGTATCAATCAGTGGCTGTGTTGAAGGGAGTTGACAGGGAGTAAAAGGTATGTAGGTGCGTATGGGGTGGAGTGCAGGAGTGTGCTTGTGTGAAAGGGTGACAGGAATAGTACTTTTAGCCTTGAGAGAATGATAAGTCGAATGTTGTGGACTTTTGTTAGGTCTATTTAAGGCTTTCAGTCAAGGTTATGGTAAAGGCGTGTGAGGAAGGTCCCTGCAAAATGTGTGTTTCTGTGTGCTCGGGTGTGAGTGGATGACAGATCTGCCTACGGTACGGTGTTGGGACATGCTCCAGTAATGAGTAATGCAATTTATAAGAGACACTTTTGAAGTCACAAAGAAAAAGAAACCTTTAGTTAATCATTCTCAGCTAATACAACATTTGATCAGTCTTCACACTCCAGTGCTAAAACCACCTGATTGCACCACATATAAATAAGATGCCATTCTACTGGTCAGTTCGTACCTAAAAGCAGGAAGTCCTTGAATGGCATTGACCTTTTGGCGACCCCAAGCAAAAGGTGCTCACCTGCATGAGCCCTGAGCAAGCTCACCTGGAGACAAACACACACACAGTTAAACAAAGAACACAAACAACGCAACAATGCATCCCTTTTGCTCTTACATAGATCACACAGGGGCCATCTTTAGGGTGTACTGCCATATCTTAAACAGTCTCTGTATGCTAATTTGAAACAACATCTCTAAAACTCAAGTCAATCATTGCTTCAAATATTCTATCACCTCTGACTGCATTTGGTTAATTAAGAAGGTACTTTCTTCCATCCCAACCAAGTGCACTCAGACCCATATAAGCTTAACATGGAAAGACAGCACTTCAAAACCGTATTAAACAAAAGTGCTTGAGTCTGAGAGGTGCTTTTAACAAGCATGAGATCAAAATATGCAAGAGAATGACTGTATGCAAGCAATAGCATAATCAGAGATCACCCATAATGCACCACAGCCCAATTACCTGGTCATCCAGTGGCAGTTCTCCAAAGGCAGGAATGTATTTGGCCCATTCCACCAACACCAGTAACTGTTGTCTCATAGAATCACATACATCTCCAACAGTGGCTGATTTCTGCTCCGTTATGTCTGCAATTCCAACTGTAGCAGTGATCTGGGGGGATAAAGAATATAATGATTTCCTGGCTCACCATCTGTTTATTTTTCTTAACCACCTCACATATACAAACAGAAGGAACATTGGAAATTCACAAAGAGGATTGTCACCTGTTGGGACAGTGATTCTGCTTGGGCCAAAATAGTGATGGGCGGCACGTCTTGGGAGTCAGGAATACTTCTTCTTGAGCTGATCCGATCTCTCTCATTCTGTACAGCTAAAATATAACAGACAGCTAAAGTAACTGTGTGAAACAAAAAGAGAAATAAAAAAAAAGAAGAGGGAGAAGACAGCACCCCCTACTTAAAAATCAACTAATTTTCAAATAGTAGTAGGTCCATTAATCCTGCTAATATTAAAGTCTCTTTCCTGGTTCAGCGTATTAAAGAAATTACCCCAAGTTGTTATTTATGAATGGTGAGCATTGAGGGGGAAATCCTGCATTCAAACGATGACAGCAGATACCAGGGCGGTTAATATTTAGGAAAATACTCATACAGGCTGGCATCAGCAAGCGGTGTCAAACGTTAACCAGTTTCAATCCAGAACAACATGTTTGAATAACACATGATTACGTGTCATAAAACTCTGTGCCAAGGTTATACCCCTCATAAATACACACACGCACAGACACACTAAGTAATCAGCTACTTTATGGCCGAGCCAATTTCAACCATTTTGAAGCAGCTTTCAGAATCTCTGACGACAGCCTTTCCTTTAGTGCCACTAGTTTTAAGCCCATACCTCTAAAATGTAATCTCTAAAATATATAAATGTAAAGTTTACTGACAATATATTTTTTTTTGCACAAAAAACTAACACAACGTAAACGAACGATTATTTTCATTATCGATTCATCTGTTGATTATTTTCTAGATTAATCAATTAGTCGTTTGGTCTTTAAAATGTCAGAAAATGGTGAAAAATATTGATCATTGTTCCCCGAAGCCCAAGGTGCAACCTAAAATGTCTGGTTTGGTCCAACCAACGGTCCACAACCCAAAGATATTCAGTTTACTAGGACTAAAAAAAATGAATCAGAACAATGAATTGGTTATCGTTGCAGCTCTAATCTCCACGATTTAGTACAGTTTCAATACGGTCAATTAGTCATATCATGTAACAGTTTTCTGTCGTTTCCTACGTGGCAGGAGGGTTCCCTACCTTCTTTTTTCATGCCAGCTCTGAAGCATTTGTTGAGTCTGCAGAAACGACACTGGTTCCTCTTATCTTTATCTACAATGCACTGTCTGCTGAACCTGCATATGAAGAACGTACAATGTTATAGCTTTACAGAGCAAGACATATAACAATACAGTGTACTATAATGTAACATAATGTAACATTCAATATCGTAATGACTGGACTGAAAAGGTAGTTATCAGTAGTTTAAGAGTATTTAGGGAGTATATGTACAAGAGGACTTTTATATGCATGCACATCTTGTACTGTGCGTCTTATGATTTTCATATATGTATAATGTATTTTTATGCATGCATGTTACAGTCATGAGTACAGCGCCTCTCTCTTTATATTCATCAATACTGAGCACTTTGGCATGAGGTGTCTGTAGGTGTGACGTCTTTGCATGCTTTTAAGTGTGCTGTCTTTTTATGTGTTTATGTGTGTTCACACAGTATGTTCTTCTTCTCTGTACCTGCAGGTGTAGACGTGGCTCTTGCGTATGGAGCGTCTGAAGAAGCCTTTACAGCCGTCACAGCTGGAGGCTCCGTAGTGTTTCCCTGTGGCTTTGTCTCCACAGATGGCACAGTTACTACTGACCCCGTCTGCACCAGGTAGGCTCGGCTCTGTCGGCATGCTGTCTGAAACACACAAAAACACTCACCCAGGTGAATATATATACATGCATGTTCACACACATAAGTGCATACTCATGCATCTATAGAATACACAGACTGGCATAGACACAAATACAAAAACAAAATGGAGGCAATGCATTGCAGTATACATTCAAAAATCGTCCTCTACAATAATGCAATTATTTGTAAGCATGGAACCACAGTGCAATCTATGGCATTTTATCTAATTGAAGACACTTTTGGTAGAATTTCTATGTGATTATAGCATCTTTCAAATTATTCTGATGGTAAAAGTTTGTTTTTTTTGTAGAAAGTGTGTTTCAGCCTATTCATCTGGGTCATCTAGTGTACATGGGTCAGATCTGTGAGGTGCTGCATTGCAGTCTGCCAAAATTTTTACCTTTAATTTTTTCCAAAAGTTACACCTATTGCCATATTTTTATGTGTTGCAGTTACTGCCATACCAGGTCAGAGCTGCTCAGAACATAAAAAAGTAAACTAATTCTGGCACCTCTCTTCTCTTCATCACCTCTTTCCACTAATAGTACTCTGTATAGTCCATAGTATAACTGCAGAGGTTTGTTGGGGTTTGTGTAACTGCAGAGTCAGTTATATGGTGTTGGATTTGTACATTATAGTATATGCATCTGCAAAACCTAAATCAGGTAAAAAGAACTATGGCAGTTCGTTCACCAGCCATATTAAACATTATTGTTGATGTCTTTCATCATCATAATCATCACGATCATTATCATGATCATCACCAGCAGCTTCATCACCATAATCATCACCATTGTCTGCATATGTACTGCTCTGTTATAGCCTCCCAAATAGAACACAACGTGAAACATGACATCATAACATGTGCGTGTGTATGTAAAAATTCAAGATACATCAACACATCCCTCCACACACACACACACACACACACACACACATCTCTCTCTCGGCTCCCACACACAGGCAGTGCCACGGAAAGACGAGTCAATGTTCGACTAACTTTCTGTTCACATGCTGAGGTGACATCGGTGTATCAGTAAGATGCGTGCTTGCCCTTCAATAAAACTTCTTTATGACACATACCTGCAATTCCTTCCTAAACAGTTTTATAACATTTTGATTTTTTACAACCTCCACCTAACCCTTTTCTTTTCTCCAACCACAACTACAGAAACTTGCATACAGTATAGACAATAGACAAGTGGAAATCATTTTCCACAATCACCATTAACTGATGCATTGGATACACGCACCATTGGCCAACATTAAAATGTCAGAAGTTTCCCCAGCATTTAATTTAGATATGTGGAATTTGTTATGTAAAAACGAGACCTTACTGCTTTCCTATTCTTTAAATAGCAACTCATTTGCCTTCAGCTGGTCTCACTTCTCTTCATCAGCAAACCTCTGTCTTACAAACTAAATATATACCTTCTCACACAGTTCTGAGGCAGATGACCCATGCTGCCTCCTCCCAAAAAGAGACATCATATTGATCAGTAAGGTTACAGACTCCTCTCGTTTCTCTCTCCATGTATTCCATTTCGATTGTGGAAAATATTTGTATCAGCCAAACAATTTTAACACACTTGTTAGTTATTTTTTATATAGAATCTTTACAATGTCTGGTCCTGCTATGTGCAGTAGTTTAATATGAAGATAAAAGTGACAATGGGTTTAAAAAGATAGAGAGTTCTCATGTCACGCATGAGAGCATATCCAATTTAACATGCATTCTGAAAAACAGACATTTTGTGTTTCAGTTCGTGTCTGTTGGGCATGAGCATGTCTTGTATGTGTTCGTACATGGGTTTCTGTGTACACATGTTTATGTCTGTATGCACACACACTTACCTCCGCCTCCATAGAGTACCTCTGCATTCTCAAAGCCCAGCGTGCTGTATGAAGGGTCCAGGCCTTCACAGTAATTGGCTACTTCCATATCTAACAGAGATTTACTCTGAAGAGCAGGAGGATACTTCATTCCTGTTTCGACCCAGTCTTCCTCACACCACCTCTCTTCTCTCTCTTCTCGTGTCTTCTCTTTCAGTCTCTTCGCTCTAAAGTCTCTCTTTCTCTTTTTCCTTATTTGCTAGTCTCTGCTTCATCTAATTCTTACAGACATGACATGGGAGATCCCTGGCATAAAAGATCTATAATCCTATGTGATTGGACCAGGGATAAGGAGAGGGGAGGAGCTGTGACTAAGACTTTTCACCTTATTGTACATTACTTATCTGTCCTTCTCCCTCACACTTATCATAGGGATGGATAGATAGTGCTGAAGGAGATATTTCCCTTCTTCCTCTCTCACCTTTTTTTTTTTTTTTTTTTACATGAGACAGACTTCATCAGATTTTGGAGGACAGCTTGCACTTTGTGGGCATGTGAATGTGCAAGCTTTTGTCTGCAGGCATGATGCACAGTGTGTGTGTGTGTGTGTGCATGTGTGTGTGTGTGTGTGTCCTTCTCAGGTCTCCTAATCTAATCAATAGAGGAGTAATGGCACCACCACCTCAGCAGATATAATCTATAAAGACATAAAGTGAAGTGGAAAACACTGATAACTCCCATTAACTCCACAAACACACTCCTTGGGTTTACATCCAACCCTCTGTTCATAAAACTTTACTCTATTTATAATTTTAACCTTATACTGTAAACATCTCAAAGGAGATGCCCAGAGTATCATTTTTTTAAATCCATCAAACTAAGAAATGTATTACATTTTCATTGATTGTGATTAGTACTATGGCTTATGATGATGATGATCAAACAGGGTGAAATACTAACACTGCCTAACCAGCACATGTCAGGATAACACAATTTTATACTTCTCACACTTTTCTCTCACTGTAAATAGATTCCCTGAGAAATAAGGACGTCAAAAGTGGAAGTCAAAAATACCAGCATACCAGCCAACCCACCAACTTTACATCAAGGATTTCATTGCACTAAATCTTAGTCTGTGGCTTAAAGGCAATCAATTTGGGGCATTGTGTTAGAGAAGGTTGTAAATGATTGGCATTTATATGGGAGATTTGATGCCCTACATCAGAAATGAGAGAGCCAATGAGAAAAGAATATGAGCAGGCATGAGGATTAGATATCGTCACTGTAGGTACAGTATAGACGGTTAATGCAGGAGGCTGAGATAAAGGGGTTGAAAGATAGAAAGGAGAGGGAGGGAAAGAGAGAAAGAAGTGATAGAGAGATTACATTTTAACCATGCTGTGAGGTCAGGCCTCCTGACTCATCAGGTTTGTAGAGAGTGAAGAAGAACTGACTCTCATGTTCACAAACACTTAACACACAACATGACTGACGCAGAGCACTGTAGAAAAGTAGATTATAAAGACGGATAGATAAAGGTTAATTAAAGATAGCTGGGGTAAAGTATGTAAGTTGTATATTGTATGCAATACTGTTTGGTTTACGATACAAAGAGGAAGCAAAACTGTACATGTTTTGCTGCTTTTGGCATGCACAATAGCAGAAAAATCCAGCATTCATTGAAAAGTAAACATTTTTACTCTATGGCCATTGATGAAAAGATTAAAAGCTTTAAAGAGCTCTTTTTAGCCTAACCTTCCCCCTTTTAAGAGCAAGGACAACAAGCCGAGTGATTAAAGTCTGTAACGATGAGTGCATTGATCTTTTTCTTTCCACATTTTTGAGTACTTGACAAATCATACCCTCCTCTTGATTTATTTGGATAGTGACACACTATTCCAAACACTGAAGCTGATCAGGTGTTTAGAAAGACAGCCCATATTCACTTGGTTTGTTTATTTTGTTCGCCTCGCTAATATATTGAAAACACATCATGCTTTGGTGCAATGGTGCAAACCTGCATCCAAGTAAGTAAATGAGCTGGGTATAAGGAAACTCCAGCTCGTTCTATTTCATCGTATCCACTGGCAAACACATACTGTAGAAGCCCACTGCTTTTACAGGTAAACATCAAAATATATTTTAAAAAGATCCATGTGGATTACACATTCATAGAAACACTAAAATTTATAAAAGGTGTTATGACTTTTTGAATTGAAAGCCAAGCAGGACATGACTGAGAAACCTTGATTCCGCCTAGCAACCAAAAGCTCTTTGCAGTCATAAAACCCAGAGTGAAGAGGCTATCTCTGTGTGAACTGGCCATAATACTGTCAGCACTATTTAGACTTGAGTTTTTAATAGTCA
Source organism: Scomberomorus guttatus (assembly GCA_038419695.1). Taxonomy (NCBI): domain Eukaryota; kingdom Metazoa; phylum Chordata; class Actinopteri; order Scombriformes; family Scombridae; genus Scomberomorus; species Scomberomorus guttatus. Next base: position 12,557,738 of record CM076464.1, read on the forward strand.
CAAGATGATGTTCAGCCACCCAACTGACTCTAGTAAACCGTCACTTCCTAAAACCTGAGCAGTTGTTAAAAAACATACAGTTCAGCAGAATATTATTCACTCCTAAGACTCTAAAAGTTTATCTTTATTTTAACTAGTCAAAGATCATCATTACCTGCATATTTGTATTTTATTCATTACTATTTTGTCCAGTCCTTAAACCTCAGCTACGATATTGGTTTTGTGCAAATGAATATAAACGTGAAATTCAGCATCAATTTAACAAGTAAACAAAAAACACTGGCACACAGTACACTACACAGGGTGAACACAATCACCTGTACATTAAAAACCAGCCAAAACAGCAACACACACTTTAGCCTCAAAAATCAACTCACTGGCACGCTCAACAAAACTTCACCATTGCAACACAGGGCATTTCCTACTATGACATTTTGACTTGTCATAGTAAGAAAAGCACACAGGTGGAGCATTAACAATGGCTCTGTTCCATTAAGTCTGGGACACTTCATGGAACAGAGCAACTCCAGTGTGCCAGCATGCACAACAGCAGGGCTCTGAATCTGGCTAATCTAAATGGAATGCTGTTGTTATTAATGCCATTGATTGCGCTGTTCCTGCTGTGACATGTCAAAATGTCTGCTGTGAAAAAAGGTCTACACCATCTTCCTGCTTAGCAATCTGTTGCTCCACAACACCGCTCTTGTTACAGATTAAGTCCTTGTGCAGAATATGAAATGGGTTATCACATGATCTTTACAGCGCAGCATGCGTGACAGAGTGAGTCTATCTTATCTGCTTTCACAAAATGTCTGCGGACAGAGAGGTGAGAACACTATCTCATTAAACACACTCGACAAAATGCAAATACCACATACTGTATCCTGCCAGTGAAAAGTACACCAGCTCTGGTTACAGGTCATGTAGCAGCAATTGAATTGTATGTGAATGAGGAGTACCACCATATTACCACCAAAATACAAAACCACGTGATTTAGCAGAACATGTCACTGTGCTAAACTAGGAAATTAGGAACTGCTTAAGATAGCTTCACTTTCTCCTCAAATTCTTACAGCCAATGTTGATATTTTGCATTTTAATGACAATATAATTCACCAAAGTTTAACTTACCTGTGTTTCTGTTTCCGTCTGGGATGTGCATTTATCCAGGTGTACCGTTGTACTCCGGCAGTGAGCAGCCCTCAGTGCCACATTAGTCTAAGTGACACTGAGAATGGGAAAAAGGTAAAGGTGTTCGACAACATTAAAAGCTAAGGCTGGAGAGCTGAGCGGCCTATAATTCATGGAGCGACACATTGGATGGCGCCACCATAGCCCTGTCATTAGATCGATTTACTAAACAAACTCAAAGTAGGGTGGGGATGTTAAACAGTAACCCAGTGCCATAAAAACCAAAAGGAAAAGGATCACCAGGTGTGGGTGTTTGTGTGCGTGTGTGTAAGTCAGCTAGGGCCTCTGCTTCAGAGGGCAGAAGGTAAGAGATCCAAGAGGCTTGAGGTAATGTTTCACAAAATAATGGTAAAAAAGTAACAATTTTAGACATTTATTTCTCTTCTTAGGAGCTGAACACTTCAGCTATGTACACAGAGGTAAAGTGTTAGCAAATACAGTGAAATTTTTTTTTTTCATTTCCAGCCATGTACAAATGACAAATGGGCCTGAACCTTAAAGCCAATTCCACCATATAACATTACAAATAACAAGCTTGAATCCTGTGTAGTTTACAAAAGGACCAGCAGATGGCAAGAGTTCATTCATTTTGAGTCAAAAGCAAAGAACAGTTTCCAGTCATGTCAAAAGCTTTCAATATTTTCATAGAGTACAATACAGTTCTATCAGGCATCGCATACATAAATTGCAAATGACTTAACAGTAATAGGATTGATAAAGCAGAGCATGGGATCCGACAGAGTTCAGATGGGAGCTTTGGCTACCTGGTTTTGAAGATAACAAACCAAAATAAATGATGACGACAACAGCTCCAATAAAGGCTAGTAAGTAGCCAGTGATTAAATGAATGATTATTCATTTGAATTTTTTAATTGTTGCTGTTATAACCTGTCTGCTTTTATGGAGCTGCACCAAAGCAATTTTCCTATCATAAACTTTGACAAGGCAATAAGGAACTATAAAGTAAAACTTCACAAACTAAAACAAATTAAGTCATTGACCCCCTTACACAAACTCCCACCCACGATTTTCAAATAATCTTTCCTGGGCAGCACATGGTGTAAGTTCTCCTCCGCAAGAAGGTGAGCATATCCAAGCAGTTAAAAGTGGTCAGACTCAGAAACACCTCATTTAAATCCTCCACTTTTTCAATGTGTTCTATATAATACATCCGGAATATATGGTAGGGAATGAAGCAGATCACCATGATGAGGGCAAAGAACAGGCTCTTCAGCTGAGCCCCGAAGTCCTGCTGTGAGGTGCATCCCTGGTGATGCTTCCTGTATAAAACCCGCAGGACATTGGCTTGGAGGGCTGTCAGTACAATGGTCACTACTATTATCAATATGCTTATGATGTAGTTTATCACCTTGACCTCAGAAGTTATGTTTTGGCCAAACTTGAAGCAATACCCCTCACTGTTAGTGCCGTTATTGTTGTTATTGCCGTAGTGAATAAATATTACGCAAGGGACCCCAACCAGCACCAACAGCCACACCACAGCACTGGCGAGTAGTCCATGAACCTTCTGGAGGCAGGCCACCTGCTCTGCTTTGCAGTAGAACGTCATCAGGCGCATGATGAGGATGATCACATAGAAGATAAAAGACATGTACATGTGGATGTGGATCATGCCACTGACCATTTTGCACCAATACACGTCCATGTTCCAGCAACGGGTTGCATGATAGTAAATCCTGAAGGGCACAGTAAGAAGGAAGATGAAGTGGGTGAAGATGAGGTTGAGCACAGCTATGGAGGTCATGGAAATCGTGCTGGACTTTATGATGTGCATCATAAGGCACACGCTGATGGTACCAATGAGCAGAACCAGAGAGTAGATGCCAAGGAGGGCTTTGTGGAACTCTGGCGACATACTATTGCTTGAGTGGTTGCACGCGGACATTTTCTGGGTTTCCGTGGAAGACACCTTAACTAGAGAAAAAAGGGGGGATGAGAGAGAGGAACACATGAATTAATGTGTAATTGAGTAATGGACAGAAAATTTTAAGAAATAGAAGTAGATCAAGAAATTGTATAGTAAACATGTGAGTAACATAAATAAAAGAAAGAAAATGTAGAAAGACATTAAAGTAAAAACTGCCTTATTTTTTATTCTACACAACATTATAAACATATTTTACTGATACTACATGTTGTACATTTAAAGGACAGGTTCACAATCTTTTCAAGTCTGTCCTAAAACAATAGTCAGGTGCCCAAATGGACATTGACACCTCTTTTTCTTGCTGTAATCATTTCTCCTGTGTATACTTGCCATTAAAGGTGCAATATACGACATTCATTGTGTGTTGTAATCCGAGTTTCTTAGCTCTTTGTTTTGATAGTCGGTCCGGCTGTGTGTGCACGTTAGTGCATGTGAGCATGTTAGTGCCGTGTCGTCCACGTCCATTTTCAACGTCACAAGCTTTCTCAAATTACAGCTAAACAGTACACTAAAATATGTTTCTGAAAATCTTGATCCACATTTGATCAGCACTGCCTATTTTGACAGTTTGATCTGAGTTTCATGAACTGTCGGTTCAGGGGGGCGCTTTCTTTTTTTTCCCAACTTTATTAACAACGTGCACACATGGGGCTGAATGTCATATTGCACCTTTAAGAGATCCCTTCATAATGCACTTTCAGTATAAGTGATAGGGGATAAAATCCACAGCCCTCCTTCCATGCAAAAATATATTTAAAAGGTTATCTGAGGATAATATGCGGCTTCAGCCATCTGAGTTTATCAGATAAAGTGGATATCTTTCTCAGTTACTGTCTTTTTAGTGCCAAATTCCCTCTTTTTGTTACAATCCTTCAAATGAAGCTGAACAGAACACTGTCCTTCGAGACACAAAGAGTGAGGTTTTTACTAAAAAAAGACTGTAACTGAGATTGATATCCACTTTATCTGATGAACTCAGTTGGCTGAAGCCTCATATTATCCTCAGATAAAATTTTAAATACATTTTTACTCAAAACTGTGGATTTCCCCCCCCCCCCCCATCACTTGCATTGTAATCATGTTTGGAGGGAATCATCTTATGGTCAGTATGAACAGGAGGAATTATGACAGCAAGACCCTTCAAATCAGAGTATAATCTTAATCTCACATGATGTCTGCATGCATATCTTCAAGTAGCTACAAATTTACATATTATCAGTTCAACAGGAAACAGGATTAAAAACAGTTACACCTCAGTTACTCTAACTAAAATCAAAAAGTACAGGAGATATTGTTCACAGTTTAATCATTACCAAGAGAGCAATGCAGCAATGAAAGTTGAATCATGAATGAACACTAAGTCAAAGCCAGAGAGTTTACTAGTAGATTTACTGTACATACCTTTTGGTCAAAGAAAAACTGGTTGCCGAGTTTTCTTGTGGGTTTTCTTGTGAGTTTTCTTTAAAGGTTGTGTTCGTCCTCTACATTACATCACATTATCTCCAAGAAAGCAATGGTTAAGCTCTCTGTTTGAGGTGAGTCCGAAAACCTTTACGCGTGTGTGCGCTTCTCCGTTGCTGCTTGGATAAATGCGTGCATGTGCTTGTGTTGTCAAGTGCGAATGTGTGCCAACTTGCTAGAGGTTAAGGTTATGAAAATAACCCCTGTGTGACTGTCCAGTTTTGCATATTGTGTGTGTGTGTTTGTGTTCTGTCAGAAACAGGAGATGATTGCACACACAGCACAACCACAGAGCTGGTTGCTTCCTCCTTCTTGTCACCTACGCCCGTTATTTTGTTGACTTGCTTAGTCTCCATTAAAACACATCTACACTATACATGTACACTTAAATACTAACTATTAAAAACCAACAGAATGCAATGTGGTAAGTTACTTACAGATTTGATAGATGCAGATGCCCTGCCAAGGCTCACAGCTTCTTTAGCATTTTAGCTTAGAATCTAAATAAGAAGTTTATCCTATTACCTTGATGATCATGTTAATCATGCTATTTTATATCTCTTTAGTTTCCAAAATCTATTTTGTAAGTTTGTAGTTGTTAGAAACACCTCTCACCTGCTGCACATCAAATCTTACTTAAGAATTACTCTATTTGAAACTGATACATAAAAGTAGACAGAAATTAGTCTATACATTATACTAACTAGTCAAAGGATTGGCTAACTCAGAAGAGAGAAGTGAGAGAGAATGTGGTGATACTAGCAGTGATGTAGACAGACAGGCTATGTATGCTCCTATGAATATCTCAGCAAGTGCTAAGTTATATGCACATACTGCTCCAGTTCGTGCTCAAATGATTCAGGAAACACCTCACTGCATTTCACCACAAAGAAAAGCCCTTGTAGACACCTTGACCTCAAAGCAAGGTGACAACATTTATTTAAATCTCTGAGTAAAAGGTTTGAAATTCGTATATCAGGCTGGTCCGTTAATGCAGCAAACATTAGACCACTATATTATCTGTAGTGATGTCCTATGGGTTGGTCTTTTGGAAAAAAGAATTGTCACACATTAGAGCAACAGTTAGTTTTTTATTCTCTGTTCAAAGAAAACATACTAATCGCCAGCTTTTTGTTTTTCTAAATCCAGCCCATGGCTACAGTTACCCTGATGTACAAACACAGAGCACAACAACTACACTAGCACCTGGTTTAATTCGGTAGAAGTACAACTAACCTTTTTATTCCGGTTTCCCTTCCCGTTCTGTTTTAGTGGTACACACCTAGTCACAAAAATGTAGATAACATCCCTTTTCCTTCTTAAAAAAAAAAAAGATACATTTTAGGCTGCTTTGCTGGAAATAGTGTTACATATTTAAAAAGTTACCCTTCTTTGGTGAATCATAAATCAGCATCCTTGGCAAAGGCATAATTCACTGTCAAACATTCAAGAAGCATTAGTTAATTGATCAATTATTAATGCAAAAACAATGTGCCTCAAACTGTGTCCTTGTTCTTGTACAAAACTATACAGTGCAAACAGTACTGTGCAAAAGTCTAAAACCATTAATCTAGGTAATGAAAGAAGTCTTCGTTACTCTAAATGGTAGCAGTGAGGTTAACACATACAGTATGAGGAAAGTATTTTATTCTGAGCTAGTTTCCATAGTCGACTCATTTCATTTTCACAGTAAATTCTTCAAGCTGTTATGAAAAGAGGATTTAAAGCATCTGACTAATAAGTGAAGGGAGAGTTTCTTAACACCTTAATATTTACTTCGTCTATTAACTGTGCTATACTTAATCATAACTTCAGCCAAGTAGTGTAAGACTTTTGCACAGTACTATATTGGATCCTAAAACAATACCCAAAATTTTATATAACAAACTCTGGTTTAATAAGGCATATTCTAAATGAAAAGTATCTAAAAGAGTGAAATAAATACTAAACATTTGGTTTAACCAGCATATGTGTGTGTGCAGGGGTTTATTTAGGGGAAGTGCATCTTGGGTCTCCTCCACAGGATGAATCTTCTTGAGGTGAGAATATGAGTGACCACACTGAGCAACATCAGAAAGATGGTCATTGACATCACTATCACATAGTGGCTTATGCTGGAAAATAGAAAGAAACATGGTTAATACAAATTTATGTGTGAGTTTATGCATCACAGATACCTTGACATCCTTGTTACTTTACCTTGTGCCAATGTCCAACCAGCTGCCATAGTCCTGCACCAGGAAGAAGAAGTGCTGCGGAGAGGAAGAATGAGTTGAAAAAAAATATTGCGTGAGGTCCACATCAAATCTACTTGCTGCAACAGGAAAAGGCAAAAGAGTAAATTATTTTCAGGAAGTACATCACAATGTACCTTTAATTCGAAATATAAAGTTTTCAACCTGATAGAAAATGTCTTACCAGAGCCATCAGGTCAGAGATGACCAGGACAATGAGGAACAAACTGGAAAAGAAGAATAAAAGACAAAAGAACAAAGGAAAGAAAAGCAGATCTTTAATATTGAAACATCCACAACAACACATTTACTTCATGTGCAGCACAGACAGTAGATTTACACCCTCATCACCCACAACAGAAATAGTGCAGAAAACAGAGAGAAACATGTTGATACTGGATAATTATTATTTAGATTTATGTCCGACACAAATTCACTCTAAAAAGCTTATGGCTGTATAAACTGAATAGTGTGACAAAAAAAACAAATCCTCCTGTTGGCAAGCATCTATCAGGCAATCACAAATCTGCCACCAAGCGCAGATTATTGTGGTTTACATGCACTGAACATACAGTACATGAGCCCCACAACCACCCAGAGCTAATCATACTGATAGAAGGTTGATACAAGGATGATACAAAGTTTGTGACTAAACTGATCCCATAGTAGACAAGTCTGACGTATCTGTTCTGGTATCTTTTTGTCAAAGGCTGCAGCAAGGAGTTACCTTCTTGATGAGAGCTGTGTTGCAACTTGGATGGTCTCAAACGTACACATTACTATTATGAATGGGATGATAACCTGGAAGAACGAAGGACAAGACATTGAATATTTCATGTCCAGAGAAATATAATTTGTTGACAATGTTGCTGCTAATGCTGCTCATTTGTGCTAAACTGGCGACTGATGAGGCCAGCGGCATACTTCTCAAACAGAAGTATTAATAAATTATGACTAATCGCAATTTACAACACTACTTCCCCTTTTGGGGAACTTTGCTTAATAGGGGGAGTATACAGATACACAGTGTACACCACTGTGAAATACATTACCTTCCACATCATCAACCCTCCCATGATGAAGGGGTTGAAGACGGTGAGGAAACAATAAACAGATGCTGGGTCAAAGCTAGATAAAAGGACAAAGGAGAAAGTGACTGTGGACAGATGGAAAAATGGACTAAACAATTAGTCAGTCAGTGCAAAAATCTAGCTTGGGGGATACCTGTGTGTACATTTCTTGATAACCTCCAAGAGTTTTATAGTGCAGACTGACATACTGTATGCGGCGCAATGTAAACAGCCTCACATGCAGTAGAAAGGTTCAGTCAGCAGACTACACAAGAGACATGCTGGTCCAAACAATGCACAGACAGAATGAGTTGCCACTGTTTTACACATCACCTATTTCCTTCCTGTATTCAAACACTTTAAACACACTTTAGCGATAACGAAAGTAATGGGTCTAACATTAGACATTAACTTTACTAAGACTGAGCCATGCACTAAGCCACATACCCTCGTCCACACACACATACACAGAATTTCCTGCCATTTACCACACACAAACACACGTATATATAGATATACACAATGACATACACACCTGTTAATGGAAGCTATGTTTCCTGTGCCAAAGAAAGCTGTTATTATAAAAAATACCTAAAGAAAATATATAGTCAAGGAAAGATCCAAAGCAACGGAAACGTATTGCTGCCACGCCAGGAAAAGAAAATCAGTATCATGTCATAACATGAAAAGTTTATTGTTATAACAAGATGTTTTTCACATTATAATAAGATATTTTCACATTATTACGACATACAAACTTATCACATTATAACTATACTATTTATCACGTGAAACATTTCACGTTATATAACAATAACTTGACTCCCCTTGATGTACTCTGGTTGTGAATTGGCTCCTGGCCTTTTGCAAACTACATGACAGCTCGATCCTACACTTCCTCCATCTACAACGGCCTCTTACGCAAGAAATGATCCGCTTTTCAGTGCTAGTGTATGGAGAGTGGCACGCATCTTGCAATCTCTATCTCGTGTTAATTTTCCTCCAGCTGTTAGTAGATAGAAGTGTGGCTCTATCTATGGTTAAAACATATGCTGCGGCTATTTCATCCTACCATGAAGGCTATGGAGAGAGATCTGTCTTTGCGCACCCTTGGGTTAAGCGCTTCTTAAAAGGAGTCAGAAGACAGTGACCTATGCGCTCCTTGGCGTGTGTGTAGTGCTTGTGGACTCTGGTGGCTCCTCCAACGTCAGCTGATAATGACCCTCCATCTGAAATGACCTCCAGAGCGTCTGACTCATTTGTACTTCTGTGCAGCCCCATGCATTTTAAAATCCTTCTTAGTGTACACATACTTATCCCAATATCATCCACAGTGCTCAATCTTGCCATGTCTCAACCCAAGCATGAAGTAGAACTTAAAACCATTCGTGCAAATGAGCCAGATTCCTCAGTCAAACATGAGTTTCACATTATAACAATATAAGCTATCACGTTATAATGTTTCAAGTTATAACAAGATAAATAGTATACTGTTAGAAAGAAAAGTTTCTTGTCATAACGTGATAATATAACAAGATGTTATAACAATAAACTTTTCATGTTATAATGTGGCAGCAATACGTTTCCGTAGGCAGTTAAATACAACAACAAGTTAATAACATCGACAAGGATACAAAAAAATAAGATCTTCTGATGTCATCCAACTTCAGCTGTCGGATCTTGGTGATGTCGATGTTTGCAGAGAAATCAATAGTGGAGAGCTGGAAGACAAAAGAAAAAAAAACACACACACACACACACACACACACACACACACACACACACACACCCATCCACACACATGCATAGACACACGCCAAGTGCATACACATAATCATGATGATCAATGATCAGTCAATACTGAGCCGTGATGTACATTATGTAGAGCTTTATGTAACCCTACTTCACAGATAACAGTATGTTATCACGAGCGGTGATTCCCTTGTTTGTTTAATTAAAACACTTGGTATTAAAGGAGTGGATGGTAAATAGAATTTAACCAGAACACTTCAGACCAGATAAATAGAGAGTCCAGAAATATATATTTAGGTTAAATCTATACAGATACGTGGAAATATGCCTATATGCGACCAACCAGGATCATTCGTTGTCGTAGAGACGAGAAGCCAGTGCCTGTACAAAATAGCAACAGGTGCGATCTAAATGTGATACTAGCTTATAATAAATTCAATTTTCTCATGTAGTTTATACTGCTCTGCCAAGTCTGTGAATAGAGACGTGGTAGTAGTAGTTGTACCTCTTGCCTTCCAGAGACACCCTGAGCAATCATAGCTTCCTGTTCAATGTTGATCCACACAAACATCAACCAAGATAACACAGGGGGGAACAAGGCCTCGGACCTGGGCAGGAGAAAACACACATTTGATAAGGGTGCAGCTCCATGACAATAAAGCTCCACATGAGACATAGTATGATCATATATCATGTCTTACCCAGTGCTGAGCAGTAGGTATGTGGCTGTGAGAGAGAGTAATATGCTGAGAAGTCGATGGAAAAGACGTGTAGAGCTCAACAACGGAACCAGCATAGAGGATGCTGAGGAAAGAGCAGAGACAGGAAAGGTTTTCTGGGTCTTAGAGCTTGTAGGGAATCTAGTACAAGATGTGTCATTTTAGCCAGGGCCCAAAATAATTCAATCTTTAATCTTGAAACTTAACATTATTGAGGCATAAATGCGATTGTAATTTCCCCTGGAAATGCCCTAAGAGCTTGTGCTCTCTCACACCTACCTAATGTGATCCAGCTGATGATCTGATTAAGAAGTGGCAGGCCCTGTTTCTGCTGCAGGCTGGAGTGTGTGAGGGAAGGCACGTACGCACACACTGCCACATGGAGCATCTGTTGAGTGTGACCCGTAATAATTTAATTTTAGAAAATGCAATAACACAACCACACACACACACACACACACACAACATGACATGTACCGCAGTTACCTGTGCGATTAATTGTTGCTTGTCACTAAGGTGCAGCGGCGTCCTGTGTTGTGATGACCAGAGGTAACAGGCTGAAGTGAAGAGAGTGAGGAGACCTGCACAGGTCCTGAGCAAACAAACATCACACTATTTATCATATTATTCTAGACATGTTTATAGAGTACAGCTACATTTTGCACATTCATGTTGATTAAAGATACTGCTGTTAATTAATAGTCCAGTTCAATTTGATTCTCAGATTCCTCCACTAATACATTTTTATTTATCTCTCTCTTTTTTTTTGACCAGCTAATTACTGTAAAAAGGGAAACTCCACCACTTATTATATTCAGTTTACATGTTATGGGGATTACTACTTAAACCAGTGAAAACAACTGTATAATATCTTCTGTGGCTTTGGATGAAACTTGTTGATCTGTTGGTTGCTCAGTCCACCACTTTGACTGAAATAGCTCAACAACCGTTGGATGGATCACAATGCAATTTTGTACAAAAATTCATGGTCCTTGTGAGGTTGACATTTATGGTTTCAAGTGAAATGTTTCAACAATTATTGGATGGATTGCCATAGAAGAATAATACTCATGTTTTCCCCTAAGGATGAATCATAATCACTTTACATAAAGTGCAATCATCAGGTCAAATTTTCAATTTGTCCAATACTTATACCTGCATAACTAATGACACCCATCAGCCTCAGCTGATCTGATTTTGTATACATTTGCTATATTTTGATACACTTACTGTTGATATGGAAAAAAAAATCTTAATGTTAAAATTGACTTTCATCATATGCTGTAGAAATGGGACCCCTGTCTGATTACAAGAAAACTAATTTCACCACTCCGTGACGGTGTTCATTATTCATTATTCTCTGAAGTATGGACAAATATTACTTTCTTTGTAACTGACCGACCTGAATCGGAATTGGGTTGTTTTTTTTTATGAAGTGATACTGTGGTAAACTTTCTGCTAAATGTAAGCAAATAGAGGAAGTACTCACACCAGATGTATGTTAGGCTCTCTTCCCACAACCGGCATCAGGGGAAAAGCAGCCAAACACAGACAGCTCAGAAACCAGCTCAATGAACCGAACTAGACAGGCACAAGAGTTCATATAGTTATATAATGTATTTGAGTTCATAACTTAACAAACCAGGTGTTTGTCTAATTGTAGGCTGATGATAAAGTGCAAGGGAGGTCAAAACGCAACGCTTTGACGTGTTTACCTTGGCCTTGCCAAAAAGTCCAGACACCATGGGCCAGAGAGAGAGGACCACCAGACCCACAGTCAGCATGGCGCGATGGAAGAAACTCACCACCTGGGGGCAGTAAAGGTAAAGTGTCATCCACAGTACAGAGTAACCTCATAGTGTACATGAGGAGCCCTAAACATTGAGAAAATTGTGTAGCATGTATGTGGAGGTCAGCTAAAGGCTTATGAGTGTACTGAAGCACAAATGTGCCTCTAGCTGTCAGTTAGAAGACATTACTGATTTAAAAGACACCTACCAGTAGTTCAATCCCAAACGCCACCAGCACAAAGTAGCCAAAACATTTCCACAGTGGCAGAGAGGGAGCTGAGCGAATCAAATCTGTTAGAGTTCCAGATCTAAAATGGATAATTAATGAGATTATTCTTTCTTACAATGAAAGGGAAAAAAGAATGAAAATTGTATAGACAACCCCTTTATCAATGAGAAACATGAGTGTATACAATACCACTTCAAAGGATCTAATTAACACCTCAGTGGGGCTGCACCAGACATGCATCAACAATTGTGTTTATTCCCCATTCTCTGAATGTTGTAATCTCCACTGATGTGTTTTAATATTTGCTCCTTTGTCTGTGCTTGGTGTTTGCTCTGAGAACAACATAGAGGAACTATACACATTTCTTTAATTAGACTGTACTGTATGTGTCCAGATATGCATTTCATGTATTCATCTAGTCAACATTTTCTTGACTCTGTGTGATACTCACTCTTTAAGAACAGAGTACCATACAGGTACAGGCAGCAGGCAGTAAATATAGTAGGTGATGGGACTCCTTTGGATAAGCAGGAATACGGTGATCACCACTGTTACACACATACACAGCCTCACCAGGGTACGGCTGGGAATCTGCTAAAACCAAAAATGTAACTTAGCGGGACAATCAAGTTTCATACACTTGTTCCGGCAGCAGGAACCTTTAGAGGCAAAGACAGAGAGGGATTACACTGTATGATCTGACCTGTTTGAGGAGACTGGGGTGTCTGTTGAGGCTGGCGTGAGTCTTCAGTATGACTAGGACAACATATGAGGTCCAACCTACGAATCCCAGCACCACACTGCAACCCAAGAAAAACCTGTCGTAGGTGTGGTAGTAAACCAGGCCCTCCAGAGCGTGGGAGATCAGAGACTGGCACAGAGAGATCTAGACAGAGGCAGACAAGGGGAAATGAAAGGGAGTGCTTTGGCAAAGGCAAATAGGCAGAGGGTTTGGCATAGAGAAAATGGAAAGAAGATTAATAAGCAATGAATGTAAGGGAACAAAAAAAAGCAACTTGGGAGGAAGGCGGTCATTTAAACCCCAACAAAAAACACGTTTGCTGTAGACAGCATTTACCGCAGTTAAGCTAGTTGGGATTAACTTTTTACTGCAACATCAGCTGAGTACTATTATTATGCTCCAGTTTGCTGCATCATCACAGGTCTCCATGCTAAATGTTTTACTTGGAAACACAGGTTTGAGCACCAGCTTAATGCATCAAAGTACCCAAAATCATTCTAAAACTTGACTTAAAATCACTTGAAAAGCTGTTGATTTATCTACAGACTGCAGATTATTCTAACCAGATACTCACGGCATCCTCATACTTCTCCAGACGCATCAGTATTCTAGCCTTGTGAATAAATTCTGCTTGTTTTGGCTCAGTAAGTAGTCTGAGAGGACAGAAAGACAAAGCAATAAATACAGAGTGCGCAAAATTGTATTTAAATGTGGTCTTAAATAGGTTGACAGGCTTCATTTGCTTCCACACTTACACAACCACAAAAGCTAATATAAACAATGCATTGCCTGCTTAATTTTTCATAAGCCAGCAATAGAAAACTTAATGTTATATGATGTAATGTAATATGATTTTTTTTTTTATGTTTCTCAGCATTTATCACCTGGTTAATGTTCTTACTGAAATGTATCTCTAACACTTCCACACTTGACATGAATTGAGCGCAACATGATCCCTTGATAAGCATGTTTTCTCAAAAGTGAACAGACATTATAATAAAAAGAAAAACTCACACAAACTCAAGGTTATTACAACTCATTAACTGACTTATTGTACTTACTGGTATGGGGTAAAGAGAAAAGACAAGGTTGTCTCCTTTTTTTGGGTCATTTTCATCTAAAAAAAAAAAAAAAAAAATAGATAGTTCAGTTACCATACATTTATATAAATGACAACATGTGCAGTAATATGCTTTCCACAATTTAGAAGCTATAAATCTGCTAATACCGTAACTCATCTATTACTATTAATAATTACATATACATCACTTTCGTGTTCTTTTATCAATGCGTGCTGGTTTTACTGGCCTCTGTAACTAATGACGAAAACATGTCAGTAATAGCAGAGCTGCATGCCGTCACACCTTGAACTGCTCCAGTACTTGAATAGCATTAGTGTACATGCTCTCTGCCTTGAACTGGTCACTGTTGTTAAGGTAGAGAAGAGGTAACACACCCTGAAGAGACATAAATACACACAGTGATTATCATAAAGTAATAAAAAATTGTATCATAATACTTACAGAAAACCCTCTACAGTGAACATGTGCATTAGCTTACTGATTTTCACAGCCATTGAAGAGTTATACTGTACTTGCAAAATCCATTTTTGGTAACTTGGTAATACACTGCACACTTACATGCAAATAGTAGATTATATAGTTTACAAGAAGACACTTGACTACAGTATTTCTTCCTCCTTTAACTGAGTATCTAAACTTACAACAGAGTTGACCGGAATGGGTACACCAATGAGAGACGCCATGAGGGGAGCAATATCAGCCTGCAGAAAACAGAAACGGAAAAATAAATTATATTTTATTGAACTATAAATGCCTGTTGATCTTTTAGCTGCTGTATATTATTGGTTTTCATGCACAGTAAATTTAGTGGTAGGAATTGATGATTGTGACAGCATTAAAAAGGGCCGCGCAAATGGGTCTTACCTGATTGACATCAACCCTTCGGAGGTGCTCCAGTTTCCAATCTTGGGGCGAAACAAAAAAAAAAAAATACAAATCAAGGAGAAACAATGCACCTGTACAGTGTAAAAATTCAAAACCTAATTTTCAAAAAAAAAAATACAAAATTTCACCCTGCCTAATATACTGCTGAAGAATAATAGTCTTTTGTGGGTGTAGGAGAACCTGGGCTCAAGCTAAAACATCTTGTTGAGGGACATTTAAGTAAACAGCTGTGAGAACAGTACATGAGTTTAGTACCTTGTAAGTACCTATCCTTGTACAGTGGAGGTTCAGTGACTCTCTGGGCATTATGAACCCCGGCTCCCCATACCACTAAAGGGGTGAGAGTCTCAGAGGGATGGCCTGCACCGTGGGAACCTGGAGACACATGCACACAAACATGCAGAAATTGAATTCTTATGCTAATGAACAGATCATTTATTACATTTTTAACCATCAGACAGTACAAATACACACTTAAACAAGAGTCTTACCCCAATCGGTCATGCCATGATCAGAGGTAAACACATAAGCCGTTCTGCCATCATAGCCAAAGAAGTCTTCTACCATAGACACCAGCTCAGATACACCAGTGTCTACTAGACCAATATTGTCCAGGTACTCCCTGGACAAAAGACAAATAGCAACACCTTAAAAGAGCCTCAAAACTACGAGGATTTGTTCTTTGTAGATAAAGATACCACTATTGCTGTCAATGCTGCTTTGGAAGAATATGATCATTTTATTTTAAGAACTACAGTATATTATGTAGAGCGTATCACACAGTGATCATATCACATGAAATTCTACTCACTGTGACATTGGTCTGTGAGCATGTCCATTTGTGTCGATGCCCAGCAGATGCAAGAAGATAACATTCTTGTCCTCGAGTAGACTGGCCCTCAGAGTGGAGTTTGACTTTGCTGCTTGAAAGAATGACTGGTACAGAGAGAAAATCAAACGTAGCTGGATTTATTCAAGAAAGAAATGCGGAAATGATAGTAACAGGAGAGTCTGGTAATATTGTATGTTAACCCTCTATTTCCCAATAAAACTTGTAGCAGCTATACTATAATCTACTGTTGTGCCGGAAAATGCATTATCAACATCCACACTGCAAAATTCATAGTTATCTTTAGCACTTCCACTATCATACTTTGACTTGAGTGAACACCCAGCTGTCCAGCCTGGATGCATCTGTGGAGGCAAAGTCCTCCTCCGCAGCTGGATACGTGTGGGTGTACACATGGTCTCCAGTAGCACCTGGAAAGTTTTAAAGTAATTAAAATACCTCAGCAATAGTGTAAAATAAAGTGTCATAATAAAAATATATTGTGTTTATGCTCACATTTGGACCAGAAGGCCAGACAAAGGACCAGTGTGTAGGATTTAGTGTCATCTAGTGGTGAGGTTGCAGATTGCAACCAACTGAATACTACTCCCCTCCACCTCCCCTTCCAAGCCTGTAGGAGAACCTACAGTGGCTGCAAAAACGTGAAAAGCCCTCTCTAGACCCAGTAGTTTGTCCATCCTGGATTACTGTATAAACATTGGCGGTGCAATATGGCAGGCTTTGTGGAAGCTCCCTAGATATAAAAGGGCTCATTCTAAGGTAACGAAAACACAATGATTCTTTTTTTCAGGTAATTATACACTAATTAAAACATACTTATGAATATTATATTCCATTTCTGCCAAGTCTGTTCCACTAGTTGCCACTAAATCTTACACACTGGTTCTTAAAGTACATAAATGTATCACTTAGTGTGAAGTCACAGACTGTCTCTGGGGCTTTTCCTTTTATTGATTTGACTTGTGTAGGTGTATATGTGTGCTTGTGTACCTTTGGCAAACATAGGCAGAATATCAGGGCTGCCCCAGCACCAGGTGTGTCTGCTCTCATTAAACACAGAGTCAAACTCTACAGGATTCTCCTTCCATCCTGAACACACACACACACACACACACACACACACACACACAAAAGGTCAACACACTTGCAGTCACAAATACACAAACACAAAATTAGTCATCAACATACACTTTCACAATGACACAAACACAAACGTATAGGTGCCAAACGATCAAATACATTAATTTTTTGCATTGCTTTTTTTCTGTGTTCAGCTTGTCAACACAAACATGCACACACACCTACCTTTAGCAACAGCACTAACATCCTCATAGAAGCCAGCGATGAGCGCAACATGACCGGGGCGAGACTCAGTGGGGACTCGCGTGTGTGACACACCCCAGGTACCTGTCTCTTCTATGATGTTCCTGGTATTGGGAAACACAGACATGAACACACAGGTCTTATACTGTATATAAACACCAATTACTCTGTAATTATAAACATAGAAAAGACAGAAAAGAGAACAGACATACAAACAACCTAATATCAGCCATACACACCGTTTTCTGTACTAGACTAATTAGCACATAGACACACACACACACACACACACACACACACACACTGCATCAATGCTCTGTATCAGTTTCCCAACCTCAAGTATGGGGCCCTGGATGAGCCGTTGGGGAGCAGGGTGAAGAGGCTGTCTGCTCGAAGTCCATCGGCCACCATTAACACCAGTCTGGAGGCAGGGGGTGTTAGCGATGTGGCCTGGGGTGTCATGCCATGGACCAGGGGAGAGGTGAAGTAGATGTCAAATATGGAGAGGAAGAAGACCACGTGGACTGTCAGTCCAACCAGGAAAAAGGTGATCATCCTCATTTTGAGTGATGAGTGTCTGCAACACAAGCAGGAGGGAGAAAGTGAGTAGAAAACAGGTTGGAAACAAGAAGAGAGAAACAAAGACAGAATAAGTATGATTGAGGAAAAACTGGATAAACACTTATGCAGTCAGTCTAACCTTGCATTCAGTGTTA
This sequence comes from Scomberomorus guttatus, assembly GCA_038419695.1. Lineage (NCBI taxonomy): Eukaryota > Metazoa > Chordata > Actinopteri > Scombriformes > Scombridae > Scomberomorus > Scomberomorus guttatus. The sequence continues at coordinate 12,575,730 of CM076464.1, forward strand.
AAGGGTTAGTTCAAATAGAGAAGAAGGTATTAGACAGGTACAGTATAATACTGTTTGGCTAAGCCAAAGCACAGGCCATGTAAAGACTGCTTAGGAGTAATCCTTCTGTCACCATATGTTACTTACAAATGAGCAGAAATAATGGCTTTCATAGTTAATTTGGTACATTTCAATAGTGCCCATTTCTGTTTCAAGTTTGTTTACACGAGGGTGACAAAGAAAAGCAGTTACTGCATCTTTGGGCCTTTCTAAAAGTCTTACCTGTATGTAACGTCAACGGAACCCGACCATAAAAATGAATGAATGGGCGTGCAAAACAATCAACTACCACTTCACCCATTCCCTGTTCAGACACACTGATTTAGCGTACGTTTTATCTTCGCAGATTACCAAATATACATCCAGAGAACCCGACAGATCGAGGCTTTGTTACACGACATAAGGCTGACCTAATCTTTAAGTGCGTGCTTTTATAAAAAAAAAAAAAAAAAAAACTGTCCTTCTTTCTAAGAAGATTAAGACAAGAAATTCAGGCGCTGAGCATCCACTTCCTTGTTGTGACTTTGACGTTTGACGTTGACGTTTATGTTGTGCGACTGAATTGTGGGTACTGTAGTTAGGATGTTTGTTTCCCAGCCAGCTTTCTTTCCAAAAATGCATCCCTCTTAAAAACGTTTGTTGATTTAAAAAAAAAGAAATTACGTTGGATTTCATTACACAATTACTTGTATTAGAGTACAGTGTCACTGGAAATTGTTATTTTTATAGACTACTGTTCTTTGACAACACAGCTGTCAAATGTCTGTCCAGTATCCAATCGTTTTGTAGTATTCCATTAAACAGGCGGTCTTTAGGATAACTGTGACCAATCACAGCCTCGCGTTCTTTCCCCCTTGTCAAAGCCACCTACCAAGCCTTAGCTAGCTTAATATCCATTCAGGAAGCAGCAGCAGCCTAGCCTTAGATTGCTAAAAAATCTTTATAGTGCAAAAAATGGCGTCGGTCAACCCGTTTAATCTAAGTGATTCTGAGGAAGAGGCTGAACGGCGCCCAAATGAAACAGTTGACACAGAGCGAAGCCCGAGTGACGGGGCTCCAGGGCCGCCGCCAGGCAATCCTTTCTCCCCGCCCGCGGACGCCGAGCCTCCGACGCTGCTGCTGTCTAGCAACCGGACAAGCCCCAGTGGCGAGGGCATATCAGTGTCGGCCGCGGCCACCTCCGCTATGGCAGGCAGCGCCGATATACGGGTATCAGTGGATGTCATTGCTGCTCAGCTATTACGGGACCAGTACGTCCTCACGGCCCTGGAGTTTCACACCGAGCTGTTGGAAGCAGGCAGAGAGCTTCCGAGGCTGAGGGATTATTTCTCCAACCCGGGCAACTTCGAGCGACAGAGCGGCACTCCACCCGCAAAAGACCAGGTACTCGGACCTGGCGGACCGCTGAGTAAGTAGCTAGCTGCACCCCGGTGCTAGTCACGTAGCTGCTAGCTAGCTCCGTGTTTAATATTGCATTATACAAAGTTAACCCACTAGCTATCTATCTATCTATCTATCATGAGGTATCCGCTTGCTTGCACCTGCTCTCCCGGACTAGGGCCCACAGCCAACAAGCGGGGGGTTTTTTGCGGGTCAGTTGTGCTGGCTGACATACAGATAAGAGAGCATCACAGAAATGTGATTAGGCTGTTCCACACTGTTAAGTTACTGGGAAAAAGATACAGTCTGGCAGCTCTACAGTGAGTGATCACCCTGATGTAATACGTAGCCTAATTGAGCCCTGTAGCTTACCTTTTTCCTCAGGCCACAGGGAGGTCAGAGGTTAGACATTACTGTATTTAACTATGGTCATGCCATGAAAGAAACATTTTAGGAATTTAGTGTGTTGCTAAAGAGGACTCAGCTGGGTTTGAACCTATATCATCTGGTTTAGGGGGGCAGTGCCTTATCAGTGGTTTTGTTGCTTGTGTATCAGTTTTTTCCAGATAAATAGGAGATAAAATACTATAATGTTTTACCGTTCAAGACATGGGCCTTAAGCACTCTCATTTACAGTACTTCCTTTATGGAATAACCTGCAGCATTGTGTAACCTGTGGTATAGCTGAAAAGACTCTGGGTCCATAAGCAAACACGCCATGCAATGGTAACGATGGTGGCAGTCATAAATAAAGCCTGCCACAGTGCAGCAGGAGTAGTATTACCATAAACTCAACTGTGGCAAAGCATGACAGGGAGCTTGGCATTTAAAAGGGAACATAGTGAGTGACAAAACCATACATATTCACACCAAACTAAGGGACCATACAGCTGCTGTATGGTCCCCCAGTGGTCTTATCATGGAGAATTGGGCTTCTGAAAGCCTTGCATAAGTGAATGAAGAGTTAGGGGATTGTGAATTGAGAGTGATATAAAATGCCCTTGTCTGCAAAATTTTAAAGGGGATCCTCTTAATGACCATTAGTTTTTAATGGAAATGACTGAGCTTGATATTCTCCTCAGTGGTGATTGGGCTGGGCTTGTCAGAGTATATTTATCTTAGATTCAGGAGAGAAAGGATAGTCATGATATCACTGACCCACATCGGTGGTTACACACCCACCCTATCTTTTAAACGATCTAATACACATAAGCAGGAAGCACTGTGGGCTGTGAATGGACTTAAACTTACCTTCCTTGTTCAGTGCTCTTCAACACAAAAGAACAGATGTTTACAGGGTCTCCTCCCTTACCCTACCACTGGAAAAATAGGGTATCTGTTATTCATTTCTCTTAATAAGTTTCAGAAAAAGTAGATACTCCCTGCATCTTGTTGGTTTATCCAAGTGACATATCACGCCAATGGACAGTAGTTTCAGATAAACAAAGTAAATATTTCTTTCACTATCTGTCAAAATTGGCTGCAGTAAATTGCTGACATGATCAAAAGAGAGTGAAGAGGAAATGCAGTGTTTCCAGTCACAGTAGATAACATAGTAGATGTGCATGTGATAATTTTGGTCATTCATTTGAAGTTTCTCTCCTCACCAATTCCAGGCTTCAAATAAGTGTTCAGTTTTAAAATAGGTATTTACAGTATAGTACCACACTAGTAATTTTTACGGTTTTGGTGCAAGCTTAGCAACTAGGCCAGATGATGAATTTTCATGTATTTATTTGCATTCAGCAGTTTCCCAGCTGTGTATATAAATACACACAGAAGGAAGATTTCTTTTCCTTCATTTAGATGCAGTAGAATGGACAGTGACCTGATACCTCAGGAGACTGCTATATATTCTTGAGTGTGGCTTTTGGCACCTGGCCTGAGGCTAGCACCAGTAGATTGCAGATGGCAGCCAGTCAGATACACTGCAGCATCCATTGTCTGTCAGCATGACACCACCCTGTAGAATGAAATACTTAGGTAGACTGACTTTCCGTATACCATATACGTCTTAGAAACCACAGCAGTAAACACAAGCAACTGTGAGTTGCGTGTTGTGGTTGCTAAGGTCTGGTGGTTGCATTATCATACAAACCCCCAAAAGGCTCAGAGCACAGTAACAGAATAAATGTTTTATGATGGTGTCTTCCAAAAGCATGACAGGACTTGACAGCTCCCCTGTTGTGAAACTGACAGGAAGGTCATGGAAGGAAATTGTAATCTCAGTCTTAGCTATTGATGAGAGCAAAGGTTCATATAAACCTGAAATCTTGAGGAAGCTCAAATGTCAAATCTACCATATGCCGAAAGAAAAAACGAAGCAGCTGATGGGAGTTGAAGAGGGGGAAAGCAATAGACTCAGCCCATGGCTATGTCACTTTTTTTTCCCACCATAATCTGATAGCCAGGACCTCATGTGATCACTGGAATGATCTTTTTCCTCATGTTTGAAGGACAGGTTTAGGCAGCCAGTTTACCATGCCATTTTTCAAATTAGCAACACATTCAGGACCTTGCCTTTGACTGTGTGATTCCTAAGGATTGTACAGTATTTTAGCCCTACAAATGAAATGAACAACACCTCTAACTTTTAATTTACTTGCTGTGTGGGAATAAATTTTGGTTTGCAGAATGTTATAATGTTATGCCCTTAGAGGGTGTTGGAAGGGTGCACGGTGTGTATGATTAAATGGACTGTGTAACACATTGTGACATGGCACAGCATGATAACCTCACAGTTAGTCCAGCTAGTCAAAAAGCATGATAGAAGAAATGATACATCTGGTGGGTGTGATGATAGTTTGCTTGGCTGGTCTGTGCTTAGCCTATATCGTACTATAAACTGAGGCTGCAACTAACGATTATTTTCATTATCGATTATTTTCTCGATTAATCAATGAGTTATTTAGTCTATAAAATGGTGAAACATGTTGATCACTGTTTCCCAAAGTCCAAGGTGACGTCCTCAAATGTCTTTTTTGTCCCGACCAACAGTCCACAACCCAAAGGTATTCAGTTTACTGTTATAGAATACTAAAGAAACCAGAAAATATTCACATTTGAGAAGCTGGATTCTCAAAATCGATTATCAAAATAGTTGGCTATTAATTTAGTAGTTGGCATCTAAATGATTAATCGACTATTACATTGCAGCTCTATTATAAATAGTGCTTTAGTTCAGATGGGTTCTGCTTCTGATATTTTTAAAGTATCCCTCTATCATCTTTATCTGCGCCTTTTACAATTGCTGCAAAATATAAGCACACAGCATTCAGCTGACCAACCATAGGTGTCATTGATTGTGTCATGATGAAAACACACACACTGACAGTCAGCTGTACGCAGTTAATTTCACTGGCCATGTGTATTGATAATGACTGTGTTACAGGCTGCATCATATCTGCAGCTGTTGCTCCACATACGCCACATGATACATCAAGCCTCCTCTCGTCACCTTGCTAATTACCAGCAAGGAAGCATGAATGATACCCTCTCCACTCCTCATTGGCTTGTCAGGTAGTTGTTTGCTCATACTGAATGATGTGAAGAGTGACTGGAAAGGTTGACAGTAAGATGCCACATTTAAGAAGTATGTGTCTGCCACACAAGACATAATATGGTGTACCAGAACAGTCCATACAGTATAATCCCAGGACATTAATTTAAAAGTTAATTTGTAGTTGCAGTCATCTCTCATCTTCCAGTTCAAGCTGGCCAATTAGTAGCTTCAGATAATATGTTCTAGGTTAGGTTGTTTGTAACCAGTGTTTATGTTCTCTGCTGTTACAAATCAGTACATTTAGCAGAACAGCAATCCAGGTCGACCACAGTGCACCCACTCACTGGTCAACTCGGCAAGGTTTTAACACCACTAATGTGTTCAATCAAAGATTCAGAGGTAGTTATTATTAGCCTGTTGAAACAATCCATTTGTACCTGAGCCTAGTAGCACTACTTATGTTAGGCCAACCTCTCTTAGTTGCTCTCTCTCACTTTTTCTCAATTTTTGGTCACTTTATAATTTCTTTCCATCCCTTTCTCTGTTCGTACTGTGCAAGAAGGTGATTAATGATGTTGTTGAAGTGCTGCTGGCCATGCTCCATGCAGTGCTGGACCTCCTCCGACTGGCTGCCTATTCAAATCAAACACTGGCTCTAGAGAGGGCCTTTCGTGTTTTTCAGGAGTTTTGTGGCCACCATATGTTGTCCTACACGTTGCAAGGGGAGGGGTATTCATTTGGTTGCAATCTGCAACATCACCGCTAGATGCCACTAAATCTTACACACTGGTCCTTTTTAAAGGAAAAACCTGAATAAATGGGTGGAGAAACATAACAAATGCAGATGCTTCCACACAGGTGCATGTATAAAAAAATGCTGAGCAGGCCCAGTTGATTCTGATTTTGTTTCAAGATGGCAAGAGGAAAAGATCTAAGTGACTTTGAAAGAGGGTTCATTGTTGGGGCACGGATGGCAGGAGCTTCACTTACAAAGACTGCTCAGCTGGCTAGTGTTTCAATAGGAACAGTGACTAAAGTGACATCTGGATTTAGATCTATGACATCAGTAAATAGGGTTGGAAATTGGTCAACAGTGCACATTTGATGACTGTGATGTTTGTGCATTAGTGCAATATGTAAGGAAAAACAAAAGAGCAACTCTTCCCCAGGTGACTGAGAATGTCAGTGCAGGACGTGATCAGACTGTCAGCAAGAACAGTCCGTCGACAATTACATAGAGAGGGATGTTATAGTAGGGTTGCAGTGCATAAACCCCTCATTACAAAGATGAATGCATGTTTGAGAGTTCAGTGGTGCAAAAACCATAGGCAGTGGTCTACAGAGATGTGGAAAAAAGTGATATGGTCCGATGAGTCATCCTTCACCATATTCTCGACAAGTGGGCGAGTGCATGCGTGGCGTACATCAAGAGAACGGTACAGGCCTGAATGCTTGACCCCTACAGTGAGGGCATCCGGTGTCTCTGTTATGCTGTTGGGGGGCATTTTGCTGTCATGGTTTGAGTCCACTTGTCCCCTTAGAGGGAAGAGTCACTGCAAATCAATACAAAGTGGTTCTGAGTGATCGCCTTTATCCTATGATGAAATATTTCTATCCTGATAGGAACGGTCTCTTTCGGGATGACATTGCCCCAACCATAGGGCACGAGGGAATATCTTTTGGAAGAATGGTGTTCCAGAGACTTGTAGAATCAATGCCAAGGTGCACTGAAGCTGCTCTGACATCACATGGTGGCCCAACATCTTACTAAGACACTTTATGTTGGTTTTTCCTTTAATTTGTCACCTGTCTGTAGCTAATAGTCTTACCTCCAATAAAAAAAAAAAAGCTTGTTGGCTATCTGCTGACTATACATCCTCTCTTGTCTCTCTATACTATGTATCAGCTCTTTTTAAATCTTTGTCCTCAGTCTAAACTCTTGCACTTTCTCTGTATCCAGTTTATCTGGTTTCTTTTTCTACTTGCCAAAACAGAAAAAATATCTTCTATCATGTTTGTGTTTTCTCTCCCCTTTCTCTAAAATGGTCTCGTTGACCACCCGATTGTTATTGTAAGGTTTTTTTTTTTTTTAAGATCACAAACTAGCATAAAGGCTGTGTGTGTGTGTGTGTGTGTGTAGCATAACCTGCCTGGCTAGCAGGAGTGCAGTGAAGAGATGACAGTCTGAAGTGTCACATTTATCACAGTCCAGACAATACACGCCACAGGCACAAGACTGAAAGGTCAGCCAGGAAGAAATACTTGTTTTTTTTTTTTTTGTAAATCAGGCGAAACCACAAAAGAAATCTGAACACGCTCCAGCACAATGCGGAATTACAGGTTGTTTTTCCTCTCACATCATGTGCATACATACAAACACACTATTATCAGCTGATTCAGCAACCACTCACAGACAACAGCCTCACACATCATCAGGACGCGAGGACAGTTGTAAGTGTTCTCCACAGGAAAATGGGTTAAATTGACGTCAGCAGGACAGAACAATGCCACACACACTGACAGCCATTGTAGAAACACTCCCTTTACAGTCACAGGGCTGAGTGTTTGTGTGTGTGTGTGTGTGTGTTTGTGTGTGTGTGTGTGTGTGTGTGCGCTCCGTCAGGCTGCACGGTCATATATTTAAACATGTGACGCACACGCTGCAACTTCAAAGATATAATCAGGTTGTGGTTGCTAAATTCTAATGTTTAGCAAAGGAAATATGTTTGTGTTTGTCACGCATTATATTTTTGCCTTTCTGAAAGGTCATTTGAAAAATAACCAGTAATAATCTACTACAAGCATACTCTCAAAAAAAAGAGGGGAACATTGATTTGAAGCATCATAAAACTTTTTAGGATTTCTTTGAGACAAAATGCAGTATTTTTCAGGTCAAACCCGGAAAGAATTGAGGTCAGTAATAGGTGTCATTTAATTAGGATAGACCCAGTGGTTCTTTTTTGGGTGATTTTCCTTTTAATGTGATCTAAAAGCAACAGGTCTTGAACTGCGTGTGTGTGTTTTTACCGACAACAATGATCTTGTCAGGGGCAAGCAATTTTCTCCTAAGCCTTGCTAAACAAGGCAAGCAAGCCATGGTTTTAAGGCTAACTAAACTACACGCTACATTTGGGTTGACCTTCTACTGTATCTTGATATCAGAGAACAAATAGGCCAATCTTGCGCTTGCATTGCAGTGGAAGGAAAGCTAACACCATTGGCTGAGCTACCAGGACAGCCTAGCTCAGTGAAATAGGAGCGTGGGTTTACTTATGTATCAGCATTATGTGTTGTCTGAGTGAACAATACTTTTGGCATTCATATACTCAAACGTAAGGTTGCTTGGAGTAAATGTCTCACCAAATTCTTAACATGTTATGATTGATTTGCTTCCCCCCACGTGCAGTGACTCAGATGTTTCTTGGCTAAAGCATAACCTTCCCACACAATTTTTCTCTGGGCTCTGCTTTTAACTCAATTTCATAAAGTTTCCATCTGTTTTGTTGAAAGGTGGACTAGTTGTTAGTCACCATCCTTTGACTCAAGCTTCCAGTCTGATTAAGTGTCCTTTAGCAAAACATTTGAATCCCTACCGCAGTGTGTAGCTGACCCTGACATCTGACCTCCCTTCAGAAGGGAGCACGTATAAAGCAACATTTGTCCAGGATCAGTACATTATCACATCGCTAGGATCTGAGATCTGCTTGACAGTGGACTCATCTAACTGAATGACTGTGCTGTATACTCATCTCACTGCTGTCTCTCACTGTCTTTTGTTCAGATCGCGCAGGCAGCATCAGCACCTTGGACTCTCTGGACTTTGCCCGTTACTCAGATGACGGCAACCGAGAGTCAGACGAGCGGGTGGCAGGTAAGAGGAACCGTACTGTCGTGGCTTACAGCAAGAGACCCGGCTTGCCGCGGGGGGAAATAAAAGATGGACAAAAATCAGGAATGAAGCAGAGCACGAGAGGGTGGCCCGGAAACAAGGAGAATAACACCTGACAGCGGCATCATTTGATGCAATATTGATGCTAATTTAATCTAAGATGTATTTGGTGCCTACACTGATGTCATAGCGGTTATCAACCTCATTTGTGTTTTCATCAGTATCATAATGTTTTCTTAATATAGTTTTTTTTTTAACTAGCCAGGTAGAAATAACATTAACTGACAGAATATGTGTTTCTGAAACATAACTTTGTCTTTGTCCACATATTCCGCTTCCAACCCGCGCTACATTTTCTTTCTTTTTAACTTGGTAGAGGTGTCTGTGCCTCCTCCTTTCAATTGTCACACTGTTGAGTCAGTCTGCAGTATTTTTGGTACAGGACCTGTCTCGGCATTGTTTGAAATCACACTCCTTTCCCCCCCTGTGGCTCCGTCGTGACACACCAGTAGATGGTTTTAGCCAAATACATTAACAGTTGAGTCTGACGCTGACGGCACCTCATCACAGAACACTGGTTTTAAGAGCAGCTGCTCAGTTACAAGCAGCCTGTTGGGTTGCAGATGTTGTGTGATGATTTTTTTTTTTTTACGCTGTTCAGATTACTAAGCCTTTTTCTTTAACATTTATGCAGAATATACATTACTGTCTTGCAGGTGCTATAATATGCTAAGTTGTCGGCCTCTTGTTTTTATCTCTCTATTTTATGAGCATTACTTTTGAGCTCTGCACACTATGACATAGTGCAGTTAACGTCATCCATTACCACCTTTCTGTAGTCATCCACCCATTTGGTCGGTAAGTGTTAGTCATTAAATCCTGAAAAGCCCCAATCCATAACTGCAATATAGATTTATGGAATTGTGCACAGACTTTTTAAAACACTGGCATATTTTGTGTTTTTATGTTTTTCTTTCTTTAACGGTAAATCAATTTTTTCCTCTTGACTGTACATGACTACTAAACATGAGAATTAGTGTCTTCCTACATTGAAAAAAAAAACATTGTTTACATGTTTATGAATTGTAAATGTCATTAGATTTAATGTGTATTGTATTATGAAAATAAAAAGAGTAATACTTAAGTAGTTGTAAGTAATACTAGCTTGCTGGTGGTTTGGGGCTTTTATCAGTTGGTGAAAAACGATACATTAATGTTGTAAGGGCGCAGTTAAAACCATGCAGCAGAGATTTTGGTTCCACGCTCCCAACGACAAATTCTGCATCTTTTTTAAAATGACTGTTATTCAAACACTGCCCACTTTCCCAAATTGGCACCTTCCTCCCCCCTCCTCTCTTCCCTCTTCACCCACCCCCACTCTCAGCCCCCCCCTCCCCCTCCCGACCTCTTCCTCTTGCCAAGATGCCTGCCCCCAGCTGTCTGACTCTGGGTTTTCTGGCTTTCTCCTGACGTTGATCAAACCCCAGTGAACAATACTGGACAAGTCACTCCATCCAGACTAGCTTTTTGCTTCTTTTTTTTTTTTTTTTTTTCTCCTCTCCCCGTTATTGAGTTTTTGTTTTTCCATTTTGTTGCGCTTGCATCCTGTGCACTCTTGATCTGCGAGTAAGGATAGGGATGATGGAGTCAGAGTGGGTGGATTTTGTCAGAAAAAGTCCAACTAGCACGTTGATGACATTTCTTTTTGCATTAATCTTAAGTTGTGAGAACTGAAACTTAATAGTGACTTTAGAAGAAACTGTAAAATGCAGCCTTGGTGTGTTAAGTCCTTAAATAGAAACCTACCAAAGCACCCATTTAACCACAATCACTAGACATTAGATGACACCTTTTGGGTGATATACAGGGTCAGAACAGGTGGCAGATTCTCAGTGCACAGCTATGCAACATAGTTTTCCTGCTCCATCGCTTCTTACTTTTTTCGTGTGTTTTTTTTATCTTAACGTGTCTTAAGATCTTGTGTGTTCTTTTTCTTTATTCAGTGTTAGCTTAGACTTTCAAATTTGAACGTGAATTAGTCACAGTGAACAAATTAACAATTTCATCTACATGTCTGCCGCTTCTGATTGTGTAAGACGTCAGAAACAGCTCGCTCAAGTTATTGTGAATTATGTTTTTGCCTAAATAACATTTTGATGCTTCATAGCTTAGATTGTGTTCATAGTGTGATGGCCTAGTCTGTTAAGAAGTAGAAACCTGAGCAGTGGCAGTCCTTTGAGTGGCTTGAACCCAAATTATTTAATTGCTTTTTAGTAAGGTATTTGCCTGGAAAAATCCTTTGTCAGACAGCTCCTAGATAATCAAGGCTACATTTCAGTAGCTTTAATAGATTTTCTCACCTCAGCTACATTGCATTTGTTATGCTGATAAAACAATTGAGATAACTGTGGATTCCAAATTAAGTCAGTGCTATTAATGGGAGGAAAACAAGGGCAGGAAATCCTACTATTAAGATGTGTATCAATGCATTACACACACTTGTCAAACAGACTGTCATCCAGCTGGCTTTACCATGATCCTCTGCTGCATGCGTTCTTTAGACCCATGATTTGCATGCATCCTTTTTTTGTTTTTGTTGTTTTATGACTCTTACGATCTTTTTGTGTCGTTGTTTTTGTTTTTCATGCCCATCTTTGTTTTATTTGTTTGTTCCCTGTCTTTGGTTGGATGCACTTCCTGTGTGTGTGTGTTGTCACTTCCTGTCCAGTGCTGGAGTTTGAGCTACGGAAAGCAAAGGAGACCATTCAGGCTCTGCGCGCCAACTTGACTCAGGCAGCAGGTGTGGCGTACTTTTAACTTCTTCTCCACCTGAACCCTCTTTTGTTACAGCTTTCTCTCTTTTTTTTTTTTTTTCTAAGAGAATTCCTCTTGATGAATAACGGTCAGCATCCTTTTCAGACTCATCTAATATCTTCTCCATTTTCTCAGAGAGCGAAGTGCCCTCTCAGGAGAGAAAGAACTTCAAGTCAAGTCCTGAAATTCAGGTGGGAAATCTTTAAATGTTAAAAATGCAAAGATTTGTGAACTTACCTTCTCTGTTGAAAAGAATCGAGAGATAAAAATGTGTTTCTTGAAACCCTGTGAGGGTATCACTGTTACGATGAATGAATAATTTTACAGCTTCTTTCCTCTCTACCTCAGGAGCCTATACGCCCACTGGAGAAAAGAGCCTTAAACTTCCTTGTGAATGAATATTTATTAAAAAACGAATACAAACTCTCATCCATCACCTTCTCTGATGAAAATGATGATCAGGTAAAGTTTTTTTCTGGCTGCCACTTGTTTTAAAGACATAACATCAAATGTCTGAAGGGGGTTACATTTTTATAATTTATTTCTGCCTGCTTTTCAATGCAAAGTAATTATATTATTGAAGCAAAATAGAAGGTATCAGACTTGTTTGTTAGAGATGCTAAGTTTAGTGATGGGGTCATGTGACCATAAACAACTCAGGTCAGCTGTCCTGTTCTGAGCTTTAATCTTCTCCTCCTTTTGCTACGCACGCAGCTTAGCTTACTTATTTAGTGTTTTTATTTGTTTCCAGGACTTTGAGTTGTGGGACGATGTGGGCCTCAACATCCCCAAACCCCCCGACCTATTGCAGCTTTACAGGAACTGCGGCACCCCCCTTCCTTCACCTCGGGACACAGCTGATGTGGCAGTGGGGGTGGATTTGGGTGATCTTCCAGGAAACTGCATTGCCCAAGATCCCCCAAAGAAGCCTGACCTTTCACAACAGGTATGTGTGTGTGTGTGTGTTTGCATGTGTGGGTGTAATTTAATTTGTCAGTGTACTGTTGTTCATCTGAAAACAACTAAAACGGTCAACCATGTTGTGTTTTGGGCTCAAAGTAGAGATGGGTAATCTCTTATCGCAGCGCTGTTTTTCTCCAACTCTTGACCTTTTTTATTTGCATGATTTAAAGTTATGCAGTTGGCAGAATATGGCTGAAACCAGCGCATTTACACACACACAGGCAGTGCCAGTTTCCCCAGAAGGTCAACTGCTTTGACGCATCACAGTAGAGTAATGGAGGTGGTCCACAGAACCACAATGATGATATTGAAAAACTTAATTGCCACTTCTGTATATACACATTGTTTCAGTAAAAAAAAAGACTGGAACTACATGAAAAGTGGCTGCTGCTTTTAATATCACCAGCACACAAAGAGATTTGACCTACTATAGCACCTGCTCTTGAGCTGAAGTTGTCAAGTGTCTGTATGATTTTTTTTTTTTTTTTTCTCCTCTATAGCAACAAACAGAAGTCGTCCAAGAGTTGGAGTACCAGATCAGCCTCCTCAACAATGAGAAGCAAAGCCTAGCTGAGCAGATCAAGAAACTGCAGAGGTGCGTGTTATAAAAGTGTCTATATATACAAGTCAATCAGTCACTGTATATGACTTGGCGTGACAGTTATGTATCATATACTGTATGTCAGTATACTCGGATGCTGGTATGATTTCCTCCATTCATTCAGCAGTTATATGCCAAACATTACAGAACAGAACATTCACCACTGTTGCTAGGGCAAAACGCATCCATACAAATCTAAAAATGTTTTCAGCACTGCAGTCCACATTATTACCATAACTGTGACCAAAAGAAGTCATGAGGTGGAGCCAGTATGGAAATTTCCCCCAAGCCCCACTGCTGCATTAAATTACAAAGGAAGCCCTGCTCTGATACATGAGAGGAACTTGAAGAGTTCAAGCATTAGACTTACTTTCCTTCCATGTGGAATCTTTAATTGCCACCAATAAGGTTCAGTCAAATTTGCTCTACCGCAATCCAAAGTTGTTCCTGGCCAACAATTTCATGAATAGAAGGTATCCAGTGTTTTCTGACAGGCTGTCTCCTTTCCTCTACCCCACAGTGAGATTCAGACATTAAAGCGGACTGTCTCCTCCTCACCTCCGGCCACTCTGGATCTGGGCTCCCAGAATACATCCAGCCCTTCCTGCTCTTCCACCATCCCCCCCTCCACTGATCCTCTCTCTGTGGTATGTGTTCAGATTTGAATGTGAAGTTAAGCTAATTCATGCCAGTAATAAACAGTATGTTTGCACATTTCTTGATGTAGCTTCACTAACTAGATGTCGTCCAACCCTCAGCCCCCTACGGACAACGGCCAGTATCTGGACATCCGGGGTGTTTCAGAGCCTGAAACTGACCCTGACCCTTCCTCCTCTCAGAACACATCACAGCCCCACCCACAGTCCCACAACAAGCTTAAGAGTCGGCCCCCCGTCCAGTTTGACCAACCAAACAGGTGAGTAGACATTCACACACAGGAAACTTTGAAAATAGGAAATGAAAATGAAAAATCAGTGTAAATATTCATAAATATTCATGATGTCTATCCTGAACATTCTATATATAAGAAATATATGTACTTTCAGTACATTTATTTCCTACAGGCAAACTACCGCTATGCTGTCTATCTCAGTGTAGTTCCAAAATGTACCCACAAGATGGAGGCAGTTATCAGTCTACATAGCCACAATGAACTACAGTAAACAACTGCACCTATTAGGCGAGTGGCTGCCCTCTTGAGTAAAAATGTAGGATTTGCCACTGGCTTTATTTCCCCAGAGCACATGGCAGTTCTAGTGGGAATTGAACTTTGGACTTTTGATCATGTATTAACATTTTTTACCACTATCCCACCATGCTGCAGAATGTTTACTGCATCAACTAGTGAATCATGTGGTCAAAGGAAGACTGTGTTTCATTCATATCCTCACATATATCCTTCAGATTTAGGTGCAAGCGCCGCTGTAATGTCTTATGGCCACACTCCATCCATCTATAGATTTTTTTTTTTTCTCCACTGAGTCTTGACATGGGAGAGTGGTAGCACTAAGCTCTCTGGCAGGGTGGCCCAGTCCAATCCTCAATCATTCAGTGGTCAGGGAAATCTCCAGGGTTCTTGCGGAGCACAGTTAGTGCAGACTGCACTAACTGTTTTTGGTCTCTTGTTATTTGTGCTATCCCAGGAAGTTATCCCCAGCCTTCCAGCAAGCCCTGCTGTCCTTCTGCAGAATGTGCTCTGACAGCCGCTTGGGAGCAGAGGTCAGCACACACACACACACACACATGCACCCACACATACACACTTTAATCCAGACATACAAACAGTACACTTATGACAACATACACAGTGTAACGCCCCCTCTTGTTTTCAGGTGTCTCGTATCGCAGACAGCGAGGAGAGTGTGATGTTAATGCTGGGCCGCTGCCTCCCTCACATCGTCCCCAATGTCCTCCTTGCTAAGCGAGAGGTAAAGCCTGTTCTGCTGCTTGTCTTGCTCCTCTTCTTTTCCTCTATGTACCCCCTTCATTATTGTCGTTATCACAGACTCCTCTTAGTGTCCAATAGATACACACACAGCAGCGAGGCTAAGCAGGGCAAAAATTCTTAAGGTGTTATGTGTAGCATTTTCTTTCAGTGACGCCTGAACAAATTAACATTAACAAATTAGGCCATGGTTAAGATAATTTATGTAATTCATGTTGTCAGTTCAGTGCCAGATTCTTCATTTTTCACAAATCTCGCAAAACAGTGGGTGCTGAAGCTTTGGGCAGAATTCTTACAGCTTTGCTGAACAGCATAAACATATTGAAAGTGGTTTTTCTGCTGATGATTCACACCATCCGCTATTGTGAGAAAGATTTGGTTCTGTTTGCTTTGAAAGAACGCCACCTTCTTCTTGGTTTGTTCCACAAGGCATTCCCCAAATTCAATTAAACTGCAATGTAGTGTTCCACACAGTGTAGAGGCTGCCAGTATTCTTGGCAGTGCCCTAATTTGTGTGATTGCTGGTTTGTTTATGATAATCATGCTAATGCTTCAAACTTCAATTGCTAATGCAACAATTACCACCTTTATCTTGTTGCCCTTTGCAGATTTGACAGTGTCTTTTGCCAGCAGAGAGCCGATTAAGAGATTTGCAGTGCTAACAAGAGTAAACATGGGCTTTTGTAACCTGCAAATACCCAGCTGACTTGTGTCTATCTATTGATTGAAAATTTCACCTTCTTTCATGATGGCGTTTCTTTCCACCGGTGTCATCATCGTTTCTCCCCTACTGTCCCCCACTCACGTTTGCTGTCCTTTTGCCTTCACTGGTTTTATTTTTATTCTTCTCTTTTAGTCTCACTCATTCTCTCACTCTCATGCATGCCTCTCCTCTAGAGAATGGTTGCGCATCTTTGCCAGGTGAGTCTTTCACGCACTCATCAGCATGGTTCTCACGTAACCAGACCAATAATATGTAACTATTGCCCAGCTCCTGTTGGTTACAACTGCTGTAACTTAGGCACTGACTTCCCAGAGTTATTCCTTTTTTTTAAAGAGCAGTAGCTCTGTCCAGCTATTGTTATGTTATATCTTGCATTGTCATGAAAGAAAATATGGAAGTTCATTTCTAGCTAACGGACTAATGTGAAACAAAGACCTAAGATATGCAGTTTTAGCCTTAGGTGGCTTATGTACTGTATGTCTCTTAAACCCAGTGTATCCTTACTCTGTCCTTTTCTAATTGGCTCCCCATCTGTTTCAGTCGCTGTAGCTCTAATCACTGTCTTATTGGCTGCGAGTTTGGAATGATTTTAATTAATCTGACAACATTTTTAGCAACATATTTACAAGTAGCTTCATGCTGTATTTTAATGATTCAATTTAACAAAACAAATGCATATTTTAAGTATTTGACATGTGAGGGATGTTTGTGTATGTTTTAATGTAAGTTGATTGTATTTGTTCAGGAGTGAAGGAAAGCAGATTTGAGAGTAGATTAGACAATAACAAAATATTATTATTATTATTAAGCTATAATGCAGAGACACCTGGTGTTTACACATAACTGACTGCATGCAATTTGTGTCTATGTGTGTCCGTGTGTATACAAATACTGTGCACTTGAATTTTGCACCCAGTGTTAAAACTTTGATAAGGCATCAAGAAAAAAAAGGTGTATGAAGGAGGTTAGTCTGGTCGGAGTAGTTCTCAGTCTGGCTGCTTTGCATATCACCATGGTAATGGTGTTTTAATCAACCACAAACAGTTATGGAGAACTTAATCTCTTTGCAAAATCAAGAAAAGCAAACTGAAGGCAAGAGTGGCAAGAAAAATAAAAAAGAGCAGAGTATTGAGCCCTCGGGCTCCTACTTGAGTGGTGTGGACTTTGTACAATGTCCGTTAGATCCACTAGCCATGACATACAGTACATACACACGCACAGCTGCTCCCACTTCCATCTTGCAACTCGAAGCTCTCGAACCACCGCAAGCTTGGAGACACACCTTCAGTTGTTTGATTGTAACATCCACTTAAGAACAATAAATGTTTGACTTGAAACGGCGGAATGACGTATTGAAACTCTGCCTGCCACCTGGCTGTATTATCAGACACTGTAAATCATTAGACATGTTTTTCTTTTCTACCTGGCTGCACTGTAGCTCAATGTGAAGTGTATTCTTTGTAAAGCTCTGCTTTGTTTGCATTTTCCTTTTCTTTTAGTGAAAAAAGCTTTGTTTGTGGTCATTTTCTACATAATTACTTTCTTAATTAAAGTCAATACACAGTAAAGGGGGGGTGTATAGGCTTTTCAAGAAGTGGTATAACCATGAAGAAAGTAAATATAAGCCGTAATGACTGACTTCCTTTTTTCTACTGGTCAGATAAACTGATGGTTTTTTGAATGTTTTGAAAAGTTTAAATTTGAATGAAGCAATTAAACACAAACCTTTTCAGAGATAAATAATAATTATGGTATTATAAAAGCCCAGATCCTTGAATGTAACAAATTTCCCCCTGGTAATTTGAAGAAAAAAACAAAATGTTCACATAGCTTTATATTCTGTTGTGAACATTTTGTACTTGGGCTCTGGTTTCTCTAACAATGCAATAAAAAGTGTGGATTACAAATACTAGAAAAAGATTGAAAAAATAGACACCCACGTGGGACTTATGCATTCCATTTGATTATCTGTATGTGAAAACAGAAAACAAAGTTTTATAACTTAACAAAATGTTATAAAAATCAATTATTAAATATTCATACGGTGCAATTTGGATGTAGGACATCAAAATAAACAAAATAGTTCTACATATGGATGCAGGCACTTTTACATGGTGGCCTTTGTACAGAAAAGTGCAAGAGCTCTGCCTCTGGGTCCTGGCGTCGTGCTGTCCACTCTACCTGCCCACAATGTTTACCCAGCACTGGTCAGATGTTTAACCTCCTGAAGGAGTCTTCACATCAGAAGCGCAGGAGTTCACACAGAAATAGAACAGGGTCAGCGTGGGTTCTGGCTGTTCAGATGTGTGCTTTTTATAAATTCATTTATTTGTTTTATCAGGCCAGTGCTGTTGAGTCTCCAAAAATGTCTCTTGTGAAGATGTTTAACATTTTCAAAGGCCAGGGCAGAAGATTATTGAATGTGACAGTTATATTTGGCTGAACTTAGTTAATTTTCAGGTTTTTGCTGCTTTTTTGACGCTTGAACCGACTTCACCCAAATTGAACTAGTCATGTAACCGCTTAAAATGACTATCTGATACTTAAATGTCATATTTTTACTTTTTAAAAAATAACCATGGCACTTACTTCAGAGGACTGGGCCAGTGTTGAGTGAGTGACTCATTACAGCCTATCTTTACCCAAGTCTTTCTGTCAGGTCCATCTGTCCATCCAGTGTTGGGGTTTTGCTTGTTCGTCCAGCACTTGACAGGAAAATATCATATCTTCCTGGAAAAAAATACAGAGTTTGAAAAAAAAAAAACATATTTTTAACTCTGTATGCACTCTCTAATTTGGGTGTGTGTGGTGGGAATGTAGGGCTGACCACAATTTGGCCATGGAAGCCCTGTATCAAGGGCAGCTGAGCGCTCTCCCCTCTGGCTGGAAGGTCCATGAACTCTGTCTGAACTCTGGGATAAAGCTGTGTTTTTGTAAGGGGACTATTGCGTTAAATATGTGTATGTCTCTCTATATGTAGCTGTGCCATGGTGTGTCTGGGTGTGCGCATGCACTATTTTAATTTAGGTATGTGGCTCTAATTGTGTGTGTGTGTGTGCGCGACTAGAACCAAATGAATCAAGGTATAACACCAACATGGTATTAAAGGTAAGCATGTTTTCACCGGTGTTGACGGACTCCTGTTGGTTTCAGTGTTGACCCGCTGTGTTTTTTTTTTTTCCCCCATTTTCTCTCCTCTTTTTATAAAACCCCTTCTCCCCCACTGCTATACCCGCTACTCCATAAACTTCCTGGCCTGCTTGACTGCTACGACCATCCTTTCCCTGTGTGATGTAACCTCATGCTTCTTTTGCAAAAAAAATAATCTGAACTGATGCCACTTCTCTCTCTATCTCTTTTTCTCCTTCAGGAGTTGATTCCTCTCATCCTGTGTACTGCCTGCCTTCACCCAGAGCCTAAAGAGAGAGACCAGCTCCTCCACATCCTCTTTAACTTAATCAAGAGACCAGACGATGAGCAGAGGTGTGTTAGACCGTTTAATATGCTGATTGGTCGATCTCTTACCGAGATATCAAAAGATACAGAGTCAAACTATGAGTTTATGCAGCACTGTGTTCTCATATGTTTCTCTGTGTGTGTGTGTGTGTGTGTGTTTCTAAAGACAAATGATCTTGACGGGGTGTGTTGCGTTCGCGAGGCATGTGGGTCCCACGCGTGTCGAGGCTGAACTACTTCCTCAGTGCTGGGAACAGGTACAGTACGTTCACCGCAGGTGGCCTGAGTTATTGAGTATTTCTACATTGCTAACACAAAGAGGGCTTCACCCACATCTGCTCCGAAAAGGAAACCAGTAGTTGACCAACCTATGTGCTACGATAGGTTTGCTCAATCAACTTTCTCCCAACATCTCAGACAACAAGTTAATGATTGCTTTTCAGTTGAGACATATTATCAATGTGTAGTGTAGCACAAGAGAAGAGTTATTAGCATGACAAAATCAAATGCTCTGATTGCAGTAATTTTAATGGCATAGAAAATACAATGTGACATTATGTCACTTTGTTTTTGTTTTGTTTTTATGTATTTGCTGTTATATTGTTTTTTTTTTCCCCCAAATCTCTCTGTGACACCTCATTTCGACTTTATGGGGCATGGTATTAGAAACGCAGGTGCCTCTTGCTTTTAGTGAGCATACCATTCAGTGTTGTTGTAATTGCATGTTCTCATTCTGAAAATCACTATCGACACACTTCCACGGTGTCCCTGACTTACATGTGATAGCGATTTTGTTTTCACTGCCACCTGTGTCACCTTATGCAACCCATTTTTCATCAACAAAAACCGCTGCCATGGCAACAACAGCTGCCAGCAGTTTAGAGGCTGAGAATCTGTCTAGAAAGACAAATAGCGGTTTCCACAGGGTCAGCATGTTGATGATACTCGAATTGTTTCCATTCCACAGTGTCTGTCCTTTCAATTTCTGTTTCTTTTTCTGTCAACACTTCTTCCTCTAAATTGTGTTCTATTCCTCTGCAGATTAACCACAAATATCCAGAGAGGAGATTGTTGGTGGCGGAGTCCTGTGGAGCCTTAGCACCATACCTGCCTGTAAGAGGATGTTGTGTATACAGAATTAAAAAGGGCTGTGCGTGTATATAGATTAATAAAATATAGATTAAGTTTCTTCCCTTCTGTCTCCGCAGAAAGAGATTCGTAGCTCCCTGGTTTTGTCCATGTTGCAGCAGATGCTCGCTGAAGATAAGGCTGACATGGTCAGAGAGGCTGTGGTCAAGAGTCTGGGTATTATTATGGGTTACATAGATGACCCTGACAAATACTCCCAGGTATGTGTGTTAAGAGTAGAAAATGTGTCAGAATTTAATAACAGTACCACTACTTTCTGTTTATCACACACTGCACTTTTTTCTTCAGATATAGTTAACCTTCAGGGTTTACAAGTAGAAGTGCTACAAACAACTACCAGCTTGCATTTACATGTTATTATCGCTGCAGGATTTTGCAAGAATTGCTCTCGCTTGTGAAACCGTGTTGCAACAACCACGTGAAAATTCACAGTTAAATAGCTTTAGGGGTTAATATTGCTGTTGCTCTGCAAGCTTGCAGGTGAGTTTTCACGCCTGTCTTTTGTGCATGTGTGCGTCAGGGTTTTGAGCTGATGCTGCTGTCACTTGGGGACCCGTCAGAGCGGGTGGTCAGTGCAGTCCACCAGGTCTTCATCCCTGCCTTTGCTGCCTGGACCACAGAGTTGGGCACCCTGCACACTGCACTCATCCCTTCTCTTTTGGCACGCATAGAGAAGCTACTTCTGGTAAGTGTTCATTCAGTTACATATAGTACATGTATGTGCGTTAGCCCGTCATTTCCGGGCTCATATCTTAGCATCACATGTACGATGGATTGCAACACTTCACTCCTGCTTTCATCATTGCTTTCTCCCCTGTTCCTACCTTTTGTAGCAAGGAGAACATGGTCTGGATGAACACAAGCTTCACGTGTTCCTGTCAGCCCTGCAGTCTCTCATCCCTCCTCTATTTGCTGTGGTGCTGCAGAATGCACCCTTCACCAGCAGAGCCAAACTCCATGGAGACATACCGGCAATAGAAGGTAGGACAACTACACACACACACACACACACAGAGGTCACCAATAGAAGAGATTCACTCATTCTGATCGTGTGTCTTTGCCCCTGCAGTGACCAGGTTCCCCAGGCCAGCTTCTCCCCTCCAGGATGTGGCGACAATCATAGGCAGCAGGGAGATGCTGAGTGCCCTCCTGCTACTCTACGACCACCAGCTAGAGCATGAAGGGACCACCGGCTGGGACAGCCTGTTATGGGTTGTCAACCAACTGTGAGAAAACATACACACATATATAAACAGTTACAACATGCATGGAAAAAAAATGCACGCGTGTATGCACAATTCAAACACATCGTAAAAAAAAGAAAAACAAATATGCACATATACACATACTGATTTCCATCTGTCTATTCTGTCTCCAGGCTTCCTCAGCTCATAGAGATCGTGGGTCGCATCAACGTGACCTCATCAACCTGCGTCCATGAGTTCTCTCGCTTCTTCTGGAGGTTCTGTCGCACCTTCGGCAAGATCTTCACCAACACTAAGGTAAAGCCAAAATCGGCAACTTTGGTTGTTAAAATGCGTTCTTGGAGTTGGAGTAGTCTCTCTCACTTCAGTTTATCTCAACCCCACCCCTCCACCTGAATATCCAAACAGTGCCCACAACATTTCATTCATTTTAATCCCTGTTTACAAGTGCACCATATTCTTTTAGCTCCATTTTCGGTCTTTGAAATTTAAATGTTAAATGTATACATCGTGTAGTGCCCTGAAAAATTCCCACGATAGAGCAAAAAAATGTAGTGTCACAGAATGTATGGTAGCATTGCTTCCCCTTTTGCTCCTGAGATGACAAATCAGTGTTTTGTGATACTACACCTCCACAGAAAATTTTACCCACAGCGACTTTATTCTCAGCAGTAGAACGCAGAGCGTGTTAGAGAGGTATTAGATGCTTAAAATAGCACTTTACAGTGTACGTGAAGGGAAATTATAAATAAAGTGATCACATTTTGTTTATCCTCATGACCTTTTCAGGTTAAACCACAGTTCCAAGAGATTCTCAGACTATCTGAAGAGAATGTTGGTGAGTGCGGATCAAAACTACACACACACACATGTGCAAGATTTTCTCAGCTCTCTGAAGAGAGTGTTTGGAAGGTGGAGTTCAGACGAAGACTCTGTTGATGTAAACAAGCTATTTGGACTCAGTTATGGGTGTTCCCCTCTTCTTCTTTTTTTTTTTTTTTTTTTCATTCCAGACATGTTTTTGTAGTTATAAGAGGTGCTTGGTCTCAGCTGGCTGCCAAGTAATTTAGCTTTGGTATTGTGGCCATTTAGGAAATGTGTTTTGTATTGAGGTCCAGTCTGTGTTTAGGTCATCGTGACCTTACATTACAATCATCCTTTTCAGTAGATCTTTTGTAAAACCACAATGATATAATATATGCTGTAGACACATTGTTCCGGACATAGTCATGTTACCAAATGTAAAACACAGTGTGATATACTGTATCCTGTTATGCCCTGTCGTATCTTGTTATATTTGCTCTGATTGTTATAATTGCTCTGATTAATTAAGAAAAAAAATAAATGATGGTAATTCACATTATATTAATAGCATAAAAATAGAGTGTGAGAAGAGTGTGAGTGTAGTATCTTGACCCACAGTTGTGCATAGAGGAAAATGTCCATTTCAGAAAAGGTGAAGATGACAATTTCTATTGCTGCTACTAATTAGTAGCATCAAAAGACCATAATGCAATGCAGCCACAAGAAAGGGAGGTTATTGGCTTGACGCAGAAACATTTTAATGGTTGCAGTTGGAGTTATGATGTAACATTTATTCTTTTGACCTACTTGGTGTTGTTTTTATTCCTCTCTCAGATGCCTCAGCAGGAAATGGTATTCTCACTAAAGCCACAGTCCCCATCTATGCCACTGGAGTGCTGACATGTTATAACCAGGTAACTTATTAGCATTCCTCAGGCCAATAGTTCAACTGACTTCAAAACACCTTGAAAACACCACTTTAAGTTGATTTATTGATTTATCAAGAGTCAAACCTTGTGATGGTTTTTAGTGTCTTGTAAGATAAATCTATGTCAATAAGTGATTTAAATTATTTCCTCTGTATGTAGAAATCACTCTTGTTCTCTCTTGTATGTTATAGTATTTATTTATTTATTGGGACCATGTACAGTGTTAATGTACTGTACCAGAGTTAGCTAATTTTCATCTGCAGTCTCTTCAGCAGGTCACAGTTAAAACATATAACAGCACAATACCAAACAGTACAAAGCAAAAAAAACACACAGGACACATAATAGAAAATACAAAGCTACACACAATAGCATATCACATACACCCACAATGTCAACTAGAAATGACTAATGTATGTTTGTAAAATTTAAAAGCAAGATTATTTGCATTTCTGAGAAGACAATGAGATAAAATGTAGTCAGTGGTTACAGAGCTGAGTCAAGTGTGGAACACATCCAAATGCCACGTTTTTGTTTTTAAATTAGGTTCACAAAATGATGTGGCACTTGCAAAACACAGCGGGGCACAGGAGTGCTGTATTTTGTGTTAACTTTCGACACAATATGTCAATAAAAGATATTTAGGGCAGCCCAATTGCTCAGTTGTTTCAATTGCAGCCCAACTGATCTGTAGAGAATAACACACTTTTACATATTAAAATGCCAGTTTTATTGTTTAACCTTTTCAATATATATTTTGTCTACATGATGTAACTGATGTACACATACTGTCATTTCTGTGTAGGAGGAGGATCGTAAGTTATTGGTGGGTTTCCTGGAGGATGTTATGACAACCCTGTCTCTGTCCCATGCGCCTCTCGACAGCCTAAAGGCGTCCTTTGTAGAGCTCGGGTGAGACACACACACACACACACACACACAGACACAATTGATTTTCACTATATCCAAGCAAAGCAGTGCTATTAATACATCTGTCACAAAATTGAATCACGATTGGAAAATCAGCTATCAGTCCCCAAAATCTTGCAGACTCTTTTTTTTTTTTTTTTTTTTTTCTTCAGTGCCAACCCAGTGTACCACGAATTACTGCTGACTGTTCTGTGGTATGGTGTAGTCCATACCTCTGCACTGGTCCGGTGTACTGCAGCACGGATGTTTGAGGTACAAAGAAAACACACACACTCAGTCAGACACTGTATTGACCTAATCACAGTTTCTTAGATTTTTGATCAGACATAATTTACATTAAAAGGAAAAATAATTGTTTACTAGTAGAATATAACATGGCTGCACAAATATAGATGAAATAGTAATCCAATTAAGTTTTTTGTATTTTGATTATTTATAATTATGTAACCATGGCCTAATTGTGAGTTAAACTTGTCTCGTGCAATCATACATAATTTTGCAGCCCTATATTATAGATTCCTTGATGTTAACCTTTTTACTGTACATGTGCCAGCTCTGCTTGCTATTGCTGCTGTTTAACATGCATTTAATGTTTAGCTGCTCTGTTCTACAAGTGTGAGTAAAGACTCCTATAACCCCTGTAGCACTATCAGCGCCCTGGTTCCAACTGTATGGCTAGACCCCCCTAGAGTTTACATCAGACATTTCACTGTGCACTGGTCTCCAAACTGGCTACATAAATATCTGCAGCATGTCAGAGAAAGGCCAAAGTCAGCAACCTGAAAGTATAGTCAAAAGAGTTCAAGGCCTGGTCCTTTTCAGTGTTGTTGGAAAGTATAATTTAATCAGAAATGTTTTCTCATGATTTTTTTTTTCTTTTTTTTTTTTCTCACTTTTTTCAGTTTTTCAGGTCTTGTGGAAATATAATACAAATAGTGTTTTTAAAGGGAGATGGCCATTTCCCTGTTTCCTCCCGATTTTGTTCCACTGATTGCATCCCTTTTTAAACCAGGTTCCCAAGCTACAAGTCCTGGCCTAAGCCATGGGAAACAACCACAATAAATCACACCTCCCTGTCCTTTGAGATCTGTGCACACATTCAAGTCAAATGTTGGGATGATATATGTATAACAGTGGAACCGGGCCTATGTTGACCTAAACTTGGGGGAGGAGGAGTGGTAGGCTGTATTCATGTTCCCCCTGTTCCTTTATCGTGAAGTACTTGCCCTTTTCCCCACACACTTCACTGTCACCATTCCATAGTGTTTAGCTGTCCACCATTGTCAAAACTGTGGGTTGAAATGTGGTCCTCTATCACAGTTCCCAGATCAGATTAGCATACTATCAGCTGTTTTATTGATTTAAAGTGGATGAAATAATAATCTGACCTGGAGTCTGTGGAAAGAGCCCACAGCTTTATGCTCACCTTACTGTAACGGTATTTGTGCAGTTTAGCATTGTTGGCTTTGCCATTTCTTCTGCATACCTGCGTGTGCATGTGTGTGTGTGTGCGTGCGTGTGTGTGTTGTGTGTGTGTGTGCGTTGTGTGTGTGTGTGCGTGTGTGTGTGTGTGCGCGCGCGCTCGAATGTGTGTGTACACACACTTGCTTGATACATGCAGTGCCGTTCCGTGCCTTGCAGCTATGGTTCTTGTCATTGTATATCACTTTCTTTCCTATCTTTTTGTGTTTGTTTTTCTTTTTCCCTCCCCTTTTCTGTTTTGCTTCTTTTTTTTTTTTTTTTTTTTTCCTTTTCTTTTCTCTCTATCTATTGGCGGTGTTGCTCGCTCTTGTCCCAATGCCCCGCCCACCTCTGTGACATCACGGCTGGCTCTGTCCAATCCGATCAGCTGCTGGTGAAGGGGGTGAATGAGACGCTGGTAGCTCAGAGAGTGGTGCCGGCTCTCATCACACTGTCTTCCGACCCCGAAATGTAAGTGGAACACCAACAATAAACTGCGCCGCGTCTCTCTCCCCCCTTCTCTTTGCCGCCTGAGAACTATCACACTGGAACAAGTCTGTGCCTGCCAGGAGCAAATTCAGCATAAAACTAAAATAAACATCAACATTTAACATTTTTTTATATCATGTGATAATGATTTAATTGTATGTTCTTCAGGTTCTCCTGTTAAATTTCTAAGATCATTTTGTTTTCTGTCATTATTACAGTCATAACCAAGAGGCGTAGTTTACAGTGGTTGTGTGGAGTTGCTCCTGTATAGGATTTGGCTTGGCCATGGGGTGGTTCATCAGTGTAACCACTGTTAACACTAACATTGTGCATGTCTGCATCATCAACCTGCAATACTAATTCATGCCAGCTCTCGTTGCCACATCAGTCTGCAGCAATAACCGGTATTCACTCATGACGCGTCCTCTGCCAGATTTGTGTGTGTGCACATTGCCTGCATGCGGCAATAGCACAATCCCAGCATGCTCATCTGTAACCCGCCCCCTCCTCCTCTTCCTCCCCACCCCACTCCGTTGAAGCAGGGCCCCTCCTCCTCACCAGCCCGTCAACCAGTGGTTGGTCTTCACCCCGACTTTCTCAGTTTTTCCTGTCACTCTCTATTTTTTCCTCTCTTCTACATCATCCCTCCTATCTTCTGTCTTTTCCTCGATCTTTCTCCTCTCTCTTTCCTGCCCTCCTCCTGTCCCTGTCTGTCTCTACCTCCTCCCACCGTGCCTCTCCCTCTCTCTCATCCTGCTGTGTGGTGGGTTTGCAGTTGGTTCTCCGAGGCATGAGTGAAGCATTAGTAGATCGCCGGGCGGCTCCGGCCCTTATAACTCTGTGCAGTGGGCCTGAATTGTGAGTCAATCAACACAAGAAAACCTTTCTGTAAACATTGTCATTTTGTGGGCTGCATCCTTACAGTGTCAAGCAGCGTCTTCCTAGAAAGATCTTACTGAGCTAGAATGGGCACTAAAAAAAAAAATATCTAGCTGATGTGGCAGCTTCCTTAACAACCACAAAAATTCAGTCTGTAGTCATTCCATCTCTTCCTGTATCCTGTCTTCAATATCCACTGATCTGGAGCCAATGAGCCATAATGATTGGCTAAACATTTTAAATTGGATGAGTAATCTTCCCTCGTGTCACACATTTTGTCCTTTTCATTGCAGCGTGAGCAGGGGAAAGTAGCCATGCTTTGACAGTTACTCAAGGAAAACCTCTTTGATCCGCTAGTGTACATCCAGCCTCCATGTCTGTTATTAGACAAGATGATGAAAATAGTAGCAACACTGTTGGAATGCAGCCCTCTTCATCTCATCATTCTCTGTATTGAAATACACATGCTAATGGGCACACTCTTGTAGATTTTTTACTTCTTAACATGTTCTGGGGGGAGGGGGATGGTTGCCTTTATAAATTTTAGCATGGGGACCACAGTCTGTGAGTAAGAATGAATACTAAGAGTTATAATGAGAAACTGATTTTTACTCTCCAAATTCCAAGATGGCCCATGTGTATCTTTCGATCTTTCCTGCTCCTACTGACAGTGGAATGATTATCTAACATCACCCATTAACCTTGCTTTCCGCAGTTCATTTCAGTCAGATATTTCTACTATGCATTATGGTGTTTTGCATTATTTTTGATTTGTTGTGCCTTGAAGATCATGAATTTGGAAATTAAATGATCCCTTTGAATAGTAAGTAAGTAATCTCTTTATTTTGGGGATTGTCAAGAGTTATACTGTACTCAACTGATAATGAATATATAAAGTTATAAAGTAGGCAAAAAATGGCAGATATAGATTTAACATATTTGATATATATCAAATATTAATAAACTTGTCATGTTATGCAGCTGGCATCAATAGTTCATTTGTGACCTTTTCTTCTCTGGTCATGTAATAATGTTAGTTTGGCCTGAGAAAGACCTGTAGTTGGTCGAAGTGTCGCTGTGGTTCCAGTGTGTCGGTACTCCTTGTATTGTAAATTCATGTAATAATTTAGTCAGAGCTTAAACTGGCAGCACAATACATGTGTTTCAGTCATCAGTGTGGTTACTGCCATGTCATTACTATGTAATCACTGTTTGGACAAAAGCTTGAGCAATGTGTTAACCAAAGTAGACATATTTCATTGTGGTTTCATTATAACTGCTTACTGGGTACTTGATGTGCCATTATAATATAAAGTTTGCATAAAATGTGTAGTTTCAATCAACATTTGAAACAGTTAGCAGCATTATTTAATCAGGAAACCTGGTGGGTACCTAATGATGTGTTAACATGAGGCCATCTGGTGATTCAAACGTGTAGAAATTAATCTGATGAATTTTTACAGAGAATATTTGACTCCTTCTCATTCTTTGCAAAAGACACACTAATGCAGAAACTAAATCAAACCAAAAAGACACAGTGGCTGTGAAAGGTCAAACCATTGTCTTGCTCTCCTGCTATTTTTTTAGCTCTGTGAGGATATCCACTATTCCTGCCTTTGGTACCATCATGGAGACTGTCACACAAAAAGAGGTAGGACACGACATCACTGTACACATGGCTAATGTGTTATAATCAAATCTAAAAACAAATATGTGTCAACTACTGTCCACGTCTGTGCGTGCGTGTAGCTGCTGGAGCGTGTCAAAATGCAGCTGGCATCATTCCTGGAAGACCCTCAGTATCAAGATCAGCACTCTTTGCACATGGAGATCATCAGGACATTTGGAAGGGTCGGACCTAATGCAGAGCCCCGCTTTAGAGATGAGTGTATGTAAAAGACAGAATATTTTTCTATTCTTTTTTTTAAAAAATCTCTCCGCTATGAAACCATGTGTAAAATTTTTCTGCTCTTTGTCTGCACTAACCCTTTTGTCTTGTATTTTTGACATTTCTCCAGTTGTGCTGCCACACCTTCACAAGCTGGCGCTGGCTAACAACAGCCAGGCGGCGGAGAGCAAGAGGATTGACATCGCCACCCAGCTGTTTGAGGCCTACAGTGCCCTCTCCTGCTGCTGTATCCTGCTATAGGTTATGTTTAAGGGGTCTGTAGGAATTAGCATACGGGATATTGGTCAGCCTGGATTTCCTTTTAATAGGAGGACTTTTTGTTGTTGTCCTAACACTTTCCATGTACTGGTGCTGGTAGCAGTTTGAGGTCAGCTCACTCATACTTTTTTTTTATCTACTGTATGTATTTCCAAATGATTTACCAGAATCTGCCAAGGTTGGCTAGTGTCCATGGTTAGCTGTCGTAACTGTGAGTCAGTGGGAAGGCCGTTAGAATAACTGGTCGAACGCTAGCTGCACGGGTCAGATGTGCTCCTGATCGTGCCTGTGTATCTGTATGGTGTGTATCAGCGTGGCCACGGTGCCTGAGTGTGTGGTTCAGTGTGTGTGTGTTGGCAGAGTGTGCCTGTCATTTGGCAGGAGGAGAAAGGGAAAATAAGCTGCCTCCATTTTGGGGCTAGAGGTAATTACAGGGTTGGTTAAGCAAAGGAAAGGATGAGAAAGAGAGAAAGAGCGGAGGAAAGGAACTGAACATAAACTTCAATCCTTGGTTACAGTTCCCAGGATGGGTCGCACGTTTACATTACCTCTCCTCTGCCTCATCCTTCTCCTCTGTGATTCTTTCTCCTCTTACTATTTCTCCTTTCTCACACTTTTTCTTCTCTCTACTCTGGTTCTCCTCTGCCACCCCACACACACACACACACACACACACACACACACACACATATACACACACAGAGGACAGCTGGTCTGAGGTTGATTTCTGTGGATCTTTCTCAGGCTGTGATTTCACAGTGCAGTAGTGTCCAGGAGGTATAGCCCTAACCTCAGAGGCTTTACCTCCCTCTGCAGTCCTTTCTCTTGTAATCAGTGCAACAAGCTCTGAAATTGTACATTCCCATCTCTAAAAATATATATTCACTCTGTGTCCCATATAGCTTCACTAGCTGTGACAGGTGGCAGAACACATGCAGTCCTGGTCAAAGGAGGAGCGCTGTGCTGAACATTTTGTGTTAACCTCCTTTAGTGGTACATGGGTGGAGTTCACCATATAGCAGCACAGGGACTTTAAGAATGTTTATACAATCAAAGAAAAACCACTTGCTTTTTTTTTGTTTTGTTTTTTGGTCACAGATTTCTTTTGTATTTCGAGTCGTCTTGGTGACAGTTGGACCTTGGGAGCACCAGCTCTTTAGTTTATATGTCCGTACGTGTAGTGAGAAAAACAAGAAAGAGGTTAGATATCCACTCTGAGATTAATACATAAGAGGGTTATTACAGTATACAAAGTGATGAAAAATGTTTTCAATAGTGCCTATCACCTGTTCATGTTCATGTTCAGCTATATAATTAGCTACATTCAGTTCAAAGTAAGGTTTTGCTGTCTTTTTTTTTTTTTTTTTTAAATTCCCTGATTTGTCTTAAATTAATATGTTTCAGGAATCATTAAGTAAGCTTTTAAAATTAACCCCACATGGATGGTAAGAAGTTAACGTAAATTTAACTGCACTGTAGGTTTTTCACCCAACCTTAACTCCCTGCGCAGTCATTTCCGAGGAGGTGATGGTCAACCACTTCCTGCCTGGACTCAGGTGTCTCCGGGCTGACATGGAGCAACTCTCGCCAGAGCATGAGGTCAGCAGACGCTGACATGCGTCCACACTCAACGCACGCGGAGGGAGGGAGGGTGGGGGGGGTGGGGGTTTCATGCATGTATTCAGACACTGATGGTCTCAACAGACGGGCAAACTCACTCACACAGTACAGTATCTCATCAGCGTTCTTCGGCCAGACTGTCCCCCTCTTTCATCTCTCACTCCAAGGGGATCTCACACAGCAATAGTAAAGACAGACAGTCAGTCTGACTCTTCACCTCTTTCTCAGACACACTCATACACACACCTCTACCGCATTTATTTGTGTCTCAGAATCGCACGCCATCCATTTCATGTGAGCATTTTCCCGAGGTGACTAACGATCAGCTGACTCTTTTCCTCTCTGCGAATCCATTCTGTCTGTTAAGTCTACATACTTCATTCAAAGACAGGAATTCTTTTTCCAAACTGAGTAGATTGTAGTCTCATTCAGGAATTGATATGCATTAACACATACAAACACTGTCCTTATTTTGTCATAGTGGGACTGAACTGGGCCAACCTCATATGCTTTGTACCAATCCTGTATTTAAAGACACTCATATAAGTGTCATATAAACAACATTTTGTGCTTTGTGAGAGTAATGTTTCAGCTAAATCTGTCTCTTTCTTTCTCTCTGCAGGTGATTCTGAGTTCTATGATCAAAGAGTGTGAGATCAAGGTGGAAAACAGAGGAATCGCAGATGCACAAGGGTGAGAACAAACACACAATCCCATTCCCACCATCACCGCTTCTGAAATGATTTGCAAAGCATTGTTTTTTATTGCATGAGAGGCAGTGACAAGAACAAGTGATGGCTTGAAAGTGGTAGTTAAGAAGAAAGAAGAATCAGGAGGGGGAAGACGTCCTACTGTGAGGAAAGGGGTCACTTGAACAGTACTGGGAGTGGGCCCATATTGTGGGTTTATTCCCCAAGGGAGAGGAGAATGTAAGAGTATTGGAACCACGCTCATTATGTGGGTATCTTCACAGAAAGAGAGAGAGAGCAGAAAAATGAGAGGAGTTGTTTTGGTAAAGCTAAGAGAGCTGGAACACCAGCCACACTGTGGGTGTCTTTTAGAAGATGTTTCTCTCATCTTGTTAACATGTGTTTGGGGTTCATTAAAAAGAGAAGTAAGTAAGTGTGTGTGTGTGTGTGTGTGTGTTTCCGCATTTGTGTGCGCACATAAGCTCAGATTTTGGGTGTGTTCCCCAGAACCCTCCATTAAACTCTCGAGGTTAAAATCTCTGTGTTTGTGCCGAGAGATTTTTGTTCCTCTTTCATTTTGGTCCGTCAAGTCTTTCTTCAACTTCTCTCCAACTCTCACTATAATGGATGAGTTGGATCTTTATTTTCACAGCATGCATCTTTTACGAAGTTTTGACCTTGAGAAATGTAGATTTATTTTTTTATTTTCAAAGTTTTAAGCCACATTTAATTAGTTATATATTTCCTGCTGTGAAATATAACCCAAACCCTGACATTTTCTGGCTTCAGATCAACTTAGTGACTTTTTGAACTTGCATGCGTCACATAAAATCAGCAGTTGTTTGTATTTTTACTGTATTACTGTGTCATTAGTTTGCCATCTGTTGTTAAAGCTTACGCATTTCCTCAGAAAGGTTCCCTCCTTCTTCTAACAAATTCCTTAGTCGGTCTTGCACACTAGAAATTGTGTGATGTGTGTGATCATGTAAACAGAGTCTGAACTCCCTAAATTCATTGATATTTTTTTTTTAGATTGCCGTCTGTGCTGGGATGTGTTGTTTGTCCTGTTGTGCAATACAGCAACTTGGCAGAAGGCAGTAACTGCTCCGTTGTCTCAGTCTGAGTCCCCCCTATCTCAAAAGAGGAACTGATGGAGCCGTTAGACTGTAAAAAATCAGGAGGGGCTGTATTGGCAAACAGCATTTCCCTTCTAAAGTAGAGTAAAGGCTGTCTTAAGCTAGTCAACAGATAATGGGTGATAAGAAGTGGGTGATATAGATCCATAATCAATAGAGAGACTGCTGATAAAATAACCTAAATCTGTCCTTTTTTCATACTAGTGTGCTTTTGTTTATGGCTGTCCTTCACTCCTCTGAGGTTTAAAAAGAAGAGCTTAACCTTGTTGCTTCATCAAATTCAACCTGTTTTTGTTGTGTTTTTTTTCTCCATAGCTCCATGTCCATTGCATCCAGTTTGGTGGGTGAGGATGCCAAGACCAAGTTCCTGAGCAAGATGGGTCAGCTAACCACCTCGGGCGCCATGCTGGCCAACGTCTTCCAGAGAAAGAAGTGATCTACGACACTGACTCGACCAACCGCTGCATCTACGACCACCTGTCGTCTTTGGGAGCATTTCGTTTTTACTGGAAAAAGCATTGGTTCAGCTTAACATAGATGAAAATCAAGTGTATTGTTAATTCATTTTAAAGAGATGAAGGTTTGTTGACAGTTTTGTCATGACTTGATTGCAAATATCCAATGCAGCGGGACTACCTGCTATTTAAAGAGCAGCAATGTTTTTTGCAGTGAAAGCTGAGGTTTTCCCCTCTGCTCATATCCTCTTCTTAATTCTTAATTATGACGAAAGCCCCGTCGAGGACTAGGGATTTGCTTTTACGAATCAGTGTTGTTAAACGTTCCATTTCAGAAAGGAGAGAGGAAGAGGAGGAAACTGAACAGTATTGAGATTCGCCCAAAGTGATAAAAAGGGACGTGTTTCCTGGACATTTCTGGACTTTAAAGTTTCACCGAATTTCATTAAATTTTCAGCGCAGAACTTGAGAAGAAGAGCTTCACTCGTGTCTTGGAAACAAAACTCTGAGCGCGGCCTGCTGGATTCATTTAGGATTTTTAATGGGCGCCATTTTGGAGCGAAAGGTTCCAGGACAGTTTGCATTAACTTGCATGTCTGAGTGAAATTATACTGAAGGTTTGAACCACAAAGCGGCTCTCAGAATGCCTGTGTACAGTGTGTCTGTATGGCTCAGAAGTATCGCCTACTTGAAGCTATAAAAAATTGTCTTGCCTTTATTTCTTCAAGGTTTGTCTCTGGTTTCTGTTTTGATAGCTTCTATTTTATAACTTATTTATGTCTTAATGAAGAAGAAACATACTTTATTCCAACTTCCAAAGAAATTTGCACTTCACTTTACTACTTTGTTCTTTATCACTACTGTTTATGACTTCCTTTTTTGATTATTCATTTTGGCAATGTGAAGTTGAAGAGAACACTGATCATAATTATTCCCTCTCTGTCCGTTGCATCTTGTCTCTCTGTGTTGCAGTGTCTCTGATAATTGTACTGTTTTTTTTTTGTTTTTTTTTCTAAAGTGGGTATTCGGTTCTCGTTTTTTTTTTTTGGGATATGCTCTAAGACAAACAGTAAATAACTGTATCATACACTGAACTGAAGAGGATGGTACTCATTATGTATATTTGAATTTGGTGTCATGGTGTAATAAAAGATGGAGATCAGTTGTGTAATTAAATGTACTTCTCTGGACGCCTCATTGAATGTCTCTTGGTGTATGTGAATGCAACTGTGTAGCATCCCGAGTTTCTGATTATGGCTCAAAGTGTCGACAGGTGTTGGAGGCAGTAAAACAAAGTCATTTCGCAGACAAACACATAGTTCTGCTGCTCCTGCCCCTCACGTCCAACCCTTTGATGTGGCCTATTGTCTGCTTGGTACAACAAACCAAAGTCCATCTTATGGGACATTCCCGACAACTTACCCCAAATCAATGTAGAAATAAAAGCTCAGATATCTCATCAAGATTACACTATCTCTCAGTCTACTAAATCATCAAAAGGAGAGCAGCATGATCTGTCTTTTAGTGACAAGAAAAAGCAAGTAAAGAAGCAAAGTGTGGTTAAAACTTCAGTATTATCAGTAAGAGCGGTTTTGGACAGTCCTGATTGACCTGTAGTGGAGTCCAGTGTTGGGTCGTGCAGGCCTGTGGAGTCGTGCTCATTTAGTGGTTGAACATGTGAACTAATACCCTTGATAAAGAACATAATTTGCATATTCAGGCTAATATTCAACCATCATCACTGATAACTCTGCAGGTGGACAAATAATTGATATGCAGCGGGGGGGGGGGGGGGGGACTACAGGGCATGGCAGCATTGTCCGTGTGTGGGTGTGCCTGCGCGGGTCCATCTCCGTGTAGATATTTGTGCAGAGACGCATGCCTCATTGTGTGATATGCATTCAAAGTGAATACTCTCTGTTTGCCAAGACGCTGTGTGGCCATGCAAATATGTGTACCTGCATGCACGTCTGAGTGGGATCCAGTATTTCCTGTGTGTTTATTTGTATGTGTGTGTGTTCAAGAACGCTTGGCTTGGCTTTTTATTGGTGTAGAAATGGCGTCAGACGGCAGCTCTTACTCACAAGAGAGACTTGGGTGACTCACAGATCACATCTGTTTCCAAAGCAAGCAGAAGCAATGCAGATCCAATCCTAAAACCACCGGAACATGGTGGCTAAGCTTTAATGTTATTATTCCACTCTGTTCTGTGTGTATGTGAGGGCCAAGTGCATGTTTTTCTACCCTGTGTCTTTTTCAGTGTTTTCAAGGGAGACCATGCCTAACCCTTGAAGCTTCCTCCAAAATCATGGTCCCACAACAGGCTGTGGCTGTTTTCTTCTGTGGAATGAGTGTGTTTTACATTAATGGGAACCATTCAGCAGGCCTATGTCTTGCGCACGTGTGCATGTTTGTGTATATGAGCTGTCTGGAATATTCTTCCTTCGTGAACTTTGACTTGTCGTTAAGTGATGCTAAGCAACGCGACCCCACATGATTACAGAGCTGCACAGTCTGCGCGCTGACCCAGGTCATTTGAAGTGTGATGCTTGTAAACCAGCAGGGCATCTGCCTGCAGTGGATTTACATTTTTATACATCAAAACAAGCTGCATCGTAACTTCTGTGTTTGAAGTGGGGGCCTTAACAGGGACTACTTTATGTGTCCACTTAAGTTTGGTCGTTAGGGAGTGAACTTGGTGTGAATGTTCAGAGTTAAGCGGAGGTTTCTGATAGCTAAAAGAGTCCAATTTGGCTCTTAATTGCTACTGTGCAAGCAGCAGAGGCCCCACCGCAAAACAGCTACTCTCAGCATGTTTTTACGGGAAGAGGGGGAGAGGGAGGACAGAACCCATTACCTTCACTGGCTCAGCTTAAAATCCTTGTTTTACTTCCTCTTTCCCCTCTGTTAAACAGCTTCTTAAGAATCCTGCTTGTATCCACTTCCATTCATTGTGGTGATTATCAGACAATCAGTTGAGTCTCGGTCATACATTGTTATGCAT
This sequence comes from Scomberomorus guttatus, assembly GCA_038419695.1. NCBI lineage: Eukaryota > Metazoa > Chordata > Actinopteri > Scombriformes > Scombridae > Scomberomorus > Scomberomorus guttatus. Next base: position 12,611,960 of record CM076464.1, read on the forward strand.
TTGCAGGATAATTTGTATGCTCATGTTTCTGATCATTACTTCAGAAGCTATAACAACGTGTGTGCTTACCACTAACACAAATATCTGAATTGTTGTTTTAAAATAGATATGTTTGTTTTCAAGGATCGAATTTCTTGTGCCGACCGACCCTGTGCTTTATCCACTTCCATGCAATTGAATATTTGCATAACTGTCATCTTGAAGACAACATATTCTCCACTCTCTCAAACCTTCCCTCTCTTGCCTTGCCAGAGTAGGCTGGGCCCAATCTGCCATGCAAATTCAGAGGGAAATATAACCAGTGCTTTTTTTTTTTTTTTCCTCACCCTTCCCTAAGAGCAGAGAACAACTATTTCCTGGAGGCAGCCACTAATTATTTTAAATAAATGACTTCTGTAGACTGTTAATATGGTAATGGCTGTTCCAGCAGGGCCCACGCTCCAGCAACTATGCTGGGACCTGCCTACTCACTCTCACGATAAATGGCAAAATGCAGGAAGTGAAATCTATGAAAGTGACCACATGCTTTGCTTAGATCTTATTGGGTGATATCCGAATATTGTTATGAATTTGATATGAGGTCACATCTGGTGTTAACCAGACCAATCACATGAAAAGTGCCACTTGGCAAACTGTTTCGGGATACGTTTTGTGCCCGCACGTGATGTGGGCAGACTTTCACAGAAACATGTATTGACAGCACAGTTTTAATTCCAGTGTACATGGCTCATATTACCAAAATAATCTTAGTGTACATCACTGACAACAATCAGGTACGCTTACTCTACAACTCACACTCAGAGAGAGATTAGTGCATAGAACCAGGAGAGAGAAAAGGGGATGAACTTTTTTCTTTACATATGACAACGTGGGAGGAGTTCCCTCCCTCCCTTAAGCCAGTCAGTCAGTTTTTACAAGCTGTTGCACGCAGCACCTTCCCTAAAGCGTGGGGGACAGCAGAAGGAAGAGGAGAGGAGAGGAGAGGTGGGAACCGCAGCTGCCTTACCGGGTATCAAGGCGCAAGAATGCCCTGTGAGTCGATGTGGAGGCTCGGCCACATTTACGCACACAAGAAGAAGAAGTGATTTACTGTGAGGACATTTCAAGAGGAATTTGGGAAAATCGGATATTTGCTTCTTGGCTGAGAAAGAAAAGTTTGTCGAAGAAGTGGTCTTCATTAACCAGCAGCGATGAGACTGAACTTTTCCACGAGTTGGATATTCCGAGGCTGGATAACATGCGTCCTTGTCACCTTTTACGCACAGGTAAAAAAAAAGAAGATGCTTCTGCTGTTAAAGTTAAGAGTTTTGCACTAATAACACAATTATTGCGTGTATATATATATATAACAACCAAAAGAATTGATAATTACTTTGTTGTGTGTTCTGTCTCCTCTGCGCTACTTGTAAGACGCTGTCATGTTTAGTTGGAATGAGAGAGGCAATGCAAAAATACAGACGATGATTTGTTTTTTTTGAGAAGATGGACACGGAGATGTGTAACAGTAAACCCGAATATGTGTCATCACATCTGATGATTTGTATTAACTGGACAGAGGGAGAAGCAGGGGAAGGAGGGTGGATTTTTACGCACGGACACTGACTGGAAACAGTTGTGTTTGGATGGAGTCCACCTCTCCTGTTCTGACCGCAAAAACGCCGCTGGCGACTGGATGTTCTTCTCCCTCCACCAAGCATTCTCTCCCGGTCCAGAGGGGACCGGCTCAAGCCAAATGGCTCATCAGGAAGCTCATTAGCTCCGTCAGAGGAGAGGTTTTCAAAATGAGGTGCAGGAGCCAATAGGGGTTCTACAAGGAGCCGCTAAAAAAAAAAGGGGGGGTGGGGGGGTTAGGTTTTATACCTTTAAATTGATCGTGTGGTTGTATTTATCATGTTGTATGTAGCATACAGAACTCTATTTTATCATTTTTATGTTATAGCTCTGTGATTTTGTTATGCTTGGGATTTTTACGCTTCCTATTGTGTCCTGATTCTATGTAATGTCTCAGCTGATCGTCTACCACAGTTAAATTTGAGGGGGAAAGAAGTGAATGGCCCATGACATGTTGTTGTCCATGTTGTTGTTTAGTCCAAGAAACTAACTCTGTCCAGGTGGAGTAGTTTACAAGATGTGGTTGTAGTGGTGGGACTTCTGGGCACCAGTGATCTATCATTGCCTGTTTGCCTGCATTACTGTAAGCCAGCATCGTTATGACTTGACTGGAACAGACGCTCTCTTTCTTTGTTTTTCCTTCTCTGCTTCACCAAAATAGTGTTGCAAGAGATAATGCTTGGGAGGGCACTGCATCTAGTCCAACAAATCACTTTTTTTTTTTTTTTTTTCAAGCAGTGGTAAGAAGAGTGAGCAAACACAGATACGATGCCCGGAAAACTAGTCAGTGTGTGGAAATGAAGAGATATTTTTCATCTACGTTTTAAGGTGACACTGCAAACCTTTGGCTTTGGTTTGTTCTCACCATGGCCTTGCCATTACTGACTCACAGTATCCCCGAAGAATTCCCCTTCATTTTCTTGGTTTTCAACCACTTCATCCAATTCATTCCAAATTCATTTCAAACTGTCTGTTTGACATTGAGCAACACAAGATTACTTCAAGATGTTGAGAGCTTTAAAAGTCAATATATCATGTGTGAGCTGAGCTTTTGGTGGATTAATTTACTTCCCTACCCGTGTGCCTCCTGTTTTTATTAGCCAGCTTCTTTATCCATCCATGCATTCATCCCTGCATGTACACACTAATTCAACTATAAAGCCTACTATCTCTTTCCCGACTACTACTCATCTGAAACAAGAAGCCTCCTTCACGTCCATTATCTTCTTCATCACATGCTCTCCCTCCATCCGTCCGTCTGTCAATCCATCCACCCACCACAGCATCAGTAATCGGTGTTATTTCTAACTCATCTTGAGCAATAACACTGTATTGCCTCAGGCCTGCAGATCCAAACTTGATTTATCCATGCAGACAACAGAGACATTTACTTGATAGATGTTGCATCCCTTGTAATGACAAAAGAGCTTTGTGCGGGGAAAGGAGGATAATTTATAATGCGTTGATACCTTTAATATGCGTCTAACACCGTCAGATTAAGCTCTGTCTAGCTCCATTGAAACTATTAACACTGATTATGGTTGACTTGAACTTTTAATTCAGAGTATGTGATCTTCCCTGGTCAGTATCACTGTTCCGTCTAACTTTTCCAGCTCTTCTTTATATTCTAAAGAAGTCATCTTTCCTTATGCAATTACAAAATATGTTAGTTTTTGTGCACCAGAAGATTTTTGCCAGGAAAAACTACAGTAACAGTTACTTGATACTTGTTTTTTTTTTAAACAAGGTAGCAAGGAATCACAGCCAGTTTGTAAGAAATGGCAGACACATCCACAGTGTTTTTGAGGCTCATATTGTTTGAAAGTTTTGAATTTATTTATCAGGGGTATGAGATTATGAAAAAAAAAAATCATTTAACACAAGTGAATACCATGATTTGTGCAGGTGGCACTTCAAAGGATTTGTTTTTATGGCTTCCAAAAAAATAATCACAGGTGCAAACATTATACAAAGATTCAATTGTTGTGCAATATGCTTTTACAGCACCTTATCATGGATCCCTGAAACCCCTAGAGGCCAAAAAGTCACACTGTGCTTCTCTTGGCTTGGTGCCAATTGCCGTTATGCAAATTCTCCAGCACCCTGACAGTAAATGGAATGCACTCTGCGTCCCACTTCTGTTTGATAGGATCACATAACTGCTGATGGTTTTTAAAAAGATAAACAAAACAGCCTGGAAAACATATTTTTACAGTTTCTGTTGGACACGCACACGCACACATGTTTCCAACACTTCAGAGGAAATTACGTTGACTTACATTCATTTCCTGGAGACTAATCTTAATCTTAATTATAACCACCACATGCTTAACTCTATCCCTTATCATAACCTTAACATAACCCTAAACTAACCTTAACTTTAAACCAAGTCTTCACCCTAATATTAATGATTTACATTAAGGGGACTTTTTGTCCCCATAAGGGAGGCGATTCCCCACAAAATGCCACACAACACACACACACACACACACACACACACATACACACATAACTTAGCTTAGTTAGCTTTGAGGTTGGATGAGCTATCTTGAACTTTATGATAACCTATAATCATATAGGGTGGATCAGCTCTTTTTCTCTTACATATATATTTAGTGAGTCAAAACGTACTACCTCGCATAACTCAAAGCCAATGTTTAGATGTGGCGGTAAGAAAAATACAATTCCCAGCATTCTTTTGGCTTCTTGTGCCCTCTGTCCTACTTGTGGAGATTGACCACCACTCTTACAGCTGTGCCTCCACATCTGTATCTATCTATCTATCTATCTATCTATCTATCTATCTATCTATCTATCTATCTATCTGTGACTATCTGGGCCTCTTTGCATGGGAACCTTTCCTACTTCTGTCACTTCTGTCTGCTGCAGCACATGGTCCTCATTAGTACTGCGGTCCAAGCTATGAGCACTGTGCATCATTATCCCTCTGGTTAGATTATAAAACAAAGACTGGCTGATGTGTGAGAAGCTGAGTTGAGGTAATTAAGCGCTTTGCCAGTGTTCATGTTGTTGTTCTGTTGTTGCTTGAGGCCGGATAGAAACTGAGACTAAACAGAGTTTAAAGTGGAGGTGTGAGAAAGAGAGGGAAAGAAGTAACAAGAGAGAGAGGAAGAGATGTTAAGGCAATGTTCTTGACCGCCATTATTTTTGATTGAAATTGATAATATTGGTGTATTTTTAAATGTTCAATTTTGTGCTATGCAAAACAAGTGTTTCCTGGAAGCAATTCTGAATCAAAGTTTTAACTAAGCCAAAAATTCAGTTACGGTAAGAATGGAATTTGACAAAAACAAGCTTTTTTGCCAGTGTTTTCAACGGCATCTAATGGTCTTCCTCAGCACAGTTTGTTCAGCTGTCATCAAGAATTAACCTTCGTGATCAAGAAGTAATTGTTTTAACAGGGTTGGCAGCTTTATATGATACTGAAGCCCATTCAGTGGCAGGAAAACCTGCGGATCCATTAAGTCTTGAAATGAGGAATCAATTACACAACATATATTTACAACAATTGACTGCATGGGTATAACGTCCAAAGTAAATGATATCTAACTGCAAAATTAATAGACTCTAGTCATTTTGGAAGCTCTAAACTCTATACAGTATTTATTTCTGAATGTTGCCTGTGGGCAGAGCAGGAGGATGGATTTGTCAGTCTTCACTTGACTGGTTTTGTACAGGACTGGGACTCTCCAGAGCCAGTATTTCTATACAATACCAATTATAGGATATGTGTAATTAAGTGTATAAACTCGTAGGAAGAAGGAACTTTCAGAAGGGCTGAATGAATAAAAGAAGGAGGTTGGTCCGAGGTCAGAGTGCAGTCAGGCCTATAGGTTGTATTTTTCTACATTTATATATAGATGCTGTGGTTTTGGCATCGTTTTTGTCATAACAGCCAGATTCTCTAATTCAGCAATGTGGCAAGCCCCTAAGTTAGGGTGGCTGGAGGGTGTGGACAGTATGTCCACATGTCCTACCTTTGTGGCCCCTTTCTTGAATTCCCATTTATTGTTTAAAACATGGACTGACTAAGCGTTCACTTCCCTATTCCTTGTAACAAGAGCTCCCTCGCTGCAAATGCAATAGCACGCACTGTTGAGTGACAATGGGAAACATACAGTTAAGACTGACCTTTTAAGAATAATGTTACTATTTAGTTTAACTGCTGCCACAAGACTTTTTTTTCACTTAGTGTAATGGGCAGTTTAACCAACAGGTCATCTTTCCAAAAGCTAGTAATTATCTTTAAATGGCACAAGAGTGGGGATCAGGAGACCACTTGCAGCCAAGACGTGTTTATTAATGCCAAGCCAACTGGAGTTGATTGCATTTAATTCCAGTTGGTTTTCCTTATGTAACTGGATACTATTAGAGTTTTGGTTTGCTGGTTTGGAGGGTGCACAGCGCTGTGGTCAGGTGCTTCTGAGAGTGTGGAAAGAATTCCTGGGCATGTCTTGGAAATGTTTTAACCATCCTCTTCCTCTCATTACTCACCGCCATCTCAAAATATCATGTGTAGATTTAAAGGATGATCTGAAGAAGGAGAAAGATGGACATAGTAAAGTATGGCATACACCGAGGAAACCGTGAAGCACTGACAGGAAAATTGATGTTTCTATTTAAGCAAATCATGATGAGTTAATCAACTTTAGAAAGGATGACAAATCTTATTTTTTGACTCCCATTTTCTCTAAATATATGTTGTTATATATGTTGTACAATGATGTAAGAAAAAAAAAATCCCCCTGTTTCCTGTCATATACGAAGCTAAACTAATGTTGTGTCTTAATATCTTTTAGAACGGAGTCTCCAAATCTCTCCAATGTGACGAGAAACATTACTTAAAAGGCTCCAGATGCTGTGCTAAGTGTAAACCAGGTAATAACACACACACACACACACACACACACACACACACACACACACATACACAGGAATTTAAGTAAAACACAAGAAAGTATTGTGAGCATATTGCATGTCTGGTTTACTCAATGGATTCAGCACAGAATAAAAATAGATTTCCATTCACAAAGACCCTGAAGTAAAAGAGGAAGGATGTTTATAAATGGAACATTTTGTGCACACACAATCTGCATTTACATTTGATTCTCTAAAACTAGTCACCACTTTAAAAGAGTAAAAAGGCTCTAATTTTGACAATTTCCTTCCTCTTTTCTCTTCTTCCATTAGGTTTTTAGTGGTTACTGTGATGCAAGTTGTTAAATCCATCTGTCTTTCTTCTCTACCCTTCCTCTGTGTCTTTTTTTTAGGCTACCGTGTGTATTCTGACTGCAATGGTTCCAACCAGACTCAATGTATTAAATGCCCCCGTGGAGAATACCAGCCCGGCTGGACTCAAGAGATGCGCTGTCTTCAGCAGAAGTTCTGTGATCCAGGTCAGTATCTGCAGCTCACACAAGGATGTAAAAACCTTGAAAGACCATTAAAAGGCTTTGCTACATATGCCTTTACTGTATAAATGCCCCAGTACACCCATTAACTACCAGTACAACAATAAACAGCCTCAAAAATGGCAACAATGCTCCCTATTGTATTGAAGAATGCTCTGATCGTCACAGAAAATGCAGCTGTTTCTGTAAATAATTTTGATGAGGTTTTTTCCAGGAAAGTGTCTTCTGGCTGGACTTGTGAAACTGAAATTGTATCAGTATGTTTTATTATCTGAGTTATCTCTATAACCTTGTAACAAAGTCAATCCCACATGCTGCAACACAACACTAAACAAGACCAGGTCAAAACCTAGTATATGGCTGGACCATATATGGTCATTGTGCAAAATTGTGTCCAGTTTCTTACAGAGATAGTCAGTGATAGTGTTTATAATGTGAATTCCTGGATATTAAATGTTCATCAGCAATTTTTTGAAGTGGCTCCAGTAATATTTGTTGAAGTAGCATATCACATGACATGGTTAAGCAATGTTTGGGTTAAAAAAAGGTTATAAATGCAGTTGCAAGAACAATACCACTCATATCTTGGGATGTTTGATTTGAAAGAGAACTTATTTTAATTATAACTATTCTAATTATCTGTTAACTCCCCCTGCTCTTTCATCTGTATCTGTCTGCGGATGTCTGTAAACATATGGTCTCATCCATGTTTACATAGGATTAGCATGCTAGTCCGTCAGCTGTGTGACTTTATATCTGAGCACACAAACACCGTACACACACCTGTCACCTGCCCAGCACAGTGCTGTTCGCGCCAATTCATTTTGAAAGCGCAACAGCCAATGGGAAAACTCCAACACTGGGCTGGCTGACCAATGGTGTAACTTCATCACTCAGTGAGTCAGTCAGTCAGTCAGTCAGTCAGTCAGTCAGTGACAGGCTAGGGCTGGTGGGGGTTATAGGGCTGGTCCGTGGCCGGTCCAGCCAAAAAGAAGCCTGTTATGATTTGTACTAAAATAGTACCTCATTTGACCTCCAGGTAAGGGCTTCATGCCAAGGCCTGAAAACCTTGAGGCAGAGGAGCCATGTCGCTGCCATCCTAACTTACAGTGCTTTCTCATCAACTGTGAGTACTGTGAGAGGATACCCACCTGCAGTGCTGGATATGGACTCGAGTTGGACCCTGGTGAGACATAAATCTGCATCTCTAATAACAGAAACATATCGAGCAATTACAGAGACGTGCCACAATTTATCTTCTTCGTTCCAGATTCAACTAACGGAAGGAAGATTTGTGTCGAGTGTAAGAAAGGCTTCTTCTCTGCTGACAACAGTGCCGAACAATGCAAACAATGGACTAAGTAAGTGTACATACGCACATGCTCACACACACACTTAGCCTGGAATATTTTGACGTTGTGAGGGGAAAATGCAGAGGGGTAGGTGTACTCACCGCCAGCCAGCTGTTATGAGTAATGTGCACACCACTTCCCCTGGAACCCTGGACCAGACGCTAGCTTCCACTGCTGGCTGAATCTGTAATGACGGTGGAGAGAAAGAGGGAGAATTTTCTTCTCCATCTGTCCTTCTCTCTCTCTCCACCATTACCACAGGCCCGGTCAACTGTAAAGGCCAGTACACTGGCTGGTAAAATATAGAGGGAAAAAAAGAATGCCCACGTGTACAAGTATTAGTCTTTACTGGCCTCAGTGGGCTCATCACTGGTGGGGATGAAACCAAATACAGGTGGGAGATTGACCATCTGGTGACTTAGTGCGGACAAAACAACTTGGAATTCAACGCTCTGAAAACAGTGGATTTCAGTGGTTGTGGATTTCAGAAGGAACGCAGCCCCCCCCCAGGCCCCCTGGGAACCATCATCATCAGCCAGGACCTCCAGTGGGAGCTGAACATCAGTGGCCTCACCAAGAAGGCTCAGCAGAGGATGTACTTCCTGCGGCACCTGAAGAAGTTCAACCTGCCAAAGTCAATGATGGTGCACATCTACACCGCCATCATTGAGTCCATCCTCACCTCCTCTATCACCATCTGGTACGCTGCTGCAACTGCCAAGGACAAGGGCAGACTGCAGCATATCATCCGCTGTTCCGAAAAGGTGATCAGCTGCAATCTGCCGTCCCTCCGGGACCTGCACACCTCCAGGACACTGAGGCCCCAGACATAAACTTGTTGAAACACTCCCCTCCGGCAAGAGGCTGAGGTCTGTCATGACCAAAACCTCACGCCACAAGAATAGTTTCTTCCCATCTGCAGGCATCTCTGGGCCCACTGACATGGACTCTATCCCTCCCACTGACATTACATGTTATATTAACATAAAACCCCATAATCTTATATTTGCACATTTGTAATCTCTGATCTAATATGGCACATTAACGCAACATGTATTATTATTATTAATTGCACACTGCATATATTGTTTTACTCCTGGTTAATATTTTGTACATCTCATCTTATTGTCTTCTATTTAAAATTTAAACCTGTAGCAGTTCTTCTCACTTAGAATATATTTTACATATTTTTTATTTATAAATTCTTTCTTTTTTATATTATTTAGGATTACTTAAAGCTAGAGTGTGGGACTTTTGTCTCCCCCTTCTGGCAGTGAGAGTAATTACAAAAACACTGTCGACACGCGCTTACGTCATAGGCTCCGCCATAGTCGACTCCACTGCTACTGTTTGCGACTGCAAAACGGTGGATAAATTGTTTTGAGCGTCACACAAACCCCCAAGAAATGACTTGTTTCACTATCAGAATTTGATCCATTCTGTCTCATAACATTTGGAAAGTCTAGAAGAGCTGCACAATTAAATTATTTTATCCCCATTCAAGTTAGCAGAGGGCTAACCGGAAGTTAGCCAGCTTGGCCAGCGGAAGTCTCTGGGTGTGCATTCAAACAGCCAGCGCAGGAATGTCCCTCCTGACATAAGATTTAAAAACTCTGTATACTGATTTATCTGGCGGTGATAGGCTTAATCAGCATTGTGTGAACTTGTTTGGCTTGAATGTAACTGATGTTCATTTATATGTAAAAGTTCCGCACTGCAGGTTTAATTTTGTGTCTATTTTTGACTGTTATGCACCGCTACAACACCAAGGCAAATTCCTTGTATGTGCAAACCTACTTGGCAATAAACCTGATTCTGATTCTGTGTTTTTATAATTTCATCCTCTCTCCCAGTTGTAAGGCTGAGGGCAGGAGTGAGACACGGCCAGGCAGCGCTTATTCCGACGCAGTGTGTGGGCCACCTCTCTCTGGTACGACCTGGACACATTTATTGCAGAATATCATGATACAAAGCCGATTTCATGCATACTGTATGTAACAACTACATGAGAAAACCTGACAGATTTAGCATATCTTTGGCAGACATTTATGACTGACAGTAGAGGCAGAGTAGAAAAGCAAGCTCTGAACTTGTCTCTTTTGCAGGTGCAGCGCCCTCCTGGGTGCTAGTTTCATTGCTGTCAGTCATCACTGTTCTCTGTCTCCTCATCCTGCTCCTCTTCTGCTACAAGGACAAACTGAAATTGCTCTCTGGTAGGTTACAGCCCTTGAAGTTCTCCCTTAGCGTTAATGTTTCATTACTGTTGTGATTAAGATTGCCGCTCCTGCATTTTAATCAGTATTAAGGTACAATATGTTGTTTTTTTTTGTGCAGTAAATCTACGCTCCTGTGTTCAGAATCTGAAGAGGACTAGGATACAGCAGGTAAGATGAAATTTCAGTTGAAAAGCCGTGGACACACACAATATTGCAAGTAATCTCACAATACAAAAAATACAGCACGTGTCTTACTACATGGATTTTATTAATCATATATTTTTACTATACATGCAAGTAACACCTGTTTACAATGCTTTTTTTATGCTTTAGGAGACCTTGGCCCCTCTTTACCACAGTGGAGTGGCAGGAGGAATAGGAGGGCCAGGAAATACCAAATGTACATCATGTGAGACGACCAAACTCATCTGCCAAGCCCCCCACAACCCTGCTGATGAGCCCCCATGCACCTACCCCACCACTGTTACCGATGTGAAGGTGTCACTGCCCCTAACAGGGAAAATGACAGAGAAAGAAGGGACAAAGGAAAAGACAGTGATGGAGGAACAGAGCGAAGGGTCCGGGGAACCTGAGGAGGTGTCTGAAGAAGAGGAAGTTGTGAGTGTGTCTCCGCTGTTGGCTGGTTCTTGTCTGTGTGTTATTCCTGTACGTGAGCCACTGGAAGTAGGAGAGAATGAGGACTGTAGCCAGGCTGTCAGCCACGGGACTCCCAGAACCTGCTTCTGTGGAGGGCTGGATGGAGATGAGAGGGGGAAAGAGGAAAAAAGTGAGACTGAAAGGGCAGACAACAGTGGAAAAATGCGTGGCGGGGACCAAGAAAAGGTTATTATGTTCAAGAGTGAGACAAGTGTTGCCTCTCTTGTCTCTCTGTCTCCTCCTCTCCTCCACACTTCCTCTGTAATCCCACCATCCAGCCCACATCCTGAACTCTGCCTGCCGTTGTCCCAGGCTCAGGCGAGGCCAGAGTTCAAACCTCACCCAAAAGACAGGTCACTGTTAAAACAGGAGGAATTATATAGACTGGCAAGCACAGACTCCACCTCCACAGAGAATAGCGGCCCCAGTGCAGCCTCTGCTATGACCTCAGTCAGCCCTTTGATGACATCCTCATCTGTTGGCGATCTCTACCTGGACAAGCCCCCTGAGGCCCCCAGCCAAGAACAAGGCCAGGGACTTTCCTGGGGGGACAGCAGAGGAAACAAGCTCTCATCTGGGGACTCAGAGCTGGAGTGCCCACCTGAGAGCCTCCAGAGCCAGCTGGCAGAACCAACTCCTACCTCAGGTAGGTGAAAATGTAAAAACTTCAAGAAGCCCATGTATGGAAGCCCAACTCTGCCAAAAAAAAGAAAAACATTAATGATGTATTAGAAATGACAAAAATAGAAATACTCATGATTACTCAAGTGAAAATTATATATATTAATTTAAAATGATGACTTTTTTCATCAAAAGTAAAAATCTTTCACTAGAATTATTAGAGTAAGTCAAAATTAGTGGGTCAAAATGATGACTTTCAAGTCAAAGTAATGAGTTAATACTTGATTTGTTATCTCATAATTATGACTTTCTTATACATGTAGTAATACTTTTAACTTAGTATGTTATAACTCTGACTTACTATCTCAAAATAATGAATTCATATGCCACAATGACTAAATGACTAATTATTTTTACGTTTTACTTATAATTACCTATTTTTAAATTGGATAGTCAACCTTGTTATTCTGACTTGGTATTTCATTTCACTGAGTATTACCATTCAAGTTTATATATTTTTTTATTACCAAACTTCTCATTAATTTTTCCATTGCAGAAATGGTCTTCCATACATTTTTGTAGCTTCCCAGAAATACAAGCTATTTTTAGCTCTCTTGGGGCAGTACAGAGATGCTATTGAACTGGATATTTTTGCTATGACTGCTCATTTTATTGTCAATGAAAACTGAACGCACAGTGGTTGTGTGCTTTGGGGATAATGGCTCATTACAAAGACTGTGGGACCACAGTTGTGTTTGCCAGGTGGACTTTGTATTCTGTGTTTGAGTAGGCAGTCACCACTGTATTGCCACAGAATCATACCCATACATGATGTGATACACTAGCAGTGTTCTGTTCCCGCAGAATAAGTGGAACAATCCACCAAGAATAACAGAATGAAATTTTAGTTGGTTTTAATGGAAAGTTTTACTGTCACATTGTTGAACTTGTATTGTTCTCATTGAGGCCTTCACAATGCTGCCAAAGAGAAAAATCTCAGAGAAACATATTTATGCATTGTGCCTCAAACACTGAGTGGTTATGGTTAATTTAAAAGCAGTATTATTAGAGCAGTCTGCTCAGGACAGTGGTTAGCTCAAACTGGGGTATTATTAGGTGAACATGCTGAAGACAACACATAACAGAGGATTGGTTTCAGCATAAGAATAAGAGGTTTGTGTGATTGTTTCCAGGAAATATGTTTTATCAACGCCAGTATACCAAGAAATATGTTTTATGAACGCCAGTATTGATAGTTGGACCCCAAATTTGGGGGGACCACACACAGAGCAGGAATAGGATATGTGTGTGTTTGATGAACTAGTGAACCACCAGAACCACACTCTAACATACACCGTTGTGTGTGTGTCAGTGTGAACTATGCCATGTACAATGCTCCTGTTTACCCAGAGTTCCATAGGGTTGCGCAAAAATGACCACAGCTTTAATTGAAGCAAGATGTGCGCAGCTTGAGTAATACTTTTATAACCCTGCCCACCCAACAAAAACACACACACACACAAACTTGTGAAGACTTTTTTGGACTCTCACTGATGACTGGGTACTTTAATTACATGCTTGTTGGCTTGAAATGAACACCATTTCCCATCATGCAGTAATGACAGATGATTAAATGGAATTCCCACTCATGCTATTTAAAAGGTCAGAGGTCTCACCTGTCTACAGAGCTTTTAAACGTTTCCTCCACCTGGAAATTACAACATGATAAAACATCAGTTTTATTTGTTGGTCACTCCCTGGAGCAGTTTTGGGGGCTAACTGCCTTTGGTCAAGGGCACCTAAAGAGTGCTAATGACCCAGATCTATCCTGGTATTCAAGTAGAAGCAGCCGTCCAGGTAAAATAAGCCAAATTTTGGGTAAATCTGTATAAATGTGTGATTTGTCTTTGAGATTGAACAGGAGAGATGTTCCCTAAGAGTTCAACGTTAGCCCTTGGTTTAAAACCCCTGTCAGTAGATGATATTGCTGCTGTTGTTGGGCATCCAGAAAAATCAGCTTGGTATTAAGAAAGGATAAACAGAAGAACCCAAGCAGATTCCATAGAGCTTTGTTTTCAAAGTTGTGGTGAAATGACATATTTTCAAGCCAGACCTCTCAGACTGGTATTCCGGGAAAGGCTCTCAGATGGGGAACACAGAGACACACTCTCTGTGAGTGTGTGTTTGTGTGTGTCTGCTTCTGCAGCTTTATAGGGCTATGTCGGGGTGTGTGTGTGTGTGTGCGCGCACGTGTGTGTGTGTGTGTATGTGTGTGTGTGTGTGTGTGTGTGTGTAAGAGTGTCTGCTAGAGTGTGTTTGCTTACATTTTACTGCTGTGTGTGTTTGTGTGCGCATGTATGTGTGAACAGACGAGGCATGGGCTGTGAGTCATTGAGGGTCTGCTCATTCTGTAGGCTGGAAAGTCAGACAGGAGGCTGGATAAAATAGGAACCAGAGGCTTAATGTGGTGAAAGATGGGTTATGAATAGATACACACATTTGATTTCCTAACTCACCTGGTTGGCTTTTATCCTTATGTGACACTAAGAAAACAGTGAGTCAATCAATACAAATGTTTTTTTGGATGCAGGTCCACGATGTAGAGGTATAAATGAAGTTGAGATAAGTCATGGAAAGTCCTCTTTGGATAAACATGTTGTTGGACAAAGTAAAGGTTATAAAGAGTTGAACAGCACTTTGTCTGCATTTATTCAGCCATGTGTGTAAACCCTAAACCTTTGACAACTGGCTTGTTTTCAGAAGTCTTGATTTTCTCACACTAAAAAGTGCTGGGCACTCTGTAACAAGGGCAAAAAGGATATGATATGGCGGTCTATGTAGCCGTGGCCTTTCTGTGGTCATCCTGCATGGTCATTACACCCACTGTCCATTTGTCATCCGAGGTTAGCCAAGATTTAGTCCCTTCTTTACTTACGTCATGAAGTGTGTGTATGTGTGTGTGTGTATATATATATATATATATATATATATGTATATATATGTAGCATGGTTGTGTAAGACACCTCCACACACACACACACACACAGACACACACACACACACACACACACACAGGCAGATTGAGCTACTCCTATTCATGACGTAAGTAAAGAAGGGACTATACTATATTACCCAATAAGGTGTCATTGCACTGCCATTGGCTATAAATCTTGCTGCTTCACTTGTACCTACATCTTTTTTTTTTTCTTCCACTTCTCACGATCTTCTTCTCGTTCTCCCTCCTACATCTTTCCGTTCAGGTCAGGTGTCTGGGAACCACAACACCACCTTCATCTCCAGCGGTCAGGTGATGAACTTCAGCAGCGATGTCATCGTCGTCTATGTCAGCCAGACGTCTTTCGGCAGCGATGGCACAGAGCTGGACGATGCCTTCGGCAGCCCCGTCCAGGAAGAGGCCAGTGAGACGGCTCAGTTTTTTGAGAGTAGCCTGAGGTCACCAAGGGACTCCATTACCCACAGCACCTTGCAAGAAGAGACACTGCTGGTCCGAGAAGTGATGGAAGAGCGGCCACATGGAAAGTGAAATCAGTAGCTGTGTTTTATGTCAGTATAGTGATCGTCTCCATAGCCCCTAACCATCAGTTAGACACTGAAAAACCGACCTTTGATCATTTCTGTTGCCCTATACTGTACCTGGTAGCTCTTTATGAAATTACAAAAATTATTTTAAAAATTAAAAAAATTAGGGATGTGAAGCTATCCATCTATTCCTTTAATTATCTTCTACTACATCCCATTGCCTCTAGCATCTCTATGTACCTTTTTTTCATTTTCCAGTGGAAAGCTGCAGGCATTTTTTAATGGAAACTCCCTCCATTCCAGACAGTGATGGGGAATTTTGTTGGGAACTGGATGTAGAACTAGAGTTCAAACTGGAAGAATGTCATGTTTTTACTGTTTGTATGGAAATTGCAGCTGGATTCTCATACAAAGAAGTTTCTATATTCCTTATTCCCACCCTTTATCATTAAATAGGACAGGTTAAAGCTTGTATGAAAACACCCGGCCAACCAGTTTCTAGCCTTTCTGACTTTGACATTTGGATGATTTGAAGAGTTTCCTTACAAAACTAAATATCCACCATGTGGAAATAATGTGCTTCCCCTCACAAAATCATATCATGAAAGTAAATATTTTTATAGAAGAAGATGTAATCTACTAGCTGCATTAATAATTGGTGAGGCAGAAGCAAAGAAAATGATGAATTTCTGGCATTTCTCTGCGTGAATTTTCCCTTTTTTTTTCTTTTTTTTTTTTTTGATTTGCAGGGTCTAACAAAAGCTTTGTTTCAATAAAGCAACACATCCAGTTTTGGTACGATGCTTGTGTGTACGTAGACTTTTTAAAAAATTCTCTTCTTACTGCACCACGTGTGCAGTTTGTGTCTAAGAAAAATGCTATGCATTTGATAAGCTATTTTGTTACTGGTTTGTCTTATTTCAGTATGTTTTAACATGCAAGCCTTAATGAAGAAAAGTAAAATGTCCGACTGTTTATAATAATTTGTTTTAAATAATTTTACATAGTAGATTGTTTATGTATTATTTCAGAATATGCATATGTGATCAATGTTTGTATACAGTATATTTCAAAAGACAAGAAAGTGTAATGTATTTGTGAAACAAGAATGAATATTCCTTTTGTGCTTCCTCTCATTTGATTTGAGGTGTGGATATGTTAAATTGAGCCACTGACAGCAGGCAAAATGCACACTTTAGGAGTTTAAAGGGACTGTTTACTTACAACCTCACCATATGTATGCAGCCTTACAATAATTATGTACATATCAATCAAATCTATTGCAATGAATGACTGAAAGAATATTTTGATTGAAATAAAAAATGTTTTGCATCTAATCCTTTCAAAGATGGTCGCCATCGCACATTCTGTGGTTTCTCTCTGTCGACTTTCCTATTCTGGGATCGACAAATTACAATGAAAGAGCCATTTATCTCCTCAAGATGATCTATAATCTTTGTGAAGCTGAGCTAATTACACATGTGGCAAGGCCTCTCTGTCTTTGTCCCAGTGTTGACAGAAAGGCAGCCTTTCATCAGGCCTGGGGATGGCGAGCAGCTGTGAGGAGAAACGAATCTAGCAGTCAGACCAGCTAGCGTCACAGAGAGACCACATGAGAGAAGCTGGCAGCACTCATTTAGGCCTGGTTTGGGTCAGCAGGAGTATGTTTATAAATGCGTGTATGTGTGCGCACTCGTGTGTAAGTTGTTTGTGAAAACAGGAAGTTATGACTGGCTTTCACATGGTTTACATGAGACCTGGCGAGCTGGCCAACACAGGACCTTACTGTAGATTTAAATGATTTCAGCCTCTTCATGTGAGAAAACCTATTTGACTGAAGATATGTAGAAAGTCCTAAACCACAGTGTGGTGCTACAGTCCACCCTAGTGGTAACTGCATGTTAGGATAAGAAACATTTCAAGTGGTTGTGAAAATTCTGAGTTTAAAAACTAGTGCAAGACCAGGTGAGGCACTGTTAGTCACGACCTAAGTTGACCAAATCTAGTCTGTGGACTCTTTAAAATATACAAATGCAAAACCAAATTCTAATTATACAAATAAAAAGAATAAAGGTCCCCAAAGAAGGGGAACCCCACTCTTGAGTAATGATGCGAGTTCAGTTTTCCTATTGCAGCACTTTACAGGATCAAAAAAATAAATAAAAACGGCCAGTGTCACCCCAATCAGCAATTAGTCTCACATACAGCTATGTGATCACTTAAACCCTCCTTTGGAAAGCACCAGAAAATCCACAATGGTGAAATACTGAAATTACAGTTGCCTCACCTGTGGATCCAGGTTTTGAATTTCACCTGCACAGACACTTAAATAAGATTAGGTAGTTTTCACTAATCCTTGCAAGCAAGATATACGATGAGTTAATGAATCTGATGAATTGCTTTGGATCAAACTACAAAAAGGAAGTCATTTGACCAGCAGTTGCAATCTTAAAGGTTAAAGGATAGTCAAGTCTGTCCTAAAACAACAGTCAAGACCAGAAGTCAGACCATTAACGCATGATTTTTAAAAAAAATAATTCCTCCTGTTCATACTGACCATTAAAAGATCCCTTCATAATGCACTTTCAGCGTAAGTGATGGGGGACAAAATCCACAGTTCTTGCTCTGTGCAAACATGTATTTAAAAGTTTATTTTAAGCTAATACGAGGCTTCAGCCGTCCAAATTGGCCGACTGCAACTGAGCAGGAAAACACTGTCCGTTGAGACACAGAGAGGGATTTTTTTTATACTAAAAAGACTGTAACTGTGGAAGATATCCATTTTATTTGACTCAGATGGATAAAGTTTCATATTGTCAATACATTTTTGCTCAAAATGAGGAGGTCTTACCCCCCGTCACTTACATTCTAAGCACATTTGGAGGGGATCCTGTAATGGTCAGTATGAACAGGAGAAATGATTACAACGAGCAAAACCTGTTTAAATGTTCACATACCTCACATACACATACCTTTACCACTGCAGACACCATGGAAACTTGCAATAGTCATTTTTTGGGCAGAATACAGATACATGACATCATATGAATCTTCTGTGTAACATTTATTCTGCTGAGTCACAGTCAGGTTGAAAAAGCTGGAATGAATTACATGAATAGTTGTCTGTTATTCACCAAGAACCCTTTTCTGCCTTAATTGATTAGTTACAACTGTAGACTTTCAACAGTGGGTGATTTGTGTGTAATAATGACTTCCTGACATATAACTGTTTTAAGGGCAAATACGATAAGGCTGTCGTTCTTCTCTCTCTCTGATCTCTGTGTCTTCTCTCTCAGTCTTGAAGCAACATTTGTGAAAGAGGAGGCCTCTCACATTTCTGGAGGAATATTATCATTCTGTGTCATCAACTAACGAAATGCAAGCAATCAGGTAAGAGTCTTTAGGACATTTAGGGCATGTGTTTTCGCAATGTCGTTTTAGAACTAAATGTCACATATAAACCAAAAAGGACAAACAAACAAACAAAAGCCCTTTTTTTAAATTATGCTGCTGAGTACTAGCTGGGTGGAAATTGCTACTTCAGGTCTGTTCAGAGAGAAACTGAAATATAACTTAAGTTGCCAAGCCTATTCAAAACCTATGACCTTTAAGTTCTTATTATATGATGACTGTGGATTCCGACAATTCACGGTTTTGTCTGAAGTGGTAAACCTCACCCACCTTGTAATTTAGTTGCTGTATGTTTATACAAACATGTTGCATAAACAATAATACCTACTTACATTTTTAGTAGGTAAAATTGGGTTGCAACATTGTGTTTGGTGTCAACATCCCCTTTAGCACTCTTCTAATCACTTCTAACTCCTCAGGTCCCTGATTACCCCCAAGTGGTCTTCAGATGTGCGTCTGGAGGGGAAGACGGCTATAGTAACGGGTGCCAACACAGGAATAGGCAAAGAAACAGCTAAAGACCTGGCTGGCAGAGGCAAGAAAGACAGAAAAAATGAGTGCTGAGGCTCTTATTATTTCTGACATATTCTTTAAGTGTGACTCAGAGTGTGTGGAAATGTTTTAAGCGTAACTCATGCAAGGATTACACATATAATGAAGTGGCTTAAGTAATAGACTGTTGAATGTCTTGAAATGAATAATGTTTATAAGCATAAGAACCAATACTGGTTTTAATAAAAGAGCGAAAGACATATGAGACCAGAGACTATAAACTGACTTATAAACACTGAGACTAAGATAAATGTTTAAAAAGTAAGCTCACCACTTTACCTTGTTCAAATTTCAGCATGCATGTACATGCAAACACACACTTCAGCATTAAGAGGTAATAATCTCTCTAGGGGCACGGGTGATTTTGGCGTGCAGAGACATGGCAAAAGGAGAGCAAGCGGCTCGAGACATCATGAGGGAGGTGAAGGGAGCCAAGGTTGTCGCCAGGCAACTGGATCTGGCTGACACCAAATCGATCTGCGTGTTTGCTGAGAATATCTACAACAGTGGGTGGCGCACACACACACACACACACACACGCACACACACACACACACAAACGTAATAAATCTTTTAAAGATTAAAAAATATGGATGTTGTTTTCCAGCTGAGAAGGCTCTTCACTACCTGATCAACAATGCAGGAGTGGCTATTTGCCCTCACGCCATGACAGTGGATGGATATGAGATGCAGTTTGGAGTCAATCACTTGGGTACGAGATGAAAATGTTGAAGAAATACAACATTTCGCAAGGAAATTTGGGGCCTGTTTTTGATTAAAACTACCCTACTGGGTTTTTTGGGGGGGGTCTCTGCCAGCTGCCCTCATTACTTTTTACCCTGTAGCACTTGAAGAAATGATCAACCAGCTCATCTTCTCACACACTTTCACCCTCCCTAGGTCATTTCTTCCTGACCTTCCTGCTACTTGACTTGCTCAAGCACTCTGCCCCATCCCGGGTCATCAACGTGTCGTCATCAGCTCACGCCATGGGTAAGATCCAGTTTGATGACCTCAGCGGTGAGAAAGACTACCACCCTGTCAGGGCCTACGCGCAGAGCAAGCTCGCCAACGTCCTGTTTACCAGAGAGCTGGCCAAAAGGACTGAGGGTACATAGTGTGTTTGTGTGTATCTGTGTGAGAGAGAGAGAGTGATATTATGCACAAAGTATGCTTGTCTTCATGTCTCTTTTTATACCTCCCTGTCTCTCTCTCGCTGTGCATAAAAAATGGATCTGCATCTTTTGCCAGTGTGAGAGTCTCATGCCTCAACCACAACCGCTCTGGGCAGGAAACAGAGCAAGGAGTAACATGTTTGTAGAAAAAAACAGTCTTAAAGAAGTAATTATTGTTCTACCTATCACACCTCGTCAGCTTGAGTAAAGAATTATTTTGTTTTATTGTAATTTATTATCATCAAATTACCAATGTGTGGATTATATTAATATGTAATTATTGTGTCAGGGATTCTGATAATAAGCCAAAATCATAGGTTGTTGTCACAAAACAATATTAACAAGACAATGAGATAGAAAAGCATTCAATGTTTTGAGAAGCTGGCGTCCGCACTGACCCACCCGAAAGAAACTCAGTTCATATTCTCAGCTCTGTGCTCATTTCATCCGGTTGCTCCCAGTTCTAGGTGTGATGGCTTACTCGGTGGACCCTGGCATAGTGAACACTGAAATAACAAGGCACATAAGGCGGCCCCTTGTCAACTTATTCAAAGCCTTCGGTTTTCTCATCAAGACTTCAGCAGAGGGAGCCTACAGTATCATCCACTGCATCGTAACTCCTGAGAGCCAGCTGCTCACTGGAGGATACTACAAGTGAGTTTGTGGTGCTGCTGCACGAGCAGCAAATTCTCAGATGAGTCAAATCAGCCGACCAAAGCCACTTAGGAAGTGAAAACATAAGAAGAAGCATCGCACCACACATTCAAACAATGTCAGTGGACTTTAAGCAATGACAATAATAGTCCACTTAAAAGATGTCAGATGCAAAAGCATTTTGTTGTCACTCAGTAGGATTTTTGGAAATCCAGTTAGAAGCCATTATTCATCCATGATCTTCCTCATATATTCTGTACCGATCACAAGCACTTTAAACTCAAATGTACACCGTGCATAAAAGGTCATGATTCAATCTTTCCTTTCCTTTCAGGGACTGTGCCATTGCAGAGAGCTCCAGAGCAGCTCAGGATGATGGCACTGCCTTAAAGCTGTGGGCTGTGAGCTGCCACATGCTCGGCATCCGCTGGAGATGAACTCACAGCCTTATATATATGCTCTCCCACATGCTATGAAGCAACATGCATGTGCACAGCGATACTCTTAATCATACAAATATCATGCTCATGCTACTCAACGCTGAGAATGTTACATATGTGATGGGCATGAATTGTGTAGGTTGGCACCAAAATTTGGAGTTGAAATGGTAAAACTCAGAAAGGCTGAGATGCTAATA
Organism: Scomberomorus guttatus; assembly: GCA_038419695.1. Taxonomy (NCBI): domain Eukaryota; kingdom Metazoa; phylum Chordata; class Actinopteri; order Scombriformes; family Scombridae; genus Scomberomorus; species Scomberomorus guttatus. Next base: position 12,633,818 of record CM076464.1, read on the forward strand.
GATGGGTTTTAGAAATGAATGTAGTTGATGCTAATAAAAAATCCCAAACTGATGATTGTTCTTGTGTTTTATTCTTTGACTCAGATATCAGATTTCTAAATGAGTCATTCAATATAAATCCTCATGACTGGATTAGGCATTTAGTAGCATGGTCTATCTGACCTGGGAGGACCTCAAGTGGCCAGAAAGCAATATTGCAAAATAACATAGTCCACCACTAATACTGATGCTGGATTTAGACATCTTCTTCTGGTAATAGTAAAGTAAGTATTTATTTATATCATCTTATGGTTTTGTGTTGTTTTTATATGTATACTTTCCAAACATCCAGGTGGGTTTGCCATGCTTGAGATTTTGTACCACTCTCTTGGGGCAGCTCAGCTCCATAACTTGTATGTCTCCGACAGCAGGAGGCAGCAGGAGAGCCGCCTGTTTCCCAGCCTGTAACTTGCAGCTCGCTCCTGATTGGCCCGGCCGCGATATTGTGATGACAAACGCGGCGGCGGCGGCGGTGGCGGCGGGGTGGGGAGAGAGATGACAAGCACGACACCAACTGATGAACTGTTGTGAAGACTGAAAGAGCCACATTGTTCCATTTCTTTCTGCTGAAGTGGCTCACTGGTCCTGAGGTGGAAATTTGTTGTTGCTCTTTGAGGAAGGATGTACTGCAGGTAGGAAAAGAAAAGAAAAAAAAAAACAACAACACGGTGACAAACAGCAAAGGTTTGCTCTATTAATTACAGGAAATTTTAAGATTACACCACACCGTGCCACCACATTTGGCACTAGATTAGATGTATGTAAAAATCTTAACTATTAGTCGAACCAGGCTGTTTTTCTGTGCTGATAAAATATTGTTATGCGAACTAATTAAAAAGCTGTAACCACTCTACTGCATGTGTTTGATCCTGTTTGAAGATTTCATTACATTCTTGCAGGAAAACATCCAGGTATTTAACGGAAGGCAACATAAATATTATAAATATGTGCTTTAATCAAACACAAAATGTATTTTCAATTCCTTCACTCGTTTTGTGAAAGAGTCACTGTAATTATGGATCAATTTCCTGCATGTTTTTGTTAAAATGGCTCCAAATGTCTTCACTTTTGTGGAAAATCTCACCGAGGATCAAAACAGTGCTCTGACACGTTTTTCTGCATTCATTTGTATAAATTAGACCATGAGCAGCAGTGCCAGTAATGATTAGAAACATGGACAAAATGATACTAGGTATGAAGGGAATACAGCTGTGAATATTTTATCTTTTGATGCTTGACTCATTGTGTATGTTGCTCAGGAGTGTGTGTTGCTGTAACCGCTGGTCATCTGAGGACAGGTTAGATGGGAAAACAGTCATCATCACCGGAGCCAATACTGGTATTGGCAAAGAGACAGCCAGAGACCTGGCAGGGAGAGGTACTACACACCCTTGTCTGTCCAGCTGTGTGTTTTTTAATTGGCTGTTTGTCTCCCATCTGTCCCGTATTGACTTGTTGTGTCTTTGATGTTTTTCTTTTTCTTTTTTTCACTTTTTTTTCTTCCATTTTCACAAACTTTCTAACTGTGACTTACACATTCCACTCATTTCCCTGGAATTAGCGCTCCTAATGCTTGAGTGGTTTAAAGCTATAAAGCATGATCTTTAACTGTACCCTCTGTTCTCAGACCTCCACCATACAATCCTGCTTACCGCGTCCTTGTCAATGTGATTATACATGCAGGTTTTAGTGGGAAAATCAAGCTGTTTCTAACTTGATTTATTTGAGTCTGCTTGTTTATTCTCTCTCTTCAAGTGAACTTCAGTGTAGCTACCTTAACCTCTTACATATTACATGTATTTTATTCATTTTTAAGAATGCATCTATTCCACAACTAAAACCAGAGGCAGAGAGGAATTTGTGTTGACCAAAATGAGCATGTTGCTTAACACTTCACCAAGTGAGTGAAAAACAAATGGCAGTGATGGAAGACAGACGAGACATCAAGGGGACAGAGGGAGCATTGTGAGGGTCTGCTCCCCTCCTGAGCCAGACAGGCAACAAAAGAGAGATGGGAGGGTGCACCCAGCAGTGTGCACACACGCACACACACACGCGCACACACACACGCACGCAGAGTGTGTGATATGAAAACTGGTTCTGCATACATGATTCAGTTTGTTCATTCGGCTGCACTCGAGAGGCTCAGCGTGGCGTCTACCTCTTCTTTTTGAAAAACCACCACTGTGCATTTGTGCGTTTGTTTTCACACGTGTGTACATGTTCAAAAATTTGCTTTGAGGGCAAGCTGGAATCATTTTGTCATATGTGAGCAATAATTAAAACGTGAAATAAATGAGAGAAATGTTAAAAGTTAAAAAAAAAAAGACGTGACAGAATGAATGATCACTGCCAGAGGAAAGTAATAACACAGTGGTCCTTGTTTCTGGAGAATGCTCTGTCAAATTCTGGCATCACCTTTCAGTAAATGCGATTATGTAATACATTGATGACAACATTATTAGATTTGCTTAGAGATTCATGAGAAAAGTTGGTTGCTTCACGCACAGCATCCTACCAGCGATATCAAACTGAATCTCAACCTTTTTAAAAAAAATAATTTTTGTTTTTTAGGTGCATTTACCATGTTGACTAGGTGAAATATTCATATTAGTCAAATTAACGTTTGAATGTGTTAATGTGAGATGTTTTGAATGAGTGCTGTCATAATTACATAAGAATAAATGTCTGAGCTATCACAATATGTGCGGGCATGACCCTATTTGCATACTGACATTATTTATACTGTGTAATCATCTGATGGATGATCTTTAACTTGACTCAGTACAACCCTCCATTCTCGCAGTTTGTTTACTGTTTTATTTGATTGAGTGAACTTGGCCACCGCAAAAATGTGGGAACAATTGGGTTTTCCCACATGGGAACAGCAGGAGAGAAACAAAGACACTGTGATGGGATACAGACGCTACGCTCCAACTGATTAATGGCTCTCCTCTTTCATAATTGCTGGGCACTGCTGCTATTTTGCGCGTGTGTGTTGAGGTGGTGGGGGTGGGGGGAGTTGTCTGTCTATTTGTGCGTTCGTGTGGGTATGCGTGCGTGTTTTTTTGTGTGTCTGTGGGTGAGACAGTGAGTGAGTGTGTATGTGTCTCCTCAAAGCCCCTTTCTGGGCTCATTAAGGAGAATGCATCGCAATTTGCTTCAGAGGCGAATGAGAGTGGGAGAGTTGAGAGCCTTGTGTTCATGTGAGCGGAGCGACTGGCTAAATGAGATGCTGAGTGAGTTTAGAAAACATTAGAGGATGATCAGAAGTACACTGAGAGATTTAGGCACTTCCACTTTAATTAACGTATGTAGCTCTGGGTGCCTGCAAATGAGGCGAGCTTTTGTATATTTGGGGTGATAAACTCTGAAGGATTTTAAAGGATGTTTCACCTTAATATATGAGTTTTTATGGATAGTATAACGTAAAAGCTGCAAAAATATCTGTTCTCTTTGTACTGTCATTGGTCATGATTGACTTGCAGCACATATTTAAAGCCTCAATTAAAACAAACGTATTCTTGGTGTGTCTTAGGTCCCCAGTTTATTATGCACACTTGCAGCTAGCCCTGTACTGCGGGTGCAACTTGAAATTTATTATCATGACCTTTCTCCCTTGTTTCTCAGGCGCACGTATCATCATGGCGTGCAGGGACCTGGAGAGGGCAGAGGAGGCCAGGTCGGACATTTTGGAAGACACAGGAAATGAGAATGTGGTTATCAGGAAACTGGATCTGTCTGACACCAGGTCTATTAGAGCCTTTGCTGAACTCATCAACAAAGGTAGCTAACTGGTATCTTTATTTTATTTTTTGATGATTCATGTATTTGGTTGGTAGAGTTTGCTTGTTTCACAACTTGTCGATGCTCAAAAAGTAATTTTTTAGACTAATGCGGGGCAGATTCAGAGAGGGAGGATCTCAGCTCTTGTACAGTCACTACTGTACTGCACACACGTTGATGTTTCTGGGATATATTGTTAGTAACTCTTCATTTTATTTGTGATGTTCTTTTTAGAGGAGAAACAAGTGAATATCCTGATAAACAATGCCGGCATCATGATGTGTCCCTACTCCAAGACTGCTGATGGGTTTGAAATGCAGTTAGGGGTCAATCATTTGGGTGAGTCACTTTGGAAGTTGTTCACATCCATTGTTCAAGAATCTGTCAAGCAAGACTGTTAAAAATTATTTTACAGTCTGGGTAATTGATATAATACAAACAGCTGGCAATCATACTGTATCTTTGAGTGTTTTGATAACGAGATTACATAGTAATAGATGGGATAGAAGCTAAAATTATTTTTATTTGACATTATTGGTGGTATTAACAAGCTGTACAGAACATGTACGACCACGCTGGCCAACATATCAGCCAGGAAAATGAACCAGAGTTACTGTTTTCTTCAAGCTGTGTTTTCCCTGTATTGGACCATGGCATCCTTCCAAATGATCTTTTCCTCGGTGGTATTTTTGTCACAGGCTGACAGAGACAAGAACGCGCTGTGCTTGAGCGTGGTCACCCACACACATATGCGCACACACAGACACACACAAATACATACGCATACATATGTATACATACACGAACTTCCTTTACATGTACATATACTTTCAGTGAGGAAAAACTTGGCTTAAGTCAACAGTAAAACAGGAAATGGAGAACAATAGTGGGGAGAGCAAATGCACTGAAACCAAACCCTAAAGTATCCCTCCACATGTGAAGGTTGTGGCACTCTGAATCCTACACAGAAGTCAGTCTTTGCTAATGTTTTCCAGTGCTTCATTTCATCTCAAGTTAGTCAGCGTATGACATGACATACTGTGATACTATACTTATCCTATCAGGAGGAATACATTGTAGATACAGTCATTTGTTGATCACAGAAAACATTCTCGTGAGAAACTTTCTGGCTCGCAACATACGGCAATTTCCACCCATAGAGCTCATAATGAGGGTGAATGTTTGGCAAACAGGAGAACTGTTTTGTGAGAAACAGTAGGCAAAGAGATTAAGCAGCTGCATCAATTGTACATGCAGGACATCAAGATAAGGATGACATGTTCTTTATGTTAGATTTCAAATGGTTGTCTTCACTCAGTTTACCAGCTCCATCTGTGCATGTGTGGACATTACGACCTTCTTATCAATGTCATAGAAAGAGCTACTGTGTGTCGACTATGACAAACAGCCACTTGTGACTCCAGAATCACATGGAGTCACAAGTACACCACAAACTAAAGACGCAGCAATATTATCATAATATTATGTACACCTCTAACCCTGCATAGAGAGTGAGAAAGCTGGTCATGGCAAGAGATCAGAAGAGAAAGTCGGATTTCCAAATAACCATAGAGACCACTACTTTGACCCTGCATGTCATTATTTCCGGGAATAGCTACACAACTACAGTATAACAATCAAAACTACTGTAAGAAGCAAATTAAAGATGTATATAACACGCGCTTTATAGGAGCTCTCGGTTGGAGTTTCTGGTTTTTAGCTGGTAGTAGGACACACTAGTCTATGTCTCTTCTCACATTTGAGTGGGGAAAAATGCCAACAGGATGCATTTGGCTGTGAAAATATCAACTACTAAAAGCCTCCTTCTTTTCCTCTTTGCACGACTTCTCATTACAGTAAATGTACCAAAGTATTTTGTGTTCAGGGGGTGAATCAGCCAATCATATCTGTCTATACTTGTACAGCAGATGTACCCCAGGTTGGATTATCACACCTCCTGCAGTGTATAAATTGATCACAGGGTGGTGTAGTCACCTCACTATATTTGGTGTGATAGTTGTTTGAGAAGTGTGAGACAAAAGCCTTTAAAATGTCTCATGATTTCCCTCAGGTCACTTCCTGTTGACGTACCTGCTGCTGGACCTTATAAAGCGGTCAGCCCCGGCCCGTATCGTTGTCGTGGCGTCGGTGGCCCACACCTGGACTGGGCTTCAACTGGACGACATCAACAGTGAAAGGAGTTATGATACCATGAAGGCCTACGGACAGAGCAAGCTGGCTAACGTCTTCTTTGCGCGCTCACTAGCGAAACAGCTACAAGGTGAGAAGTTGAAGAGTTCAAGGAGTAAACGCTGATGTACACGTCACAAAGAAGTAAATAATTAACTACAGATTCTCATTATAAGTTTGATTCACAAATTTGTCTTCTAGGCATAAAAGACTTACATGTGTTTGTGCATGTTTAATAGTTTTTTTCTTATCCTGAGGCTGTACAACAATTACATATGAATCTAATTTTTGCTGGAGCCATTTTGTTGAACCCATTGTTCTGTTTTTTTAGCTTAATGGCCAAGAACTGAAAGAAATTGCTTTAATATGACAACCCGGCAGTCAGTCAGTTGATTCTCTAGATCTGGAGTTTCTAAAACTGAGTCCATTATGATTTTAACTCAGAAACAAACAAGATAAGACATTAAAGGTAAAGAACAAAATGAAAGTAAAATGCAAATGCTATGGTTAATATGGCTATTCTATTTTAATTTACATATATAATGTCTATGCTCAGTCACTGATACAGCTACTGTTTTAGCAGGAGGCATGTCTTGGTGAGAAATATGTGTAAATTGTATGCAAAATCACAGAAGAATATGCAAATGTAAATAATAACTCATTTGTAGGTGTTCGCATGAATATGTGTGTAGGTGGTCATGCACCTACTTAGCTTGTATTCGTGTTGCAGGTACAGGGGTGAGCGTGTTCTCTCTGCACCCGGGTGTGGTGCAGTCTGACCTGTGGAGGCACCAGCACCAGTGTATCCAGGTGGCGGTGAAGATCTTCAGGGTTTTCACCAAGACAACAGTGGAGGGAGCGCAGACCACCATCTACTGTGCCGTACAGCCGGGCCTGGAGAGTCAGAGTGGAGGGTACTTCAGGTACAAAGTGAATTTCAGCCAACCGACAATTGGTTATACAAGAGCTTTCAGTGTTCTGGCTTCATGCTGCTCAGCATTTCTACCTGCTGACAAACAAAAGGTCATACTGCACTGTATGTAACTGAGGGTTACCAATTTTATTCTTATTTAACACTCGCACACAATGCAGCACACAGTGTTTAATGGCCATTCTCTGTCCTTATGTGTGTTCAGTGACTGCGCTTCTGCTAGGTGCTCAAGGACTGCTTCTGATGACGATTTGGCCCAGAAACTGTGGGAGATCAGCTGCAACATGCTTGGCATCACCTGGCAGTGAATAGCTGCAAATGAACTGTACAGGGAAGGACATTGTATGCTACTGTATGTATAAACATCATCATTCAAACAGCACTGCTAAGCACTTTTATAGAGGCATTAATGTTACTGTTACTGTTGTGGAAAAGATGTACAGTATTTTATGTCTTCAAGCACAGAATAGTCATTGGATCACTACCAAGAGCTCATTTATTTTATAAATTAGCAAAAAAAATCCTACATTTTAGTCAAATTATATTTCTCAAAACAACATTATATAATTTTAACTCACATGGCAAGCTGTTAGAATTCACTGGCAGTAGTTTTTGCAGAATTTGAAAAAATGTTGAAACAATTTTGAGCTGTATTTTTACTGTACTTTCACTAACTGAAGTGGGCATTCTTAGTTTAGTTGGTCTTTTAAAGATGTTAGCTTGATATACTGCACAGGAAGGCTGCCATCAGTTTAGCAGTTTAGCTCAAGTGTGACAGTGGGACAGTTTTTGGCATTGAGGAGAACAGTGTGGCTCCAAACTGTCTCCAGAAGTAGTTTATCAAAGTAATAACTGAATGAAGTGCTGTACAATATGGCACACGTACAATATTGTGATTGATAGTTGAGACACTTTGGTGACACTTAATAGGAAGTGAGTACATTTCGGCTTTTAGAATAGCACTTAGAAAATCTTCATGTGCATTTATTGATCAGTAAAAATGAATTAATTAACGTGCTTTTGTTGAACAGTTTTTTGCAATCTGCAGTTTCAGCTTCGGACTAACAACATTCTTCATGATGTGGCTGTATTGAGGTGATATGGTTACAGTGTGTCAGCATGTTGGAGTTTTCAGCAAAGCCGAATATGTTAATGTGACATATCTTCTATATACTATCAGTGGTGGAAGAAGTACTCAGATCCTTTACTTAGGTAAATGTACCAATACAGCAATGTAAAAATACTCCATTACAAGTAAAAGTCCTGCATGAAAAATCCTACTTAAGTAAAAGTACATAAGTATTATCAGCAAAATGTAGTTAAAGTATTGCAGGAAAAGTAGTGGTTTGGTCCCTCTGACTGATATATTATTATATATGACATCATTAGATTATTAACACTGAAGCATCAGTGTGTAAGCAGCATGTTACCGTTGTAGCTGCTGGAGGTGGAGCTAGTTTAAACTGCTTTATATACAATTAGCTAATTTAGTCCAGTGGTTCCCAACCTAGGGGTCGGGCCCCTCCAAAGGGTCAGCAGATAAATCTGAGGGTTCTTGAGATGATTAATGGGAGAGGAAAGAAGAAAAAACAAAGTTCTGATACACAAATCTGTGTTCAGTTTTTGGACTTTTTCTCTAATCTTATATATAGATATATTATGGAACATTTATTGGAATGAAACCATGTGAGAAGTTCAGAGGGAAAAACCACTATTTGGTGGAGCTGTTAACAACTCACAGACATCTGAAATGTGACCCCGACTACACACTGCTTTTTGTAAGACGTCAAAAGCCAAAAAGGTTGGAAACCACCAGTTTCATCTTTAACAATGTGTTGTATTTTAAAAGCTTGTTATAGTATCCATTGTGTCAAATCTTCATCTGAAAAGTAACTAAAGCTGTCAAATAAATGTAGTGGAGTAGAAAGTACAATATTTCCCTCTGAAATGGAGTGGAGTGGAAGTATAAAGTAGCTTCAAATGGAAATACTCAAGTAAAGTCGGCTACAAGTACCTCAAAAGTACAGTACTTGAGTAAATGTACTTAGTTACTTTCCACCACTGTATACTATCTACAATTTGTACATAATATAAACATTAAATCTGTCATACAGCAAAGTTCTGCGTGTTACTTTTAAGAGTTGATATATACAGTATGTGGGTTCTGAGTATATTTATGTAATGTTACCATTTTCCATGTTCTTGGGTTGACCTTTCCAATGCAGTAACATGTAATTATGGGATGCATTTCACCTTTGAGGGTTAAGAGAGATTAGGTAAGCTTAGTGTATTAATAATTAGAGAATTCAGGGGTCTTAAAGTCTTAGCCAGTGCCACCCAAATGGATGACTGAATAGTAATGTAACTTGTTCCAAAGTGTTCTTAAAGTGACAAAAGTAAAAAAGAAGAAAGAAATGGATGTTGGAGACCTGCTAGCTGTGTGGATAGCACTGTTAGGTTTTATTCACTGGTCTAATTGATGGACGACTCGTTAACGGATGGTAAACAGTATGAAGAATGCAGTGGACTGCAGCACATGGACTTTTTTGTTTTAATGTGGCACTTTCGAGTATTTATTTTGGGAAACAAACATCAAGAGAAATAACCTAATCGGAAACCATATCTTAATCTAAATCACATGAGGGAGTATTTAAGACCAAAGGAATGTGGCACAAGCAAGTGGAGTAGCTACAGAACTGTGACCAATGCTCTCTCCCACTGTGGTATTAAGGCCTAATTGATCACAAATAACTACTCCATTAGTCATCAGTCTTTTGTTCACAGAAATGTGCTCTATTTTGAGAAGTAGTTAATGAACTGACAATGAAAATATTGCTTCATTACATAGAATTAATATCATATGCTCTGTACAGGTGCATTGACTAACTTATAAGTGTAAATGTCATATAGTTATTATGACAACTGACCACTAATATTTACATAACATTCACATAACACACCAAAATTGCATTTATTAAGCGATGAGATGCTATGAGACCATCATAGAAACAGAAGATGGTCCTCTAAATTTTCTATTTAGATAAGAGTCTATTTAATAGACTTGTGCATCCCAAAACATGTAGAGGGAAGGTTTTTTTGATAGTACAAACTGATGGTGAAATAGTTTTCTATTCATTATGCAAAAGATATTTATAGAATTCAAGGATTTGGGTATTGGGTAATTCATTGCTGTGTGAAATAATAGATAGGCAACGTTTAATCTTCTGCTTAATTCTTGGTTGGGTGGGATAAAGAGCAATAAATGTAACTTTTAAATTGACAACTCCTGTATGAGAACAGAGAAAAATTAGACCATACCAGAAGCCTGTGTCTGTTGTTAACCTCCCAGTCTGTAGGTGTCAGTGTGGACAATCATTAAAGCTCAAATAAATGAGAGCGAGACGATCCTGCGCATGCGCGTGTAAAGTATACGTCAGCTCTTCTCCATTAACAATCTCTTCAGAGCTACGTGGCCCTCACTCCTCTGACTGTCTTCTCGTCAAACACGACCTCAGACTAGGTAAGTACCATTCAGTTAAATGTTATTGTATTTTTTAACAAAAGTTTAACCCACAAACTGGTGTGAGACATTGCCTTTTACTGGTTTTGTTCGTTGGTTTTTCCAACTAACCCTAACGTTACGTCGACCTGATAGCTTTTCTTACGATAGCAACTAGCAAGGGAACAGTTGCTATCCTAACTAACTTCAAATCATGATTTTCAATGATAAGGACACGTTTCTTTTTTTTTAAACACTGTTTAATATTTGTCGGGGGAAAAGAGAAAATCCGGAAAAAACGGTATATTTGCAATTATAACGTTGTGGGAGTCATAAAAAGCTCAACGTCAGCACTGAGAGCAGTCCAAGCTTGAGGTTAACACTGACTTTGTTTTGTTTTTCTTATTGCTTGCAGCCTAAGCACCATGGATCAGGTAATGCAGTTTGTTGAGCCCAGCCGGCAGTTCGTCAAAGACTCAATAAGGCTCGTAAAGAGATGCACAAAACCCGACAGAAAAGGTAGGCTCATACTTTGGCCCAGTCTTTGTTCAGTCTAACTACCCACTGTCACATTTAGGACCCAAAGAGCATGATGAGTAATTCTCTCCATGAGAGGTAAACTGATTTTTGTCATATTTTAATATTGATTGTGTCTGCCTCCCTCCTATCAGAATTCCAGAAGATTGCCATGGCCACAGCGATTGGGTTTGCCATCATGGGTTTCATCGGCTTCTTCGTCAAACTCATTCACATCCCCATCAACAACATCATTGTGTAAGTAGTAGAAGTCACACATTATTTACATGAATTGTATCCTACAGTTGCTGTCTGTTTTTTTACAGTTAACTAGTTAAAAATGGTAAATTAGGCAATATTAATGATTATGTATTTAAGAGAAACAGTGAAGAGGTGGGCCAAGAAGAGACGGGGGTTTGTCTTGATTAGATTGCTGCTTTGTCCAGGAAGGCTATTATCTAAACTTCTTACCCCCAGCATCTCACTGATATCAGTGGTGATTCCTCAGACAGAACGATTTACTAATTGATGTCATTAATTACCCTAACTGCTCCCTCTTCTCTGGGAGTGGGTAAATGCCTGTACCAACTGACTGCAAAGATACATAATCAGGAATTCACTGGAATACATTTTATATCTGTTCATCTGTGGAGCAATGTGGTTATTCGTGTTTTACACTTTATATAAAATCTATGTATTCTGTTGTATGTGTAGTCTAATACTGGTCTGAAAAATCAATATTTTAATGTTTTCAAACCCACTTATTTATCTGAACAAGTCTCCTGTTTTGTTTTCAATAGGAAAACCCACCAAAGTGTGACTCTGTAATGGCAGCATTTTGTGAACCTTAAATTTTGTATATTGTTAAACCTCTTGCACCAAAGCTTTACAAAATACAGTAAATCTCAATTGTTAGAAACAAGAATCCAATTTTGTTTTTAAATCAACATGAGCACAAACCATTGTTTTTATATCAGGTTTATCTTATCACAGACAATGATTATGAATCTTTGGCACATTATACAGTAGGCATTAATGCAATGATAAAGTAATTTGCAGAGCAAACACATGAGTAAAGTTCATGATTTTTTTTTTTGTGTGCACAGCAAGAGATGACATTTAAATTCCATGCATTTAGGTTATTATAATAGCCAGATTATCCAGTATCACAAAGTGCATTTGGATTTGATTGTCTTGTTTTCAAAGAAAATTAAGATATGATGCACTAACACCGCCCTTCTTTTTTTCTTCCAGTGGTGGTTAAATCCTGGTCAAACAAGAACACAAACTGCAAAACCCGGTGACAGGAGACAAATTGTGCGAAGTGTTATGGGGCTGGTGTGATAGGGGACTGAAGGGATGGCATTTTTACATTCTGTGCAACATTTATATTTCTGTGTAAATAAAACAATGGAAACCCACAGACTGATTTGTCCTGTCTATTCAAATACCTTACTACCATAAAAATATGTCAGCGATGGCTGGCTTTTAATCATTTCTGACTTTCAGAAGTACAATATTTACCCCTCATATAGAGGCACAAATAGTTTGAAACTGGGTGGAGCCTATTTTCCATTCAGATGATTGGAACAGGTGGAGAAAGAGCACTGCAGTTAAAGGCACATAAGTTATGATATGCAAGCGCCTACACATACTTGAAAGGAAGACAGCAGATCTAAAGTTGATCTGTATGTAGGTATGGTGATGAATCCTTTCTGTAATTGTCTTAAATTTCCCTGATATTACAGTTTTAATGAAAGAAACCAGATGGTGGTATAAAATAAGGCCTGGTTTCCTCTGGTCAGTATGAGGTGCATATTAGCAGAGATTAACTTCTATACAGTTGATTTTGAGTTTAACTGGGAAAATGAAGAAGCACAGGACATCAGGAGTTCTATTAAAAAACCTAAATGTTACTAGAACACTGTAAAAATATACATCCTTGACAAAATTGGACAATATAATCAAATAAAAAAAGACTATTTAGTCAGTTTTAAAATTAGACCAGTGATTATGATAATGATCAACTGGAGAACAGCATCACATGTTCTGACAAGTCAAATATTGACTGGGAAGAAGCATCTCTTCTGTGTCATTGAGAAGTCTTCTGGATGCCCATGCTCCACACCAGAGGGTGGTCTGTGGTCACAGCCACAGGCTTCCTGGGGTTTCCAGGAGCTACTGGCTCATAGGTGTTGGAGGTGCTCACCAGCTTCCCAAACTGCAGGACCTGGTTATCTGGACAAAGGAGACAGAAACGTAATAGCAGTTAATGCAGCAGTGATGACGGCCTGCTGAGTGATAATGCAGTATCACATTACTCATTACTTTAAACACTTAAATGATTTAATGAGCTAACTTGGGTAATTAGTTTCCAATGTGATTAGTTATGTCATACATTCACACAGCCTTTGGTACCAACTGTGTGTCAAAGCCTTGTTAGAGAGGATGTGGTCGAGAGGAGTTTGTGTGCCTGTGTAGCTGAGGCGAGGTGGTCCAACAGGACTTTGTGTCTGAGCACAGAAATTTGGACCTAGTGAGGCAGTCTGAGGCCACACAAGGTTCACAGCCAAACCACACACACACACACACAAGGCAATTATGCTAAGGCGACTGAGCGTACTCCCACTTTGTGGTTACTGAAGTGCTAACAAATCCTCTCAAAGCGAATCCTTCAGCCGCCACTAACAGGAAAGATGACCACTGACGTGTATGAGCTGCATAAGGCTTTTTATTTGGCATCCTTTATAATGACGCAGTGAGTGAAGGAAACAAAAAAGGAGCAGATACAGATACACAGAATCATTTTCACCCATATGATGATCATAGATGTAATTGTAGAAGATGTACAATTTCCTTTATTTTATATTTTTCAATGATCAGGGGGGAGGAATGTTTTTCTCTGTGTCTATGTCCACACAATGAGACATGATCAGTAGAAGATGGTACCTTTGTTAACAGGACATTCAGCATTATTTAGCTTTTATAAAGTGGTTTATAACAACCTGGATGTTCCAAAAGTTGTACTGAAAGTGAAGTGATTCATTCAGGAGGAACCCCTGACCAACACTGACCTCAAGTGGTCAAACCAGGAAGCTCAGTAATATCTGTAAACAGGGGCATCCTATTCTACCAGTCTCTTAGATTCAAGTCAAGGGGCCGCTGTTGAAAGAACCTTCAAAGCCTTCAAGTTAACTTTGAAACAACTTCGCAACTGTTTTTGGGAGTAATTTAGTCATGCAAAATAATGAACCTTTAAGCAAAATTACAAATCATTAGTAGAAATATGAATTTGCATGCCATTTTTCACATTAAGATAGATTTTTTTTCACGCATCATTTGCTCTGAACAAGCTGAGCTGACAAGCACCCTGGGAGTGGAGCTGTTGCATCGTGTCTAATGTAAAAAGGGAAAACCCACCTCAGAAGATATTCACCGGGGGCTTTCTGTGGCAAAATCTAACAGATTTTCTGACCATCCAGGTCAGCAAATCTGTCTAATGTTGCTTTAATTTAGTTCACATTTTTCTTTTTATCAATTCACGGAGAAGCCAAAAAAGTTCTGTTTGTGGCTTTTGTCTCAAGCAAGACGATTGATTCGAGCAAGGTGTGTGTGTCTCAGCACCTTAATAAACCAACATGCACAGTAGCTTGTTTTCTTATTGTATCTAAAGCACTCGAAAGCAGTGGCTGTTATTAGCATTGACTTGATTTTTTTCAGCCATTTTGATCTAATTATCTGGTTTGCCTGCTTGGTGTCAGCGTGCTTTGAGTGCTTTGAGTTTGAAAGTGAGTCAAAGGATTAGTGCTCTGTGTCGCACAAACCACAGTTGTAACTAGTTGCGCCAGCTGAGGTTTTGTTTGTTTCTACTTGTCAATCATTTACACCCCATTAATGGCTCTATTTTACTATAATTTGTGAGACTAATATTATTATCAGCTCCACTGAAAACAGTGTATCTGATTGTTGTTGCTATACAGATAAAAAAAAATCCTTTTGACTGGCTAGGTAACTTGAAAGAGTTGTTTTACACATGTGAATACAGTACAGTACAACATCCTTATACTACATAAGCTACTGTGTAGGTACTAAAGTAACATTCTCTATGTACAAAACATGTATAATTCAAATGTATGTAAGAAAAACTACATAAAATTGTATGTTATAGATTTAATAAGTACATTTTCAAAACTTGACTGAAGAATGAGTCACTTCTCAAAAGCATTACTTTAGCAAAAGTCTAAATTAATCATTAAGCTGTAAGTTTGGGACTGTTTAAAGGGACAATTTTCCTCCAGTCTCAGAAAATTGGGTTCCAAGGCAACTGTGGTGCATCATTAGTGCAAAATATCTTGCATAAGTCCAAGGTATTTTATGGGCCTTGTAAATTTTGATAAAATAAAAATGTAACACTCTGCACTGAGACACATTAATTCTAGGTCTGTCAATTTTATAAAAGTGTTCCATCTGTAGTTTTCAGTGTGCCAATACAAGAATAATGGACAATTCTGGAGACATACAGCTGAAACATCTATTCTCTTGTGAAGAATAAAGAGACTAATTAATCATACAACCTGATTTAGCAATTGCTACGCCTCAAACATCAGAATATTGCATACTATTAACCCGACCCAACACTTGATAATTGCATTGTTTCAACATCCTCTAGAAGAGACAAAAACATGAAGCGCATTAGAAAATAAGAATTTTATGAATATGCAAAAGCAGTTTTGGTGCAATCACTTCAAGCAAAGGCGAAAATGAACACAAAGGAACAAAGACAGGAGAGAATGAAGCAAATCATTTGTCCACAGGCGCTTGCACGCACATCAAACAGGGACAAAAAGAGCCTATTCTGCTTCAAAGACTGCCAAACAAGCATGGTATTAGACCAGCTTGAGTCAGAATAGGCAAGGAAAATAAGTTGTATGTGAAGTTATGGTGCTTAATAACTGAGTGAGCATAGAGCCAGAGTCACTATGCTTTGGGTGTATGAGAATAATGTCTGACTGTGTTGAAGTGCTGGCCTGAAGCTGTCTCTTTTTCCACAAGTTTCATACCAGCAGAGCCAAGAGGGTCGTCCGAGAGCAGAGAGAAGTCAGTGCAGATATTATAGTATTCTGTGGTATGCGAGAGTGGGCACATGAACTTTTATTGCTCTCTTTGGGAGCATCAAAAAGTCCTCATACATTCATATGAACATAAGCAAGAACTTCTGTGTGGATTCTCATTAAAAAAATGGAGGTTAGAAGTCTTTGTGTAACGTTTGGATTAGGTTTTCCATAATTTATTAATAACGACACTTAACAGTATAATTAGAAAGCATAATACAGAAGTTGCAACTAGCTTCTAAGAAGATACCAATTCACCAGCATGCTACAAACATGCTGCACCAGGCTGCAATAACCTTACATAGCACTTAATAAAAAAACGATCACAATGTGATATTAGTGTGATATTAACGTGAAAGAGGAAAGTAAATGCTAAAAAAAAAGGATGTAGCCAGGTGTGAAATAGAAGTGGCAAATGTAATGATCAGAACTAACACCAGAGGCAGCAGAGCACTACAATAAGAAGCGTCCTGATGAGTCCTGTTCAACACGATGGCACCCACATTTACTAACACACATTATCTCTGTCAGTCTCACACATACATTTACACACACACACACACACACACACACACACACACACACACACACACACACACACACACACACACACACACACACACACACACACACACACACACACACACACACACACACACACACACACACACACACACACACACACACACACACACACACACACACACACACACACACACACACACACACACACACACACACACACACACACACACACACACACACACACACACACGTGCAAACTCTTTACCGAGCACAAAAGGCTTTTAGATGGCTTCATTAGTAATCCCCTCCTCAAAGCTGATACCGATCAATAATGGCCCCCATTGCAGAGGGGACCGAAATGAGCGTTGCACCCTCCAGTGATAACAATGGAGATGTTTGCTGCCTGTAATTGCATTTCCAGCACCACAGCCGAAAGGGCCCGTCAGCTGTAAGTAGACCGTATTTACACAACAAATTACCCAGGAGAGAGGGTGGGCGAGGAGGGGAGAGACTCGCAGACACTCGCACTGAGTGGGCAGGTAGAGAGGTAGAGGAATTATGGGTGTTTGGGGCCATTTTTGAAAGGGAGAGAGGACTGTTGTTGCTCTATTTTTGTCTCTCAATGATTTTTTGTAAAAACATGTTAAAGGTGCTCCAGAAAGAATTTTTAAACATCAAAAAAATAGCATCAAATTATCTGTGATGCATCAGTATACTGTAGTCACCACAGGACCACAGGCAGGGTCACTGGTAGTCTCTATCGAAGGCCAATGTACACACATATTTAAAATGTGTGCACATTTGATTTACTTTTCTTTACTGTACAGGTGGAAAACATTTTTCCCTCATTCCCTTACCACCATCCTTCTGAAAAGCTTCCCGTCTTATCATTAACGATCCTGTTTATTGATGCTAATTTTACTAATCACTCATACTTGAGGATATAATTATTAACTGACAGGAAAATGTTACCCATTGCACCTTTAAAATATCACCCAGCTAGTCACTGTGTTCCCAGTACAAACTGGAACAGATTATTTTCTTTTCCCATCATATCTGAATGTGTTTAGTGAGGAACGCGTGTCCCCTTTTAACACGACTTGTCATCCAGAGGCAAATTGAACTCATTCAGTCAGGGGGGGTTAGATGCTTCATTTCTTTAGACCAGTGTGCTATCAAATTTCATCACGCTTCACAGTTCGGGAGAGAAAATCATTTTCTATAAATCATGTTTGTTCAATACTGAGCTGCCCAATTACTAAAATGAGGTGAATACGCAGCTGTGTTTCACACAAAGTCTGCAGCTCTCCTGCCACCTTCAGAGAGACACTGTATGTAATGATCATAACTAGACTGTAAAGAATCTATACTTGTTTAAAGTGAAACTGGAAATAGTAATAAGCAGAGTTTGAAGTTAATGCATGCGTCACATTATTCAGCTAAGTGGAATCATACTGCAACTGAAGAAAATCCTGATGTGTGTTTCCTCCTTTTTCTTGCTGGTTGAACCATTCAGATGCAAAATTATGTGAGAGCTTTTTGGGAGTTTTGTTTGAACAGTTGAACCAAGTCCTTTGGAGTGCGACCAATACAACACCATAAAAACTCAACTGATATTATATAAAAAGTGCAAATAATGTTTGCTGTAGTAATAAACTAAAACCACCAATCAAATTAGCTAAGAAACATTATAGCAGAGTGCTTCAATTCAAGAGACTGTGCAAATTACATCAGCCTGTGATTTCAATACAGCAGTGTCCTTCTTCTCTCCACCTGACATTCTCCTTATATTTAAAGCTATTTATTGGCAATGACATGAGCCAAGGCATGCGCTAGCACTGTTAGCACCATCTGCTGTGCAACGATAGTCGCTTCCATTAAATGTTTATGATGGCGCTGCTGGGTTTGTCTAAGAGTGTGAGGTGACAAACATTGTTCTGGCTTAAGTTGACCTTCAGATAAGAAAACTCGTTTCTCGCTGGGGAATGTGGTATCAGTCAGTCAAGAGACATAAGTGCAAACAGACACGGCAGCAAATTATATGTTTTGATATTAGAGGGTGATTGTGGGGGAGAAGTCAATGTTCTTGTGTTTTGCTTGATGGAGGGGTTGATATCCTGTCATGAATACTTGATTATATGTGTTTCCATACATGCATGTGTGTGTGTGAGAGTGGTTGTCTTACACAGCTAATGCATGTTTTGGGCCAGAATATGTGTGCGTGCATGTGCGCGCTCCTCTCTTCTGCCTCCTTGCTAGTCTGCAGCTCCACTGGAGGTACGAGCAGCAGCTCACATCAAGTTGCTCTTCATACCCCCTCTGCCCCCGTGTGTGATGTGCACAGCGTCAGAAATCTACAGATCCGTAAATAAAACCATAAAACAGCAGTTTTCCCTCCCGCTGCCACACTGCACCGCTGGAGCAGAGGAGAGAGGGAGGAAATGAGAGGGGGGGGGGCGAGAGAAAGAGAGTTAGGAAAGAAGAGATGGGGGAGGTGGAGAGGGCAGAGAGAGGCGGCGGCGGCGGCATTATGTAGAAAGGTGTAGCAGAGGATGAGAGGGAGAGAAAACGTGTAGAAAGGGGATATGAAGGAAAAAGCAAGACAGAAGGATAAAGGAAGAACAGATTAATTTCTTTAGACTGAATCCCTGCAAGAATGAGACAAAAACACTAGGCGGGAGAACAAACAGAAAAACATAAGCAGGAAAATAACAAGAGATATGAAAAGAATAGGAGAAGGTTAGGGTGCGTGTTTGCATCTCCGAAAAAAGAAGGAAAAGGAAAGATCTTACAGTAGAGATGTCTGCCTCTGGCAGGGACACTAGGTAAGACCTCATTGAACCGAGTTTGTCAGACACATCTATCTGTTTGACTACAAGATAAAGTACATTGCTTTACCCTCCTTTGAAAACAATCTTTAGAATGCCTCCTGAATACTGAAATCTCGGGCTGCGCGCACTGCTTAAGGCGTAAGCTCCAGTGCTTCATCTCAGCAGCAGAGGAAAAACTCTAGAGGCAGTGCTGTCAACATATTGTTAGATTTATTGATTCTGAATGATTTGAAAATGTTTTTTTTTTGCCTAGCGGTTTAACATTTAGAGAATGAGATCCTACTTTTCTAATAAGGCTGTTATGTGCTTGAAGCGCACATCACAGCACAAAACCTCACCTAAAATTTCAATGCAAGGAAAATCCCTGCTGCTTTAGTCAATAGAGTATTTATTAATGAAGTATAAGTTCTCTCTTGTAGCAAAAGGGGCCAGTAGGACGGCTGCCTGCATCTATTTTCATCTCTACCTTTACATTTAGGTCAAAGGTCAGGGGCAGCAGGGGTGTCACAATTCTCCAAATCCTCGATTCGATTTGACTTTCGATTTTAAGGTCACAATTCAATTCGATTTTCGAACATTCTTTTTTTTCAGCACTGACGGCTATGCCATTGTTAGACTATCAAGTCTGGATTTGTAAAGATCAACAGATCATTGGTTTTATGCTCTGACAACTGAAAAAGAATACAGGGAGAATCACCGATCCTACTTTTGATTTCGAAGGTCGAAATTGAACGCTCATTTCGATCTATTTTCGATTGAGAACTGAAATCATGACACCATGCAAGCTACCATGCAAGGTGTTGGCACAACCATCGGGAGCAATTTGGGGTTCAGTATTTTGCCCAAGGACACTGCGACATGCAGACAGGAGAAGTTGGGGATCGAATCGCCAACCTTGTGATTAATGGGACCCGCTGTACCTCCTGAGCCACAGCTGCCCCTGTTTAGCATGATCCCAAATGTACTTACATGTGGACTAGTCTGTTCCAACAATGGATATTAGCTAATTAGGCTACATGCTACTCAGACCGCTCTGCTCAAAATTGTCAAAATACTGCATCACTAAGTTTTCCTGGTGATTCTTTATGTTCAGAGTCTAACTAAAAATATGGAACATGTGGTGAAGTCATTAAACATTGTCTCATTTGCATGCCGATGTGTTTGTGAAGGCTTACATTTCATAAAAAGCGTGCTCTCATTAACAGTGAGGGCAAGCTTTCTAATCTTGCCCAAAGTTTACTTTTAATTAAGATTTCTCAATTGCTTCGACTCGCTGAGAGACTTTGCCGCCAAAATCCATCTGTGTTCACATGTTTGTCTTTTATCAAACTCAGCACCTGCTTGTGTTGGATTTGTGCTTGCGTGTGTCTGTGCATCTCATGTTGCACCAGTTTGTGTGTTTATGTGTGCGTTCACAGGTGGTGGTGCCTTGAAATGTTGCGGTTGTCTGTAAGTGTGTGTGTGTGTGTGTGTGAGAGAGACAGTGTGTGTGTGTGTTTGTCTTTGTGCAGCGCTGGGAGAATGAGTTTACAAACCCCATCTGGTGGGTCATTTGAAGGTCCTTTACTATTCTGATGACATTTTAAATACACCGCTTCACTGTGTTTGGAATAGCCTGTATGTGCGCGCATGTGTGTGTGTGTGTGTGTGTGTGTGTGTGTGTGTGAGGCTTTATTTGTGTATTAAGTGTAGTATTTAGAAGGGCTGGAGAAAGAGAGAGACAGAGAGTGAGAGGGGGAAAAAATGCTTGTGGATATGTAAAATGGATTGACGGATTGTGTGTCTTTCTGTACACCTGACTCAAACGTACACGTGTTTCTGTGCATGTGTCAGATTTTATGTATAAAATGTGGCCAATAAAGCTCAAGTCCTCTATCACGATGTATGTAGCTTTACATTATGACAGACACTGTGCTGTATATAACATGATAAAGTACATTTAACCAGAAGTGAATCTGCATTGGGTGATAATGACAAACTGACAAAACACCTTGATATCAGTGTGTAATACTATACAAAACAAAGTGGATTCACTGTTCATTTACTTAGTTTAGACTCAAGAATAAGCTCAGAAAATTCTAACACTGTATTACAGCCTTTCTTTAGATTTTAATTATATCAAACTTCATTTCTGACACTATTTATGATGGGCATTTTTCCAGCAATCGCCATCCAATCTATTTGCATTCTGTAATTGCCACATTATATAGTAGATTTCATGGTTTGTTTGTTTTTTCATTGTTTTGGCTGCAGCAGGCAGCTGTTTCCACAGCAAAAGCTATTAAAAAACCCTGTACACTACCTGCTCAACACCAAGAGGCAAACAGACACAGTTAGCGACTAGCTGGTGAACATAGAGGAGCATTTAGCTGCTTCAGAGCCAGATATTTCCCTCAGGAGTTGATAGAGCATAAAAAAAAGAGCTAAAGGAGAGTGAATATTGCAGTTACATTCATAAGGTGGACATAAACATGACTCCAAATGAATGTTGCTCTGTAACTGCTGGGTGTGCAACTGTTTGCTAACTATTTCACCGTATCAACTTAAAAAAAGTTATGATACGACAGTGTTGTGTCCATCATTTAATGCAGGTTTAAAGACCTGAAAAAGACATTTTCAGAAATATTTAATATCCCGATAACCAAATCCCAGACTGAATCTTACATCATAATATTGATATTATATTAATTTGTTGTCCAGTTCTGGAGTCAACGTGTGTTTGTCTCAGTGTGTGCTGTGTGTGTGTATGAGTGTCTTGGTGCTCGGTGGTGAACGGATGTATGAGCCTGATGATGCAGAAATCATAAGGAACAGGGTTGGAACCGGTGTTGTAGAGTACTAGCAGTTTATTTGCTTATCAAGCTGAATGGAAACCTTACAGAGGAAAGCCTCCTCAGCCTTTCTGTCATCAGTGGGCTGACAGCCATTGTTCATGGTCTATAGAAGTTTCTCTTGCTCTTTGTCACATGCCTAACACACACACACACACACACACACACACACACACACACACACACACACACACATATATATATATATATATATATATATATATATATATATATATATATATATATATACTGTATATATGTGTGTGTGTACCCACACATAAAAGGAAACCTAACAAGCAGTGAAACACAAACGAGTGCATAACAAACAATGAAACAAGTGCGTACACACACACACACGCACGCCCACTAATACAAAACACAAGCACATAAAAGAAAAGATACATTCATACCCACCCACCCACACACACACGCTATGTGAGGAAGAGTTGGTTAGGGAATGACAGCTATTCATTATGATCCACGCTAAGCCGAAAACATCATGACGAAGCAGGTTTTAACACACACAATCACACACGCGCAAGCCAGAAGCCATAACTCAGAGTGTGTTGCTGCGGGATGAAGGGTTTTTAATATTAAGCTGTCAGATGGGAGAGGGCTGAGTCACAAAGAAATGACTAAGGAGGTTTTCCGCACGCCAGCACATAACACACACACGGACACACACATACTGTATTTGATAGTAGAGTTCTGTCAGTCACCGACGGAGAACTATTGTCTTACTGACCTTCATAACTATAATCATCCATTAGTGGCTTCTTACTTACAGTTGGAAGTACACCCAATAGATGGCGGCATATGAGAAACATAATGTGAAACGAGTGTTTAAAGACACAGCATAAAGCCTGAGGCATGTGTTGGCCATTTCAACTGCGGCCGCCACGGTTTTGACTGAGCTCCACATTGTATTTCAGAAGTGCAGGAGAGATATGCGTGTGTGTTTAGTTTAAGTTCTCAATTCAAAGTCTCAAAAGTCTCCACCGGGGAAAAATAAAAATGAAGACACTGCATATGTGCTGTTCCTAAAATATTAGAAAGTTAATTACAAACATCATTCCATCATTCCAATCATTCCAAACTTGATCAAACTAAATATTACCACATCTTCAGACAGGATTGTGATAAAACATTATTTGGATGTGAAATCCAAACTCATAAGATCACAAAATAAAGTCTTTGTCTTCTGGTGTCAGGCCCTATAGGAGAGAACAGTTACTCATATTATAATGTTATACATTATATTTTATTGTCGAAGATCGTAAGAAGATTTCTGAAGACGTTTATGTCTTGAAAAATGTAATTTTCCCTCTAAACACACAGGCCATTCATTAAAGCTACGGAAGATAACCGTCTTCAACCATCATTCGAAGCCAGAGGCAACAGATTTAATGTGTCTCCCATTTAAACTGAGCACAATGTGCATGATTTAAAACATTCAGTCATCTTCTTAAAGCCAGACAGTCTTTGTCACAACCGCTGTTCACAGTGCATGTGTCTATTTAGCTTGACTTCTTTTGTAAATGAAGGAATAAGGTTTTAACAAATCCTTTTAATGGCTGCCATGGAAGGTTTTATCTCTCAAAAGTAGCCTTCATATCACTAATGTTAATGCACTGAACAATTCTACAAAAGGCAATAACCATAAAAGCAAAGGAGAAAATTAAAAATTAAGCCAAGACAGAACCTTCTAACAGGTTCTGGCTTTTAAAAAATATTTGAGAAGTCCAACTCACCTAAAAAATAAAGTTGTAAAATGTATCAAAATGACACAGCAAGTGCAAGAAAATCATCCTATATTTTCTACATATACAGTACCAGTCAAAAGTTTGGACACACCTTCCGCATGAGAAAGTGTTTCCAAACTTGTTACTGGTACTGTAGGTCTAATACATTTGACTTCATATAAATATTTACTTTCAAATTGAACACTTCTATAAAAATATGCCTTGAGATGCCCTTTTCACTTCCTGTAACCAGCTTCTTCCTGTTGTCTTTCCTTAAAATCTGACCTCAGTGTGGCGCCTTGGTTTCTATTGATGTTATCTTAAAATTTCAAGGAGTGAATATCAATGCATCATGTAGGGCTGCGAGGGCAGTTTACACTGTGCATACATATCCTACATACTATCATTAGTTCAATCTCTAACTGATACATTATGCTGTTAGTGAGCTGATAAAGGGATTCATAGGCTGCTCAAAATGTTATAATGTAAATAAGAGTGGGCCTTAGTGGATTAATTATATAGGTCCATACATCCATGCTTTGAATGTGCTTCTCATTAGACTTTATCTTGAATCTGTGTGTATGTGTGTATTTGTTGACATGGTGTCATTAATTGTCTGCAGAAGGTAATAGGGCATCTTTGCTGCATACTTATTGCACCTATAGAAGCTGCTATTTGGTCTTCCTAATACACAGGCTTCAAGGGGAAAACACTGCAGCGATGTGTAGGTGTGCGTTAAGCAGCATAATGACCTTGGCTTCATGGGTTTGTGACAGTTCTTTTAAATGGTGACTAAACAGGGATGAAAATCGCAGAAAATAATACAGGTCATTAACATCCCAACTACAGTGCTTAGTGGCTTCAGTATGAGATATCACTGTGTGTGTGTGTGTGAGGCTTGCGGAGCTGAATATGATTCAGACTCTGCGAGATTTAATGCCAAACACTGCTCAACATTATAATCAGTGTAAATAAATCCATAATACTAGAGGGAACGCGGAGCATACCCCAACCTCCAAATATCTGTAGGTATTAATGTGGTTGAACATTCACACATGCACACATGCATTAGCACAGTGTGATAAGAGGGTTGCTGTGCAGGACTTATGCATGTCAGTGGTTTTCCAGTGGGTTCCTCCTCTGCTACTGTCATGGCTGTGGAGACTCAATGACATCCCTTTATGTCAGATTAATGTTACAGTGGATATTTGCTGTGGGCGGTCCACTGCCTCTCATTTTGTGCAGGGTAGAGCAAGGGCAATGGAATGCACAACAGAAAATGAGCAGGGGAAAGTAGTGGTTAAGGCTACTTTATGCAAATAAATTGGCAAGGGTCTTAAAGTGTTACTGCAGGCAACACCAATCAACAATCGGAGCTTGGCCAACAAGAGCTTGGTCTGGGTTTATGTACCCGGGCGTGACCAATCAAGAGGGCAAAGACCTCACCCTTATTTTGCACAATTGTTGTTAGCAACCCAGTTTAAGCTTCAACAGTAAAGGAGAAAAAAATGGCCTGAGTCTGCTATTGCTTAAGCTATTTAAGCTTGCAACAAAGTGTGATATGTATTTTGGAGCTAAATGACCATATTTAACATGAGAGACAACATTTTGCTCACCATTGCAGACCCTGCTTTCCTTGACGTTTTATCTTTTATTCCTTCTTGCAGTATACCCTGTACTAAAGCGCTGCACCGAGTGACACTGCACTTCCATTTTTGCATGTATATCAAAAAAAAACAGCTGGTGGTGGAACCACCAAAGTGTGCATGTGTGATCAAGCCAAACAAAGTCAGATCTCTCTCACGCCATGTTTCATTTTGAGATCTGATTGAAATGTGTAATGTGAAATGTGAAGTTAAAGCTTGCCAAATATGAATTCTATGCAGGGACAGGCACATGAACCTAAAAACAAACATCAGGATGGCTTCCACAGATGCACTGCTTGACATTTTGAATCAGGACAATTTGGCAAAGCTAGAAAATTATAGAGGAAATGTACAGGACTGCTGGGAGCAGCAGATCAGGAGAGCTAAAAAGAACAAAGGGAAAAGAATAAGTTTATAATGAGCAGATTACTACTGAGAAGTAGATGGGGAATGGATTGGCCTCTAACTAGAAAGAGTAATATGAGCAGAGGTTGATGGATTAGGATGAATACTAAAGTAAGAATAAGCAATTTGAGAAAAGTTAACATTGACATATTGTTTGCTTTCTCCAAATCTAAAAGTTTACATGACATTATCAAGACACACACTCCGAGGATAGTCAGCACCTTCAGTCTGGTTGACTAGGAGAGAGGTGGAGGCTAACTGCTGTATTGCCAAGTAAGACTCTCCACTATGCACTCCCAGTTAATGCTGTCCAGTCTGTACTATGATTTTTACATTTCCGGTTTAAAAACAAATCAGGAAACAACAATCAATTCTTCTGCAGAGAAGCATCCAACAGTAGAAGAATGGAGATCATCTCACCATCCCACCTCTAGGTTGACTTTTTCAAAAGCTCCAAACCGTCACACATTAAGTGAAGCCAGAGGCAAAAGCCTGGAGTGCGTCCAGAAAGATGTGACAGGCCACAACAAAACTACTCCCGCAGTTAGACCAGGGCAGCATCAAAGAGAAACTATCCTTGAGCATCCTCTCGTGTCAGTCTTAGTGGTGTTGTTTGAAAGAAGGTGGATGTCTGGTTACAGAACAAATGCTATAAATATAGAAAACTGTCAACATGCAGGGAAACAAGGGTTCATAGAATTTTCTTTTGTTGTTTGGTAACACTACAGAGGCTTAATGGAAGGTATACTCTGCAAACATAACATCTCGGAGATTGAAGAGGAAAATTTCATGGTTGCGAGGGCAATAAGAAAGTGCCATTATCTATTCTAAGGTTACAGTACTAATCTTTTTTTGTTATTCGAGACACCTGTGTTCACCCTGTCATATCAAAGCGAAGCAGTGCTACACCTACTGTACCCATGTCAAACACAGGGTTGCAGATCCAACAGATTTACATGCATGTCAGAGGTCTCAACAGGGACTGGGTACTTAATAAATACAAGCTGAAAAAGGAAAAATAAACTGGAAAAAAAAACTGAATTCCTCCCAGGCTGTCTGCTGTACAAATTCATTTTACTGTAAAAACACCTCACCAGTGGTATCTTCTGTAATCTGATATCAAATAATTGGAAAAATAAAAGGTAGTAAGCATAGAAGAGGAGGATTAGATGACAGAATCAGGGAACAATAACTTCTTGTACAAAAAAAGAAAAGGAAAGAATACTTTCAATACATTGCAAATTGGCAGCATTACAGCTGAGTTTGTACTGTATGTGGCTGTACTGTGTGTGTGTGTAAACAAGCTCCTGCTAAAACCTCCAACACACTTTTCCAACAGTTTTCGTAATCCCCCATTTCCCGCTGTGTGTCAGCATCCTCGTACATCAAATGAACACGATGCCTGCCTTGTCTCTCTCTCTCTCTCTCTCATGTCATCCCATCATAACATTCTCACTTCTTTCTCCAAAGCACCTTCTTCTTTCTCCCCTTTGCTTTTCCTTTTTCTGACTCAGCCGCTTCCTCCCTGTCAATCTGTACAGTTCCTTCATCTCGCTCTACCGCATTTTCATAACATTTCACCTCACCCAAGCATTTATCGCCTCTGCACGTATATATAAACAAAAACAGGCAAGGCATCGTCCTTGCTCACATGGCCTACGGAATCAGATTCAGCACCTGCCATGTTTTCTAACTTTAGAACACATCCTGACACAATTCACTGTCACAGGGGTAAGCAGATGGTAATTTCAGTTGCTGTATGTATATACAGTATTTACACATACAGTAAACTCTTAAATAGTTATTATTTATGTCAACTGCAGACAGAACCAGGCTTTCACCCTCATCTTTTCTGGCAGGTTTTAATGTCAAACGGATGCAGGAAGTTTTGAGTCGTTTGAATAGGTTAACACTGATGAAAGAACCAAGAAGTATGTAGCGAGCGACAACAGTATTTCAATAAAAAAAGAGAAGGAAGTATGATATGACTCATTTGCTGTGCTGATGGAATTAGTGCTATGGGAAAAAGGATGAGGAATCAATTGCCCATAAATTACTTTTCCTCACAATGCACATGAATCCAACCATATAAAAACGCTTCCTTGGAAGAAACATTATGACCATGTAAAAAACATTTAAGACTATATATTAGTCACAATAGATGAGCTGCATTCAGTTTCTCTGGGATTGTGTTTTCATACGCGTGTTTCTGTCTTAACATACTGTGTGTTTCCTGCAGATATTCTAGAGACGTCCTTGTGTATATATATGCCCTGAGCCATATTGTGCAAACAAACACACATCCTCATAATTAAACTACAGCATAGGTCTTAAATTCAGCTGTCAAAAAACGACCTATAGTTATGTTTATGCCATCTAGTGGCCGTAGTGATGCACAGACCAACCCACAGGACCGTAACGTGCTGCTTTCCAAAACCGTTACAAATCACAGTTAAAAAAATAATGATGTTTTATGGTGTGACAATGCTGTGGTTAAGGTCTGGTTAGGTTTAGGCAAAAAAACAACAACACTTGGTTATGGTTAGTTGTCATGGCAACAGTAAAGACCACTACATTACGGTTTTTAAAAAAAAATGTCCTGACTCGCGGTTGGAAACATGACACTTGCGGTTGGAAAGAGGAAGCGAACACTGGTCTCCTGCAACAAAGTCCACTTTTTGCCATCTAAAGCAAAAATCATCTTTCAAGTCACCTTATATTGACATCATCTGAACTGCATCACTTCCCCCAGGTCAAAATGACTACAGCCGCTAGATGGTGTAAACATAACTATAGGTCATTTATGCTAGCCTGAATTTTAGACCTACACTGTTGTTTTTCCTGATACATATATCCTGATATGGCAAGCCCTGCATCATTAGTATGCAGCGATTGGCAATAAGGATATATTCGTTTCTGTGAGGACTTAAATATCCCCAAAAAGACAGTAAAACTTTACCCAAATAACCTTGGGTCATCCCAGAACTGAAAGAACTGCTTAACCAAAAAAAGAGGTTATTCAAATCAGGGGGCAGTAAAGGGGAAATGAAAGCTGTACAGAATAGAATCAAGACAAAAATAACAGAGTGCAAGGCTGCCTATAAAGATAAAATGCAGTCACTTTTCAACCATGATGCTAAGAAAGCTTGGCAGGGACTACAAATCATTACAGCCTATAAACCTAAAACGCACACTATGAATGTTTGTTTATGATTCTGTCTTTGCCAATGACTTGAACTGTTTTTATTGTAAATTTGACAATGTTGATTATACACAGCAGGCTGAGTCTACCAGGATTATTATTTACCATTTATCCAGGATTACCCTGCATGAGGTTAAGAAACAGTTTTTACATGTTAACACTGGCAAATCTCAGGGTCTGGATGGCATTGTCTGTAAAGTCCTGCAGTCATGTGCTGATTCACTTGCATCTCCTTTCCAAAGGCCGTTTCAGCGCTCACTGGACACGGGCAATCCCCGAGGGGGAGAAACAGTCTCTGATTGTACCTCTGCCCAAAAACAGTAGCCCAAAAAGATGAATGACCTGCAGCCAGTTGCTCTAAACTCAGTACCTATGAAGTATTTTGAGAAGATAGTGTTAAAACATCTCCTCACTGAAGCCTCGCCCTTCTTGGATCGTTATCAGTTTGCATACCAGGCAGAGCGGGGGGTTGAGGATGCACTGTTGAACACCTGGAACAACCTCACAGTCTTGTGAAGATTGTGTTTGTTAATTTTAGCAGTGCGTTTACCATCCAGCCCCACCTGCTGGTAGGCAAACTGATGGATCTTGGGGTTAATCCAAGGCTCATTCTATGGATTAATGATTCTCCTGAATCATACCCAGCAGGTGAGATTCAACACAGCTATTTCCTCCCCTACGTTCATAAATACAGGGGCCCCACAGGGCTGCTTTTTGTCTCCCGTACTGTATTCACTGAACACCAATGAGTGTCGAGCTTCAGTCTCCACCCACACCTTTTTTTAAGTATGCAGATGATACAGCCTTGGTGGGGTTCCTAAAGCCTGACAACTCATCCTTGGGTGGTTTTGAGGAAGAGGTTGGGAACGTCATTAAATAGTGTTTCCTTGCTGCAGCACATGATCAAGAGGGCAAGTGGAGTCTTTGGGTGTGACCAGATGTCTGCTGCTCAGTTGTGTAAAGACCTCATTATGAGTAAGGCTACACAATAGGTTTCAAATAAGCTATCAGGGCAAAGGAAGGATTCTGCAAAGGAAAATAAGAACAACCAGGTTCAGCAAGTCTTTTGTTCCTTCAGCAATTACACTGTTGAGAGAGGGACAGTAAAATACATAGGATTTGATGGTATTTTGGCCAGGGCTATATGCAGTGGTAGTCCTTGTGCAGCACTTATATGGTGCAATATATTTTATTTTATCTTATTAGTTGGTTCTAATGCTGATGCAGGGTTTGTTTTGCAGGGATCATGTAGTTCACTGTATATGAAGTATTCATCTGTCTCTATATTAGTGTGTATGTCAGTGAATGCTAGAGCGAGGGTGCTTGGAAATGCTCTGTGTGTGTGTGTGTGTGTGTGTGTGTGTGTGTGTATGTGAGTGAGTGTGGTATGGGGATAGAAGGGGGGACTGCATATTGTATAGTTGTATCTGTTTTTTGACTGGTTTGTGTACTTCTGCACCTTGACCACCCGAATTTACCTATCTGGGATAATAAAGTTTACCTTGACCTCGACCTTTCTTGTGAGGACCGACTGTAAAATACACACATGCCAACTCCAACACATATGAACAAGATACAGTATGTGAGCACACATGATGACATTATTTACTGACAGTTTCCTGGGGGGTGGGGGGGATTTACAATTGATGAGTGAATATTAATGTAACATGTCGAAGGTGATAAGTAACTCAGCTGTCACAGCAACTAATAATGAGAGGAAAGAGATAGCAAGAGTGAGAGAGAGAGAAAGGATGACAATGAGAGCAAATTGGAAGGTAAAAGGGGAAGAACAGAGTGGAAAAGAACAGTAGGAATGAGAGAGAGTGTGATTACTTCAGCTAGGTATGTGAGTGAGAGGAGTGTTACACATACTCAGAAGTCCAGCCGTCTCTCCAGCTACCACATTACATTCACATCATTATACACATTTACCAACCTTCTATTACTATTAGTACATTGCATTCACTTCATGATGAAATTGTAGACTTGCCTCCTACATTGTTACCTTTGCTACACTGCAGTCATTTCATTATTAAGTAGTACACTCCCCTCCTTTAGCATCATTACCGCAGTGCAGTCCTTTCATTAGACAGCAGTCTCAACAAAGACTCTCTTGAGCCACGGCCATCCAGAGGCTCTCTGCACTGCCTCGCTGAAGTTGCAGACGGCTCTTCTTCTCCTCTCTCCCTCACTGCCCGCTACAGTTTTTGTACTGATTAAACAAGCGAGATATAACATGTTAATTAGTGAGTTTTAGAGGTGCTGGTGGGTGGGTTTTGTTAACTTTGGACAGTGCCGTGCTAGCTTGTTTCCCCCTTGTTTCCAGTCTTTATGCTAAGCTAAGCTAATCTGCTGTTGGCTACAGATACACATTTACCTTACAGACATGAGAGTGGTATCAATATTCTCATCTAACTCTTCTCATGTACTTTTTTTTTAATAGGCACAGCCCTGGAAAGCAGTTAGAGAGACTTTTATTAACAAACTAAGCCAGGCAGTTACCCCAACTGTCTGTATTTATACTCACATGAAAAATTAGGTCAGTTAATTGCCTCCACTGGCGATAGCTACTCTTGGCAATCACCTGGCTCTCAGAATTCACCCAGCATCACCTCGTACTTAGTTTCCTTTCAAAGGTCTAATCAGAATGTTCTTTCTAAGCAACTGTCCAGCTAGATGTGCTTATTAGTTTCAGACAAAATAATACAATGGAGATGAATGGACAATTTTGTTTTTTCTTAGTTCCTGATAAAAACATCTAAAACAGAGATGTTAATTATTCACATATTCTTAAAACTAAACAAATTAAAACAAGGTTAATCTCACTGAAATGCATTACAACATGAGATTATAAATACCAAAGAATATGTACATGTAATGTTTAGTTTTAAAACATTTTTGACTTAAATTTAACTAGTTGAGTCAATGTGATGAACAGAAATCAGATTTCATGTAATTTTCACTCAGTAATTACAACCAGAAAGATTTTTGTGTTATTTATTTTGGTAATTTTGCTCTCCCCTGACTGACTGTATTTGTATGACACCATAATTCAAAACTGCATGCAGGGGTTTAACATTTATTGGGCTTTTTTTTTTTCTCTCTGCATTCCACACTGTTCCAGAGAAAATCTGAATTTAACAGAAACTCAAGACCAACTTTGACAATAATTTACAAAAACTGCATCCTCTCACTGAAAGCTCAAGCTTAGCTCTGTGAGCACACGTGTGTACCGCATCTGATCTAATTTCACAACAACATAAATAATTGATGAACTCTCTTAAAAAAGTGAACACACAATATAATTAACCTGTACCGAGGGTACAGCTCATCCTGCACACTCCCTGAGGACAACAACCAGAGAAAAAAAAAAAGTTTGCTTAATAACTAACTACTCATCCCAAATTTACACTTTGGATCAAAACAGCATGAATCTTTGCAGAATTTTATTCTTTAAAGCAAGATTTAAACAAGCTCTGGATGCAAGCAAAGAGTCTCCTTTGGGCCAGCGAGGCTGTAATGGCTGACAGCCCAAAACTCTTTCTTTATAGAAAGATCATATATTTTTCATCACAGACAGGCTTTGAACGCAAGTGAGGAGCATCATTTCAATGGACTTCTAAAGAGTCTTAGTGTCACCCGAGAGTGGCACAGAGCTGACTTGGGCTTCCTCAAGCAAGCTGCATTGAAAAGCGTTGCACAGAAATACAGTTATGCAGTAAAAACAAAGGCGTCAGTGAAGATTACAAGATGTACTGTCGCTATAAGCAGTCATACATGCAGCAGCCAAAAATAAAAAGAACTGATATCCCTAATTTTTGTTTCATATTCTTGTCCTTCCTCCCGACCCCAAAGGGAAATCATTACTTTCAGCCTTCTAAATATGCATGTCATTAATTATGCGTCTTGTTATCACTGGCTAATCTGCATAGGACTCTCATGCATAAAGTCCCTCTCATTACCATTCAAGGCCACCTCACAGGTGTGCTGAGTAAATATATAATACACTGTAGCTGATCAAAAAAAAAAACAAAACACACACACACACACACAAAACAACAAGTTAATAAACAAGGCTGGAAGCACACACGTGCATACAGACATGTTTAAACAAGCACGGGCACAAAAGCGTGCTCGCTCAAGTGTACAGACTCCCAGAGAAACATACACACGCACACGCGGACACTGAGAATGGACACCCACTGAGAAGCAGACACTTTATGCAACCCCACTGACAGAAGGTCCAGGTTTCCCTCGTACCGGTGGCAGTTTGGTCTGTGCCAACTCATTAAGAACACAGCTGGCCATAAGGCTTAGAGTGTTGTGAGACCACAGGGGTCCTCAGACGAGTGTCTGATTGGATTTTCAGACAATGTTCAAGAATATGAAAAGCTCATTGTGGTATGTAAGTGTTTTTCTATATATGAAACCTGCTCAAACTTCAGCTTCATTATGACTGAGCAAATTAAGCATCTGTACTTTACTGTATCTTGTTATCTATTGTTGGAAATGCAGTGGAAGTTGTTGGTGAACACTAATCTAAAGTTGAGTTTGCAGTGTTGGCAGCAGTAATCACGTCAATTGAAATGAGTGACATCTGTATGTGTAGGGAAGGGAGCTCAGCACTCGATGTTAAATTCACCATGTGATATCAGTGAGTCTCTAGGTAGTGAGAACTTTTTCTCCCCCACTATATACATGAAACCCTTATCTTCCAGCTACATATTGCCACTAATCTTTCAAACATGTATCTTGGTTATTGTAGATTTTGATTGGTTTCACCAGCAAAAAACAAATCAATTTATGTTAATATTTTCTTTTTATTAGGGAGTACATCCACTGTTTAAACCTTAAAACATTTTTCCATTTTATGTATGTTTAACAAAAAAAGTAAGTTCCATGCTCAATTTGTATATGTTGTTTGTATTTGAGCAAAAGATGACAAAGGATCTGCTCTACTGAGCCGATACAAAGCCTAATAACGAGGAAAGTTGGAGACTAATTATTGGCATCATTCAAGTGCTAAAAATGAAAAAAATAAATGACTCACTCAGGTTCCATTTGAGTCCAGTGGTGATTGTTTGGCAGGGTCCGCCCACTGGAATGAGGCCGCACCAGTCCCCCTCCAGGCCTGTGTTCACCCCGAGTCTGTGGCTGCCCTGCAGACACACAAGAAAGAGCGTAAAAATGAATGTGTTTGTGCGTACACCTGAGTCAGTGACAGCTGGAAACAATGAGAAAGGAAGAATTAAAAGAGAAAATAAATGCAGAGCAAGACTTCTTAAACTTCTTAAGTCCCAAATGAGAAACTTGGCCTCTCCGCCCAGGGACCAAGGCTCATTAAAATAAATTATTGCTCTTGTCAAAGCTGCAACCCATTTTTCAGTTCCTACCCTCAGTTAAAAAGGAAACCTTGCCATTCTGAATTATAGTCTATTTTTACTGAGTGTCATAAGGAGTCAAAAGAGCTTTGTACTGACACACCATAACAGTTCTAACAACCGCTTTTCACATGAAAAGCTAGTTGTTACTCTTATGAATACCTCACTTCAGGTCAATGGGCAGTGTAAACTAGAATATTTCATTACTTTAGAAAGAACGGCATTAAGAAGTCTTCTTCAATAGTGTCTGAGGGACATATGAAGAAATGTTTCTGAGGTACAGTTAAATATTTTTATGAAGTGTTCTAGAAAGAAAATAAACATGAACAAAATTTCAAAATGTCACAGTATCCCTTTGAGAAACTCATGCTGGGAGAAAAAAGGCAAGAGCATCATACAGCGTAGGTGCAAGGTAATGTCAGCCTCTTCAGGCTGAATAATGACTTTGCTCTGAATACACTGGATATAATCAAGCCTGATGCTAGAACATAAAAAGGTCAAAACAAAGTTTCTTTCATTCACAGTGTACTTTACTTTGTAAAGAAGCACTGCATCTGCAGGAAAACATTAAAATTTGATAATTATGTACCATCAACACTTGAGTCAATCTGCCATCTAAAGGGATCATACACACACAGACAGAGACAGCAAAGATAGGCACACTCACTTAAGAGTTAAGTTGTGGAGCCAACGGGGAAAGAATGACAGGAAATTTCTAAGAATTTGGTGCTTTTAGTGTTCAGGTAACATCCCTCGGGTTGTTTTCTATACATATACACCGGTCTCTTTGTGCAAGTGAGTCAGAGTGAGTGTGGGTATGAGGAACAGAGAGAAGGGAAAACAAATGTATGTGCACATGAATACATACAGGCCACATGCAGGCCGGGGGCAGCTGTTGCTGAGAGGCTCAACTTAGTGTAAGAACGTACCTTCCTTTGTTAGTAGAGCTAGCTGGTAGCGTGACTGTGGTAGGAACTTTTTAGCTGAGACATAGAGAAGAAGAGGGATAAAGATGGAGCTCTAGGGTGGAAAGTTTGATTTTTAAAAGTGGCCTGGTGACTTTTTGAATCTGTTCAAAGCTACAGAAGTATGAGACAGAGTAAACCATGCATATAATGTTAAAATGTATATTGTTATAATTTTCTTGTTTAAATTGAGTCATATTTCCTTTCCTGTGTTAAGTCTACAACAATTTGGTTGTGGATTTGAGGTCCAGTTCATATAATCTTTTAAAAATTAAAAAAAAAAAAATTTTTTAATTCTAAAATTTTGCATTAGAAAAGACATAAGGCAGATGTATTATTGATGCTACCAATCAAAGTGAATAAGTTTGTAGCTGGTGTGATATGAATACAGGCTTAAGCGCATAGTAATAATAAAGTCTACAGCCATGCTAAATGCTAACTTCAGCATACTAACATGCTCCCAATGACAGTGCCAACATGCTGACGTTAAGCAGGTGTAACGTTTGCCATGTTCACCATCTTAGTTTATTTTAGTGAGACATATAAAATATTTCATAACATAATTAAGCATATCTATATACAAATGCTGACATGAGTTGTGTTGTATCTCTATGTGATGTGGAATTAGAATAATTACCATCATCATCTATGGTCCTGTCTCTGTGAAAATACTATCTGCCGAGATACTTTTGAGCATATCTGCGGGTTTCTAAGCGCAACAAGGAACATCTGAACCTGACCTTTTGAGAAGAGGAGACAAGAAAACAAGTAATTATTGTGTTGGAATCTGATAAGAAAGGGCATTAAGGTCATTTCAGAAATAATTTTACGATTCTGTGAGTTTTTTGTAAACATTTGATTTCTAGAAACAAAGTTATTTTCTCCTTATTGTCTTTACACTAAATTATTCATTTCAGTACACAACAGACCATCCTGGGTCGGTTCTTTGCTTCATTTTTATATTATTATGTTTGAATGCCACATCTTTTCCAACTTCCTCCAGCGCAGCAGAAGTTGGGGGTGAGTTAACATACCTCAGGTGTTACACTTAATCATTTAAATCAGCTCTTGCACTGACAAGTTTCACTCCTCAAAAGGGCATCAGGTAAACAAGCTCGTACATTTGACCTGGAGTGTGTGTGTGCTTATAGAATGATTTATAGCACAGATTGGGCTGACACAGCGCTGTGCATCGTCTGTCCCAACACAGAGAAGGCTTTCACAGGGGCTGGGATACTAACTAGACTAAGTGTAGCTTTGCTTGGCCACATGACTCAATAGAGCAGACAGCAAGAAAAAAACAAACAAAACAGATGAACTAAGCACAAGTTTCTTTTTTTGTTACATCCATATTGAGTAAATTTAGCGTCACCTTGGGATGTAGACTGATTAAAACATCTTCTTGTTGTGTACGGACAAAATAAACAAGCCTGCAGCTCTTGCAGTGTCCCCACCCATAATTTAATAAAAGAGATGAAAATTATGCAACGCCTTGAGCCAGCTATAGAAAAGACCTTTGCATATTTCCCAAAGATAGCATAATGATGCTTTGACATCTCGTCTGGGACACAAAAGCTAAACCAAACAGACACAACCCCAATTTAATCACTGCATGTCTGTGACACTTTGAGATAAAGAAGCATGTTTGACTCAAAGCTCATTTTCTAAAATATGCAGGTTTAAATAGATATTGAATTTAGCTTTTAAGACTACATATGGGATATATTTCCAGGTGACACAAAGCGCTCCTCCCTGTCAGATTACCAACATGGACAAAACTATTAATTAAGCTCCAGTCATACTTTGTTGTGTGTGTATGTGTCAGATTGCTTCCAGAACATGAACAAGTCTGTATGTTTCGATTGTACCACCAAATCCTGGAAGCTAAGCACGTAACGAACCCGTGATTGCATGGGATACGGATGGTGAGTATATTTGGCAAAAGTTGTAAACACTTCAATTACAGATGTAACTTGAACAAATAGCACTGGGCCTTTCGAAGGTTGCGTTCACCTTCATGTACAGGCGTCTGTGTTCATCAGCCGCTGGCGAATTGGAGCTGCGTTGACAAACAAGCTTAATTTACCCTCACTGAAGTAAGATTAATTGGAGGTGTCGAGGTATGAAGCAGCAAATGACAACGCGCCTTTGGAATAATGACAAGAAGTAGGGAGGGAGTGCTTGAGAGAGAGGTTTACTTAACGTATTACAAGGTGTCATCAAGAAGTGTGACAGTTTGTCCTGAAGATCTCGCAAATAAACAACACGGGGAAAAAAAAGAGCAGTGTGTGTCCCAAATGGCAGCTCCTCGGCCCACTTGTAAACTCAATCAACTGTGGAGCATGAGAAAGTGGCTGGCATTGAGGAAAAACAATTTGGGAGCATCAAAAGAGACTCTCTCTCTCTCTCATGCAGAACAGCAAATTGGGGCACCATAAGAGCAAAGAAGTGTGTGTGTGTCTATGTATGTGTGTGTGTTCTTGATTACTTAACGCAGAAACAAAGTGTTTGACATTCCAATCAAGGTGGAAGCAGAGAAAGGAAAAGAACATCTTTGAGAGAGAATAGAAAATGAAGAGAAGGACTGGGAGAGGGGTGATTAGAAAGGGTGGGAGATTTTAACCTCTCAAACTCCACGAGGAAGCAGGGGTCCTCGGCCGACGTTACTGCCTTTCAGAGGCTGTAGCAGGCTAGGATCAAGATTCAGGTATCATATAAAACTAGAAATCTAAGGTATCCATTGGTACCAACCATGTCATGCTAGCTTGTCGGGAAGGGGGCTAAAAAACGCTCCAAATTTAGGCTACATTTTGGCGAGGGAAAAACTGGCATTGCCATTTTCAAAGGGGTCCCTTGACCTCTGACCTCAAGATATCTGAATAAAAATGGGTTCTATGGGTACCCATAAGTCTCCCCTTTACAGATATACCCACTTTATGCTAATCCCATGCGGTTTATTTGCATGCAGTATAAATGTGTTATTTTCGCCTATTCTCAAAATGGTGTATTTGAATATTTCTGCATACTGGGGTCCCTAAACAGTCTTGGAATTGCATAAATTTAGTATGACTGGAAAGCTGAGACTCTGTGGATTCAATGAGCCCAATTGTATTCATGTGTGATGATGTTAGTACCCACAGTATTAATTTCAATGTAGTGAGACCATTTTTTGAAACTTGACCTCACTGTATAAAATGACCCTTTGTGGCCTCTAGGATAATCACAGCTTCATGAAACTTTACAACCACAAACTAGGGGCCTAGGGCATTTAGAGGATGTATGGCTTTCTTTGGGTATATTGACAATAAGAGGGTTTCTGAGCAATTTCCAGAACAGAAGTGCTCACCATCCAATCGCCAAAAAATGCAATTCTTACAGAAATCTCCAAATGTCAAAAGCTTTTGATGCCAAATCACAGCATGAATTTTTCTGTGGCGTTCCACAAGGTCTTGGTGTCTTCATGTGGTATTTTGGAGGGATTTTGACGACCAGTAATGGCCATCATATACTTTCATTATAATGTTCTAAGCCCTTATACACTCTTAACTTTCAAAATTTGAATAGCTCCTAACCAAAACACCCTCCGCCCCCCTAAAAAAGACAAAAATGGGTCTATGGTAGGGAGGGAGGGAGTGGTAGAGGTTAAGGCAGGGGAGCAGGATGTTAGTCTAGTGTGGTGAAAACTAACTGTGGGTTTGTGTGTTTGTGTTTCGTTTTTATATCATCTTATAAATATGGATACAGTCATAAGAAGCCCACCTTCAACTCCACCCAAAGTGAAATACCAGTGGACTGACATTCTTGCGGCAACCACTTTAATCAGAACGAAATTAAACAGAACACAAATGACAGGATAGAAACAGGTTAGTTGCACAGTAGGAAACATCATGGTATGTCTATACATACATGTGAAGGCTTAGAAGTTTGTGTTTACAATGCACTCACAGGTCTGAGTAGATATGCCAGGCTAGTCTCATGGATGATGAACAGGGGGAGTTGTGTCATGGACAGAGCATGGTAGAGGGTCTCGACAGATGCCATGCACTGGTCAAATCTGCCCCCCAGACCGCCCAGTGTCACTATGGCGTCCACCTGGATAGACAGAGTTTAATAAGACACAGAAAACTATTATGGTTTGACATACTGGGCTGGTTCTCTGGCAGGATGCACTTGATTGTTTCACTGAAGGAAAGTGACAGTTTATGGCGAGGTGACAGAGGTGGCTGCAGAAAGAGAAAGAAAACTGAATCATACACATGGTGACAAAATATGCTGATGGTGGCCTTTATTTTTTGGAGAAAAAACATCACTCATGACAATTTAGTAATGGCCATTTAAATGTATTGTATTTCTATCACCATCTATAGGTGAAATGCCATAACATTTTGCAGCATTGCCCAGATAATGTGTGCATCTCTCATATACTGTAAATTTGGTTGCAGTTGCACGATGAATTTTTATTAATTTGGGTGTAGCATGTAAAAATTCAAATGAATTGCTTTTGGTGTGGATTGGTCAAAATGTGTTAAAATATGTTAAGAGTAAATATTCATAAATGAAAATGTAAACATGTTATGAAGGAGGCTTTACAATGGTGGTGGTAGATGCATCAAAAACACTTGTAATCACTTGCAATCATCTTTTCATAAAATTTTTACTAATTTTTTTTTTAATCTGTTAAATGGGACCATAACCTCCTGAGTTACCAAAGAAACAAATAAAAACAAACAAGTGCAACAACACAAGCCATTGGGACTCATAGAATTAAAAGAAAAAAGAAAAAACAAGGACACAGAGCTTAGAGAAAGAACTGAGATGGAGGACAGATAAACAATCCATGGTGGATCAAAGACCGGATTTGGGCCATTACAATAATGGTAAAAATCTGATTTTTAAATTAAGAGGTGGACATGTTAACAGCAAATCAAGTAAGCTAAGTGGATTACTTGAATTAATACCATTTTCTGCAACCTCAGAGCTAAAATAAGGTTCATCTTAACTTTGAGCCAGCAGTTGACCCAAGTGCAATATTTACAGCTCTCAGCACTTATACAAAGTCCCAAAGCAGTCAAGCACCATAACTGACAGCCTTAAAACCCAACAGAGTCTAGAAGCAGAGGTACTGTCAGAGGATGATGACCGACAGTCACAACAGCACAGAAAATGAACCTAAATACCATCAATCATACGCACTTCACTACAATGTTTTCACTACAACAGGCCACAAATAAGTAATTAAACAATTTATGAGGTAAAATGTCATACCACAAAAGCTACTAATCAGCCAGATCATACTGTCTACAACAACAGTTGTGTATGTGTGAGCGTATATATGCGTCAACACATTTTAAATTACAGCACAGAAAACTCCCGCAG
The DNA here is from genome assembly GCA_038419695.1 of Scomberomorus guttatus. Taxonomy (NCBI): domain Eukaryota; kingdom Metazoa; phylum Chordata; class Actinopteri; order Scombriformes; family Scombridae; genus Scomberomorus; species Scomberomorus guttatus. The sequence goes on from CM076464.1 coordinate 12,674,794, forward strand.
GTCACATACAGTAGCCATTCTGAATGCTGTAGGGAAAAGAACCCAGGAACAAAAGAAAAGCTAAATTCTTTCAAAAACATGATTCCTTTTAGCCTAATAGTCTATCTGTGTAGGTGCAAGAGCACACACACACACACACAGACCCAATGACCTCTGACCTCAAAGCATAAGGATGTCAAGGAGACGTGAAAAGGACAAAAAAACCTGTGCTTCTTCCTACCAGCCACGGGAAGAAATCAGACAGTTGGAATTAACAACTTTTCTTTTCAGAAACAGACCAACCACCAACCTGAATAAACCACCCTCCCTTCTTCTGCTAGCTCACATCTCTTAAGTCATAAATTTTGGGAGAAGCCACATTCCTCTGAGTCGCTCCTTCTCTTCCTTTTTTTTTTAAATGCACAATAAGTGTCTGAATTTGTCCGACAAATGCTACTAAATGTGTAAACTCTTGACTTGTCTAACCCATGTTAACTTTTACTGTGTTTTACAACTATTAATTAGTTTGATATTATGGAAATTCAAACTCTGCTTCAAAATTTGTTAATTATGAGTCGCACATATTGCATTTGATTTATTTGATATCAACCAGTGCAAGTGTATTATTTAGCTATGGTTCGATTGCTAGGATAATGCTTTCTTAATAGGTTTAACTACAGATAAGGAAATAAATTGTTTATTGATTTTATTCTGTATTTTATGTGGTCAATCAATATTGCAATTTCCAAGTGTTTTCTCACTGGTTCTCATGATGTGTCAACGTTGACGACACAATGAGTGAGTATTAAATTTGCAAGCACGTATAGTCTTCAAATATTCTACAGGAATAAAATTATCTCCCTTATATTATAGGGTCAGTTTTTCTCTCCACACAAAAGAATTAATTAGTAATCAATGCAGTCCCTCAAAAGAGCGCCAAGGATCCTATTTCTTCCAAAACCTGCCTCCTAGACTATAAGTTTTACAACTCTTTGGGGGCTAGGGCTCTTTTTCTGCTTTTTGGCTTGCTTGCTGACTGCCGCTGTGGTGTCTTCTGTGTTTTGGGTTTTTTTTTTTTTAACTCTCAGCCTTGCCAGCCGTGATGGCCCGTGTTGCGTTTCATGCATTGTCTTTTTTTTCTATGGCTGAGAGCTGAGAGCTGCAGAAAGAGACTCAACAAAGAAGCAAACAACTGCAACGATGCAAAAGCCAGAAGCCAAGCCATGCTGTTTGACATTTGAATAATCGATTATCTTGTAATCTCCTATTTTCATCATGTAGTTAAACTTTAAAGACTTTTCCAAGGACTCTTCTGATTAGTCTACAGCCCCATGAATCCAACTCTGCAGCCTGCCAGTGAATGCGGAGAAGCAGTGAACCCAAGTTGTTTCACTGTACCTACTGCAACGATTCTCATCTAGCTGTCACTTTGGCAACCCCAAGATAACCCAGTCTGCTTTGCCTTGCTCGGCGCTTTCTGGAAAGTTCGCCCATCATCAAGCCTTCATCACCACGGATTCCTACCACCAACGGTAGGAAAACCATCTACCATGCTTCTCTCTGAGAGTTGATGATTTTTTGATAACATTCATTCATTAATCCATTCATTCTGTCAGCAATAACTGTTAATTTAATTTTTGTTTTTTAGAGTAGAATTTTTTTTGTTATTTTAATTTTTTGATTTAATTATCTTTCCTCCTAATTAATGAATTAATCAATCAATCAATGGAGTTGGTGCCCCTATCTTAACCAGTGCTTAATATTAATTTCCAAGTGTAGTGATACATGCTACAATGCATTTTTAACTAACCTTTACTACTTCAACAACCAGCTATCACTTCAATATATTCAAAATTTCCCAACAGGTAAAAGACTTCAGATCAGCCATGTACTAGAGCTGCTTTACATAACGGGAAAGGACTATTTACCAAAGAGAACGTATCATAACTATCCTCCTCCCTCAGGGGATAGAGGTCAAACAAAACTGAGTGTGGAGATTGAGGTTATTTCAACATCTGGCTGACGCCCCCACATGCACACGCAGAGGCATCACCTAAACTGTAAACAACACTTGGTGAAAAAAACCCCTCTGCGAGAGAGCGAGTGAGAAAGAAAGAGAGAGGTTATGAAGAAGAAAAATGAACATCCTGCAGTCAAATACTTTTCTGTGATTTAATAAAAAGTGGGAATTTGCATTCACTGACACAAATAGCTCCATCCCTGTGTTAGTGCAAACAGGTGGAAGCAAACACAGAAATGCCTTTCTAAATATTTCCTACCTAAACCCTGGTCTTAAGTAGGATTTTTCTTCCTGCACTAGGTCTGGCCATTTTGTCAATCCATCCTATATTTTTAGTTTCTGTTGTCCTTCCTGCCTTCATTAATACTTCCCCAAGAAAAGAATTCTTATACACAAGGATTCCCTGAATGGACCAAAGCTGTTACTAGCAATGAGAGAAGGGTGGGATCAAATCAACAGTGAACGGTATCAGTCGGTTCAAAATTTACAGCACGTCACCAAAACCAGGAGAGAAAAGATCAAAGAAAATAAAGAATGCTGAGACAGAACAAGGACCAATGACTAGAGGGAAAAATGGGTTTAGGGTTACTGAATCTTCGGCTTCTCATCAACACTTCTGTTGTGTCCGCCATGCATACCAAACTCTATATAACTGTTAGATCAACACAAAAACTCACATAGAGTTATTGGGGGGATGATGAACAGATAACCAGAGAAGGAGAGAAGAAAATGAAAACAGGGGTGCTGATTATAGCTGCAACAGTGAACAAAGGAGAGGGAAGCTAACTAGGACAGAGCAGCGAGAAGACAAGCAGACAAGCACACACATATCAACAAGTACACAGAAAAACAGATGTAAACAGGTACTGTTTGCGCACACACACACACACACACACACAAACCAGCCTTTCCCAAATTCATGCATTATATAGATAGGCAAGTACACACAGACACTTTTCCATCCACACACACCGAGAAGTGTATACACAAGCACACATATATAAATATATATGTATATCCACACAAACACATCCACCCACCATAATCCTCTGATACTATTCTTTGGGATTTCACCCAACACAATATGGGATAAATTCTCTAAATCGAGCGCTAAGCTGTGTGGAGGAAAACATTCAGGGGCTAATATGGTGAATCTTAAACAGCCCAAACGCAAACACAATGCTCAGTAACCTGCAAATCACCCAGTTATTATTTCATCTATGTATTTAATTCATTTAAACAGGCTAAGTGGATGGGAATTAGTTAAGGTGAGCAACAGGAAAAATGACAAGGCGTGATATTAAACCATTAGAAAAGTTCTGCATTTATATAACCTACGCCAATTCAAAAAGTGTTGAAGGGAACAAAAGTTCAAATAAGAGTCATAGTGGGTAAAGAAAAGTGGAAAAATCCTGGCAAACAAACAAAAAGTCATCATCAGCAACTCTTACAGAGCTTCAAAAACTGATTGCCAGGCTCCTATCTCTCACACGCAGACAGACGGACAAACACTCAGAGTAAATATTAGCCAGGCTGGGAAAGAAGGGCCCATAGAAGAAAAGACAAAGTGTATCTTCTCTTTACACCTTAAAAACAGAGGGAAAATGCACAATGTGGCAACCTGTATGCATATGAGATGACGTGTATGTTTGTGTGTCTGCAAGCATCTTCTCCATGGTCTTTCATCAGCTTAGAGATGTGAAGTGATTGGAGCACTCAGCATTGATTGGAGCAACACTCAGCATGCAGCTTAAAAATTCTAATAATGGAGAAAATAGAAAGATAGAGAAAGAGAAAGAAAGAGGTGAAGAGACAGACACAAAGAAGACAAAGATATATTGATAGATATAACTATTCCCCATGACACCATGCAGCTTAACAATGATCATTCTCTGAAATTAAAATGACACTGTTTATTAAACTACATATTTTTTTCCTCAAGTGATGTACATTCTGTGCAATTCAGCTGACATCTTGTGAGTCAGAATAGAAATGGAGTCAATCTCTGGATCAGATCACTGTGTGTGACTGGCTCTGCAGCAGCTGGCTGGGCACAGAGCTTCGCTCTAGCTGGCAGCTCATTTCCGAGTTTTGGGTATCAGGTTGTTAGGCTTCACACTTTTAAAGATCAAAACAAAAATGAAATATTTTTTATTTTAAAAACAGGCAAATCAGAATTTCACTTAGCATTTCATGTGTGGGTGAAAATGTGGATAATGTTATCACAATATTTTTCAACACTTCTTCATTTCTTCAGAGAATGCTGTGTGAGCATGCATGTTCTTTTTCCAGCAGCACAATGATTTATATTCATACACCCACACAAACACACACCTGGGATCTGCCCGCAGTCAACCAAAGTCCAACACTATTGACCTCTGATCAGCTTATCTTAAGTAGCCGAGGACTGAATGCCTTGCTTAAGGCACTAAACTTTCACTGGCTGAGGGAAAGGAGACATTTAGTTATTCATTTCACCAATTTAACCATTTACTGCTATGTGGGGCTAGAACAGACAGAGACAGTTAGACAGTTAAAAAGGAAGCATTGATATTGGAACACTTCTATTGGAAAAAGTTGTATTGGCACTGAAAAAAGTTCCACTGAAAGACATTTTTAAAAATTACAATCTTATTATCTTGTTTTCATATTTTTTGCATTTTTATGTGTTTTTCAATGTCAGTCTTCAGATTTTTTCTTCATGTCTGTTTTTTTTTATAGTGACAGGTTGTTTTTTTTACACTGGTTTTCAGTTTCAACTTTCTGTCACCGTTTTGATATAGAGAACCAATTACCCACCAATTGCCTTGCGGCCTGATGAAGTATCTGAGGGCGATGGCATCATGGCGGGGATTTTGAGGTAGACTGTTGTAATTTTCACTCTAGGACTGTTAATATGTCACTTTATTAAGATCTAATATTTTTTCAGGTTAGAAAGTAACCGTATGTGGTCAGTTTATCCAAATAACACCTGTTTGTAAATCTGCTGCGATGTTTTGGAGCTGCTGGCCAGGTGAGACCAGCATCATCTCGCAGCAGCAGCCCGACTCCTGTGTCATCATCCCGGGAACTGATGATCTGATGAACTGATCTGTGCAGCTCTTTGGTGATTTACCGCTGGCTCTAATGTCTCAGCAGCATTTTGATATCTGATATACTTCCTTTTGGAAGATAAATGTTGGTCTCACAGATGAAATCTAACAATTGTAGCTGCTACATTATTTTGTCTGAAGTTAAAGTGAAGCTTCATGTTTTTACTGGACAGAACAACAGTGCTGCCTCTGGGGCTCTATATGTACAGATATCACCACATTTCAATAAATATAAACATATAAACAAATATAACAATTAGCCTATATTAAATTTCATTTTATTTTATGATCTATTCTTTTTAATTAGGAGTGTCCAAAGTTAGGAGTACATGCATGGTTTTGGTCTCTTTTGAAAGGTAACACATTGAAGTTTTTCCCCAACAGTCAGAATCACTGCTTGTGCTCCTGGCATTAAGTAACAGAAGTTTGAACACACTGAAGTAGACGTTTTTTATTTCCGCCTGAATATGTTTTTGCAAAGAGATGCCTGCAGATGACCTATGAGGGTCCTACAATGGGACCACAGCATGGAGCCTTACCTAGTCCAAATTTAATAACAACACCACAAAAAATGCATATTTTACACATGTTTTTCTAAGGGTATTTCTAGGTGTCTTCCAAAAAAAAAAGGCCATTTAAAGACACCAAATGACCGCTGCTTCAGAGTAACTGAAGCATAAACACTTTATAGTGCTTTGTTCCCTTGTTGAAACTAAACTTTGTGCATATAAAAGTGTCAAAACAAATGCTATGGTGGAAAAGCAGTTTATATAAAAAGTAATTTACAGCAAACTATTAAAATTTACACAATTTCCATGTTATGGCTTTATAGAAACCACTAAAGTGGCATATGGTCATTTTCGCAATTTCACTGGCTATACGAAGCGCCAGTCATCAGCAGAATCTGTTGCTATTGGCTCGATCTTTACACGAAAGGAGAGGGGCAGGCAACTCCTTTCAATGTGGACTCTTGTTGGCTGTTGTAGGCTGTGGACTGGACATGGAAGCTCCTATTGGGTCAAGTGAGGTGTCAATCGAAACGTCAGAGTGCAGCCGCCATTGAGATATCAAGATGTGGCTAATATCTACACGCTAACTCGAGTTATGACGGAAAATATTTGGAAGATTATGACATCTGCTGGCTAATTTGAAATGATGCAACAGTCGATTTATCGATGTAATAATGTGTTCTGGACTAAATATTTTACTGGACTGGATCGACTGGACCTTTGCCAATGTAACAAGACCGTTTTTTTCAGAGTTGTATCAGTCAGTGGAGTAATATGAGGCTTCATAGGTGAGTAGAGTGAATTTTGCAATTGTTTTTTTGTTTGTTGGTTGTCTGACATCTTGAAACGGTTTGCATTAATCAAATCACAAGAATCTTAGCTTTCAAAAGATGAAGCGTGAGTACCCATTTAAAGATAGGACTTGTGTACATAGCATAGTTGTATACGTTAACAGTCTGATGGCCCACGGGCAGGTTGTCGGACTGTTAAGGGGTTAAAAATGTAAAAATGTCACTGAAATATGCTAGAAAACAGAAAAGTAATAGCACACATTTGCTGAATGAGCTCCACGGTTTGATATTTGGATGGTTTTTCTAGCACAAAGTATGCAGCAGTTGAAAAGGTCCAAAAAACGTACATAATGTGGAAAAAGAATAAAAAGTAGGCGGAATAATAACAAGAAACAGTAACAATGTTTCTGACACTCATATGATGATTAAAATCAACTGCATAACAGGAATAATTCAACATTTTTTGGGAAACAGGCTTATTCACTTTCTTGAGTTAAATGACAAGAATAATGACCACTCTAGTTCCTGTCTGTTAGCTTAGAATAAAGACTGAAGGCAGGGTGAAACAGTTAGTCTGAAATAAATACAAACATGAGGCAAAAACTTAAATAACTGCAAGAATAATTGTCTTAGTTTTGTTTGTAGAGATCAAACAGTTTTTTAAAAACTCTTACAGAAAAGTAAAAGTAATTTTTAAATGACTTTAATTAAATAGATTGACATTCTGGGAAGTATGCTTATATGCTTTCTTGGCGAGAGTCAGATGAGATGATCAATGCTCTCATGTCTATACGGTAAATTTGAAGCTACATCTAGGAGACAGTTAGCTTATCCTAGCATAAGTATCAAAACTTGTCTTTTTTTACAAGTTTTTGTATGGATTAAACAAAGTGTAATGTATTAGTGGTGCTGATAGGTTGTTTTTTTAGCCTTTGGACAGAGCCAGGCTAGCTGTTTCCTCCTGCTTCCAAGCTAACCGCCTCCTGACTCCAGCTTCAAACAGACAAAGATCAGTGTTGTATTGTTCTTCTCATCTAACTCTTGGCAAGAAAGCAAAGACGCTTATTTCCCAAAATGTTGAACTATTCCTTAAACAATAAAAAATTAAAGGCATGAATCAAAATCATTTGAGAATGAGACTGTCACCTGTAATTGTTTTCTTTGAATCTCCTCCACCGTGATGGCCAGACACTTGGTGAAGTCTGTTAGATCCTGGTCAGCTGTTTCTATCAGCCTGCACCCCTGCACACACATAAAGATAAATGGAAACACATACAAACGGGCCACAAAACACAATCAGATAGATGTACGCATACACAGATAGTAAAACAAAAATACAGGCAGAGATAAGGGATGGTGGGATAACAGAGTGCAGAAAAACAGAAAGAGATAGAGAGATAGAGAGAGGTATAAATCAGTGTTTTAGTCTTGTCTGGCTGTCTACGGGCTCTGTTGCTGAATAATGTAAAAGGTTCCAGTCAGTGGCCCTAAACTACAGCATCCAGGTAAACAACCATGCTCTGGGTTTCTCTCCCTCTGTCTCCTTCTCTCTCCACACACTGTCACTTTCCTCCTAAAACACACCAACTTCCCTATTGCACACGCACACACACACACACAGTGCAGTCAGTTCACACAAACTTGTTCGCTGTGCTCTGTTTGATCCCATCCATCCTCCCTCCCTCCCTTCCCTTCCCTTCATCCCTCCATCCCCTCCTCCCCTTGTCTCTCTCCCTCCCTTGCGGATGCTCTTCTGTTCTCTCCCTTCCATTTATGCAGAATTATTCACCGTTTCCGACAAATCTCTGAAGGAACGCCTCAAACTTTCCCATTGTTCTGCTCCTAAAGCATTACCATAACATTCTGTTCTCTCTCATGGAAAAAGGTATTGCTCATTTTTAAAGGCAACCTGCTGAAAAAGGACTAATATCACAGACGGCTACAGAGAGAGGGAAGAAGGGTGAAAGGAAAAAGGAGAGTGTCACAGCTGAAGGCATCTCATATCTCTGTATGCAAGTGTATGATCATGTGTGTGTGCATGTGTGTGTCAAAGGTTGCATCCCTGGTGAAGTATTGGATCTGCATTTCAAACTGTAAGCACAGTATATATCAGTGGGAGTCTGATCACAGTAACGCACAGAGTGGTACAACACATACTGTAGATCACACAGGAGCTGCACTTCCTTTTCTCCTCCTCGTGTGTGTGTGCGTGCGCGCGCATGTATGTGACACCTTACCCTGTATTTATTATTTATTGAACAAAGCCTCACCTCTCCTCAAGTGTTCCGGTTTGACATTTTGCTTGTTATAAACAACACAAAGTCTGCTTCACAGACGAATTTGCATTTTATTTTTATGACCTTGGATAGTTTAGCCTAAATTTGTCTAAATGAACACGTCTCTTGCACAGCTAGGCACACAAGGAGCCAACACAATGATGTCATCAGAAGACTCTGGAGCAGCACTGCGTTTATATATAATGTAAGCCTCTTACAAAGATCCTGGTAAATTACTGGGATAACCTTTACTATTCACACATGCAGCTACATTCAGGAACATTTCCACTTTGCACCTTTTCACACGTGCCATGGCAATGCCGGAATAGATGGGGCAAGGGACAGTCCAGCAGATGGCGGTAATACAACACTTTTGGATGCCAACCGCTAAGAAACTCAACAGAAGAAGGAGATGGGGGGGGGGGGGGGGGGGGGGGGGGGGGGGCAAGGCCGGATGCGTGTACGTGACGGACTGAGAGGAGCTCCCTTATTTCTGAATCTGTCCCGTTTACAGCCATTCTTGAAAAAAGGGAGCTTGATTGCAAACAAAACAAAAATTCATTTACATCTCATGTTAAAATGTCCTAGAACCTCCTGCCAGGTTATGCTAACACTCCCGACAAGCGCCACCATTTAAATGTATATGTTTAGTTTGGTTAATGTGACGTTTAGAGTCATGAACGAGGCTTTTAGCAGCCTGACAGGCTCAATTGCATCAAGTTGCCTGACCCCGGGTGAGCAGAAAGTATAGAAACTATACCTGCAATATACAATATTCGACTGACTATCTCCAGAAGTGCTTTGTGGTGATTGGATCTAAATCCATCTTGAGTGCACTGACAGTTGAAGCCATGTCAGACTACACACTTACGCCCGTTTAGATGATTCAGTCTGCCTGTTCTTGTCACTGCAGGTTGAGCTCCTGGAGAGTCTCGAGCATTAACCCCAGTCAACTTTGGATAGTCACTTATCCACTCAGGCAGTTTGATCTCAGCTCTGTAACCCTGACACACCACTCACGCCCAGAAAGCATGATGCTTTCTCAAAGTCAAGCTGAGTTGATAGTTGATCTCATGTTGAGTTGCTGAGGGTTTAGTTTGACAAATGCAGTGACAGTGTCAGGGGTCATTTTGGGAGAACATGTGTCTATAATATATTCAGATTTCACTGTTCATCTTTTATTAGTTCATTCATTAATTGTGAATGCCCCAGGAATAATTCAGAAATAAAAAACTGTGTGTATTTATTAATAACTCCTGTACACAAACAAGTTATTTCATCTCATTTGTTTCCTTTGTTTTAACACTGTGCAGCATCATTGTACCAACAATAATTTGCATGTAATTGTGAGCCTTGAAGGACCAGTGTGTAAGATTTAGGTGGATCTACTAGCAGAAATGGAATATAATATTCATAAGTATGTTTTCATTAGTGTATAATCACCTGAAATTAAGAATCGCTGTGTTTTCGCTACCTTAGAATGAGTCTTTTATATCTACATAGGGAGCGGGTCCTCTTCGACGGAGGCCACCATGTTGTACCGCCATGTTTTTACAGTAGCCCAGAACGGACAAACCAAACACTGGCTCTAGAGAGGGCTTTTCACGTTTTTTGCGAGTTTCGCGGCCACTGTGGGTTCTCCTACACACAAGGGGAGGGTGTGGGGAAGGTGTATTCAGTTGGTTGCAATCTGCAACCTCACCACTAGATGCCACTAAATCCTACACACTGGTCCTTTAATGCAGCAGTTTACTAGAAACATCTATCTTAGAAATGAGCAAAGGAAAGAGAAACACATATGAAGTATGATCTAAACACAACTCTATGTCTTAATAAAATTGCCTGTATGTCAAGATGGCTAAGGAGGCCAGTTGTAAGTTTCAGACTTAAAATAGTATACTGTTCTTTTGTCCAAACTTATGTCTGCCTAAAGCCCTATAGCTTTTGTGTGTGTGTGTGTCTGTGTGCGTGTCTGTGTGCGTGTCTGTGTGCACCTGTGGATCTGAGAGTGTGTGCAAGTTGTGTTTCCACTCACCTTGTCTGCATAGAAAGCTTTGACCTCGGGAGTAATGGAATCAAAATCCCCACTGATATAGTCCGGAAGAAAACTGGATGTAAGAATAGAAAGAGAGGGTGAGTGACAGAGGGAGAGGGTTAAGATTGCGAGAAAGACAGGGAGACAGAGAATGTGTGGCAGAGACAGAAGAGAGGAGGAGAGGGAGGACATCGGGACATGTGTCAACTCTTTGATCTGTGCAGTGAGGGAGAGGAGTGATGGCGCCGGGGGGAGACGAAGAGACACGGAGACTGACAGGGTGATTCTCTGTGGCACTGAGCCTGGTCCTGTCTCACACAGACACACACACAGACACACACACAGACACACACACAGACACACACACACAGACACACACGGCTGACTGCAGAGATACACAGATTGATGTGAAAGTACACACACACAAAACGAAACATAAACACAATAGAGAGATAACAGAATTGGAGGCAAATTTGCTCATAAGTCACAAGCATAGATGACACACACACACACACACACACACACACACACACACACACACACACACACACACACACACACACACACACACACACACACACACACACACACACACACACACACACACACACACACACACACACACACACACACACACACACACACACGATCATGTTCATCATCTATTACACTGACTGACAATCCTCCATTATAGCGTACAAAGTAAAAACAATTGAGACTTGTGTGCTGCAGTAGACTAAACCTTTTGAATAACATGGTCACTGTTAACCCAACAACATTGACAAGCAAATTCTGATACTATAGGTTAATATCAGAAAGGTTACACAAGTCAAATTGTTTCTGATTTTAACAATACATTCACAGAGGATTATTCATTGCACAATGGGTTAATGCTAATTTTATGGAGCACCACGGTACCCGAATGGTTACTGTGCATGCTACAAAACCACAGCGTCCCTTGTTCGAGTTCAGCAAGGGACCTTGTTGCATGTCATACCCATCTCTCTGCCCTTGTTTCCTGTCGACCTCTTCACCAGCAACTGTCCAATAAAGGCAAAAAATGCCAAAAAATCATCTAGAAAAAGCTAATTTTATGTCCTGTGCTTCCAAAACATATTGTGCTTCTTGCTGACAGTTTACACATGCTTCTTCTACTTCATTTATACGTCCAAAACATGCTTCCAATAAGAGGAAGTGAGGAGGGAAATGAAGAGAAAAAACACAACTTGTTTGCTTTAAAAGTCAAAAAAAAAAAAAGTATTTTAAGGCTACTTTGGTATCAAAAATCAAAATGCTATTTATTGGCATAAAAACTAATTTGCCCAGCCTTCCTTTCCCAAGTTTTTGACTAACATAACCCAGTTTTTCCTCTCTGAAAACAGGCACAATAATTATAAATTGAAGTAATATAGAGAATTAGTTAACTACATAAACCTGTCGGAAAAAACAATGTTAATACATGCAATAAAGAGGATTACAACTGCAAATTAAACTGGGCAGGAGGTTTGGGAGTATATGTGCATATAGGCTTTGCATTCTGAATACATGTTTCACAATATATTTTATTCATCCAAATACAAAGTGTTTTGAGGCAACCTGCATTCCCATGGTGTAGGAATTAACAAGGTCTGTTGCAGATATCAGCCAAAACAGCCAAAATCTACCAACCTGTTTATTCCATTTGTGTGTCCGTGTGTGTGCATGCGCGTGTATGTGTTTATGTGTAAGGAGTAAGACCACGCAGGGATGCGGTTGCTGCTATCTAGAGGCATTAACAGGTCTGACATTATGATTTCATGGTTGGTTGGGTAGTGTGTTTGTTTGTGTGCGTGCTTGTGTTTGTGTGCTCCACAGCAAGAGGCGAGAGCGATGTTCCGGTCGGTTGAAGAAAGAGATACAGAAGGATTATTCCCTCCCTCCCTCCCTCCCTCCTCAGCGTTCCCATTTACACCAACAAGATACAGCAAGACAAACAGAACAGCAATTGTATGCAATCTGCTGCTACACACACACACACACACACACACAGACACACAGACAATTGAGCACAACCCTACCTAAACTGGCCCAAAAAAAAAAAAAAATAAACATGGCTTGGACAAAAACTTTTTTTGTTGCAATTGAGCACATGTGCACACACACAGACACACAATATGCACAAACTGCGCGTATGCATGTACACACAAGGACATGCACTCCTCTCTCTTCTTTTAATACAGGCAGCCACAGGACACATCTCCATTCAGAAATAACCTTCATGTGACAGATGGGACGAGACGTGACACTGGGCCTTATCAGAGCTTTACACGCACACACACACAAGCACACACGCATCCCTTTTGTGACCCGTGTGCATGACTCCATCGGCTGATAGTAATTGACCAGGCGAGATTCTACATTCTGTATTTGTGTCTGTGTGCGTGAGCGTAAATGCTGTTTGTGTGTGTTTGGGTGTCTGACAGTCTTCACTTCCACATTAATATTAACTGACACTTTAATTTGGATGGGAAATAGAGCATTTTACTGCCAGTTTGTCTGAGTACCGGGTGGCGGGGATGGCTGTGTGACCTTTGCCTGTGTGCGTGTGCGTGTGTATGTGCGTGTATGTGTTTGTCTATCAGCCTGCCTGTGCGTCTCTCTCCGTGCATCCTCTTTGCCTGCTTTTTTCCTCCTCTCCACGTCCCCGCCATCCACACCTCTCCTTCTCATCTTTCTCCAATCTCGTCTCATTTCCGCTCTGTATTACTTACTTTTCTACAGAATTAAGGCAACGTCCCTTCATCTAACCACTTCATCAAGAAAAAAAAAACATTCCCTTTCATATATGTTCATACCTTCTTCATCTCTATTTCTGTTTGTTTTTCCATCAAACTTAGCAAGACATCATCCTTCCATATGACCACTTAATTACAACAAACTGTTGTTTTGTTTATGTTCTCTCGCTCTTTCATACCTTTCATCATCTGCTAAATCCCTTTCCTTGTCTTTTCATCACTTGAGGAGATATGGCTCTGATTACTCCTCTCATCCCTCCCGTCTCCCAATCAGAGGAGGAGAGCCAGTGGAGGGGTGGAGGATTTTTTTTGGATGACATCATTAACCACCCATACACATAAACAAGCCAAAGTGAAGCACGTTCAGCTCTCTGACTCGTACGAACATTGACATCAGCTGTACGGAGAGACACACACACACACACACACACACACACACACACACACACTCATATACAAACTTTGGACACATGGCAGGTGAAATCACTTGTGGGACTGTCCTCATCAGAAGAACAACATAAATCACTTGTCCAAATTTTATCACTTGTCGTCATGCGAATGATGACTGTCCACTCACAGAAGCAAAAGGGCGGTTGTGGGCCGGCACGACATTGTTGGGGTGTGGGGGTGGTTGGTAGATGGTGTCTGATTTGGCAACAGAGGCCACAGTTTGCATCCTAGTAGTCTTAGTTTCCAAAAAAAGTTAAACAAATGTTAATCATGGAGGTAACATTTCAGAAAACTATCATATGTATCATTTTTATAGGAGTTAGTTGTTAGTTTGTTGTTGTGATTTGGATTTCTGTGGTTTTGATGTGCCTGGTTTCATAATGAAGCAGTACTGCACTGGTAGGCACGAAAAACGACTACTCAGGGCTGACGGAGATCTTATTATCCCCCTGCAACAAAGATTCTAATAAGCAAGACCTCAAGGTACATGAAAATGAGCTTGCTTGCATGCTGATACACATGTGTCTTCAATGAGTTTTTTTTTCATCTGTGTTGAAATAATTGAAAAAAAACAAAAACCTTTGCACATGGTTGGATGTATGATTGTGCTGCCATGTATGTGTGTATGTCTGCACCTATATTTGATGATGTTTGTGATCCAGTTTGTAATCTCAAAGTTAATCGGCTAAATTCCTGTCGGCTTGTCAAGCTAATAACCAGACATAGTCACAATTAGTTTCAGATTGGTCATAAATAGTCAGCCATAATCCCACACGATGCTTACACCCAACACACACACACAAACATTATTAACTCTCAATATTACTCTTAGGGCTAGCTAGGTGTAAAAGAGAGAGAGAGGGGGGAGGGAATGACAGATAATTGTAATTTTAATTAACCTTACTTGCTAGAATTCTGCGTCTGAACTGAAATTACGTGGCAATTCATCCAACAGGTGTTGAGACATGTCACTAAAAGCCACAAATGTGAGTGTGACGGTGACGCTAAAGCTAAAGCCAAAGAGAATTTTGAGCCAATCCATACAGTAGATGTGACCTGCTCGTGGTGCTACAGGAAAAGTCAAGGGATCACAAAACTGAGCAGAATTCATTCTGTGGGGACCAAACATGTTTGTCCCAAAGTTCATGGCAATCCATCTGATAGTTGTTGAAATATTTCAGACTAGAACAAATGGTGGACCAAAGTGAAAATGGTATAACACGCAACGTGGCCCAGTTCTCCACGCTCATCAACTCAACTCAGCATGTCAACTTCCAACATAGAGCAATAAACACAGAGGGGCATTTTCAATCAGTCTACAATACACAAACTCAGTGTAGCAGCATAGCAAGTGTAGTGGGAGAATAATTGGACTAGTCTGAATATGAGCTTCTTGACTAAAGATGATAGAATAATGAAAAATACAATAAAATAGCAGCTTATTACTGTAGGTTAATTGAACAGACCTAATGCAGTAACATTACAAACTAAACAAAGAATATACTCACCACAATACAACAACTCATAAACTAAACAAGGTGTGTTGTAAAATGAGTCGGTGGAATGGATTTGTGAAGAGTTTGAAATGAAAAAAAAAAAGAAAAGCAAATTTCAAACTACAATAAAAGTAATTAGGGGGAAGAAGCCGTAACTTACCAGTCATCAGCTCGTCCATGAGTCTCTCAAACCCCTTACTCGGTTTAATTTGCAATGTAATCCTCTTAATTGCTGGCCTGTGACTCCGTCTTTAGGACACACAATTCTTGATACCCCAGCAATTACACAGTTCCCAAGCTGTGCAAATTTTATTGCAGCATATTTGAAGGGGAGCCTCAAAGGGATCATATAATGATTACAATATATTTCAAACAGATTGAAGGTCTTTTAAAAACATTTCAAACTATTATCAACTTATCAGCCTTAGAAATCTTTGCCAACCCCATCAGTCACACTATGATAGGGTCCCGACCCCAAGAGACACTGACTTAATTAAAATACTATAATAATCACACATAGACACAGATCACACAGGTGAGCATTAGGGCTGGGTATCACTTAAAAAATTGCAATACCAGTACCAATACCAGTACCCTTAAAGCGATACCGATACCAATAGAGTACTTCATTTGATACCTTTTTTTTGTACTTCATTCGACAGGTGTGTAGTATAGCCATACTTTCGAACGTTTTGGTGGCATCTCGGCATGCTGAACTGCCAACTCCGGGAAATACACTGTACTCGACTTCACCACCACAGACTGTATGGGTTGTAGCTGCTGCAGTAGTGGGCCAATCACACGTCGCATTAAATTGAAGAACGCTTGCGGTGATTGGCTGCGAGCAAAACCATACAAATTTCTTTCTAGATCTGGGTACAAAAAGGATCGAATGCAGATATCATTTCACTGGAAAGGTTCTGATACTACTTGGTACTGGGTTATTTCCATCAATACCAATACCCAGCTCTAGTGAGCATTAATAATAAGGAAGTGTGAGATGTGAACAGAATAGGGAAAATGTGTAAATAACAAATAGAGAGTGTCAGAGATATCTCTTTGCCACTAAGTCTTATAAAATGAAATTGTCTGGCTCCTGACAACTTCATTTACTGAGGCTGACAGCATTATCTTCTACAAACCAAAATGCATACACAATCATACGCTGACACAATCATGCTCTTCCACATACGCGCAAGCTTTGTCAAAAACTGGCCCATGCATACATCTGCATCTTCCTGTAACCCTACACACACACACGCAGCTGCTGATTTTATAACTCTACTTCTGTTCAATTACCTCCTCCCACATCCGGCCTTGCTCCCTCTCCTTTTTCATCCATCTCTTAACTTTTTATCCTCTCAGAGGATTTGATTAGACGCACAAATTAGACAAAATGCAATTTTCAATTAGAAACGGAGCAGATACATGCGGGGTTAGATTTACGGGGGAGCCGGGGGTTGTCAGCTCTGCACACCTGAGCCCCTACGAAAACAGTTTTGTGTAGGTTTATAGGACTATACCATTTAAAAATTATAAGGCAAAGGCTTTATATTATTGGCTGCTGTTCAGTAGTCTTGTTATTAAGCTTAAAATGTTTAAAATATCAGTGTTCATTTTGTGAGTGTGAGCTGCTATGTGCATTTGTTTGATGAGAGTTCAGTTGATAGAATAAAAAAAGTGTCCTTAAAATGCATATAATAGGGCAGCTGTCTACAACAGTATGTGGATAGACCAGTGTCCTTGTGAGCGAGTGATGAACAAAAAGAGAAACCATGATGTATTCTCATATATCAATAATGTCTGAAAACTAAACACACAGATGTGTACACACACACTTCACTGACAGTGGCAGATTCAGAACAGATGGAGTCAAAGGCCTAAAAAAGGCATATACACTACTGAGAATATATGAATGTATGTCAATGATATAACTACCGCCTGGTGGTAACACAGTAAGTAGCAGATTCTGAGTAATGAGATAAGAGGGAAAGACAAAGTAAAAGTCAAAACTAGACAGAAAAAAAAAGCGTGAATGGATGAGCAACACTTAATACAGACACAATTCCAGGACTCAGCAATTTCATACAAGTATATAAGACCACTTGAGATTCAATACTAGGAAAAGAACAAATAAGTGACCCAGATTTCTAAGAACTGAGCACCTGCTTGAAGAGACTGACCAAGTGCATACATGTGAGCCATGTACAGTATATATAATCAAAGAACAGAATAGTCTGTTTAAGTCTTAAAAACCATCTGTTGACAGTGAAGGTAGGAACATACATGAATGACCATAACAGGAAAAATAATAAAATCTCTAATGCATATTGTGAGTATATTTCCGCCACTTAGCAAGTCACTTCAACATAAGCTGTGAAAGACAGTTTATTTGGATACAAATTCCATCTGGATCTTGTGTGAAAATACAAATATGTACTACTTGTCTTCTAGCACCCCATACAGTGAAGTGGAATAATTGTCACTTGACTCCTCATGGGAAGGAAGAAGCCTTAGCCTGATGCGCCCCTCCTCTCTTCATCCCTAATGACTACCATTAAGGCTGTTTTGACAGAAAATTACATAGCACCTTTCTTTAAAGTGTTGGAGGCAGTCCACCCACTCTGTTCTTGTGGCAGAGCAGAAAACTATCAGGGCTGACCGGAAACTTCATTATTCTCATTATTTTCCAATGGAAACACACACTCACAGGCAAACTAGTGAGCACACAAATACACACTAATGTCACCTCATACATCTCTTTTTCAGAAAAGGTTTGCCATCATTTACATTTCAAAGAAAACTTTAAATAACTGTGACTGTGAATTTCAGTTTTGGTTCACCCTTCAAAATACCACCTCAGATGCAGTCTCCCTTTGGGCAAATGAAATGCCTTGGTTCCCTCAACAAATCTGACATAACTTAATCTTCACCAGCGCAACTGCAGTGAATGTGGTCAAAGTGACAGCGCACTTCCCATTTAAAAAGCCGACGTGTTCCCCCTGCAGTGAGACGGCACAATTTGTCAGTATTACTTGCAGGAGTTTGGGGGACTGATCCTTTCATGAGTCTGTTTATGTGCGAGCTACATTTTAGATGTGGGACCTCTCAGCAGGCGCTACTCTGCGTGTATCCGACAAACAAAACACCCAGTTTTTGATATTGTGAATTTAAGTTTTTAAATCTGATATCTGGGCTGGAAAAACTTGGTCCTGGTAATGGTTTCACTCGTACACAATTTGGGCAAAAAGTAAAGTAAACTGGAGTAACGCACAGAGAAACACATACATGCACAACTCTGCTCAGCTATCTACAATATTACATCTTTATCTTGGTTTCAAAATAATATTCATTAAGCAATCTGTTTGTCTTTTTACCTTTTTGTGTTCGTTTTTCTTCCTGTGCATCTCCCAGACCTGCCTCTATCTGATTATGTTGGATACATGGGAATAGTGCTGTTGCCGGTACTGTTAAGATCTCATAAAACTTGGCTTTGATTGATTGCTCGTATCTCCCTTCCTCCCCCCCTCTCCCTCTCTGTAGCCCATTAGTTATGGTAATGTTGGGTTAAATACATCTAAACTTGCTGGTGATTGATTTACACATCCCCACCTGAAAAACATGTCCTCCCTTCTCCCCTCCTCCTCTTCCTCTCTCCACCCTTCCACCATCTTTCTGTAATGTATAACTTTTTGGGACGGATGCTGTTTGGGTTGGGAGCGGCCCGGGTAATAAGGGAGGTCTGGCTGTCAGCTCCACTGTGTAGGCTGCTGACAAAGCTTAGACTGGAGGGTCAGAAGATGAATCTGCCCTGTCACACAAACAGACACGAGTATGAGCGATGCCTCTGCGAGCAGGCCTAACATCCTCAAACCCATACTCTGAGACAGAGATACATGGCTTGCTGTGTTTTGAAAATACACTGACAGTATAAATATGTGTACAACTTTGTAAAACGAACAAAACGCGTACAAGTTTGTCCAACTGTGCTGGCGAGGGCCTTACACTGACATCATTCAATCCCTCATCTCCAACAAAAACTGTAATCGTCACTGAACTCAAACCTAATTCTTAACTGTGCAGCCCCATTCACATCTAAAAGCACGACATTACTAATGAGAAACTATCGCTATTTGTTAAAAAGGTGCAATATATGACATTCAGCCCCACTAGATGTTGCACTAGCACCAGCATCTCAGACCAAAACAAATGTGCGCGTCATTTACTCAATAAAGTCGGGAAAAAAGCAGCATCTGAACACACAGCTCACGAAACTCAGATCAAACTGTCAAACTAGGCAGTGCTGATCCAATATGGATCAAGATTCTGTTACTGCATTGCCTGTTTCTCACCTCAAATGTTTTCAGAAACAACAATCATCATTTCATAATTCTCACTGTGGTCAAACAACTCTCAACTCTCTCAGCAATTTTAATATATTTACCGTTACAATTAAAGCCTGGCTGAAACTAGCTTTCTGAGGCAGATTTTTGACACTGTACTGTTTCTAAACAGTATGTATCTTGTTTCTTCTGAAATGCAATTTCTTGTTACTTATCAGCTGACAGATACAGTACCAGTCAAAGGTTTGGACAAACCTTCTCATTGCCTAGAATGAGAAAGTGTGTCCAAACTCTTGACTGGTACTGTACACCAATACTTACATATCTGCATTGAGCTAATGAGCAACAAAGCAACCATCCTTAACTTTCTATTTTTGTTTTCTGCTTGATTTTATTAACTTTCTATGGTTGAGAGTTCTGGAAAATGATTGTAAAAGTGGACTTTTCACTTTTTAAGTCAATCAAGCATCTTGTGATGATCATCGATTTGCACTGCAATTTCAACTAATCAGATGAAGTGTACCCCAATATATAATATACTGAAGTGATAATTGTTTTGGTTTTATCAATTGGACACGACAAACAGCATAGTATGCAGGGCCTATGAAACCTCTGTAAATGTACCATACAGAATCACACAATAATATATCATTTTAAAAACATTACGGAATTCATTCAAAGTTAAGATCTAACCTCAAGGACTAAAATAAACTTTCCCAACGAATAAGTGTTAATGGGCCCAAATGACGTCACTTTGAAAAATGTCCTCACCTCAGATGTCTCCAACTCAAAATGGCCGTTAAAAACGTAGAAGTCCAAGAATATACACACATCACATTCACAACCTGACAAAAAATACACACTCATGTTCACACTCAGGGTGTTAATGTGAAAGCCTCAACACTTCAGGGACCCAGTGAACCCCAAATCCATCTCTCTCCTGACAGCAGTCCTCCATTAGCCACACACAAACATAACACACACAAAAATGTGGTTGCAGAAAGCGCCCTAAACAGCACTGGTGCCATCATGGTTTTGTCATATTTTTTTGTTAGAAACACAGACAATGCTAAAAATAAACAGGGTGCATTTTGTTACCTGGGAAGACACTCACACACAACCAAACAAAGGGCTGCTGAATGCATAATCAGAAAAAAAAAACACAATGCCATTAAATAAATGGTGCCCATTTTCTCCATATACTCTCGTTGTATGCATATACAATGCCATGCACACAGACTCACAAAGAAGTTAAAACACAATTTAACAAAACACAAATGTGCAAGACAGACTCACCTGTTTCTATCTCCAGCAGTGATGTTATAAAGGTGATTGGCACCTCCATCAGCACATGCCCTCAAGAGAGCTGCAAAGAGACAGAGATGAAGAGAGATCGACATGAGGAAGCCAAAAAAGACAGATTACTTTTAAATTTAATTAAATGGGACCCCCTTCGTTCCTATTTGCTGTTACAAACAGCCCAGTTCAAACTGGTTTTAATGTATGCAAAGGTAGATTTAGGGCAGTTGTGTCCACTTTGCTTTAGGATATGTCAATTGTTGAGTCAGTTTGTATGTTCCATCTTAGTCTGGTCCAACTGGTGGTATAAATGTTCAATTTTCTCAACACACTTCACTAACATGATTTTCCCCCAAAAACCAATCACATTTACAAAGCCTCACTGTAGACATGAAACCACTTATGATTAGTTCCACAGGAGTGGGATACAAACAAGAATACCACATGCTAATAATACAAGCCACTGGATATGACATACTTTGTGAAGCAAGGAATTAGGCAATGTGACCTGCCATTTATGAGTGCAAGTTATAACAAGGATTTTTCAAAGAACTTGCTGTCAGATTGGGTCTCGTATACGGAGACGTGCTGTTCGTAGGAGCCATTTCACACGTCTCTCCAGCGTTAATCCTGATAAATATAGTGCGTGCTTTATCTTGTGGTGCCGTTTCACTTCAAAAGGCGTCTTCTTTATCTTGCTGGCTTGATTCTTTAAGGCAAACAAGGTTCTGCACTGACTTATTTTATGAGACACTTTGGAATTGTTTAGATGTGCCATATACAGTAATAAAAGGTAATGTTATTATATGCTGATACACAAAGATGAATGTTCAAGGGCAGATTCTATTATGCTGCAGCTTTATACATCAGACATTAAGAGTGCACAAGAACACTTTATAGAAAAAGGAAAGGCATTACATTAAAAATGTGTGATTTAAACACAGCACTAGTTTGAACTACACCAAATCCAAGGCTTTTCTTAAGTAACTGTACTTTTATCACTGCAAAAATGTATACATTTTGAATAAGGTCTGAAAGAGACCACTTCTCTGCAACAGAAAACATAAAAAATAGCACACTACACAGACAAGTATAAAATTTATTTGACCCTTAAAAGGCAAAGTGAGTGAAAGAGCACTTACCTTTTCTGATTTTAAAAACAGACACAAAAAAAAAATGGCACGCAAGTTCTCCTAAATCAGATGCAAACTATTTGCAAATGTATGCTCTTTCATGGCCTCTATTCTATTCAAATTGAACAGGCAGCCTATTTTTTAAGAGCCTCTTTCTATTTGAGGCTGTTATGGTGCACACAGGGGAGAGACTTCAAACAATCAGCTGTGGTTTCCTACTTGCACCTAGTTTAAAAGGAACTAAAGCCTGCACCAAAGAGACGGGCAACACTGGTACACAGGTTCTCTGCCTCATCGGATTTCTTTCTCCAACTGTGTCCAATCCCCAAACCCATTCCCGCGTCCACACATATCTGTGTGCGTGCCATTTGTTTAGTTGCAAAAAAAAAGTAATACAGCAGGATATAGTGTAGTGAGGAATAAGCTCAAGTCACAGCTGCTTTATAGCTTACACATGTGCATTGGGTTATTGCATGTCGACGCTCGTAAACGACGCTTTTGTGGACCAAGCGATTAATCGAGAAAATAATCGGCAGATTAATCAATACAGAAAATAATCGCTAGTTGCAGCACTTGTTGCCTTTAGAACACACAAATACACAATAATACAGTATCTGCAAAAATTAACATTTAGTTTAATCAACGTTTTTAAAAAAAAAAAATGAATGAATGACAAATGAATGAAGATCATCAGCCTCACCAAATTGGTACTTACTGCATGGATACCACCTTGTATTTGAAGGTGTTTAATTATAAATGAAACAACACTGATAAAATGTTCCCTTGTGACTTCCAACCTCACACTTCAGAGTAGAAGAAACATTTAGACTTTCTATTTGTTAACGGATTTGCACGCAACATAGATATGAATTAAATATCAAAGTTTACACCTCTGTTCTCCAGGGAGTGAACTGTAATAACAATGTAGGTGCAGAATTTAAACTCTTAACACATTATTAACACTGAGATCTCCAATATACTGTATGTTTAGCATGTAGCAGTACAAAATGAGTCACACCTACATACTGTAAATTCACATGCACACGCACACTCCCACACGCACTAAATTAGACTCGATTTCTGGATTCCTTGCCTTGAGCGCTTAAAAATTGAGATAATACAGATGCATTTGCACTGATGTAAATGAGACATACGCACTCAAGGTAGTGCTTTTATTCATAACCCCCACCACCTGCTGTTGACGTTTCGCGGCGTTAAGAAATGTTCAGAATGTAAATAACTCATTATCTCTGACGGAGTGCAAAGGCTGAGAAACTTTTCAAATGACAACTTGAAGAACAGAGAAACTCTTCTTTTAGCCTGGTGGTGACAGACTGTAAAGCTATCAGTCATTATCTGTGTATAAGTATAACACAGACTCACACATCAAAACACACACACACACACACACACACACACACAGACTAATTGTCAGACTTCAGGTTCCAGAACAGTTACTTCTGTCAATCATTTGTTCAGCTCTGTTTGCAGGCATGCTATATTAATCCACACACAAATCCACACAAAGACAGTTACAGTAAAGCTCAATGGTTTAATGTGATTCTACAAAGTGGAATGATCAACTTGCATTTTTATCATTTAATTCACCGTTATATGCATTTTCTGACCATATTTCTGCCTTATATCCATCCTGTAATCTTGGGGTGAATTTACACCGTGGAGTTAAAAATTTTCAATATTCTGTTTAGGTTACAATTTGATTGGATGGTCCTGGTTTAAATCTCCTTTAAAATAATTTTAAACTACTCATTTTTAATTATATTCAGACTAATGGAACCAGTTATACAATGATGGTGGTTTGACAGCTGAGTGGGCCATGGCATTCAGCTGAAGTTGCCTATCGAGCCACCGTAGTTTACCCTAAGCAGATACAATGTACATACAGTATACGGCCAGGTTAAGCCAGCAAGTTTGTGCTCTTTGCTTGAGTGAGAGTAGGATTGAAAGGCAGCTTAAAATTCAGTCAGGGATAGAGAATGGTGTCGCCTGTCATGGGGCCCAGTAGATTTATGACGGCACAGCCTGATACCCACTACCGGGCCTCTTGATAGGTCAAAACATCATTTAACATGAATACTGCCCTTCCATAGGAATGCTCACCCAACCTTTGGGACATTTTACTGTGTATTGATACACATACAAACAAAAAAAGGGACCCACTCATAAAAACAATGCTCCATAGCGCTATTTTTCCTGCTTTGTATTTATCGGCTGTTGCTTTGTAGCTTTAATGGTCCTTGTCAAGTTTGCGCCTCTCTCGTCATTTTAAGGTTGATGCTTGTGACACACTTTCCTCTAAAAAGCACTTATTCAAAACTATATCTTCATTATAAGAGAAACTTCCACAAATGTCAGTGGGAGGGCGTTTATCTTTTCTTTCAACATCCAATTTGTCTTCATCACAGTGAATGGCAAAAGTGGGTACACTGAACTTAGGAAAAGATCATCTCTCCTTCTGCACTCCATCCACAGGCAGTGAAGACATAATTACCGTCATTCTCCCACTAAAAACAATGAACTGTCTTTTTTTTTTTCCTTTTTAAGTACACCACAATTGTGAACGCAACAGTTTAACCAACTCCTTCATCTTCTCCTTCTCCTCGTTTGAGTTTAACAAACAAGCTCAACAGAAAATCACAGAGACACACATATAGACGCCATACGAATCCTGACAGCGATGTGATGTGAGCTGTGTGGGGACAGCAGAAGCAGTCAGAGGAGATGACCTTGTAAATAAACGAGGTGTCATAATCCCTCCCTGCAGGCTTCAGAGCCAACTCCTCCTGTCACTCACACTGCTATATGATAGATACATATGGTGGGCAGGAGATAATGCACTTCCACACACAGCACTAAGTCATTTCAGTGCTTTTTAGTCACCTATGTCGCTGTTTGATGCAGAAAAGGTGCGTGCACGTGTTCATGCAGAAACATGCACACGTACACTGCTGTGTAAGATATTCTATAGCAGGCCAGTATTGATGAGGTTAGTGGGGAGGATTAATACCTGTCAGGTTGGGGCTTTAGCGCAGTACAGGAGAGGGCAAACGGTCACGGAGAGCGGTGAAAAGATTATTATCCTTATTATGATGCCTCAACGCCCTCCCTTCATCTATCAGTCCACTCCCACCCCCCCCTCCATCTGTCATCCTGTCTCCAGATCCACCCTGCTCTCCACACCTTGGCTCGAATTTGATTGATTTCCCGAACAAACAGCTTATTTTCTTTCTCTCCAGCTCCACACTGTTACTCTTTATTCTTCCACTCTATCCTTCTCTTTGTTATTCTAGGTGGCACAATTTCACCAGCTTTTCTGCTCATTTTCTTTTCCCTAGCATTGACAATCTCTCAGGAATTTTTTGCTTTCTTTTAGATCTCTATCCGTCTATCAGTCCTCGCTAACAGCTTCTCTCTTCGAATTCTCCCCTACACCTATTTACTCCATCCGACACATTTGCGTTAAGGCAGGAGTGCATTAAGTGTGTTTATGTGCACACCTGACCGGGCCTTGATTGCAAGGCGGATACTTGACTGGCTGATGGGGTGGTGTTCACAAACTTCAACTTCAGCAAGCTGCTCCACATCACCAAATGATGAAATGAGGCACTTGTAAACACAGGTCCATTTTTGTCTTGTAGAGAGAGTCACCTTCACTGATTGCTTTATTGATTTGCTTGTTTGTGTTGTTACACAGTGAGTGAGTGAAGGATCTGTAAGTAAGTAAATGAGTGTGACTGATTGACTAAGTGAACGAGTGAGTGGGTGACTGACTAGATGAACAAGTAGGTGACTATTGGACTAGATGAATGAGGGGGTGCGTGAGTGACATAAGCAGCTTGTTCCCACTTCACAACATCACACTCGGCACCTGTAAATGAGTTTCCCTTTGATCAGCAATGCGCTCTTCCACCCTCCATCCTTTACTCCCTGCTGCTCTACCTCTCCCAGAGGTGATGAGGGGGCCCAGGGGCTTCACATCAGAGGACCTGAGAGTACTGTGTGTGTGTGTGTGTGTGTGTGTCTGTAAGGTGGAGACCTGGCTAGGATTCCTCCAGGTGAGCAACCATCTGGAGAGTGACACACACTCAGATACGCTCATGCACACACTGACATCTGCTTATCCAATAAACAATATTAAAAATACATGGCATATCAAGTGAGGAATGGTAAGCTTGCTACAAGCGTGTTCACCATCAAACTGTGAGAGATCTGCCATTCCCGCACCATCATCATCCTGTCAAAACTTCTACAAGTCCCATGTGCACTGCTGCCAAGAGTAAGACTGATCAAGAAAGCTTCCCAATTTCTGACATCCACACCACGGCATTGCTTGTGGCACTTCAGAAACCACCCAAAATCTCTCTCAAACTTTATTTGAAAAGTAGCCTTATCTAAAGCGGGAGCAAATGCCCAAATCTCCCACATCACACTATCAAGCTGCATCATTCATGTCAAAGTACATCTGATATGTCCATCTATCTCGCAGCGGTCCCCATATGGTGCGGTTGGTTGGTTTGATGATTTGATGCAATGCTTGCCTTCTAATACTTTTCCCTGTGTTAATGGCAAATATTGTATGTGAAAGCAAAACGGGTGCACACAACCAGGTAAAAGAGATGCAATATCGCAATAAATTCATGGGATATTTATTTCCACCATCAGTTAAACTCTGCTGGTCTGGTCACGGTTTGGATTATTAAATAAGGATATTAAGCTAAAAATGGCAATCTGCAAACTCTGTTGAGGGTCAGTTACAATCAACCGCGCGTGAAGAATTTATTACCAGTCTAATATCTTCCCATGCTGCTAGTGAAGAGAAAATCTAAGCCGCATATTGAAAAACAGGCTTCGAATTAGATATTGTTTGCCCTGCAAAATTACACAGGGGTGTTCAAATGTATTTCAAATCATACAACAATTGCGAATTTATGACGTTTGGTATTGTTGTGCAGAGAAAACCTGCCTTTCCCTTCACTGTGGATGCACAGTGTAAGATTTTGATGACATTTAGCATCAGTTAAGCCATTACCTGTGCATTTAACAGGCATCAAACATTCATTTTCATTACTGTCTTGTATGTTTTTCTTTCTTTAAATTACTTTTTTTATTTATTCTTCACCCTTGATAGACTACCCAAAGAATCTTTATCTTGAGGTAGCAGACAACCTTTGGTGTGAAATCAGATGGGGAAATTGCTTTCTCCAGTGTCATTACATATTTTCCAGAGGACCGAATGCAAAAACCGAGAGAGCAGCGTCTATCTAATGTGTGACTGCTATACGATGGAAAAGAGCTCAGGTGCCTCTTGGGTTTTTGCTAAGTTGATAAGAATATCAAAGCAGTGTTCATTAAAATTCAATCTGTTTTGGTTTTAATCACAATTTTCCCTTCAAAGTTAATTTGTTTACTAACCTTCTTCCATGATTGCATAAGTGTGTCCATTACATTTTAATAAATTAGTGTGCCAACAGTTTTTTTTGTGTGTGTTGTGGTTTCATGGTCTCAGCATCAATACTGTTGAGAGCCGGCGATCCAGGCCACTTCTTACCACTCTGTCCTTGATGAAAAC
The DNA here is from genome assembly GCA_038419695.1 of Scomberomorus guttatus. Lineage (NCBI taxonomy): Eukaryota > Metazoa > Chordata > Actinopteri > Scombriformes > Scombridae > Scomberomorus > Scomberomorus guttatus. The sequence continues at coordinate 12,702,581 of CM076464.1, forward strand.
AGCTGCATGCTTAACAAACGCAGCACAGATTAGTTCAAGTTATTCTTCTTCTGTTCGACTCTTCCTTTTTTTGTGATCCATTCACCAGATTTAAAAGAAAAACTAAGCTGGAGGATACAGGTTGAGATGACAGTCTGGTTTAGAGGCTCAAAGTCAGATTTGCATATTTAATACATCACAGGCATGTGGCACAACTTCTATGCATCAACACATCTTACAAGCGACACCTCAGGGAGCCTGGAGCTCTACTTCCCTTCAAAATCCTATTTTTCCTCTTCTAACAATGAGCCTTTTGTGAATGTTTTTTAAGTTTTCTGAATTCCTGTTTGTTTTTTACTCTAATAAAGGGCCTTGGAGTAATCATGAAGCAGAAGGCAAATCAAATCTTTATATTCTCTAATGAAGTTTACCAACAACAAAATAGTGGTGCGATGTAGGGGACTTCCTTGGTTCATAAATTGCCAGCAGGGTTCCAACCAGCAGGTTGCTGATTTGAAAGTGACAGCACAGTTCTTCCCATCTTCGACAATAATCATCAAAACGCCCTTGGACATGACTGTTACTCCAAAACTGCTACAGCGGAGCCATCCGGTGAGCTTGTACTGTGTTGAACTGTACGTCTGATTATGAATGCACGGCCTCTCTCCTGCTTGTACTTTTCTGCACTCGGTCACAGAAAAATTTCCATTATTAAGCAAGGATTGTGCAACAATGAGAAAATCTTTAGGTTGAGACTCAAATGTGCTTGCAGTGCAGGACTGTACTGTATCTTTTTTTAATTTTTCCATACCCTGGACTTTCCAGACCACTTTCCCTCATTGATGAAATACTGCAAGAGGCCTCACAGGTGTGGGCAACGTCTCAGAGTCGGTGCTGAGGGTGAATTTGTTATGACTGAAACGCCCACGTTCTGAATGCAGAGGCCTAAGGTCCAGTGGCTTTATTTATATCGACACTGTCTCTGCCCTTACACTTGAATGAATGTGCAGAGATTGCCTTCATTACTACCTGAAAACCTCACAATTGTCACAAGCAAAGAATGTAAAGTACAAGTACAGTAAAGTTCATTACCTACAAAATAATGAATGAAATGCACAAAATTGGGTTCATATGTAAAGTGAAATGATCCTGGGTAGTGAACCAGACTCTTTTCCTTCTATTCTGATTTTTTTTAGTGTTATTTTACAATTCTCTGTGGTGTCTGCTCATCACAGATGTTTAGTTGTTGATGCCTGTGCCAGAAATTCAACACAAATTCCAGATTCAGAAATCATTATTCTATTAAACCACAAAGCTTAAAAAGTCAGTGTCTCAGGGCTACAAAAATCATACTGCATATTCAGACTGTGAATGCAATGGATTGTATAAAATTATCTTTGTTTTCAATATAATCAGGTCATGCAGCCACAAGAGTAATAAAAAAGTTACCCATGCAGAAAGGGAAATTATTTTCCACCCAAAAAAAAAAAAAAGATGTCATCTTTAACTTCATTAAAACACATCTCACAAGAAATGTGGGCAGAGGGCAGGGAGGGGGCATTTTCAATGACATGGCAGCAATTAAGATTTTGCACAGCGGAAGCTATAAAGGCTAGAGAGCACGGTCAGACAAAAACAACGGGGGAATACATGCTCAGCGCAAAGCGATGCAGATGGGATCTAAGTGATATGAAGGGGCTTGTTTGATCTGTTTTGGTTATAGGTGTGATATCTACCTTTACTCCAGAGAATGTACAGATAGTCCTTATCCAGAGGCTGGTTCAGAATAATCAGACAGATCTTCTGTGTGCCTGCAGAAGAGGACAGAAGGAAAAAAAGAAATTGTATGAATCATAAACAATCAGAGAGAGACACAGACAGATGATGGAGCATCATGGCCAAAGAACAAAAACAGAACACATTTCCATTTGCATGTTCAAAAAAAGACCTTTAAATACAGATTGGAGGCTGTTTGTTTGTGATACTGAATGTGCTAAATAAAGAGCAAAAAGACGTTAATGAGGTTATCATCATGCTCCACGCGGAGACAAAATTCAAGATTCGAGATTCCTTTATTGTTACATCCCATTATACAAGTATAAGAGTAAAATTCTTGGGTAACAACAACAATAGCAATAAAATAATAGCAACAACAGTAAATAATACTAAAAATACAATACAATAATAATATAAATAATATAAATAATGTATAGTGTGTGTGTGGGTCCTGCCTTAATAAATGCGCATATGTGTATGAAGTTGTTTGCGTGTGTTTGTGTATGCACAGCTACACGTGTGTGTGTGTGTGTGTGTGTGTGTGTGTGTCACAGACAGACAGGCAACAGGCTGTTAGTGTCCATTATTCATAAGCCTGGTTGCTTCGTAGAAAAAACTGTCCCAGAGCTGTAGGTCCGGGCCTTGAGGCTGCGGTACCGCTTGCCAGACGGCAGCGGCTGAAACAGTCCGTGGTTGGGGTGGCTGGGGTCTTTAATGATCCTACAGGCTTTACTGACACATCATTCATTGTGTATATCCTGGATGGAGGGAAGCTCGCATCCACTGATGATCTGGGCTGTCCACACAACCCTCTGCAGCGCTTTGCAGTTAATGGCAGTGCAGTTCCCATACCAGGCAGTGATGCATCCCATCAAGATGCCCTTGGTTGTACCTCTACCTCTGGTGTCTACTATGGTGTTGAATGCTGAACTATAGTCTACGAACAGCATCCTCACATAAGAATTCCTCTTCTTCAGGTGGGTGAGGGTGGTGTGGAGTGTTGTGGCTATGGCGTCATCCATGGATCTGTCGGTAAGCAAATTGGTGAGGGCCAGAGTGTGCGGTAACATGCTACAGATTAGCTCCTTGACATGCTTCTCAAAGCATTTGCTCACTATGGGAGTGAGGGCAACAGGACACCAGCCATTCAAGCATGTTACCTTGCTTTTTTCCCGCACCAGAACAATGGTGGATGACTTAAGGCAGGAGGGGACCACACACATGGAAAGGGAGAGGCTGAATATGTCCGTAAACACACCAGACAGCTGCGCCGCGCACACGCTCTGATCACTTCACCCAGCCTGAGATGCTGTCTGGCCTGGGCGCTTTGCGGATGTTGATGTGCTTGAATGACTTGCACATGGCCTCAACGACATCCAGAGCGTTGGTCTTGTCAGCGGTGGTGGGGACTCCCTCTGGGAGGTTGGCGTTAACAACCACGAAACAGGCATAAAAAACCATTCAGCTCATCTGGGAGGGAGGCAACGATGTGAGCTGCGTAGCTGGGGCTCCCCTTAAAGTCTGATATTGTGTGTAGTCCCTGCCACATATTACGTGAGTCATTACCACTTAGCTGTGTCTCGATCTTCTCTCTCTATTGCTTGCTTCAGCTTCTGCCTATAGGCAGACACGAGCAGGATGGAGGAATGATCCGATTTGCCAAACAGCAGGCAGAGGAGGGGTTTGATGGCATTGAAGGGAGAGTAGCAGTGGTCGAGTAAACTATCTTACTTACATTGATGTGTTGAAAATATTTCGGTAATACTTTCCTCAGAGATGTTTGGTTGAAGTCACCAACCACAATGAAAGCAGCCTCTGGGTGCATGTTTTCCGTGTTGTTGATTGTTCCATACAGTTCCTTGAGCAGCTGGTCCATGTCGGCTTGTGGCGGGATGTACACAGCTGTCGCAACAATAGCCGTGAACTCCCTAGGCAGCCAGGACGGCCGACACAGAACGTCCTGGGGTCACACCAAACATTGTTGACCATGAAACATACACCCCCTCCCTGGCCCTTCCCAGAAAGTTCTCTTGACCTGTCCGCACGAAACAATGGCGTGGTCTGGTATCTCTTCCGACAACCAAGTCTCTGTAAGGCTCGCACAGCTTGTTGTCCAGGGATTGTAATGTTGGCTAGCAGAATGCTGGGAAGCGGGAAGCGGATGGCACACGGCCTCGGCCTCACCAGCACCCCAGCTCTTCTCCCTCACCTCCAGCTACACCTCCGACACCTACGTGGTAGCACCACTGTGGTGTGCGGGTCCTCAGCATTTCGAGTGAGCAAGGGATCCCAGTGGAGAAACTCCAGATTGGTGTCAGTGATCATCGAATCTCGTGTCCAGCAACATGTCTGTCATATCTAAAGTGGCTGGCTTTAGAGGTGAAAGCCTCTCCTCCTTTTACCATACCTGGGGTTGACCCTCTCAGCCAAGCCAAAATGCACTCTTTACACTTGAGGGTATACATCCAAAAACAAAACTCCAGAAGAGGTGTTTTTTTGTCTTTTTCAGGACACAAGGTGATACACAGGAAAATAAGAGGGAGGATTAAAAACAGAAACCATTTCAAATGTGTCAGGATGTTGAATCTCAGTTTCATTATAGTTCAAAACATTTCCCACTCGATCCAATTAAACTGCAAATTATTAGTTTGCAACATCAGAAGATAACAAAACCTAACCATAACATAGATGTGTGTTGATGTGTTTCATTCCAGCTAGAGTACCTCAACTCTCCTTGAACTGGGGGACACAATTAATGTCCAAGTCCCTACTGTCTGTAAAAAAAGGGAAATATGTCCTCTAGGCTCACACACATCACACTGATGCTCATTTGAATATCTTGACCTTGGTGACACACCATCTGTAACTACATGACAACAGAGGAAAGCCCTTTAAAAGCAATGCAAACAAAAAAACTGTCATTCTATAGCTTATTTCTTTCCTGTCAGTGTACCACCATGATTCATTGTCAAAGTCTCTGTCTCAGGGTGCATCATTTCACAAATCTATTTCACCGCCGCCACTCCCCCCCAACCCCCCCCCCCCCCCCCCCCCAAAATCCATCTTGCTTTTAGTTTTTCTTTTGCTCTACTGCTAATGCAGATCTCCTGACTAATACTTTAGAAGTCATTTTTCTATCTGCAGAAGAGGAAAAAATAATAATAGGAAATTCTACATTCAATGACAAAACAGAGCAGCACGAAAAGCCTTAATGGACCAAAGACTAAAGCATAACCTCTCTTCCCTTTGCCTTCACACTTAGCCATTTCATTGCTTGCTCATTTATCTTTCCCTCTCATGTCTGCCCTTATGAATGATTTCTCATCCATTTTTAAATTTGTTGCCTTTTGCAGCAAAGCAAAAATGCCAAACGCGAGCTTAAGCAACACTTCATGATTACAATGCCCTCTCCCCTCTCTCCTAAACTATATTTATGTAAATTCAACCCCACTGGATCCCAGTTTTGGAACAGCATGACATGGCATATCTAATGAAAGCTTGTATCTTTCCAGGTACACCTTCGCCGATTCATCACGAATGCAGTGGAAGGCCAGAAGCAGCAACAGCGAGGAAGAAAGGCAAAGAATATATTTTAGGTTTCATGAAATTCTCATTGCCTGTGTATCACCTTGTGTCCTGGAAAAAAAAAACACCTCTTCTGGAGTTTTTTTTGGATGTATACCCTCAAGTGTAAAGAGTGCATTTTGGCTTAGCTGAGAAAGGGTCAACCCCAGCAAAGTATGGTAAAAGGAGGAGGAAGGGAAGAGCGGATAAAGAGGAGCACAAAGGAGGAGGAAAAGAAAGGAGGACACAAGGAGAGGTAGGTGGCGAGGAGAGAGAGGAGGAGTAGATTTGTCAGTCTTGTCTCTTAATTGGCTGGAGGTGTACAGAGAACAAAAGACAAACTCAACCAGCCGTGACTTTTCAGATAACCCTTCGTCACACAAACACTCACCTCCCCGCGCACGCACACACACACACACACACACACACAAGAGGAAGTGCACGGCCTTTGTCTGTACTCTGTTCAAAGAAACGTCACCTTGGAATTCTTTTAAAAGTGCCAGACAGCATAAATACCACAAACACACACATGCAAAAATCCAAGCACATAACCTAGCACATAGATATTCCAGGAATAGGCATTTATAATTAAAATGGTGAAATTTAAAAGGCTAACTGTGCACACTGGGGATTTTAAAATGCAGACATCCAGAGGCTGTTTTTATATTATCTGCCGAGAGTCTAGATAAGCATATCCTGCAAGAGATTAGCCATAGAAATATAGTCTAAACTTATCTAATAAGGGAAAAAGTGTTTCACTATACTGTATAGTTAGGGAAAAATTGAATTGAAATTGAAAGTGTATGATTCGGGGGAATCTTAAATGTGTCTTCATCTTTTACCCATGATGGCAAGTGACAGATTTATCAACAAAATGATATCATCAGGAGGATGTGTGTGTGTGTGTGTGTGTGTGCTCAGATTTCTTCTGTTCTGCAGCTGTTCGGGGGATTATTTGCACACCCTGTGAAATCTTTAGAATAAATCTTGGATTTGTACAGTGAGCAAACTCAAGAGTGTGGCATGTAATGCTTAGCTAACACATTTGAGTAAACGTTTGTTTCAATGGATGCTTCAAAACTGCTGATAGCTTCCAATCAGAAGTGAGTGTCTCTTGACTGATGTTGGCCTTTGTGCTTTGCTGATTGTTGAGCTGTACAGGCTGGGTGGGAAATCAACACCAGCCACCAGCCGAATGCTGCTAAAATATGAAAGTGGCTTGTAGATTTCAGACACAAAATAATGATTTACTATTGAGTGGCTGGTGAATTTGAACATTTATCTGTCAGTGGCTGGTAGTTGTTCACATTTTAAAAAGTTAATTTCCCACCCTGTGTACAGGCGTAGAAAATCAATGGCAGATGTGTGCAAGAATGTCAAGTATATACAAACGTGTGGACATACACGAGCACAATTACAGCAGCCTCTGTAGACTAACAAGATGATTTTAGTGATTTGAAACCTTCAACAACAATCAATGGAGACATAACGGGGGAAAGACAAAGGGAAGGCTATCAAGAAGAGAGCAATCAACCACAATGAAACATACAGCATATTATTTATATATAAATATACCGCACATGTGCAGCAGTAATAGCCTAGGCTATGTCTCTCTAATGATACACACTGCCTGATTGCGCCATTATGTTCAAGAGTGTCAAAAAAACAACAGATTTTATTCACATTAGAGAGAAACCAAACCGTAAGAGTCAAAGCAGATCACTAGAGGATCATGGGCATGTTGTTTTGACACGACACACCAGCCAGCCTGATAAATAGTGAGCAGAGATGAACTTTTTTTAATCAATTTAGGCCCGTTTATATCAAATAGTGCCTTGTTGGTTTTAATTATCAAGCTAACTTACCTTCATTTTTAGAAATTTCTGAATTTCGTGCTCATATCAAAATCACCTCAGAACTACTGACATTGCATCTTGCATTCCTTGGCCCGTTTTCTTGTTTGGTGGTGTGCTTTTCACATTCCACCCTGTGAATGGCCAGACGGAGACAACAAGAGGTCAAGACAAGATATTTCCTGAGCGACTAAAAAAATTACAGCTCGACACAACATTTTTCAGCTACCACGACAATGGCAGGCTGAGGGAAAGTGTGCAAACCAAATTACAACACTTCTTAATAAAATATCGCCTGGAATGCAACATCAAATATTACTGAGATGCTATTAGAGAGCGGATTTTTCTAAGGCTTCAATACCTGTATCTCATCAGTAAAATGCATGCAGTATTCAGACTGTATGTTTATAAAACCAGCTCATCTGTGATCGACCTTGTACCAGAGAATCCAAAAAGGATGCGAGAGGCAAAAGCTGTGACACTGCTGAGCTTTCTGGGGACACAAAGTGGGTTTTTCCCACTCTTGAGCTCTCTATTTTTACCCTTCTGTGGGGACAATATTTCTAGCTGGTGTCAAAATCCCACACCGAAATTCTATTTGGACAAACAATGCATCTATTGTTTCTCAACCAACAGTAGCCCCCCTCATTATTCCTTACAAGCTGGTGACGCAGGAACATTTTTTTTCCCTGTAAGTCATAAATTACCTCATCATAAACTAGATCTCAAAATTACATAAATAAATGTACAAATGAAGAATTAAAGAAATAATGAGTGTAACTGTAGCTGTAACACAAGACAGACACAGAGGACTACATGTGCGCGACAGGCTAAACTGCTGTACGATCCCCTTGACCTTGTCAGCTCTGGGTAAAACCTGCCCTTAGGCTCACATAAGCTTTTCTTCCTCCACACACACACACACACACACACACACACACACACACACTCACACACCACCAGGTAGTTCGCACAAACCTTGACCTGAGTGCAGTGGCTAAAGGGAGATATAACCAGCTTCCTCCTCAGGTCTGTAGGCCAATCAGTGCTGACCATCTGGAGACCAGAAGAGTTTGTAATTTTCCTTTTTTTTTTTAAAAAAAAAATTCTTTTAGAGCATCAACAGATACAGAATATATTGGATCATCTTTGGGGAAATCTTGCGACATAAAGAAGTCTTTGGAAAAGAGAGAATAAATAGGATTTTTAGTCAAATGTCAGATTGAGCTCTCTTTTCCAGTGTTGTTGTGGAACAAAGTGAATTTATATGATGACAGGGATTTCATTCAGGAGCTAGATTCAATAATCAAAATGAACTCTTCAAAGCCTGTTTTTCCTCCAACAGTAAACATTACGAGCAAACACATGAAGCCTTCTTTCAGTAAAAATTCATTATGTACACAGCAAAAAAAAAAAAAAAAAAGAAAAGACACATGGAAGTGCATCTCATACATATACGCACTGCTGTCATGAAAGTGCCAGTGATTTGTTTTGGAGTTTTAATTCCCTCAAGACTGTTTGTGTGTGTGTCAGAGTGAGCGGGAGAAGCAGAGAGAGGAAGACAAGTGTGACAAGTGGTTTTTGATCAGATGCAAACGTCTGTTTTCGGGTGTCCCGCACATGGAGGCAGCGCGTTTAGTTGTGTATTTGATTGATTGTGTGCATGTGTTGTTTGCACCCAGGGAATGTGTGTTTGAAAGGCGGTACCTGAGGGCAGCAGGCAGTCCAAAGGTATCAACTCTTCAGCCATGGCCAGGAACCACAACAGCCTGTCTTCAATCAGCCGACTCACCTGGAACTGAGGAAAGCAGGACGGACACTGTTGTTTCTCTTCTTGCTTTTAGCTTTTGGTCTTTTCTTTTTTTAATGAACAAAGACATCTCATTTTCCAACTCATCCCAGTTTACCGCCAAACTTCTTGAAACAAGCAGATTGAATACTAACATGCACACATGGGTCTGATGATACTAAGGCTGGATCAAATTCTTTGTAATAAAAGGATAACCACAGACATTTTAGCACAATCATCACACTATCTGTGAAACTGAAGAGGAAATAAACCCGTAAAGCAGCAACATTTTAAGAATGATTAGAGCTGAAACAATTAACTCAACTAATCAATTGACAGACAATTAATCAGCAACTGTTTTGATAAATACCAAATATTTGCTAGTTCCAGCTTCTTAAATGTACATAAATACTGCTTTTCATTGTCATATAATAGTAACTTGAATATCTTTGGGTTTTGGACTGTTGTTTAGACAAAACAAGCAAATTAAAGATGTCAGCTCTGGCTTTAAGAACATATAATAAGCATATTTCACCATCTTCTGACATCCCATCTACTAATCGAGAAAATATAGCAGCTTAATCGATAATGTAAATCAGTAATTGCAGGCCCTAAAATGATATTAGGTATCATAAATCATATGATCATTTACTGCTTAAAGATCTTTCCGTTTCAGCAAATGTAATAGATAACCGAGATGAAACAATAAAGTGTACGAACTCTGAGCACTTTTAACACCCACAATGCAAAAACAAATGTCAAAAAGCCATAACCTGTCAAAAGGCTAAATGCCAGTTTCACCATTCTTGTAAAATGAAGGATAAACAAAAAATCTCATGTGAAAATATTATGTTAACACTTGTTTTTAAAAACTTTCTAACAAAAGATTTTGTAAGCAAATTCAACTCACCCAAAACTTCTGATACTACTCTCAACCAAAGATCCTTTTTGTTAATGCTATGCACATATGGCAATGTGTTCCTCTTTAAAGCTTTTTCTACTATTTTCATACATGAACAACAAAGACATGAAGCAAAAGTAACGCACCTTGCTCACCTTTCAGCTTTACAACCCAGCCGCCTGGAGCAGTAAAGCAGTGTGTGGATAGATAGCCTACAGTCACCATTTTATTAATAAGTCAACCTCTGCTAAACTATTAACTCCAGATTATTTCGTCATTCAAGACAAAAAGGAAAACTATTCTTCCCCCCCTCCCACACACATTTACAGATACCACAGCCAAGTCTTGTTTTCCAAGACAACTGGACTATGTTAATTACTGATTAAAGTATTATTCCATCTGGCAAATTGACTGAAATTTAGTTGCAATAAAATGGAATTACATAATCCTCATAACAGTTCTTCAATAACCTGTCCATCAGGTTTATCATTATTGCTTAACCTGTCAATTATTTTATCAATTAATTGATTTGTTGTTTGGTCCATAAAATGTCATAAAATGGTGAAACATGTCATCACTGTTATCACAAGGTGACGTCCCGACCAACAGTCCACAACCCAAAGATGTTCAGTTTACTGTCATAGAGAACTAAAGAAACCAGAAAATATTCACATTTGAGAAGCTGGAATCAGAGAATTTGGAAAGTTTGTTCTTAAGAAATGACTCAAAACAAATAATCGATTAGTTAGTAACTAATCGATTAGATGACTAATCTTTGCAGCTCTATTGTTAATATACCTGCTAAAAAATAAAATAAATGGAAACCTTTTGGCTGGTTTTATGACTATTGACAGTCAATTCACCCATTATTTTTAAAGGATGGGTACACAATTGTTCAAGTCTGTTTTAAAACAACAGTCAGGTGTCCATATGAACACTGAAAGAGGTTTTCCTCGCTGTAATCATTCCTCCTGTTCACACTGGCCATCAAAAGTGTCCACACAGTCATCTTGTGTAAAAATGTATTTAAAAGTTTATCTGAAGCTTATATGAGGCTTCAGCAGTCTGAGTTAGTCATATCAAGTGGATATCTGCCACATTTACATTTTAGCATCAAATTCCCTCTTTGTGTTTCCTCAGACAGTGTTTCCCTGTTAAGCTGCGGTGGAAGTATAGTAACAAAAAGAGGGACTAAAAAGATCGTAACATTGAAAGATATCTACTTGATTTGACTCATTTGGACGCTGAAGCTTCGTATTAGCTTCAGATAAACTTTTAAATACATTTTTGCACAGAAGGAGGACTGTGGATTTTGGCCCCCATCACTTACATTATATATTATGGAGGGATCTTCTAATAGTCATTATGAACAGGAGGAATGATTATGGCAAGAAAAAACTATTTCAATGTTGATTCGGGCTCCTGACTGTTGTTTTAAGACAGATGTGAAAAATTGTGAACCCGTCCTTTAAGGAGCAACTGCTGTTAAACATAAACGGATCCCAAGGTGAGAGATAATATTACATTTCTCCACAATACAAAGTATTACATTTATTTAAATCATTATTTAAATTTAATTCTACTCAAAGTGAAAATAAAAGGCTTTAAAATTAGATACATTTTTCACAAACACCCAACAATAATGGTTCAAACACACAGGGAGTAGTGTTTTTCTTGGGCAGGTGGCCACACACTGCCTGAGGCAGGATGAAAGCAGCTAATGATGCTTTACCCCCACTGCTAAGACCGCTTTGTTAACACCACATTTATAAGCTTCTTTAACGGTAACCGACCCCGTTGAGCGTGCCGAGACACATAATAGGCAAGAGCGCCCTAGGAAACTGTAGTTTGACATCCTTACCAGCGGGCTGGTATTTTAGCTGCACATTTAAAGCAGAGCGGTGTGCAAATGTGCAGCCTGTCTCCCTCCCGCAGGCAGCTCCTAACTACCTGCGATAAAAACCGCGTCATTCAAACCAAAACAACACACAAACCAACACTGCGTTTCAGTACCAACAAACCGACTTCACAGTTTAAACTTGTCATTGCTCTACTTAATAAATATTCAATAAAAACTTACAGAATGAAGCGACTTCCAGCATCGGTGCCGTAAACAGTCAACGAGCGCGCGCAGAGGAGATACCCAGCAGGACGGAACAGGTGGCTGGAGTTTCTTATGGGGACATCTAGAGGCCAAACGTGGAAAAACGTTTTCTTGTGCATTGCTCTGAAGATGAGATTCTCAAAAGGAGTCCCAGAGGTTTTTAAGCAGACTCTCCTGCAAATTGAGAGATGGTTTAATCTCACTATAAGTTTCATTCAGTGGAAATTATCCCAGTAAGAGACTATTTCAATCACTCCGTTCACTCTTCACTGTTACCATCATTATATGCACCATTACACTGTGAGCAGATGTCCAATTTAATATTAAATCAACAACAAAATTCTCCCAATATTTGGACTGAATAGGAATATTATAAAGCAGGCTGTGCGGGTCTAATGTGGTTATATATTTGTGGCCACATGCTGAATATCAAAACCTTTAAAATGTCAAGAACCCCCCAAGCAGATCTGCATTAACACCACTGACTCATACGTGATGGGACTTTTATTGAAGGAAGCTATTTTTATGTTTAATTCTGATGTAGTTAAATGGGGCATTAACAGTCAGACAATTATTTGCTTCCCGTGGTGTACTGGCCATCGGGCATACCATGACAAATCCCAGTGGGCCGCCGCGTCGGTGGGCCGGTGGACCATCAAAAAAACCATAACGTTTTTACCAGCTCTGTCTGTCTCTTTACCGGCCCTCTCTGTGTGCTTGTCATTCAGGGTGCACAAGACAGCATGCTGCGTGCATGTTCATGGACTGGCCAATCACAATATGTATGTATGTAAAACAAGGATAATGATCCCAACTTTCTCTGTCACATAAAGGTGGGATGATAACAACAGGACTGAAATCTAATCATTGGCAGAGAGTCCCTTCAAACCAGGCTTTTGCTTCTACTGAGGACACTCTGTTGTAAACAGACTATTCTCTGTTTACCTGTGTGTGTGTGTGTGTGTGTGTGTGTGTGTGTGTGTGTGTGTGTGTGTGTGTGTGTAAACTGATGGTGTATGCTTCAGATATCTTCAGACAGTGGTAGAAGTAGTGTAAAGTGAGAAACCAAATCACTCTCAAGGTGAATCCACCCCAGAGGCTCGTTAAAATAAACGTTCCCTCATCAATCAGCACTTGTCCTGTCTCCCAGACAGGAAATCAGACACACACACACACACACACACGCTCAATCACACACACACACTCAACGCACAGTTTAGCACAGGCATGTAAAGGCCAAACACGCATGCGCACACGTCCTATGCATGGGAAGTCATTCATTCTATGCGTATGCATTATAAATACATCTATGAATAAATTCCAGGCTGAGTGCATTCTTCATTGGTGGGTTTTTTTTTTTTTTACAAGGCCACACCAGCTGAATGTTTGATCAGATCTCTCCCCCTCTTTCTCTCTGGATCTATCCAGCTAGCGCAACCTTCATTGTACGTCACTCTTTCTAATATTTACCCTTTTCCCTTTCCTTTCTTCCTCTTTCCATACCTTTCTCTCATAGAACATTTGTCTTATCTTTCTCTCAGAGAGCTGATCGGCTCTTTTCCCCTCATGTCTTCTGTTTGGAATTCCCAAATATGATTTTTTTTTCTTGACAATTTGAAGGCAGATCAGAGGTTAGCAAGAAAAAGTGGGTCAGTGGCGGTAGTAAACAAAGGGACTAGGTAAAGATTACAATGCAGCTGCAGCAGTCTTATGGAAGGAAGGAGGTTCCTTACATAGCCTAACATTAAACAGAAGATTGATGAGCATGTGGATTGCTTAACTCCTTAAACCTCACTGCCACTGTTTCTGTAGTCAGTCATTACAAACTCTTTTTTAGCAGCCAAACATGGTTAAAACTCACAGAATTAATTTCTAAAGGAGGTTACCAAAGATACTTCAGGCTAAATTCTGGGGGAATGTGTATAAAATGATGCACAAGACATCTACAAAATTTGCATTTGATGGGATGACGCAATCATAAAATATCATGGAGGCTCATGTTTATTGGTGTACAGAATATACAGTGTATGACTAATGGGCAACCTCCAGGGCTGAAAAATGAAGCCACAGATTCTATCCAGTGAAACATTTCTTACAAAAGTTAAAGAGTGACACAGATGTAAAGTGTTCTTTCTGTGAATTACATCCTGAAACTTGCTCCCATTTATTTTGGTCTTGTGAATTTTAACTGTGGAAAGATGTTAATAATTTTCTCAGATTTCACTTTTTACTATAGAAATATTATATTTGGTTTCTATGATTATAGTGACAAAGACGATATACATTTTTCTTTATTAACCTAATTTTACTTCTCACTAAATTCCCCATTCACAAATGTAAATTAACAAACAAAAAACCTCAACTCTTTGTATTTATGAATGAAATGGAACAATACGTGTCGACGATTTCTTCCTCAAAAACAATCAAAACAATGAATGTATGCAATACTTTTAAGGCAGCTCTGGCGTAACGTTAGTAACGCTTAAATTCAAGTAAGGTTTCACTTTACTAGGCGTAATATATTTTTTAAATTAGTTCAGACTTTATGGTTGGCACGAGTTGCCATGGTTACGTGTCTCCAACCGGCAAGGCGCTCCCAGGAAGTGACGTAATAATTACGGCTCAGTGCGTCCGAAAAGATACATACTACTGCTTATTCACCCAAAAGTAAGTTGAACGATAGTACACTTATTGATAGGACACTATTGCAGTGTGTTTTCAGTTCATGAAAGTTAATTGTAACATTTTCGTCACCCAAAAACGTCAGCATTTTGTTGTACTAAAAGAACTAAAGAAACCAGAAACTCTAAGGAGTCGGATATTCATTTTTTCCGGTAAGTACATTTTGTTTTAATGGTTTTAAGCCTGTTTTTTTGCTAGCGAAAATTAGCATTAGCATTATCACAGTTAGCCATAGACTGTAAATGCACCGTGCTAACCAAGCTAGGAGCTAGCAGTTAGCGTTAGGGTCAGCTCGAATGACCACTGGGAAAAAAGTGGTTGTAATGCTGAGTGGCAGAGTCCTAGCCAGCTCGTATAATACATCCATGGTCAGCGCCACCCTCTCGTCCAAATACGGTCACTTCTGGCTCCAAAAATACAAGATGGCGACGGTCAAAATGCAAACTCGAGGCTTCAAAACGGAAGTCCACAAACCAATGGGTAACGTCACGGTGGCTACGTCCATTATTTTTTGCTGTCTATGTGTATGATTTGGTAATTTAGGGAGGAATAAGATGTCAAAATCAAATAATTTTGAGAACATCGCGCAATAGCTGTAGAAAAAGAGCATCACTGTGAAAAAGTGGATTAGTTAATGCAAGTTAATATGTGTCTTTTACTTATTTCTTCCCATGATTTCTGTGCAAGACTGACTTATGTCACAAAGTCCTTCAACCAGAATAAAAAGACGTCACATTTTATGCAAAGCATGAAAATTCTCACAGTTGGTAGATGGTGGAACCACAGAAAAAAACGTTAGCCAGGCGTTCATTTGCGGTCTTTCTTACTTTTTCTTTTTTTGTGTGTGTGTGCAAGGTAGTAATAGAAGTGTATAAAAATCTCTTGCCAATTGCTTTTTAATTATCGCTTTGCAGAACATTGAGGTTTGTCTCTAGGTTTTGGCTACCTGTCTTGTGTAGCTAATTACCTTCATTATTTGGCACATCAGAATCAGGAGGGTTGTTGCCAATTTCTCACCTGCCTGAAACAGTGAGGTAACGTTAGGTCACAAACACCAGTGTTACTAAGGCGGAGACAACCAGGCTCGGTCATTTCTTCCTAATACCACCTTCTTTCAGAATATCTTGTGTGGAACTAAAGCTGTGGACATTTTCTCTTCAAGGTCACATCACAGTGAAGTGTGTTTGTCTTCTGTTCAATTTAATATCTTCTATAAGCGGATAAATGGGTCACAATATTACCCCGCTCACCCCTGGCAGAATACACCTGTTATCGTGACAGATAATAAAACAAAAAAGAGAGACACTAACTGACATGCAAATTCAGATTCTCATTCCCTCGTGTGCACTCTCTCTACCTTTAATCCTCCCTATCATTACTTTAACTCCTTTCTGTCATTTCTCTTTCACCTATTCTTTTTTTCTCCCACTAATGCACTTTCTCTTTGTCTCTCCTTCATTTCTTTTATCTGTCTTAAACTCACATCCCTGCTGCCATTTTTTCTTCTCCCAGCTCCCCTTTCGTCTCTTCCTTTGCTTTCAGCTCCCTGTCTGCTCTTTTCTGTCTTGGGTTTTGTATTTGTGCAAATTTCATGTCAGTTTTTTTTTTAATGTTTTGATACAGGTAGAGAGCAGCTTGAATAGAATAGGTTACTCAGAGGATCTTTGCAGCTCTACTTAGTTTGGTCAGCTCCTCACACTGGCTACTGTTGAGGAAGTATTTGCATGAGGTATGTGCAGCTGAATTAGGGCTAAGTAGGTCATTTTTTCTTTTTTATCTGCCAATGATGATGACCCATTTCAGTTAGGAATGAACAAGACATAAGGGCAATGGAGGACAGCCTCTTTTTCACTTGTTTTTGAAGTAGAGTCTCCTGCCATTGTCAACTTGGGTAAAAACAATACAGTGCAATGTGCCGCTTGGAGGGGCATTTCTCTCTCGCAGTTAACAAATGGCCCACAGTAGAAAGAGACAGGGCTTAAATTACTCTAGGTATACCTGAGCTCTGTGTAATGGGTCACTAACAACAAGGAGAGCATATTACAGGTGATTGGCCCCGGGATGTTGAAGTGGAGGTGGACACTTTTTTTTAACTCCAATACATGGGCAGGGTGGTAATTATCAACAACTTGGCAGCTTCTTCCCTGTGGCATTAACTTGCTGTGCTTAATCCCCCCAGAGGCTTCCTGTCATATGTCCCGCGGAAAAGTGGTGGAATTCTTTTTTGGTCATAATATCATTGCCTGAGAGCTGGTGTCCCTCACCTGCCTGTCCAGAAGCATGGATAAAGACCGACCTTTAGTGTGACATGGCACCATTCCAGCAGCTATAAACTCATATCTTTTGAGGAGGCCAACAGATGTGCTCTAAGAGAGAGGACTGGGGCTGACAGCTCAGTGCTGGACAGTCATATTTTCTCATGAAGCCAAAAATGGGGTTATTAATCACTCAGGCCTCCGGTTCTACATATCTGTCCTGAGGACCTGGCACCCGTTGAGGTATACATTCGTGGATGGTGTAATGTAGGATTTAGGGCATACAGTATGAATTGGGGTGAGGGAGGAGAAAGTCGTCCAAAAAATGAATATTTCCACTAGTGAGTGTTACAGCCCTATGGCAGATTTCTGTTAAGATCAAAAAGTTAGAGCACACCCTCTGTCACCTCAGGGTAGAGAAAGAAGAGCTGGACTGGACTGACCTCCCAGAAACTGCTGGAGGGGTTCATGGGGGAGCTGCTGTTGGCCCTGCTAGACGCTGTGAGGGAAGATGCAGATGGTGCCTGCTGATGCCACCGGGGAGGAGATTTCTGAGCTCCCTGTGGTGCAGAAACCAGCATAAACTGGGGTTTGGCAGGTGGAATGGAGGCACACTCTCAGCGCTACTGTATGTGCATGGGTTATTTTAGACGGACGCAGAGAGGGGGCTTTTACACAGCATGTGATAAAGTCAGGAAGATAGTCCAGAAAACACTCTGATGTTAATCAGATGCTTATACAATGCTGAGACCTGTAAGAACATTGAATACCTTTAAAGAAATACACTGACAAAATTATATTGTGACAGATCAATCTGTGCTATGTTGTGCTTTTTCCTTTCCCATAACTGAAATTTAGTGAATATTTGAACCTCTGTTTGTCAAAAACTTGAACAGCTGTCCAAGACCAGTAGTGGCAGGAGGGCGCTGGCACCCCTTTAGAGGTCAAGAGACCTGCAGATGGCTTTTCTTTTAGAAAATAACCTGAAAATGTTTGATAGTTTCAATGTGTAATTTTACTGCCTACAGGCTACATATGTTTTAACTGTGCTCAGTGTGAAGGCTGGAGAGAAACTTATGTACTGCATTTTTTATGAAAAAAGACCAAAGCATGTTATTGAATTCTGAGGCCAGGTTAGCCTCTTGGTTGACACACAGGATAAAGATGAGATGAGTGGTTAGGTCCTGGGCAGTGCTGAAAGAGATGATCTCAGCACACTTTAAGGTGAAGTAAATGTATTTATTTTTTCTCTCGAAGTGATATTGTCATGGGGGCAATATCTAAAGGCCTGTGAAATGCAATATATACTGTATATATACTGGGAAGAAGAGGTCAGACTGTTTGCATTTCATTGTCAGAGATGATTACGAGCTTCTGCTGACGATATGGATTTGTGATGTCTTCTCAGTTTTGTTGCTTTTGGTGTGTGTGTGTGTGACTGGGTAAGTCACAGCTGGAAAAAAATATTGACCAAGTCAGTTGTATCATATAGAAATAGTTTTGACTCTATACTTCACCATTAATTGAGATATTGTATGACATTAAAATGATCTTTTGAGTACCCATGCTTTAAACTAGACTTAGGGAGCAGGATATTGTGGCTGACTAAAAAAAATCATAATCAGGAAAAGAACAGGAACATCATCTCATATCATGAAAATCCATATTAAATGGATATGTGATAAAAGACATTGACTTATCTTGGTTCAGTATATGCATGTGAGATGAGAGATGATGTGTTGTTTATTCTTTTCACTGTCTTGTATATTTCATCAAAAGCCATCAATTCAAATGTATGCCCCCACACCATCTCCCTGACACACTTACTCTATCTCACTTTGCTCTCTCTCTTTCTCCCTTCCTGCTGCCGTAGACCTCTACTTCATTCTTCTTCCCTTCTTTTAAAACACCATTGATCTTTCTCTCCCTCGCCTGCCCGGTCTCTTGGGTTCTGTGTTCTCTAAACACACAGACCAACAGAAACTCTGACAATGAATCAATCAGTTTAATGCATGATGTGTCTTCTGACTCTCCACTGCTATTCCTCTGAAGGACTATTTGCAGAACCCGTCTGCTCTAATGTTTTGTCTTTCTTTTCTCTTTCTACTCGGATTTTCACCTTCTTTTGTGAACCCTGCTGACCTAAAATGACCTCAACCAAATCAAATCTCTCACTCTTCCACTCTCTCACCTTCACTGGTGTTAAATAAAAATGGATTCTTTCTAACTATTGTTTTTTTCTGATTAGACAGATAAACCGCTCAGAATCAGAAGTCCCACTCCTAATTAAAGTCGCACCTTCCAGCTTTAGACAGTGTGTGATGTTACCTCTGTACTATTGAGTCCTGAAAGCTGAGTAATCACATCAACAAAGTTCAAAGAGTTACTTCTGCATTAACTGATTTTTTTTGTCCACTTGGGGGCGGCGGAAACAATTTGTCAACGCAACACTGGCATAAACCTTTTTTTTTTTTTATAGCAAACTTGTTAGCAAACAGTTGCTTATTTACACATCATTCATTTGGAGTCATGTTTCTGTCCACCTGTCTCCATCAACTCCTGAGGGAAATATCTGGCTGTTTAATTGCTAAATGCTCCACTATGTTCACCAGCTAGTCAAAGGGTTTTTAGCTCTTTCGCTGAAAACACTGACTGCTGTGGCCAAAAACAATGCTATGAGAGTGGTGAGAGTGAACCAAAACAGTTAAGGTACAGGCCAGACAGCTAAACAAGGAGCTGAAACTAGCTATGAAGCTCCATAAAGCCGGGAGGAGCTGCAGAGTCGGCTGCTAATTCTCTGTAGGTTCATAACTATGAGCCACGCCTCTGTCATTACACACAGTCATTTGATGTATTGTTATTATAAAAAATATCAATTGTAGCTGCTTTAAGTCAAATGAGTTAAAGAGTTAACTGATCATAGTGAAACTTTTAGAACTTTAAAATTAACTGATGCAAAGAAAAGGTGACATGTAAGTTTTGTTTTGCTCTTTCCTCATTCTCAGTATACTTGTGGAAACACATATTGTGTTCCACAATTTTTTCTTTCTTCAAGAGAGCTTTTTTGATCTGAGCAAATTTTTTTATGCACTGCCTCTCATTACTTCTTCTGACATTGGGCTGAGTTGCGAATGAGTCATATACAATTGCCATGCTTTTTAGTGTTCCTACAATGTGTAATTGGCATACTGGTAATAGTACAGTCGATTTTACATTGATTTATGGAGTAAAATTCGGAGAACTGAGAATTAAGGTTTTTACTGACTGGAGGAAACTCAACAGAAGATTATACAACATTTAAAGTAATCAATAACTCAAAAACTTCCCAAACTTCAAATACATTGTTATTGTTTCAAAAATCTATTAAAAAAAATAATTTTATTCAGTACAAAGCAGCTGTAACTGTGGTGCTCATATGCAAACTAAAGTTGACTGAACTTGATGTTTCCTGTCTGTTTATGATTATTACAGTAAATTTCATAGTTCCTTCGAACCTTGAGTGATGTGTAATTACCCAGGAGTGGGTTATGTTGGCTCCTGCATTATCAACAATTGAAAAGCACAAAGCAAACGCAACTCAACAACATTCCTGACACCTCGCTGCTGTCCCCCAGTGAAGGCTATTTGTGACTCCCATGTTTTTCTTACCATCTCTGCTTTCTTTCATGGGTGAAGAGAACATAAAAGACACTTGTTCGTCTTTTTTTCTTACACTGAATGGAGCAGTGTAATCTCAGGAGACTTTTTTTTTTCTGGGGTTATCTGTGTGTGTGAGTGTGCGAGCATATAGCAAGTGTCGTGTGGTAAGTAACATGAACAGAGACCAGCATTTTAGATTTTGCTTAACTTTCAGACTTCACACACTACGTAGTGTGGCTACATAGTGAATTTACTGTAAAAAGAGCACCTACTATTAGTAAGAGAGCAAGCAGAGGAGGGGAAGAAAGTATTACTTTTTGGATCTATTTTTTAAAGAAATTATGTTTTTCATGAGATTCCTTGATGAGAGGGGGGAGACACACAATACATGATGTGGATTTGACCCATCAGAGAGGAGGATTCTTTCTTCACTGTCATATTTGTATCTATACTGGGTTAGATTTGACTTACATTGTTCCTATTGAAATAGCTGGGTTCCTTCGCTCAGGCAAACTGATTTTCTTTGGCATAATCGAACCATTTTGATTTTCCTAAGTCCAAATCCCCAACCTCTATTGCATTCCAGGGTGCCTTAAGTAAAAGTAATTGAAAGATTTTCAAATGGTTCCACATCTGGATTATATTTCAGAACATGGGACCGAGAGTATGTCAGTAAGTCTGTTAGCCGAAACTCAGAAAATCCTGCTTTTTGAAGGCTTTTATTACCTTATAGAAGGTCTTCAGAGTGTGTACACCTTTTCAGCTATGCCCTGCTTCACACTCACGCTTCCTTTCCGTCATACCAAGAAGCTGCTAACTCTAAATACAGTTCAGGACTTTTACTGTTGGAACCCGAGTGGAGAAGATGAGGGTCAAGTGCCTTGCCCAAAGCCACTCTTAAATGACACTTTTTTTTTTTTTAGGAAGGATAAAGAAGTGCTTCTCCTCTTTCCCCCATCCTCATTTTCACAGCTTGTCCAGGGATTCGAACTGGTAATCTTCTGGTCCCAAGCTCATGTCTCTAATCTTCTGGTTAGTGCTGCCCAAATTTATGCGGAAAAAGTATCAGGGTACAGAGCGGGGGACCTGGGAAATCCTCACGCCTCAGCACCAGGGAGAACTTGTGACAGAAGAGCAATGTAATAACTTCTCTTAATAAAATATGTCCTCGGGCCATTTTTTAAATCTTCGATCAGTAAGTGCTCACTCAGATTGAGCTTTAAACTCAGCAAAGTATGAGTTGGAGACTTTTTAGCTTAGCTTAGGAGGCATCTGTGATTACGTGGGTTTGAATCTCAGCTTCTTTAATCCTGCGTCCCTTCCAATTTGCTATTTACCTACTCTCCAACTCTGTCTGAAAAAATAATATACTAATTTATTGAATGTGGCTTCACTGCAAACTAAAAAATGTGTCAGAGAGAAAAAAAAAGAGGATAAGAGAGATACTTTTTGTGCCTGAAGTCAGTTGTTGACATTCAGAACAAGGTGCTTAAGATCCAGACAAGGAACAGCTGTTTTTTAGTGTTTTTTTCCAACTAAACAATGTCTGCATAATTTCTTTATAATGAAGAGTAAAGAGAATGCATGTGTTTTATCAGACATCAACACATTTTAGTTAGAGTTCACCAAGCAGGCCACTCCTTAAATAACTTTGTGTGTGTCTCTGTCTCAGCCTCACACACAAGTTCACAGAGGCTTTAACATGCATACAGTATGAATATATCCTTTTTGTCCCTTAATTATATTATCAGTAAAGATGTTTACAAAGTGCATTAAAGATGCGCTTTTTGAAAAACCATTGGGCAGTGAAAGGGAACAAAATGGAGCTGTCTGTCCAAACTCTCTCCATCTTCTCAAATACACATAGTCACATACACGCACTTGAATCTTAAATGCTTAGGAAGGATATTAAGGTTATAGCTTTCTCCACTTCATTAAAAGCTCTGCCCTCAGTGATGACATTCTTATAAAAAGCGACGGGTTATTTAGATTTAGTAAGTATGTGTTCCTGATGTGTATTCAGAGTGTATGTTGACCTCGAGAGTCTCTTGTCTCCATCAGTAGGGAGAAGTAATTAAAATTTGCCTTTGATTTGGTGTAATTTGTTTCTGGTCGTGGTCGGAGGTCCTTGTCAAATCTGTCATTAACAAGCAGGTGAATCAGGAAGGAAACAACAGGTGTGTGAGGAGAAAGAGAGAGATCTTAAATTTGGAAAGTGATCTTGCCCTTTTGCATCATACTGTAGCTCCTCATTTAGAGAAGACTCGACCCTCCAAGTGAATATAGAATTTCTGTCAAAATTTAGCGACTTAATTCTAATTAATAATCTGAGTCGCTGTTGCCAGGACTTGCTATTGATTTACTGTCTGTGTATTTTTATCGGCAGATTTTAGTAAATTAATTCCATTTAGTTAGAGTCTGGGCACTTTGTTTTAAGCTGGGGTAAGAAATTGGAGTTAGAAAACTTAGTAAGAAGTTAGTAAGTCTGCTGAATCAGGCAGGCACCAGGGATGGCAGACAGGTAAACAGAGATCGGGAAGGAGAAAGAAAAGAGGCAAGATCTTTGGAATTCAAGTGCAGATTTACCCCCTTTTTACCAGAAAATTAACAAAGTCAACTACTATGATGTAATCATCTGAATAAAAGTTCACCCAACATTTGTGTTTTTTGTCATGGACTTTTGTACTGTCCTTCAATCTAGTTTTTGTTTCCGAATTGCGTGTTGAGTAGCAAATAAAACCTGAAGGAAAGAATGACGAAGGGGGAGAACAGGAGTTTATATTGTCCAAACTATACACCGGAGACTATGAGTGACTACAATTTTGCATTGAAGTGACCAGGCCAGGGAGATTAGGCCTGTTTTAAGTAGTCACTTTTATGATCTTTTATTAGAGCTGATGTCCTCGAGGTTTATTGTATTTCATAGTCTTGTCTTTTTTTATTGAGAATGTTTAATTTTTATTTTTAATTAGATTTGGAATTAGAGCTTATTTTAGGAAGAATGAATATGATGGAGTGAAGGAACAACCAGGCAGGAAGGAAAGAGGAAATTAAGGAAGGAACTAAGGAAGGGAAGAAGGAAGGAAAACTTCTTTTGTCAGATATAGATTATCCTGCAAGAGCTGCTGTTGGGGCTAGATTTAACCTACAAGCAATCTTCCTGGAGAGTGTCTGTCTGTATGTGTGTGTGTGTGTGTGTGTGTCGCACTCTGCTCTGCAGTCTCTTGGGGCAGCTCTTTTATCGCTCAGCACAACATACCAGACACAGTCTCTGCTCTGCCATCTTTCTTTTTTCTCTCTTGTTCGCTTTCTATCTTACAAATGCAAAAACATACACTTACACACACATTCTGTCTGCTTTTTATGTGCTCGGGTTACACTTTCCAAAATAAGTGCCCTACTTCTCTCTCACAGGCACAGTGAATTTTGGTGAAATAAGACCTCAACGGTCATGCAGATTAGGAGGAAAGTCACAGAACATCTAATTTAACTCTGATCCAAAAGTCTTTTTGAAACACAGTTGAAGAAATCAGTAAAAGCTATTTGGAAGCCAAAAATCTGCTTTTGAACTGTGTCAGTTATGTGTTTTCAGCTATTTTGGCGGCCAGTGAAATTGGAGAAGTTGGTTAATATAAATTGGTATCAGTTCTACAACACAGGAGCAGGGCAACATACAGGGCTAATTATTTTAGTTTTTTTTTTTTTAGAAATCCAGATGTCTTTTGGCGTTTATTTTGACTATTTAAGAAATGAGGGAAGAGTGGATAAAAATTGAATTTGATAAGACCAAAATTGTAATGAAAATTTTATAAAAATATAATACATACATAATTTAACTAGTACTTTGTTTTACTAACAGTACTTTGAAAGACTCTGGTGTATAATAAGCAACTTGTTAGTGCTTTCTTTCCTTTTTTTTTCACTTCCTGTTGCAGGAACCATATTCTACAGGACCAAGTTTACTATCAGTGTGGTAGGCAGTGTCTTCTTGGAAGTGGAAATACAGCATTATCTGAAGTTTTAGAAAATCTGGGTGAAAGTCACTTTTGAAACATAGGGCTATTTTTTTTTCTGTGAGAATCAGTAAACTGGAACACTAACCCAATGTACCCAATGAGCATCATTTAGCAAGACATGGATTCCTTTATGTCAATGAGCACATTACTTGTCTATAATTGTCTTTGAGCAAGGTACTAAGTGTTCCTCTTGCTTCTTCTGTGTTGAAAACTTGGCAAGTCAGTAGTTAAATGTGAGACTATGCTGCATTACAATTACTTGCTTCCATATGTTCAATAACAGTTCAATACTTGTTTGATGATTTTGCCCTGAAGGTATTTGGAACAGCATCATACACACACTTAAAAAAAACCACACTGTGTTTTCTCTCCAGTGGTACACCAGCTGCTTTTTGTTTATGTCTCTGATTAATTAGGAAAACAATGATGCAAGAAAATGTTTGACTGACTGGAGTCGGAGGCTGCCTGGCTGTTTGTTTTGCTAATTCATAAGGTTGCTGCTGACTGTATGGCTTGCAGGTGGGACGCTTTGTTGGCTGGCAGATTGGCTTGCTTGATTGACGGACTTGCTTGCATTGCTGACTGCCGAGGTGATGCACCAGCAGCTAAAGAATTACAATGCTCTGTACCAGGAAAAAAATCAATAGCTATTGAGGACGTGTAAATAAAAAGCAGCTTTTAGAGTATTTCCACAAGTATGGATTGCTTTCTCTTGAGCCATGTACTTCCAGCATTAATTAAACAAAATACATTTTAGGCGTAATGAAAAATGTTTACTGAGAAAAGGCAGCATGGGAAAATTGTGATGCAATATTAAAGCAAAGTACAAGAGCACTTTGCGGGGATCAGACTGAAAACTCAACACTCAAAGCAGTGATGCTACTACCACTGTGCCAACAAAGGGCTTCTTTCGCCAAGAGGTACTTTCCAGGGTTGCAGATTGTAGTCTATGTTAGACTTAGGGTGATATTTGCCTGTATTGTGTTGAATAATTTAAAAGGGACAGTAACTAGCAAACTAGCTAGACTTCTGTATGCAACATTGTACAAAATAGGCATATAATATGCTGTAATTTATGGGGTTAACAGCTCTCGCACAATACATAATTGAACCAATGATTATCAGGTGCTGGTTGGTTATTTCTGGGTTCTATAACTCACTTTGTAGCCTGTGCTCTCAGTGCAAAACTCACTTCCTCTTGCTCAACAATAAAGGAACAATGACAAGCAGTCAGCACACTTCTTTACAAGATATTTCAGATATGTCAAAAGCCAAGCAATTATGAAGAATAATTATTATCATTTGGGTTTCCCTTTGTCTGGTAGAGACACTTACAGTTCATTGTTTTATCCACCATGGAGCATCAGCTCTCAAGCTCGAAGCGCTTTTTTAAAGTATGTATAGCATAATCACGATGAAGCGAGCTGTGTGAAATGAGAATAAATGTTTTAAATAATGTTTTTAGTCAGTCCATACATGTTTTCATCATACACATACGCCTGTGTTTTTGATTGGCAAATGGAAATTTCTGATTGAATCACTGCTGTACTGAGGGGCTCTGGTTTATGTGTTTGATCTGTCAGTGGGCAGCTGGTGCTTTAGCTGTGATAAATGTTTAAGAATATAGCACACAGTCTATTCAATTTAATAATGAGTGTTATTAACAAATTAATTTAGTTGCCAAATTGTTCACCCTGTTATGTGGCATACTCGGGAATGCAATACGAAAATAGATACACATTTTGGAAAAACAGTTCTTTTAAGGGCCCCCTTTCACCTTTTTGCAGTGTCATAAATTTGAAAATAAATTGCCAGTGTCTTGGATGAGATGCTAGAGAGGGTCAGATGTCATTGCCAGTACAGTATTTACGAAAGAAGGCGAGCAATTATATTGTCTGCTGTGGCGTTTCGGTGAAATGGAGGCCATGGTCATGTCTGCCAGTTAGCAGTGGACGATTTTGACAGTGACCAGTGGAGAACACACCATTCAATGTATTTGTCAATGTGTCCTGCACTGACCCTTTTCCAAGGTCTCCTTATCTGACATTGAGGTGGATAGGTCAGTGTAAGCGGGTCAATTCTTCTACAGAGTCAATTGACCTGCTTCTGAAGTGGGTCAAGAACATGGTGTAAAAAGTATAATAGAATTTGCTTATTGGATGCACAATGTTTGGCCGCCTGCCAAGGTGGCTAGATGATTGACTGGTTGGTTTGCTTGCTGGCCAGCTTACAGTCAGTGACAGTTGCTGTGACAAACAGTTCATCGGTACTGGGAACATATTGATCAAATGTGGAAGTCTAAAAATGAGTTTTTCCTTAGGCCTGGATGCCAAGGGCCAGAAACTTTACACAACCTCTCCCTCCTGTGGAAGGGTTTTGATCAACATGTCAGGATTCTCGGAAACATATCCTGTAAAACAGCCATTTTAAAATTCTCTTTTTGCAGAAAAGGAGAGGAATGACGTGGGAGGTTTGGCAGGGTGACTTTGCTGGGAGTCATTGCTGTCTTGCTCTCATGTGGTCAATAAAGAATATTTAAAGGCTTCTGGAGTGGACCATTTTGGCCTTATCGTCCAGAACTCTTCAGCTAGCCCGCCTGTAAGTCTGCCTGCCAGCTACCACATTTATTGATTCTTTCTAGTTAAGGAGCACAGCAGCAGCACAGGCTAATACGAGTAAGTGAAAGAGAGTGAATGTTTATGTTCATTCTGGTTCGCACACACAACAGTGCAGAGAGGGGGAGAATTATACAGAAAAAGAGAGTTCACAAGAGTGAGATTCCAGGGATTCAATTCAAAAGAGCAATATCTCTGCATGTGAAGCTATATCAATTTAGTCGCTCTGCAATTGTACAGTTTGCTCATACTGCTGAGATATTGACTCCCCACAGACTTACACACAAAATGATCATTTCTACGGTGCCTTATAATTTACTTGAGCTTTTGCATCTCTGCAAGGCTCTAAACTTGATATGCATCATCACCATCTCCCAAGAGGGAAAGTAGGGGATGATCATTAGAATATTGAGAGGATGAAAGATAAAAACACTGAATGATTGCTCTCTCCTGACTCAACATATAGAGAAAAAATATGCAATATGCAAGTATAGAGGAAAAATATGCAATATGGAGGTATTATTTGCAGAGTTCGAGCCATGAAGCATTGCCACTGTCAGAGAGTGCTAAACTTATATCATGCTACAATTGGGTATGTGCTGAGAGGAATAAATACAAAAATATATATCATATTGACATCAATTATTAATGCCCTTCTTTCCAGAACTTCACAAGTTTTCTCACACACAGTGAAAAATTTCACTCACATATGTGGGAATTGGCCCCATAACACATGCTTGGCATATTGAGAGTGCTCAGGAGATAACAGGTGCCAGATTTGCATTTATCAGATGTAAAAAAGAGAGAAGTGAAAGAAAGTGCAGATGGAAAATAGGCAAGTCGGGAAGGAAACTGAGACGACAAGACTTGCAGTGATATTCAGTGGACCGTGTGTATGTGATCCCAGGGATAATGGTATCGGCTGATGTGGGAAGTCTCCATCGGAGTGCACAGTTCCTTCACCCTGGAAACAAATCATGTCACAGGAAACCTCTAATGCCAATCTTAATGAGATATCCCATCCTGGAGAATGCCATATATATGAACCAGTGCCCCTCACTGCAAAAGAAGGAGTCTGAAGGATTTTTGTCTCAGCTGAAGAAATATTACCTTCTGTAGGTAAAAAACCCTGAAAGACTTCAACAGCATAGAGTATGTATGTATAGATAGATAGATCATCATCCATCATTTTTATTGGTTTTAGTAGCATTTAACTCTCTATTTTGA
Organism: Scomberomorus guttatus; assembly: GCA_038419695.1. Taxonomy (NCBI): domain Eukaryota; kingdom Metazoa; phylum Chordata; class Actinopteri; order Scombriformes; family Scombridae; genus Scomberomorus; species Scomberomorus guttatus. The sequence continues at coordinate 12,730,981 of CM076464.1, forward strand.
ATGTAGAGTTATCATGTATGGATCATAGATGCATCAACACCAAAAGACAATTTACAACAGTGAAGTCCAGTCCAGATCAGAAGAGGTGCACCTGATTGGCAGTGATGTTCAGATAGCCTGTGGCACTGAAATATTTCTGCACTTGAATGAAAAAGCCAAATATGTGCCATGAAAACAAACATGTCTTCACTATTGCCTGCAATGCTGACCCGTGGCATTTTTTCCCCTAAACCATAATCCATCCATCTCACTGATACTGCAGGAACTGTGGTTCATTAATCCAGGCACTGTTTTTTCCCCAATTCTCCAGAGCCCAAAATGTTCATTCCATAGTCCACTGAAGTAGTATTTTTGTTTCTGAAATATCTTGAACTCTTGTCAGCTGCTATACCCTGTATGTGTCAAAGAGCAACAACAATCTTTTTCGGGGCAATTATTGTACTGGACGTTCAAATATCTAACTGTAGACTGTCTGTTACTCAGTTCAGTTTGTGGCAGCCTCCTTTGACCTCTTTCATTAATGAGCCATTTTTGACCACAGTCCCGCTGTTAGCTACATGTCCTTTGGGGGCTGGACCAATCTAGATACACACAGGACAGTGCTGAGCTTCAACAAACCCAGCAGTGTTGAGGTTCTCTTTACACACTCAAACCAACCTGGCACCCGCTGTAATACCCTGTTCAAAGGCATATAAATCTCATTTTGCTCATTCTCTCACACTGTCCTGACTCTCGGGGGTTCTGAAGCTTTTAAAATCCTCATCCTCCCTCAAGTTATCTCCCCACCTTCATCTAGACTGATTGAGGTAGCTTTAACAGTTGAAATTAAATAGGGATCACAGCTTTCACCTGGATTTACCTGATCAGTCTGTTTCAGTGAAAAAGGAGTATGTTTTGTAATATTTTCTGCAGTCATATATGAATATGCAATTGCCATTTTAAAGCATGCTGGATCATATTTTTGTGGGAGAGTACATCCTTAAAAGCAAGCCTTCAAGTTTCAACCAAACATGGAGTATGTATATTTCATGAAATGGTTGTCAAATTTCAGTTACATCTATTCAGTAACATTTTTTCGAGGGGGGTTCATTTTACATTCTTAAGTTTTCTTATGTTTTGCACTGCGGCTCCACCAGAGAGCCTGTTTAAAAAAATCCTGCAATGAAAGATGGCATATGGACAGAGAAGAGCTACCATGTAGTCCTTAATAACCCCGTTTCTGAAGTGAGAAGATGTAAGAAGAGGATGTTTAAGAGCCAGAGGCGCGTTAGAGACTCGGTTTGTTACAGGCTAATCCATATGGAGAATTCCAGGCTTAAAGCCTTATATCTCAGACACTACAAAGGCATGTATTTGCAGAACAATATGGCTCCTCTCAGGATGCCCCCCGAGGTGACAACTCAGCCAGTGAAAGTATGCTCACGTTAGGAGAGCGTCTATGCAAATCCATGGGCACACACATAAAGAGTCCACACCTTTAACCAGAAACACCCACAAATTCCTTCTCGCTCTCTCTAACACTCACACACTGAGGGCACTTGCAAAGCCAGTGGAGTAATCATCAGACTGACAGTAAAGAGACGAGTACCTACTGTGAAAACGGCTTTGTCAAAATAACCCCATGACACACACAAATCTGTGCACATATGCTCATGCACATGCAAACACAGTCCTCCTAAAACATTATACAAACAAACATTATAGCCCATGATTTGTAGGTTAAACTGGTGATAACAGTGTTTTGCAGATGCAAAGTTGCTCACTTTAAACACTTTAAATCCCCTGTAATAGCAAAAAACTATTTCTCTTCAACTCAAGCTTATAAGTCATTTAAATTGCTTTGCTCTGGGGCATTCAATGACACTACAGCGACATGGCATCAATCCAACACACCCTCATAATTAAACGACCAAATATAGGTCATGCACTCCTGAATGACCCATAGGAGCGTTTTATGGTGTGACAATGTGGTGGTTAAGGTCTGGTTAGGTTTAGGCACCAAAACCACTTGGTTAGGATTAGGGAAAGATCTTGGTTTGGGTTAAAATGATCACTTGAAACGTGGTGTGGTAAAGTTACTACTTCCTTAAAGTTAGGCAACCTTTGTCGTCATGGCAACAGCAAACACCACGACAATCGTAGTTACGGTTTTTAAAAAACTGTCCCACCTCGCAGTTGGAAACATGATACTTGCGGTTGGAAGCAGGAGGCAAACTATTTAGCCATCTATCTATCTAGCCATCCACTCAACCCGACATCTCTGATCTTGGAAATTTGTCACCTAATATAGTCATAATTATACTGGTCATAAATACTACGGCCACTAGATGGCGTCTGTCACTCAAACGTAACTATAGGTCGTTTTTGGCTACTGAATTTACGACCTATACTGTCATTTTTTATTGGGAGGATGGGCTGCGTCAATTACAGGCTTTCACACCTTTTGTAAGAGCAGAAAAGCAAATGGATATGTAACAATTTGCTTATACCTACAATAGTGATACATATTATTTTTTATGCCCTCAACATCTTTGGAATATGTCCTACATGGTTCATTATTCATATGCATTGATTTCCCCATTTTGCCTCACAGTTTAAACTCTCTGGGGAGTTACAGACAGATTAATTTAAACAGAGAAAACTGAAGGGGACCACAGGCATTTTATAAACCGTTAAATTGCAAACAGAATGGACGGTTTAAGTTGAAGCTCACAGACAGTCACATACACACACACATAAAAAACGCATGCACAAAGAGCCTGTGGATGGGCGGGTTAAATAGAATGAAATTAGACAGAGTCTGGGTACTTTTAAAATCCCATCTGGGACTCAGTCAAGCAGTCATGACACCAAATTAGCATTTACGGCGAGGAGCAATTACCGAGAGAAAAGCTAACTGCGCTCAGCGTTCTGCAACCATACCTGCCTTTAAAACCTGGTACACCATCTCTTTCTCCCACACACAAAGACCTCAACGCACACACTTACATACTCGCACACAAGCACTTATACATTTGTTCTTCTTGCTCTTTGACTCCTTCTTACTCGCAATCAGATTCACACACAATTTCTCATTTCTCCCCAGTTCCTCCATACGCGCACATACCCATCCTGCTATGACATCAATTTTATGAGCTGTGCAACCGAAAGCAAAGTGAAGAAGAAGCAAGATATGGAGGGAGGGAAGGAGGCGGGATGGGAGGAATTAGAGTGAATAAGTGGCAAATGATTTGAGGGAAGGGAATGTGTGTAAGAAATTCATTTTATGCATTACGCACTAAGCCAAGGCTCCTCATCCACGGGTTTTCTTTTTGGTCTCTTATGCATTTGGAACAATATGGGGTCACCCTCGCATAGACACTAAGCCCCTGAAACTCTCTCGATGTCCCTTGCTGCTTTTGTCTGTCCACTGCTGAGACAGCATGTAGCCCTCCACTAGGAAATGGCAGGGTATTAAAAAGTATTAAGAAAGAGTCAGAGTGGGAATTGGAAGCGATAAGAAATGAAAGTTTACATACAGCACAGCTATCTCTGAAGCTTTTCACTGAGAAAGGGATTAGTGAAAGTAGGGGTGGCATCACAGAGGTGGACAAAATTCTTGTGAAGATACAACTAACTAATGCAGTCCACCCAGATTTATGATGATCTATATTAAGCTAATCATGCGTCATCAGGGTTTAATTTATGAAAATTTAATTTATGAAAGTGAGTTTTCCACCAAACTGTCATAATTTAAAGTTGAGTTTGAATTTCAAAGCAGCAGAGACAGGAATTGCAGCAGCTACTGTGCTGGGGTCAATTACAGAGTATGTGTGGGATGCACAGCCATATCTTGATGTCACATACCATATGCTCATGCACAACCTCTTATGCGCATTAGATTACCCGTAAATATCAAAGGGTTATTTTTGCAGCCGTCCCCGCGATAATGAATTCTAAGTGTTTCTAATCAGGGCCAGATAACATGACCCGAGCTGTGATTAGCACCTGCTCAGCCGCAAGTCGCCTCCTCGCCCCCTCGCCCCCTCGCCCCCCCACCGCTGACCACAGACTTTCTCTATTAGCAATCACCTGTGTTTGCCATGTTTACAAGGGCAAAATCTGATGCGTTTGGTAATTTACATGCTATTCACAGCTTTAACTTTTGCATATATATGAGCCCATTTCCTTGCCTCAGCTGTCAATGAGTGCTCTTAGGCAGAGTTATGACTCGCTTCAATGAATGGCAATTGGCACACCTCAAATCTAAAATCAGGAGTTTGCGTGATGAAGTGGAGTGCTGAAGAAGTTTGCTGGCAAAATTTAGATAGGAGGGATCATGCTTGTTGTCAATAGGTTTGTCAATTTATGTATATGTTCAAATTCAAGGAAAAGTGTGGGGTCTCAAATGTTTTAGAATGATGTATTTTATGAAGAAAACATGCAATATTAAATTATCTATGTAACTGACAAAGCAATCTCAACTCAATGTCACCATTTACTAGCTGTACTGGAGCTTTCGATCATATCACATTATCTTCCTTAGCATATAGAATTTGTCCGGTTGTCATGGTATTGTAGATGTTCAAATTTTTGATTGTACATTTTGATTATACACAGTCTTCATCACAAAATCGTATTGATTATAATATACTTACCAGTGATTGAAAAGATGAACTTATAAAACTGGAACCATACTCATATATTCATATATTTCAGGGTGTTTTGGACTGTGGGAAAAACATACAGCACTTAAGTTTCAGTGTTGAAGTCCTCTTGGTTTGTTTTGGAACACATTTAACGTAAGAAATGCCTTGATCCTGTAGACTAAAGGGATGATGGAAACTCTAAAACATATTCGGCTATTCCAAAAAGTTCCAAAAACTTCTCTGTTCGCAAAGAAACCTGGCAGAGGCAGATGCATCATCAGCTTTGTACAGCAAACAGACACTCATTACTTAAACACTTAAAAACATTGACAACAAATTGCTGCACCCTAAATCCAAACTTAAATTCACTCTTTGAGGACAAGGACTCCGTCACCTTCAAAGATACTGCACTAGTGGAAATGTATTCATAGTGAATACCCAGTGGTATGGTATGTATGAAGGCAAGCTGTTTTATAACCTATGCCTGCTTATACCCTTTGGTATCATAATGACACATGTTGCCCAGTAATCTAGACAGCCAGCCTTCACATTGTAATTGCCTTCCTTTTAGCTTGTAACACTCTTTAAAGCGAGAGATTTCTCTGTATATCACTCAGTTCTCCTACTGCCCTTTTGCTTTTGGTCTCATTCTCTGAAATTCTTTCTCATACATGTGGATCACTTCTTTTTAACATGTGTCCTAATTTCTACAAAATCACTTGGGGATTGACATCCCCTTCTGCTGTACAGTTCAAGCACCTTTAGAAAATTGTGCTCTTATATTCCGCGGCCTCTGCTATCCCTCTACAACCTCAGTAATAACAACCCCCTGACCCCAGTCCCTCACTGCTGAGGACCCCTTTGTGACCACCAGCGACCTTTTAAATCTCACTTTGCGATTCAGAAGATTTACAACATCTGTCAAATCCAGCCTTTTCTCACCAGGGATTCTGCTCAAGTCCTTGTCCAAGCCCCAGTGATTTCGTGACTAGACCTCCTGTCAGCTCAACTCCCTGTGCGCTTCTTTCTGTGCCGTAGAATTCACACAGTACACTGCAGTCCACCTCTCAAAATTCCTCCAAGTCACCTTAGTGCTGACGACAATATAAAGCATCCGACAGGAACTTTACCCCCTACCCCCAGGCAATGGTTCAACCTTATATTCCAGCTTTGCACTCTGTAGTTAATAGGCACTCAGCATTCTCCTCCCTGTGGCGACCCGGCTATCACTGTGCACTGTCTGGACTATTCTTCCTCCTGGGTCCTCAGCGGTGAAATGATCCTCCTGTCAGCTGCAGGACAGCAGAATCACTCCTTATCATCTATTGTATAATGAAAACTTCAGGCTACAACTCACACCAGACTTTGCCCAGCCCTCCCTTTACTACTTTTTTTTTTTTCCATTTACACTTACAGCTAAAACTGAAGTAAAATAAACCCGAAGCTATGTTTTGTTTTGCTTTTGTTTTTGTTTTTTTGCCCTGTTTCTATTGCCAAGCCACAGTATTGTCAGTACTTTGACCTCTTTCCATCACTACACTACTTTTAGTACTTCTAAACTCTGTCAGTACTGCCCCTGCTTTATTTGCTTTGCTGAGTTGCTGTCAGTGACGTGGGTAGCAATAAGCTTGAAATGTAATTTCAAGTGTGACCTCATGCGGCCACCATCCTCGGCCACACAACACAGACGCACAGATACACACACACAAACACACACACACACACCATGCACCAACACCTCTCTTGAGCTCTGTGGATGATGTTTGTGAATTTTTTAAGTGGCAGGCTTATTCACATGCACACTGAGGAGTCACATTATGTGTGAGATAGAAGAGGCTCTCCTATCAACACAAGCATTTTTTATTATTTTATGACTTCTCCATATGCATAGAATATGTAGGACTTTCTGCAGAGTACATGTTGTCAGTATGATGTAGTATGTATATATTATGCATATTTATGCACATGATGTCAGTCAAATCTCTGCATATGGCAACACTATGATTTAACAATGTTTGAAGGGTAACTCATGAAAACAGTGTTGTTTGAAAATCTGAAATTTGAAGTGCTGGCTTGTCAGATGAGAAATATTTTTCTCCTATACTTCATGTAATTGTTTCACTCCACAGTAAAGGCTGCAGGGCAGCTTATTTCCCAAATGTTAACCAGGATTAGGTTAAGAACCCCCTGTCAGCGTCAAGTCAAAAGTATGTATTTGCTTCTCTGTGTGTGTGGCTGTGTGTGGTTGCTCATGCCACAGGAGAATCAGACAGAGTTAAATAAGAGAAGGCATTCACATCCATCCCAGTCTCTTTCCATCGCTGGAGATGACAGGCAAAATGCTGACACCGCCGTCTTCTCAAATTGAATTTGAGATATAATATATTCCTGTTTTAATATGAGTGGTAAATCATGTGCGAATAACCCACACTCACTCACTTTTGTGCTCTCTCTCTCTCTCTCCCCGTTTCTCTGGATCAGTGGGTGAGTGGATGGATACATGAATGGAGAGGTTAAATGTGATTTGATACAAATCTTGCTTTCTCTCTGTCACATACACACAGGCAAACATGTGAACACTTAGAAATACACAACAAATTCCTTCTGAAAGCCTGTCTTCTGCATATATTACAGCTCCTCTTCTCCATCCCTGGCTTCCCTTGTAAGGGCCTGTACTAAGTCGACAACAAAAAAGTAGAACCCGGCTGACTGTCAAACACTTTCTGTTTTTTCGTTCTATTAAAACTTGTGCTTTAATACATAGCAAAGACTACAGTTGACAGCCAGCTAACTGCTGCACTTATTTCTGTGCTTGTATGACTGAATAACTAGTCAACAGTGTGTAGTGCAATCCAAAAAACATTGCAAAAAGACAAAAACTAGCCAACCATTTTCCTGCTGCTGTGATATGTAAATTTGAACATTCTTGTTGTATGCTTGGAATATGAATTGAGAGTATGTGTGAAAAAGTTGAAACTGGCACTCCAAAGTTTTGCATTGTCTTGAACTGGTGTTGTCAACTCGTGGTCTTTTGTTTGTTTAAGAACAAGAAAGAGATGAAGATAAAGGCAAAAAAAAAAAAAAAGAGAAAATCTGGGCTAAAACTAAACATTGAATCAGTGATTTGCTTGACTGATCAGCCAGGCAGAGAGCTCGATCATCAACCGCCTTCGCCACGGATTCTACATGCTCAATCGGTTGATAAGGGCCAATGAGATCCAATTAGTGCCTACAGTGCCAGACACACTGCAAAAACGTGGGCGATGGTTTGTCAATGACGATAGCCCTAGACACAACAGCCAACTTTCAGCTTTGTGTGTGAGGGCTGTAACAACAGCAGAACCAGGACAACAGCCCTTAGCTGATAATACCTTGTCTGCTCTGCCATCAGTCAAATTGACACCACAGTGTTTAAAATTGTTTGACCTGCTTATTTGTTCAGAATTGGCCCATTTATCAAAATTCTCAGAGGCTGCAAAAAAGCCATAAATAATTTAGAGGAAAATATGAAAAAGAAAAAAAAACAATAAAAATGCATGACGCAAATGAGGCTTTTCGATTCCACCTTTATTTTTATGTATTTTCCATGTTCAACAGGAAAATCGGTTAAACCCGGGAGCTTAATAGCAGCATAATATGTTAAAATTCTAAAATCAATTCATTTGGCAATACATGTAATGTTCTCAACTTCAGGAGTCACGCTCGAGATGCAGAATAAAAAATACCCCTTTCAGTAATGTGTCAGATATGAATTCTAACCTTCTGGCAAGTGTTTTTTTTCTTCTTTTATATCGGCTGAATCTGGACTAGCTCAATCATACAGTATACACAAATACTGTACATACGCACACATACAGTGCAGAGATCAATTTGAATAATCACACTGTCTCATACATACAGGCCCCCGAGCTAATGCCCCACACACACATTCGGACTGAGATAATTACTGTAGGCAGACTGTTTAGTTTAGCAGAGAGAGGCAGAAATGTGATGTGGCCTGCAGTCTTACCTGGCATTCATTCCTCTCAATAGAGCTTATGGAGACATTAGGCAGAAGTCATTAACTACAGCAGAGACAAGGAGAGATGGGGAGAGAATCCAACTTACTCACTCAGCTGAATGCGCAAAATGTAAAGGCACTGGTGCATAAGGGAGTGGGAGTGTGTGTGTGTGTGTGTGTGTGTGTGTGTGTATGCATGCAAGTGTGTGTAAATGTTCCATGGCCTGTGTGTGTGTGTGTGTGTGTGTTAGTGCGCTAAAGAGAAAACAAGAATGACTTTATGCTTGCATCAGTGTGTTTGCATCAGTAATTTGAATCCATGACTCAAACCTTAAACGCCATAAGCTGTGTTTTGTTTATGCTGTGACGCAGCGCAGAACAATGATGCTGTCAGTGATGAGATGCACCGTGAGTGATGTGAGGAGTATGAATTCTCATATCACGACTCTATTCATCTGCGCGAAAAGCAACAGACACTACATATGTTCACGAAATACGTCTGCTCTTGTGCACACTTCAACATTCCACATTCAGTTTTTCAAAAATAAAAATAGAGATGGTTGAATCTCTGCAAATGTCAACAAATGCCAACAATCATTTGCATTTGCTTTCATATTCAAATCTGTTCTCCCATTATATGCCGTTTAAAGGAGCAAAATAGCAGCATAAACAACATCTTGCAGTATATCACATAGAGATCTATGTCCTTGTGTTCGCTGCTACCTCTCTTTTGATGCATGTATTTCATTATGTTCGCATGTAGCCATCAGTGATGTGCAGTATTATAAATCATTTATATTTATAAGGGTGAAATAAGAGCCACCCAGTGGTGCCATCTTTCAAAACTAGTTTTCACTTTCCATCTCTCTCTTGCCCAGGTTTTTTTTTTCTTTTTCATATTTTAAGCCTGACTTGGTTTTATTCAAAAATAGCTGAAGTATCAGTAAGTAAAAGGGTTTTGTATGTCTGTCTGTGCATGAGTATGTGTGTGTATGTGTGTGTCTACCGGTACAAAATGAACGGGACTTAAGAAGCATTTATCATGATTAGTCTTTCATCAGTGGACCAGAAGAGGCCTTTAATATTATTGACAGTCATTCCTTGTTTTTTTCCATCATTTTTTATCCCACTATTCCCTGGTTTGCTCAGCTCTGCTTTCAAGAGGCTTTTTTTTTTTTATCAAAGAAGCCCCCCCTCCCCACACACACACACACACACACCTCTACCCATCACCTCCGGCCTATAAGAGCCCTCATTAGTTTGACCTTGCTTGCTGTTGGGGCGTACGGGTGAGGGGTTGGTATCCATGTTTAGCATCATAGACTCGGCTGAGCAAGCTAACATGACATGATGATAGACTGAACATTTCTCTCTCTTGGGCATCAGTGGGAAAACCAGACTGAACTGAGATAAACAGGATCAAACTGATGTTAGTTGTAAGGACAGTACCTGAAGTTGCGGATGTTGCAAAACAGACTATGCTCACTTTTATACATTAACTAGCTATTGCATGTAACATATAGCAGCAGAGAAGAAAATCAGTCAAACACACACTTTTTAGATACAGTCCTATCATACTGCATCTAATTATTATTTTTCATCACAGTTTTTATCGATTGCTAAGACACACTTAATCGCCTTCTCAGCACAGCAGGTCTTCTTTTGCAAATGTGTCAACACTTTTTAATTGTTTTCACACATTTTTCACACCCTTTTTCAAACAATTAACACAGATCTCATAGAAAGACCCCAAACTCTACTGGATTAACGGTGTTAAACAAAAGGAAAACATCTATTCACAGCTGATAAAAATTACTTGCATAATTATGAATCTCTAATGCAGCTGTGTGAAACTCCTTGGCACAACTCTTCAGTCAGTAATCAGTCCTTATCCATATATTATATTATATTATATTTAAAAAATGCCACCTCTGTGTTGCTATTTGCAAGCATGGATCAAAGAGCCCAAGGCACGTAAGGAGAGTAAGAGGCCATGGCAGAGGGGCCCGAGGAAGAGGAGTTTGCATGCATGGCGTAGGAGCCACAGCAAGAGGGAAAAATAGAGCTCAAGTCTCAAATGAAATTCGGGCATCAATCATGGTTTGTCCTTTAGAGGCTGGACAAATTCTGAGTTGGAGCACTGTGGCATCTATTGCCAGACTTTTTCGGAATGAGAATAGTTAAGTCACAATGTTGCTGTATACCACTGTGTATTTCAGTTTACACCTGTTGGCAGAGCAAACTGTCTACAGTAATGCAGTTGTTTCATCAATCCCATTTATGTGACTGTCATGTCATTTTTGACATGCTTTTTGCATTTAGCCTACTTCATAGAATCAACAGACTGCCACACACTGGTGGCAGAGGAAAGATCTTTAGTGCTAAACAGGAGGCTGCCATTGTAGATATGGCCGTGGCAAACAATGTGATCAGACTGCGTGAAATCCAGGCAGCAGTAATTGCAGATCAGGGAGCATTTAGAACAGAGGAGGCTTGTCCATAGAGGCAGAGGAGGTTGCTTCTCCTCTATTTATGAGAGGCAAAAGGGAGATCAAAACCTTTACCAAATCTCAGTATAATTTATAAAATAATTTTTCTGTCTTCTATGAAAAAAATCCATTATTGAAATTCTGATTAAAATGCTTCAACAGCGACACCTGCAGGTCAGGCCAGAGGTGAAAGGGCAGTGTGTGTGAAGCTGTCAGAGGAGAGCAGAGGAGGAGGGCTCCTGCTGTCCTCCTTAGGGCGCATCTCTTATATCAATTTAATGTACTTCTTTTCATACTAATCTATGATGGGCCAAAACACGTAATATGATGCTGGAACGGAGGATGTACCCCTAACCAACCAACAACCAGAATACAATATTGACATTGCATTGGTCCAATGACAATTTCCAAATTTCATCTTCAAATCTCTACCACTGTATGCAGTAAAGTGATAGATTCATACAGTAGCATGTTAGAAAATAAATTATAACGTGCAAATTGCGCATTTCAAACACAGAACTAAAACATTACATTTTATTAAGGCCAAATTTCCTGTTTTCAGATGAACGTTTCCCTTTTTTTTATCGAGCAGTAGATAGCTACGTGCGTTAGCTAACGCAACAGTTAGCTTGTTGTAGCTGTGAAGGACTGTTAACGGTCAGAATGGATTTCAGCTGTCCAGGCGGGACACACGGCGGGACAACGGTGGCGTGTGGCGGCCCGACATGCTGCTGCTCTGAAGTGAACTCCTCTCATCAACAACAGAAAGTTAACAACATACTTTAAATGAAACAACCGGGAGAGTTAGCTTGTTTGTCATTGTTGCTAATGATATCAGACTGGCTAACAAGCTGCGACAAAGTTCTGTTACTGAAGAGACAAGATGGCCAACAGCATCAAATGCAGTGGGAGGTTATACATGGATACTCCATCTCCATGAAAGAAAGAAGACGTCAGATATTGTGAGTCAGATACAGATACTCTTCTCTCTTTTAGTTGAGTGGTTGTTCAGTCACCTGTTGATGTGATTTGTGAATGAGTGTGCAGGAGGTCTGGCTGGTTGTTTTGTAGGCTATTTTTTGTATGTTGCGCATATAGATAAGTGTGTGTAAGTCATGTGTTTGATACATGCATTAATAGTTTTTGATTGTACCTACGCTTTTAGACCTGTGAATGTTTTTAGTGTTCAATCTTTCTAGTATTCAGCACTGATCTGTACCTGTATCAGATTATAAGCTTTGGGGTACTTTTATTTCTGTATACTAACAGTCATCATTGTTAAACGTCAGAAGGATGGTCAATGATAAATCCATAGAGCTCATATTGATACAGACTTTACAAAGTGCTTCGCAATTCAGGGTCAAATGAAAAGATCCCTAACAGGGAAGTAATAGCTTGAATAAAATTCATAAATTGAATCATTTATATGTTGACACTGTTTGGATGCTTTCAAGTGTTTGTTGGTCTGAATTCTGCATTCACAAACAAAATAAAAGTAAATTATTGTCATTTTTACCCGGACAAGTTACTTTTGGAGTTTTTAAGGAATAGGGCAGTGAGTTATGTGTGTGAGTAGCAAGTGTGTGGTTAAGTGAGTAGAGCGAGCGGTAGGAAAGTGACATGAATGCAAGCGGAGCAGAGGAAAAGTTGTCAGTAAGTTGTCAATATGGCAGTAAATGTACAGTACAGGCTACAGTGTGTCATTTAATAAATGCTGTAGCTTCTCTGTTGTTTCCCCAACTGCTGGGAAAGCAAAGGGGGTTAGCCCGGAAGTGAGTGACAGTGGGTTAGTTGCCAACAGGCAGCAGCCGGTCCATAACCGAAGGTCACCTGTGAGACGAGAAAGCACAAAACTCCGGGGATGATGCCAAGTTAGTAACATGCATTAATGGGGCATGAATGTGTACAGATGGAAAGGGAGAGGATGAGAGAGGAGCTCAGTGCCTCATGGGAAGTCCCCCAGCAGATAAGCCTCTAGCAGCATAACTAGGGGCTGGTCTGAGGCAAGCCTGTGCCGGGCCCTAACTACAAGCTTATCAAAAAGGAAAGTTTTAAGCCTGCTCTTAAACATAGAGAGGGTGTCTGCCTCCTGGACCAAAACTGGAAGATGGGTTCACAGGAGAGCAGCCTGATAGTTGAAGGCTCTGCCTCCCATTCTGCTTTTGGACAATGTTGCCTTCCACTGCTCTCACCTTGTGAATGAGTGGTTTGCAGCACAGCCCTGTATGATGATGCATTTCCTCCCTGCATACTCTCTTCTTCTCTTCTCTTCTCTGCTTGGAGATGGAAGGTATATGATCTCCAGTCATATGACCAGATATCCCCCTTGGAAGCAATGAATGCTGGTTTCCTGGCAATAGGTGCAGATGACTGCCAGGGATGAATATGCCATGCAAGGAGGTTTCTCCTTTGGTGCATTGCAAAGGAAAACATCCAATGCAATGTTGATGAGAACCTGTGGCCTCATCGTCAGGAACGATTTCAACTTTTTATTTCCACCCGTAACTTTCCTTTGGTTGAATTTATTTTATTTTATTTACAATATTCAACATTTCTGAGTTTGAATAGTATGGGGAAAAAGAATAACATGGAAAAATCTGACGCAGTATGATAAAAATGTTTGTTTCTGAGTATTTCTGATTTTGGGTGAAATTCTTTATTGGTTCTTTGGTGAAGAAAGAATAGAGTACAAAGCTGTACCACTATGAATGTCCGAATTTGTAGGTGGTTACTGCAGGTCTTACATGTCAGTGACAGTTCATGGTCAGGGAAAGATCTGCACACAAGGATAAATCTTTGGAGAAAAGAATACAATTCATACTGTGGTATGCTTGCTTGCCTTTTTATCAACAAATAGCACAGGCATGTTGCACAAATTATAGCAAGGTTGAACTGGTTCATATTGATATCTGTATTTTGTTGTCCATTGTGTAATGATTGATTGAAATAATATATTAATTTGACCCCAAGTTGTGCTGTTTGATGGAAATGTTTTGTGAGCGTTAGAGCGTTTGCAAACAAAATTTGTCATTTTGGTCAGCAGCCTTCAGTTTAGGCCTGTGTGTGAACTGTTTTGAAAATGTAACTTCTGAATGGACAAATGTGTTTAAGCAAAGAGAAAAACTGTAAATTATACTCTCAGTCTATAGAACTGTAGGCCAAGATGACATCTTTAAATTGCTCGTTTCGATCGACCTCCAGTCCAACTTCCCACAGTGAAATTGTAAATCTTTACATTTTAGAAGCCGGAACCAGCAGCTGTTTGTCAGTTTGCTTGATAAATGACTAAATTGCTGTTATGTAATGATTATTTTTCAGTTGATTATAATCAATTAATTGGCCAACTGTTTCAGCATCACTGTAGTTGAAGAAATTTGTGGGTTATTATCTCCAAAATTTTGAAAAAAGTCAGTGCTGAGCATAACATCTTGTGTCAGACAAAGAAAAATGAAATAAATGTGCTACAGATATATAGTTTTGATGTTAAAATAATCAGATAAAAGCTGTTGACAGTGCAAACTTTGTCTTACAAGGCAAAACCAATCAGAAAACAAGAGAAATGACTTCCTCTGGGGTATTAAGGAAGCTAAGCTTCTGCTTATCACTACCATCTAGTTGAGAAATAACACTGAGCTCGAGTGGCAGGACAGAGCCACATACAGCCTGGCTCCCTGCTTTCTCTCCACATACTTCTCGAGAACAGCAGTAGCTACCAGCACTGAGCCCTTTATGTGTCTTTTAACTACACAGTATCTAACTAGTTTGCTTTTGATCTCCAGTGAGATGAAGGGGTGGCAGAGAAATACTAGACAGTAATTTCTCACCTTTCTTGGAGGGCTGAGAAAATCAAGTGTGGTGTTAAATCTGATCCTGTCAGTGCAGTTGACGGCTAAAGGGGACTCTGTAAGAGGCTTTATTTCTACTCTGGCTCTGTTGTCTGTGGGATTTTTCTTTAAAAGGTAAAGGAAAGACAGAGAAAGTCTTCGGGAGTTTGCTGTCTGATAGAAATTCCTTTTTGTTTTGTCTGGCAGAAAAAGAACATCAATTCTTGGTTCTTGTTTGATTTTACTTCATAGTGTTTGGATTATGACAACAAGAGGCACTGCACACATCTGCTGCATACGTTATGCGAGCAACCTTAACACATGCACACACACAAATGTACACACACGGCATATGTTTTTTCTGCCTTCCTTTGGTCTTTATTTGAATCCGCTCCACTTAGTTTATCATTTGTTCAGTGAATTTTTTGGTGGAGGCTTGGTGGTCAGTGGTGTGTGTGTGTGTGTTTGTTTGTGTGTACATCTCAGGCCTCATTGGGGGAACCGTTACAGGCTAGGTGACAGATTGTCCAGACAATTGCTTTTAACAAGCTGGAGGGAAAGTAGGACAAAAATACTAATGTCTCGCCTCACTGATCCATTCCACCTCAATACATATTTTCTTTCGCTCTCTATAATTTATAAGTGGACATGTCATCCCCACACATCTCACGCACACATACACACACGCTACTGTGAATGCACATACACACCAGTGTGCGCACAGGCAAGCACGGCTACACACACGCTACTTACGCTACACACTTAATGTGTTTGTTTTTTTTTTTTTTTGTCATTTTCAGGTTTTGTTTTGGTAAAGTAAATGCCAAGAGCACAAGGGAAGACACACCGTTACACCTCGATTTCTGTTGGATGCTATTAAACCCCCGTCCACTGTGACCTGCTTAAGTCTCAGCAAAGTACAGTAAGTGCACAAGATTAGTCAGAGCAGGACAATTAATCAATTTGGAACCAAATGGATTTATTGTTAGCTCCCAGCTGTATGTAATATGGTCAGGAAGAGAGGTCTGTCAGTCAAAGAATGGAATAAAAGCGTGTGTGTTTACAAGCGTGTGCATGAACGTGCGAGGGAGAAAGAGCAGGAAAGAGATTGGAGAGAGACAGAGGAAGGAAGAAATGCAGTTTCCTGTAACAGGTTGTGATGAAGACTGGGAGAGTACTTTCTCTGGTTTGTTCTACCTGGCAAAACAGGAAAATTAGATATTGACTGCAGAAGAATGTTTTTCATTTCAACGCGAGCAGACACATGACAGCACTGAGCAAGCTGCTGCCTTAAACGAACTGAACACACACACACACACACACACAAACATACACAGGGGTGTCAGATTGGAGATATCGACATCTACTTATTTTAAAATCCATAGTTGTCTCGTGTCATTTATCGCCGTTGTTACAATAAATAAAAAATACTGTACATGTTTGACCGAAGAAAGCTTTTATTTGTATACTTTTCCAGTGTGATATTTTTCATACAATCAATGCAGCTCCAATTAAGTGCATAATGGGACTTTTTTGTGCTACAATAGCATTTGATCTTTAAACTCATCATGGTAAAAACAATATTTTACTATTCTTTTCATTCCAATCATTTAGTCATATATATATATATATGTTTCTGAGTTTTCCATTGTCCAGCAGCTAATAAATAATGAAACAGCTGCTGACAGACACAATCAGACAGCAATGGAGCTTATTCAGATTAACAGTGGGGTGGGGGGGACTGTAAAATAGCTTTTATTAGCATGCCAATAAGAACTGAAACCCATGGTTGAGCTCATTTGGAGCATTATTAAAAGGCATAAATTGACCCATAATTATCCTTTCCCGCTCTTTGCTGAGCACTTCACAATCTGCACACCGAAGTTGTTCACTGTGGAGGCAATTATCAAGAAGTTATTCTTAGTTCCAAGAAAGCCCACAATTCAATCTGCTGTTGCTAGGAGATTTACGGTAGAAGAAGTGCCGCAGAAGCCGAATGCAAAATTCATTCATTTTAACACATGATTTATAGAAGGACCGGGTGAAATGTTGCCATTTATCAGAATCTCTGTACTTGTTTTGTTGACTGTGTGGCTGCAGATGAACTGTTTCAAACTGGACTTGTTACTCTGGGAGAAATAAAACGTGTAATTGTGGCTGTACCTCAAAGTGATGAATCTGTTTCTAAATGGGAAAAGAGAAGAATGAGTTTCTGGTAACACCCGTAACAACCAGAAACACACAAACTCAAATGCTGTGGAGCTCTTAACAACCCTCACGGGGAGAAATGTGCAAAACCTCACCTATCTTAAAAACAAATGCAGTGAACAGTTATTTACCATTTTGAAAAAATATTATATTATGGCAAACTACTGACTTCCTCCTTGCATTCTCCAACTTTATTACCAACAGTTGACATAGAGTAAGCTATATTATTTTAGCTATTTTGTAAGGCATTATCTACCAAATAAATTGATTGAAGCGATGCATCAGGATTTGGGTGGCTTACCACCTCCGTTAAACAATTTTTCTGGGGCAAAGCTTGTATGTAAAAACTCATCTACACCATTAAATCTGGGTAAACAAGGTATCATGATATTTTTTTCCAAACTTTCCTGATGGTTCTAGACTGCAATATGCAAATTGGCTTGTCAGCAATTACTACCAGCTGGACCTCTCTCTCATTTGTGCATCCTTCTTCTTCCTTCCTGAAATGATCAGGTCCACCGTTAAGGATATCTTACAGTAGTTTGCTTGCTGAGAAGGAAAAAGAAAGACATGCAGCTGAGGTAAAATAGGATATAAATTATAGAAATCAGATGCACTTATCACTGTCAGAAATAATGTGCCAAATTTGTACCATTAGGGGTCCAAATAATTTTAGTTAAAAAAACAACAATACAATGTTTTTTTCCCACAACTGAAAAAATCCAATACTGAAATCTAAAATCAATTGCACTCTGCATGATCATCTCACTGAAAAGTCTTAGTGTATGTGCTCCGGAGGCCTAAAGTTTCCACATCACTCTTCTGTGAGTTGAATACTAGAACACGATTGGCTGGCCTCCATGTCACAAATCATGTTCAAACGTACACGTCTTAACTCGGATGTAAGGTGAGCAGAGAACAGAGAAACTTTCTACCTTCAGTGGATTTTTGTGAGAACAGCTTTCCTGTGTCAAACTCTGAACATACTGTACATCATTCTACACAGTGAAGCTCAAACATCTAAGTGAATACATTTTTGAGCGGAGGGGGACCTTAATATTTGCTAACCTCCAAATATTTCCAGTCCTTATCAGCTCCTGTTATTCTCTGCTACCCTCTTCTCTCTCTCCCTCTCTGTCCCTGGTGTGCTCTGTTTCAGCGAGGCAAAGTATCAATCCATGCATAAATGATTAGAGAGTTTTGTTACAAAAGGATTATCATTTCTATCCCTCCTGCACAAGTACGTTTGATCGTGTCACACACACCGCCACGCAGACACAGAGGCACTCGCACACATGCACAGAGATTCACACATTTGAGTATGCATTGATCTGCATAACTCGGCTTAGGTGTCAACACAGGGGCTACTGCTACGGTCATAAATAAATGTAGGCGTGTGTCTGTGTGTGTGTATATGTCACTGAGTGTGGGTGTGTGACAGGATCAAAGGTACTTGTGCAGAAGGGATAGAAATGATAATCCTTCAGTAACAAAACTCTCTAATCATTTATGCATGGATTAAAACATTTTCTCTCCTCTAATGTTGCATCTCAGAAAAAGAGACAGAGAGACAGAACTCTGACATTATTAATCTATGGATTAAAGTTAAGCACAGTAGCTACAACAGCTGCAAACATTGCTGAGAAGATAACCAACTTCAAAGACCTAAGAAACTCCGAAATAGGAACAGTCATAAGGTCCTGTTTTCCAGAAGTCCTCACAATTCATGAGAGGTTGGCAACTATATGCAGCTTTAAGATATCTAATAAAGAATATGCTATTTGGTGCGTGTAGACAATCATTAATTAATCTAGTCAACATAAAGATTTTTTTTTAACTCAGCCTGAAGTGAAACACTCTTATTTGTCTTTTAAACAACATTTGCATTGACATTTTCAGAGTTATTGCAAATAAATCTAATTATAACTATCATCTCTGTTCATACTGTCATGCTCACTGTTATTCTGCTTTATTGCAGTTTAGCAGGCATATGAGTACTTTTGGTGAGCAACAGTAATTTCCTCTAACCTGATTTCAGCTGATCTGTAATGGGGAAAAATATCACTCTATATGCACGACTTCCACCCTTGCACAAGTCAAGGATCATTAGAGAGTGTGTGTGAGTGTGTAAGTGTGTCTGTGCATATTCATTCATTCCACTGAAACTGAAAGATCTGTCTTGCTGACGGTGCTTTGAACCGCTAAACGTGGACAGTTTGAAATGCATATTCGCATCCCTGCTAGTAACCATTTGTCCACATTAGTGTCAAATCTGGAGTAATCTCTCTTTACCTTTCTTTTTACAGAAATACAGAAATGGGAGGCTTATCACAGTAAAGTAGTAAATTTTACCTATTTTCCTCATTTTATTATTATAAAATATGCCTTTAGTTTAGTCAGATTATTTTACTCCATTGTGGAGGCAATTTTACCCTCAAGTAAAAAAAAAAAGGTGCAATTGCTGCATTGTTGAAAAAGTTTTAAAATATTCTACTTCATCTTGTTCTAAATCGATTATAGCAATATTCAGCTCTCTGTATTGTCATTTTTTTCTATTAAGGTGTAGCCTAAAGAGAATTGTATTGTATATACAAACATTTTACAGTATTTTGCAATACATTGCATTAAAGATTGTTCATTTATTGAGAAATTCTTGTTACTAGCTGTGAAAAAGTAACTGTATGGGAAAGTCCCAGATTTTAGATTAGGTCACTTTATGTTGTTGGAACTGTTTTTTAGAATTGATTGCAGTGGTAGAAAAGATTATGTCCAGAAGATATAAACTGGACTCATTTTGTTGGTTAGATACAAGTGATCTGCATCTGAAACTGCAGGCTTTGTTTTGTGCGAATAAGATTTGTTCATGTCCTAGTATGTCCAACATTCCAGGACTTTCAAGACAGTTTAAACAGAATTGCATTCACTCGCTATATTGTTGGAAAATCAATACAGTGTAAGCAGTGTGTAGTTTTGCAAGCCCAAGAGCCATGCAGTGTTGTAGTTTCTGTGTGTTTTTATCAATCAGGATGATGAAAGTCAGTGGGGATCATGTACAGCAAGCTTGAATGATCATTAAATCAAAATGTTTCCCTTTTTTTTGTCATGGAAAACTTGGATCCACTGAGACTATGTTTCTTTGCTGTCTGTACTGACAGAAAAGAGGAAGAGAAGGACAGAATTATGAAAGTAATAAAAAAAACAGAGCTGTAGAGTTGGAACAAGAGATTGAATTTGAATATTAGAGAGAAGAGCTCAGAGTGGAGGATGAGGTGCAGAGGAGAACAGAGGTGTGTGAGAGTGATAAAAGAGATGCTGAGTAGAGTGTGTGTAGAGGAGAGAGAGAGGGAAAGCTTGAATAAAGGCCCCAAAATACTGAAGTGCTGACTCAGCCCCTCAGCAGCCAGAAGTGTTCAGTTCTGAACTTTGACACACACACACACACACACTGTCCATCCCTGCATGCTCAGATAAAAAAAAACAAAAAGCAGAACATCTCTAAGTGCACTAAAAAAACTCAGTCCAAGGTTTGATTGAACAACATTCAAAATAGAGCAATGAAGACAAAACACCCTTTTCTCTTTCTCTGAGTGTCTCTGAATCTTTTTGATGTGTATCATTGACTGATATTCACACGAGATTTCCCAAATTCCCAGCAAAAAATGATATCTGCCATGTTCTCACATGCACTTAAGATTTTCTCTGCTGTTTACTTTTCTTTGGAAAGACGTGATAAAAGCAGATGGGATATTTTAGCATTAGATATGAAAAGAAAAAACATGTGGAGTATCTTTGTTGGTTTTGCTCTTCTGTTTGTTTGCCACATGAGATAAGTGGATGAATGGAGATGTGACAAATTTACCAGACATGTTGGACTCCCGGTAAGCATATTCACCAACTTTGGCTATGCCTATAATCCAACTGTAGTATTGAACATTTTTATCCAAAGCACACACACTATGTTTTTGTTTCTCTCCTCCTGAAATGTTTGTCAGATGTTGTGAAAAACTACTATGTGAATATTGAAAATAGATACACTTTTCACCATGGGACAGTAACTAAAGTTAACCCAACAAAGAACTAGCTGTGAAAGCTTTATTGAGCACTGTCATACTCATCAACAAAGCAATGCAACAAAGGATCATATGTTGATATGTTTTTAGCCCATTAACTATAAATTGTGTGTTCTTTACATAATTTCTGAGCACTTCCAAACCATACCAAAAGTTTTTAGATTGTTTGTAGACCTCCTCGTATCCATTGGTTTCTATTCAACTCAGAGACTTGTAGATGCTTGAAACTTGTCAAAATAGCATTGGCTAAATCCAAATGTCCACAATCCAGATTTGGGGACTGAGTCCTCGCGGATCTCAGTCATAAATATCTTTGCAGACTTGACTTGATGTTCACTGTCATCAAACCAGCGAGGGGTGTTTCATGGAGATTAATTGAAATTCCTGATCCTTTTTAATTCATTTCAAAGTATTTTTATCAAAGGTTCTTGCATTGATATTGCCAACTGGTCTGCATGCTATGGCTTGTGTAGACAAACCTTTAGTTTAACAGATCTCTTTACACGTCCATATTGCTATGAGCTATGGGTAATCCTCCAAGTGAAGTCTGTGTCCCAAGCAGACTGTCTAGAAGTCTGTAGAAAGTCTGCTTGAGGCCCCTTGTGTATGAATGATAGATTTGGACAGCCCTCGTGGACTTCCCGGGAAGTCCATGAGCCATTATCAACATGTGGTACACCCCTTGCGAGCAGGGACTATTTCAGATCTCATTTAATGACACTCTGGCATCTGAAATTGGAGAGTCGGCTGCTGAGCAGCAACTGTTTTCAGAGTTTATGAAGGTCACCTTTCCAAACCAGCGTTGCCATATGACAATATAATGTGGGTGGGGGTAGGGGGGGGGGGGGGGCAGACATTTCTCCATTCTGTTTACAGTCAGAGCGGCTGAGATTGACACTAAAATGAAAATAGCTGGTCCACCTTAAAGGTCAGTCCACCTTAAGTGAGCCTGGTCAGGTTAGGCTAACCCATTGTGGCTAACTTCGGGGCTAACCCCCTTCACTTCCAGCAGTTGGGGAAACAACAGATGAGACTTTTCTTGATCTTGAGAAGCTGCAGCATTTATTACACTCTACTCGCTCAACTACACACTCGCTACGTACACACATAACGCACTGCCCTATTCCTTAAAGGAGCTACACTACTCTTATAACGTAGATGTTAGGGCTAGGGTTAGGGTTAGGGTCTTATAACAGTACCTTTCACGTAGATGTCCTTTAAAGAATGAGGAGAGGAATGATTCTGGGATTTGATGCACTCGTCGATGACTCAAAACAATTCCACGATAATGTAGGGTGTTATCGTGCTCGCACAGTGTGCGAGTGAAAATCATTAGTAGGCCGTTGATATTAATGATTGTGTGAAACTTTAGCAGCGTCGCTCATAATTCATAATAACCGCCACTGCAGAATGAATATAGGGGAAACACTGCATATCTTCAACAAACATAATTGAAATAAATAAATTAAGGTGTAATATTTTTCACTGTTCATATTCTTATCTGTAGGTTTATTTTCATACTCTGAACTGAAGCCAGTGGCTGCCCGGGGGAAGAGAAATCAATTTAAAAATGTATTGTTTTCTTTGGAAAATAGCTGCTAATGTTAGAGATATGTGTTTTGTATATAAATATATAGTTATATATATGATTACTATATATAATATTTAAATATATAATATGCTCCACTGACTGGGTCAAAGAAACGCCAAAAAACACACAAAAAAAAAGGTATTGAGGCTGTGAGCAATCTTTTCAATAAACGTGTGAGTCAGTACACGCAGATATTACCTGGCTGTCTCTGGTAGCGTTTTTTTCTTCCATGTGCTTGCCAACTCTCAGGGGAGCAGAGGAACCTGCCCTCTTGTACAACGGATATACGATGGTTTGTATGCTAGTGAGAAGGTGGACATGTGCGCTATCAGTTATGAGTGACTTTAGCATTCTCTGCAGTCACACCTCCCTGAACACAGATAACATGCTGTAGCCATGAAGCTATTCCTAATTTTAATTTGGCTGTGTACTGACCAAATTGAGGAAATTGACTAGTTTATAATTATCTAGGAACAGGCCAGAACATCAGCATCAGCAAATTGGAGAGATTTTACTGTAGGTGGGATTTGATTCGAACCATATAAATATTTGGGAAAACACACTTAAATGAGCAAGAGTGAAATAAAAAGTCACACAGGAATGTAGTTTGTTGTGGATGGAATGTTTATTGGAGCTTTGACATGAGGTGATTTTTATACAAGCTCCACATCAAATCGTTTCAGTAACTTCCACTATGTACGCAAAGTTGGTCTGTGAGTCAGTGTTAATGGAGCAGTTTCAGTCCCTTGACGTTTGTCTTTGCTTGTCTTGGCTTTCTTGAGGCTACCCCAAAGGTAAACCTGTCCATTTTCACAAATCACTGCTGAGCTTTCTGGATCAGAATGATATAGGAGAGACATGGTTTGGGATTAGTTGTAATGGCTTCAGGTGTTTTAAATTTAAATATTGCTTCGTTCAAAAAATATTGGATTTCTGTTGTCCCCATTAACATGAAGGTAAAATAAAGTTTTTTTAAATTTGACATATATAGTATGAGGAGACTTTTTACTTTCCTGTACTTTATAATTGACTTGCAGCATTTTGTAATTGGAAAGTTGAAAAACTCTTTAATTTAAATCATTAACATTTAGGGTAAAGACTTGGTTTAAGGTAAGTTTAAGGATAGGGTAAAATGAATGTAAGTCAGTGTAATGTCCTCTGAAGTGATGGAAACACTATTCTGTGTGTGTGTGTGTGTGTGTGTGTGTGTGTGTGTGTGTGTGTGTGTGTGTGTGTGTGTGAGAGCAGATGTGCATGTGTCTTGAGAGAGATTCCCTGTGGCTGTGAGGTTTAAATGAAAAACAGATGTCTCCAGTTGAAGAGAATATGAGGAAAATACAGGCTGTCAAACACAATTATTAATAACAAGAAAACATACACGCACGCATAGACGCACACACACACACACACACAAAACCATCAGTAAAAATGCACTGGCTCTTTCTATTTCGTCACCGTAAGGAGAGACTGACTTCATTTTGTAACATTGCCATGCTGACTTGAATAAGTGTATATATGAATAAGCTATCCAAATCCAGCAGAATCACTCTACTATACTGCAAGTATAAATCCTCTAGAGAAGTTAATTTGGAAGAACACTGCAGGTAGAGGAAACAGCTTCAAGGGCACACCAAGGAGAAAACAGAGTCCCTTGCTGTGTCACTTTCTTTAATGCTTTCCCTTCGTGACTTTTACGGCTGATGAAAATTTCACTCCCTCGATCTGCCCATCCATCCAATGTTGGTTCTGTTTAGGTAACAGCTAACAGTAATTTGAATAAATAATGACATCTATGCATCTCATCCATTTAACTCAGCATTGAATTAATGTTTTTTTATTGCAGTAGTAGGACTAAAAGCATTAAATTAATGAGAGAAGTGTCACAGATTTGACATAGTTGGCACCCTGTGTTGCATTAGATACCTGTTGCACACACTAATCTGTGGTTGGGAGAGATTCGGAAGACTTGTTTCTGTTGGCATTGGTTGTTTCAGTTTATCAATGACTACGTTTGCATGCACACTAATATTCCGAATATGACAATATTCCGAATTTGTAAACAGCATATTCTGTTTGGATATTCTGACTTAGGCCTTATTCCGCATGTAGCATTTTCCAATTAAGACATGTGGGATATGCTGATATTATTTGGGTTTTAGGAGCATTCTTTGGACATGTATACAGTGCATTCGGAATATGCGTCTCAATTGGGGTTTTTACCGCAGTTTGCAACACGTGGCTCTCTTTCCTGTTTACGGTCAGCTCTGTGCGTTGTAAACAAACCAACTAGCCAACAGTTTGCAAGTCTGGGATAGAGATGCATGACAGACTGGTTGTGTAACGCACCCCTGCGCAGACAAAATGACATATGCTGGAGCAGGAAGGCAGACGGAGGAGGGGAAGGAGAGGAGAGTGGAGAGCTGTTCAGGGTGGGCTGGAAAAACAGAGCACGCCTTCTCCACAACGGGGACGGAGGGGATTGGTTATTATCCTGACATGCAGCCATGGACTGATGGTGACGACACATTGTGATGCACCAAAAACACTCAGCAGTGTAGTAAACATCATCGGACAACCTAGGTACTGGATGTGCCTATAACTATAAATTTACAACATCAGCCATATCAATATCACTAATAAATATCAGGCAGCAGCTCACTAATGTTTTTCACCTTGCTGGTTTACTTCACTGCTTGCGGAAATCTTGTGACTCCCATTCCCACTGGAGCAGAGGAGAACCCTGAAAACCCTCTGCATGTAGACGGGAATATTAGTGGAATATTCATTTTCATTAGCCATGTAAACAGCTTAGTAGGAATATTGTCTTTTCCGGAATAAAGGCAAAAAATTGAATATTTTGTGCATGTAAATGTAGTCATTGAGCCAGCAGCATTTGGTAGCAACGCTGCCGGCTGCTATACCTGGATTATTAGCTCATTAGATCATTAGACTTAGCCATTGGCATTTAGCATTGGTTAGGCCACAACCTGAGCTACTATGCCGCACTGTTTTCATAATCTGCTATGATTAATTGTGAAAAATGCATAAACTAAAATAAACTAGTGGGGCTATTGTGTACAAAAAAGCAGTTCTTAAAGTGTCTCTGTAATATAACAACAGTTTGTGGTCAGTAATGTACTTTCATTTGATGCAGTTATAGTGGCTGAAAGTGTAACATTGCTGCAAATTGACAACATATAGGCATGATGACTGGTTCAATATTGCATTGATAACTTTTTATCTGTGAGCAGAAAAGTAACATTTTGTTTGCCAAAGTCAACTATAGGTGTCTTTTATCAATTCAGCCAACATTTCGGATTTAAATAACACACAATAACGATGGCAAATGTTTCTTTAAGCCTCTGCCACACAGCACCACAAATCCTCTGCCAACAACCGAGACAAATACTTTTCTGCTTAGCCAGGGCCGATTTTTAGCAAACACAACACATTTCACCCCGACACCCCGTTAGAGAAACAAGATCTGCCAACAGTACATAATCTCTCCCTCTTTATCCGTCTCTCTGTCTATCCTTTCCTATTTTCTCTCATGTATTTTCACCTTTTCATTTTCACATTTGTCTACATTTTTGCTTTTTCCCCCCACTCCCGATTTGCCTTATTTCCATTTTCTCCGTGCATTTGTGCTTTGCAATCACAAAGACAGCTCAGCTACAGGAGAAGTAAGCAGGTGAGCTGTTAGAGAATATTTCTCTTCTCTTGATATTTCTCTGTGGGATCTTTATGTAATGCATCCTTGGCCCTTTTCTCTTGTGTTCAATAGACTGCTTTTAAGACCTGGCACCAGATCAAGTTGTTTACGTAAGAGGAAAAACAATACTGCTGTCTACCTGTGTGTGTGCCTGGGTGTGTGTTGTGCATAAGCATGCGCACCTGCCCCTGGGTAGTGCGCGTGTGTCTCAGTTTGCTTGCAGTGTGTGCTTCTCTCTGATAGGGTTTTCAGTCGCCTGTAACGGCTGAAATTGTATTTGCTAATGGAGCCATTTTGGGACAAGCAGGCTCAGACAGAAACAGAGCTATCTGACCCAAGATAACACCTTTGTTTGTTGGCATTTTTTCCCATTGGTGCACCTAATTTATCAGACATTTGGACTGTGCTATTTATTCTCTATTAAACTCACATAGCATAGGAATTCAGTTTAGTTACATTTCATTTTGGTGTGTTTCTTAGATCTGTTTTATCAGTCGTTATCATCTGTCATCTGGAATTCCTTGAGCAAGGCACCAGCAGTGCTACTCTGCCATCGACAGTAAAAAAAACCCCCCACATATCCCAGGAAATAAACCAGGATGATGTTGAGCTTTTAAAAAAGCTAATTGCTGCATTTTGGGTGACTTCATCTCATAATAGCTCTCTGTCCTAATCACTAATGCCAATCTCTGTACACAGATAATGGTATTTATTCTCATGGGGAATAACAATGGCACATCGGTTCATCAGCTCAGCGTAGATGCCATTAAAAAACATTACTACCTGCCATTAAATTGCTAGCAAGTGACATCTGCAGGCACATCTGGAGTTGAAAAGCGGATTTGGTATCTGCACAGCATCACATAGCATTACGCAACATTGAGTTACCACCTACACTGGGTCCAAACTAAATGAGAAAATCTGTTCTAAAATGAGAAGTCAACAGCCTGAAAAAGCAGCACCTTGCACAGTAATTGATGGTATAAAATGAAAACAAAATGGTGTTTTGTTGATGAATACTGTACACCGCTGGTCCCTCGTAGACAGAATAACATTTGTAAAGCAGATGTTAGAAAAACTCACTCACTCAAGATACTGAATGATGACCATTGGGTAATGACTTTTTTAATATGCCTTTTAAAAATCAAGTTTTCAAATAAACTTTTATAACTACATGATTTTCTTTTAATTGAATTTATTAAATGGTAGAAGGCGATGGTGAGATATTTATTTATACAGGAAGCTAAGGAAAATATTACTGATATAACATTACATTTCCCATTCATACAGGCACATATAGTGTCGATCTAATCCCTCCACTTTTACCTGATAGTGGCAGAAGGCTCCTGGCATTTATATTAATAAAAATAGTAGAACATGACTGTGGAATTATTCTGGTCTCCCAGCTTCCTTATTATTATGGTGTTATTGCCAATCATATATATATAGTGGAATCGGTCGTCCTCTCACCTCCAAAGTAATTGAAAAGGTCTCTATCTTTTTTCAGCCCTGGTCACTTTCCCATTAGCCCCACACTCTGCACTGAAATTAGTCGTCAGGCTTCCCAACTACAATTACCTGGGACAAGACATTACCATCATTGGTTGAAATATTACATCGTCATAGTTTTAATAATAAAATGGTGTGTAGGTAAGGTGGTGGTGACAGGGGTGATAATGATATTGAAAGGTAGGGTGTGAGGTGAGTTTCAGTTCATGGTTGAAATAATGAGGGTGTAAGGTGAATTAATATTTTTTGGGTTGGGGATGTGAATACATAAATGTGAGAGGTAGCCCTTATGAATTCCTATCTCCAAAATCTATGCATATTTTAAAATGTGAGATGGCTTCGCTAATTCTCTAAGGAAAATATTGCTGTAATATTGAGACTTGGGTGGCCATTAACTTTTTTATGCTATTGAGTAATGTACCCATTATTAAATGTAATAGTGAAAGTTACACTCTCTCAAAGGGTTTAGGTTTAAGTTCATGGGACTGAGTATTATAATATTTCTGAGAGGAGAAAGTTATTATACTGGAAAACTACACAGGCGGAATTGGATCATTTTGCAGAATGTGTTATACCTTTTATTTTTTTGTGAACTTCATTCAAGTTCCTTAAAGTGCAATACTGTACTATGAAAAATAGCAGACAGAGGCAATATCTCTTGAGCATATTGTATCAGTTTTATTTATCTCAGTCAGGGTAAGACACATAAATGAATGAATGAGGTTTAGGCAGAAAAACGACTTGGTTAAGTTTAGGGAAAGATCATGGTTTGGTTTAAAATAAAATTAAGTGTCCTTTGTTGTCCTGTTTACAATAATGATCATATGGTTAAGCTTAGGGGCCAATCCTGGTCAAAAAACGGTTGAAAATGAGAAACGAATAACGGACTCCTGAGTTAAAGGAGGATTTCCTCCTTTGCTTTCGTCATAATTATCATCACTTGTCATTTTGGGGCACTTGCTGAACTGACTCAATTTTTTTAAGAGTCTCAATTATTTAATTATTCATCCAACTTGTTGTTAAAATTGTCTAGTAGGGTCAATTAAACGCCTGAAATTGGAACAATATTGTAATTACTTTATGCATTATACACAGTGGACAAATTTATTGTCTGCATAGGAGAGATTTGGCAGGAGGATGGAAAGAGAGAGGTGTGGTGTGTGTGTGTGTGTGTGTGTGTGTGTGTGTGTGTGTGTGTGTGTGTGTGTGTGTGTGTGTGTGTGTGTGTGTGTGTGTGTGTGTGTGTGTGTGTGTGTGTGTGTGTGTGTGTGTGTGTGTGTGTGTGTGTGTGTGTGTGTGTGTGTGTGTGTGTGGGGGGGGAGATTGGTACAGAGAGAAGTGGGAGCAGGATAAGGGATTTTATACTTGAGGACTGCTGCAGCACAAGGGCAAAAGGGCAGTTGTCCATATTTGGAGGAAGCCAGCAGCCAGCCAATCATCATGGATTAGGAGGCATCACGACCTTCAGCCTCCCATGAGAAGTAAAATCCTGGTACAAATACTGCATACGTGCACACATACACACACGCACATACACACAGACGTGCACATTAGATAAGAGTAAAGACAAGCTGGTAAAGGAACTCTTGGATTTGCTACTATAAATCCAGCTTATGGACGAATGGCCACCACAAACAGAGAAAATGCCTTCACAGCAAAATGACAAACGCTGAGAGTTAGAAGGAGCAGGAGAGTCAGTTATGGACTTTGCAGGAGAGTGATAAAGAATGGAACAATGAAAAAAGAGGCAAGGTGGTTCAAGGAAGAAAATTTTAAAAAAAGTAAATTAGGTACGCACCATGCATGAGAGACGAATTTCCCTGCACCTTCTTGGGCAACCCAGTTGGATAGGGGAGGGGAGGGGGCATGCCATGGCCTCTCTGCATGTTTTGTACCACCTAATTCTCATATCAAGACAGAGAAAACCATGAAGATATATCTACAGCCAGGCTGGCAACTCTGAAAAGCTATACTTGGGCACGGCAAGTCAGCATGCTCACATTGACAGTGTTGCCATGCTGATGTGGTTTAACAGCTATGTTCGCCATCTCTGTTTAGTGTGTTATGTGTGCTGACATTTGCTAATTAGTGGTAATTATAAAGCACAGCTGAGGGTGATTGGAGTGCCATTTGCTTTGTGGGTGTTTTGGTCAAAAACCAAAGAACTGCACAAAATTGTGATCATGGCTCTACAGGAAAAGACAGGAGATCACCAAATTATTAAAATTATCCTGATATCCTGAATTTCTCTACCAAATTTCATGGTAATCTATCAAATAGTTGTTGAGGCATTTCACTCAAAACCACAAACTTTGTGCCAAACCCTGAGGTATACTGTATGTTGAGATATTTTACTGGAAAATTTTCACATGCTGGTGGTGCCACTGTAGAAGAAAAGTCAGGAGGATTCATCCTCTGGGGAACAAGAATGTTTCTACAAAATTGTACGGTAATCCGTCCAATATTGGTTGAGATATTTCAGTCCCTAGAGTCATGCTGCTAGTGTGACTAAACACGTATAGGGTCACACTGTCATCCAAAGCTGACAACTCCCTTTGGATACCTCCTCCCAACTCCCCCCAGTATAAAACTTGTACCATCTTATAGTTATCCTACAGTTGACCTTACCTTATGAATTCCCTTTTCTCTTCACTCCATGATTTGAGGGAGCACAGTGAATGAGGTGCATCAGTGTTCAAATGTGATGGAAATCAGCCGTCTAATTCCATTTTGATTAGCCATCTCTCAGTGGCTCGGCCACACCTGCTCGGACATGCGCCACCACCCCGCCCCCTCGTTAGGGGGAGAACATTCCATCATTAACGAGATGCCCAATAACCACAGTGACCCGGCAACACATTTCCAAAACATTCCATCAGTCAGTAGAGCATGTGCGTTAAGATCGTTAACGGAACGCTCATTAATTACAAGGTGATGGGATTGGCTGAGTTTGGGGTCGCTGTGGCACTTGAGATGATAAAGGATATGGCTAATGTGATCAGTCATTAGCATTTAACAGTAGGCAACTGAGATGAAGCATGCTTTATAATCATCTCATAGCAAGAGTAGGCAAAGTGAGTGAAACAAGGTGATGCAAAAACACAAAGTTATGGAGGTGGAACTTAGAGAAGGATGGGTGGGAAACAGTAAGGAAGTAGAGTAAGAAAAGAAAACCAGAAGGAGGTAAGGAATAGAGGAAGGAGGGAAGGAAGGAGTTAAAGTTAATGATCTTAACAGCTTTTTATTATTCCAGCTTCTTTGCAGACTTTAATGTTCTTTACAGGTCTCTGGCTCAAGCAGTTGTCCTTTTTATCACACGCTGAAAATGCAATTAGTGTTTTCAATTTTCCAGGCCCTTCTTCTCCACTCAGTCATAAAGCGAGACCATGGTAATGTCCAAAAATGTCGCTTCATAAACATAATTGGATGACTGCTGTCACACTGGAAAAAAATGTGTTTCACCTTAATGTAAACTGTAAGAAATCCAAAACAATTACTTCAAGTTGAGTTGAACTAAAAGAATGACACATTATGTTGAATGAAGCCTCAGGCATCTGGTGAGTGCAACTTCCCGAGTTTGTCTGTTTTTCAGAAGTTTACTCTGCTTCCAAAAAAACACCATCCGAAGTAGATGTTTCATTTTTCAAAACACAGCTACAGTGTTCTCTTGTTTTGTTATGTCTGCATAGTGTATTTGTTCAGTTGTTTCAGCCACAATGTATGCTCAACGCAATCAGTCTGTCATTGTCAGCTCAGAATATGAAAATCGGAAAGTGCCAATGTATAATTGGCAGAGGGCAAAAGTTGGAAATTTCTAATGAGATTTACACACCTGTACGAAGCCAGCTGCCAACAGTGTGACGACCTCAAGGCCATGACCCTACCTGTTGATGCCTGTTTCTTTCTTTTGTTTGCCTTTTTGCCTGAGAGCCTTTTTGTATTCAGTGGAACTGTCTGCGCCTGTAAAAGAGAATATAAAGCTCACTTACTACTCTCCGAGTCTATTCAGCCCAGATCTTGCCTGAAGGGTTTTTTTTTTTTTTTTTTGTCTTTGTTTTGGTTTTATGCTATTTTTGCTAGCTCGACACCACTGTGCACATTCCTGTCAAACTATGCAACCACCAGCCACCAAATTGGGAGTTAAAAGCAGCTCCTGTGGTTAAGCAAAATTCTTCATCCTCAGTATACCACCATGTTCCTCATGACAGCACCTGTGAGATTTTTATATGTGCAAACTCATTTTAGCACTGAGCAGAAACTGACTGTGACCACACAACTGGTCTGAGGTCATTGTGTTTAAATCACAGCATGTCTGTCACAAGGAAAAATGATACACTTCAATAAGCTTGACTTGTGCAAACATGGAGGCCTTAAAGAAACAGTGTTACTTCCTTATATATTGCATCAGGAAACTCCATGCTGGTTTGAAAAAGCAATATTAGTGGGTTTAACATTCAGGGGCAAGGTTTGTTAGGTTTGTTTTCTCTTTTTCAAAAGTCTTGTAATTCACAGATAAGGGGAGTATTAAATAAGAGCCATCCTGTTCAAACACTAAGGGTGTTTTCAGACTTGGCCCAAATATGCGAGTACAGACCGAGATATGTTTCTGTTCAGCAGGGGTAGTAATCGATACCCCCCCCCCCCCTACACACACACACACACACACACACACACACACACACACACACAATACTTCTGAATGATGGATAGATTACTCAAAACACTTTCATGGGGAAAAAAGTACAGCAACTACAATACATAACACTCACAAAATACTCAAACATTGAGAACTTTCGAGGTTTAGATGTTAACCTAATCTTTGATACTAGTATATGATGTATTTGTACTCACACATGACAGTAATGCAGAAAGGTAAACTAATCACTTTGTTCATCTGTAATCTTGCAGCATCACATAAAGTAAAAGTGCATTGCTTTTCTTCCTTGCAACTCTCAAAAATGATCCGTTTTTGTTTCATTGTTTCTGGTTTGTGTCAAGCCAGTCGCTGACCTTATCAAATATATTAACATGAACTACAGGAGCATCTGCGTAAGGATGTAGCTTTTAAGATTTTAAGTTTAGACTTGTTTAAAAAATATTATCATGTTGGGGGATGAATACATGAAGAAAACCCTTTGAAATCTTTCTAATTCTTCAAAATCTATTTTCTAGGTCAAACACAAAAGGGCTCATAAGAATGTATTTAATCTCAATTTCTTCTAAGTTGTAAGTAACTTGCAGGTAATCATGTTGTTTAGCTAATACATAATCACCATATAGCTTCCAGCGATGCTGACGTGTTAACAAAAACCCATCACAGATATCAGCACTGTTCCAAAAATGTACAACAGCATCTACTGTACAACATTTTCATTATCTGTGCTGTGGCGTACAGCATACAGTATAACCATATGAGAAGAAGCAGTCTGCACATCAACATAATCATTCCTTTAATGAGATAAAACATCAACTTGATTGGACCAAAATGCCATTATTTCTGCCAGCATAGAGCCTAGTCTAATCCTGTTTTTCTTTGTTTCTTTAATGTACTTACTTTGCCCACATCACTTAGAGATACAGCGCGCATAGATCGAGGAGTAGAAAAATGAGTCAGTAAATAAGAAGCTTAAAGAAAACAAATCTTCCTTATATCATTAAAACAGTAAAATCTCCTAACAATCCTATTCATGTGCAACTATTTTATGTTGATAATTGTTTTCTAGTTTTCTGTTTGCCTCATGCAATCACTAATGCAGAACAGCTGCATATACGCATAATTTGAAGGAGACCCGGGTTGAATTAGACCAACACAAATCAGCTCTTGAGGTAGAAGAAACCTGAAAAATGCCAACATTTCCACATGTTGCATTGTAGCACTAAGGCTACAGCGAAATATCTTAAAAGCAGTTATTGTGTTCAATGCTACCGAAAAAATGCACCCCATAGTCAGCAGCGGCGCGTGTGTTGGAGACAGCCTGTGAATGTGAAGTAGATTAATTTGAGTTGAGAGAAGGAAACCTATTGAGAGTGTGGGTGAAGGGTGGAGAGGAGGACTGGGAATGAATAGCAGACTTGTGAACTGAAGAGATAAGGTATCTGATCTCTATCGTTTGTATTACTCCTTGCTCTCCCTCTCTCTTTTCCCATCTTCCTCTCTCCCCCTGCCCCTCACTGATTCCTTTAGGCTCATTTAGTTCATTAAGGCCATGAAATGTTTCAGAAACCAATTATGCCGTGACATTATTAAAAGACCACCCTTCCTTGTAAGTGCAGATTGTGTCTGTCTCTTGTCTTCCAAGAGAAAGGAAACTTGTCTGACCTAAGCGGCCATTGAAATAGGGTTCGGATTTATAAAGTGCAAAGCAACATCAGCAACTTTCAGTTTCCGTTATCTATTTTCTTCTTCAGTTCACTTATGGCTTTTCTTTTATTTCCACATTACTTGAGAAACTCTTACAAGGCAATGACAGACCTCGACATTCTTTCCAACTGGATTTTCTATTAGGGATAAGAAGGGTCTGACATCAGATAACAGAAAATGCAGGGGCACTGATAGGATCTCTTCTTAATTTGGAGCAAATATGGCACCTTGAAACCACTAGCTGTAGATTTTCTATAATTCCTCCAAGCACTGCTGAGGCTGACAGGGTGACCCATTCTTAATGTTATTATGTATGGTTGTGAATGTGGACAATAAAGTTTTTCGTCTGGTTTTATCACGGGACATTTTTTTTCTTCCTCCGCATAATATCAGTAACTCAGATGATTTGAATTAAATTAGTTTTTCGCACACAACAACCCAATGTCTTTTCCCAGAGTAAACATTGACTTTATTTGTCTTTTGAAGGAGCGTGATATTGTCCTTCAACTACAGTGGCACGGTTTGATTGCTACAACAGTCAGTGTATCTATCACAGCTTCTCTATGCAATACTGTTGCATTTGAGGGAATAGCTGCTAACACTATATCTGACCCTCATTATAACAGTGGGATATGCATGCAGAGAGACATTTTCTCTTGGTATTTGGGAAATTCCTAAAACATCAAAACATGGCGTGTTTTTTTTTTTCCCCTTTTATACATGATGCTCCTTATTTTTGCTGCACAGCGGAAAATATACCACAACAGGGATGACTAAGGGAATTTTCTTATGCTAATCAACATACTGCATAAGTTACAGCGATTTGTACAACATGCATAATGATTTGTATTGCAATGCTACGATATTTATGAAGGGAGAGAAACAAGGAGAGTTTCACAGAAGTGCAGATGTTGATTTTCCTACTTCTAGCGCTATTTTGAGAATATGCAAATAATCCCTGGAAAGATTGACACCAAAGGTCGTTAATTAACATAAGTCAATTCCGCTGTGCTTCTTTTGGGAATGAAATGTACTGTAGCAGCATTCTACCTTCTCTCTGAGTACACATACAGTACGAATGAAAGGCAGACATATGCAGTATACAGCAAGTGCAATAAGATGAAACTGATAGGGATGAAATGATTCATTGTATTTTTAATTATAAATCTCAAATAGTATGTAAATTACATAGGCTGCAAGGTGTTTCGCCACCAGTTTGCTTATTGATAACAGTCAATTCATCCATTCATTTTCTAAACTGTCATTGGGAGCAGGAGCCTTTCACAGCACATGTGGGGGTGGGGGCAGGTTACACCATATCAGGGCTCACATCTCTGTGTCAGTTTTGTTTGGTGGTTTATACATAGCTAAGGTGACGACACATGTCAGCACCACATTCCCTTTCTAGACTCATTAGTCTGTACCAATGTTGAACAAAAGGGAGAGAGAGCTTCTGTAGAGGAGGCAGGGATACTCATTTCACCAATCAACAGTAGCCTCAAGAATCAGCAAGCATCAGCACAAGGATACGAGGCAGCCACAATATGTCTTTGGTCTTTGGGTTTCCATTGGGTCACATTGTTGTGTTCATAATATGCTCCTACTTTCATTGTCCTATCGCTGTTTTTATCTACATACAGTATGTGGGCCATAACACACTTGTGAATACAGTCAGTTGCTTCTCTGGGGGTTGTATAGTTATTCTGTATATATGTAGTAATTGCAGTGGGTTGATACTATACTATTTAAATTCAAGCTGTGAAGTAATTGGTCTGAATGTCACATTTATTAAGGGGCTTGCAACAGTCATACAGCTGAATAGACCACCTAAAGTGTTGCTGACATTTCAAGATCATGTCTGGTCCTTTCATTTATTATTTCTTTTATTTTTCATGTCGGAATTCCTGGTTAACACTTTCATTATTTAAAAATATAAAACCATAGCATTTCAAATTCCCCGACACAAATGTATAATGTGTTATTAACGTGGCACATTTTTGGGAATAAGAAAAAAATCAAAAACTACACGTAAGCCTTGGGCTAAGCAGTCATCTAGCAGAGCTAATGAGCTTAGAGCTAATGAGATGCAGAATGCCATCATGTGGAGAAGGTGCCAATATAAAATAATTAAACTATAGCCTAATCTTGTTAGCACATTACAAATACAGTATATTAACTAAATAACAAAAAAGAAAAAAAACACATTTAGCGTGCAAACTTTGTATCGGTGCCCTTCTACACCCCTGTAAATGAAGGGCTGTGCATTAGACCATTTAAAAATAAACAGCAGGAACACCATAGAAGAAAGTTACAAAAACAAAGTAGGACAATATCATTATTGTCCAGGCTGCCAGGTGTGCAAGGAGGAAGAAAGCATAATATACACTTACAGTCACAATTTGTTTTCAGGTTATAGAGGTTAATGCTAAGTTAGCTGACACATCTGCTAAAACCTCTCATTAGCTGTAACGTTAGTCTAGAGCTAAAATGTTTTTTCAGGCTTCAATAACAGCATTGAACTGTCTAACAAGAAATTTCAGGTAATTTGGGGTTTACCGCCAAGGCGTATTTATGATTTTTTATAGAGCTAAACGATTTAGCACACTTTGTTTCACTCAGTTAATACATGGCATTGATAATGCTAACAGGTCTATTGGTTGATTCTGCTGCCAATCAAACAGCCCCCGCTGCACTCAGACACAGAGCTGAGCGGCTCGCTGTTCACATGTTTATCCAAAGTTAATTAATATTAACTGTGTCGTGTGTCCAAACAACTTTACACTCGACACTACACTTCCTTGAGTTCCCAGCAATGCACCACCAGGTATGACGTAGATTGGAGGAATAGTTCTTGAGATATGCGAAGGACAAACATACATACAGACAGAAATTCCTTGCTTTATGTAAAGATATAGAGAGATTAGTAAATTAGTGCTTTGTCCTGACGATAAGTCGTGACTGTCTAGAAATGTTTCCTACAAATGAGAAGCTTGCATCTGACAGTTCAGCCAGATGTTACAGCTAAATTGTAAATTGTAAAAGCTAAACGTGTCACAATATCTCCACAAATTATTTAGGAGATAAGTAAAATTTTTTGGCAACCCCAGTCAGCTAAATAGCTGACAGTGATAAAGTGCCTTGGTAGCCTGAGTGAGATACAACTGCTCCGATTTATCTATGCTGGATTGAATGAAGAGCTTTTACCACAGTTTATTGTCTTGCTCTGCCTAAGAGGGCTTGAAGAAGCTTTTCTCTTTATAGCAAAGTATTCTTGACAGTCAAGATGTTCAATAAAGTTGAATAGACAGGTGAGGAGCAAACAGACTAGGCTATACAGTTTTATTGCAGGATGGAGTTCTCATACTGTTGAGTGTGTAATTAGATGTTTGTAAAAGTAGGTATAGTAAGCCTTACATCTACACAGCTCCATGTATGGAGCATGTGAAACCACCTGAATTTGCTTGGAACTTGGCCATTTATGTTAGATTGTATGTTTATGATTATTGGATGTTACACATATAATGTATCTCCGTAAAATGGTTTTGTATTTTCACAGTGGTAATGGTTTTATGTTGTACATTAGCACATGGACTTAATAGATCGAGAATGTACCAGTATGCATGTGTGACTGATTAGTTGCAGGTCAAGACACCATCTACTGTACCTTGACAGTATGTCAGTCTGCTACAATGAAGTTATTTTAATTTGATTTTATAACTGTACTTGCAGTTAAGCCTCAGAAACATACAGTGTCACCACGAAGTGTACATGCCATCTATAAGACATGAGATTAGATATTCAAGAAAAAGAACATTTATGGTAAAACACCTAACTCCTCCTATTCTAGTGAGGTACAGGCTCTGGTTTATTTACAACTGAATTTGAAATTAACAAAGTAAGTATTCAAAATATGAAAATAGGAAACCTAGAGAAAATGATTTAACAAACTAGGGCCCTTTAACTTAAATTGTGGTAAACTAAACAAACAGCAATTTAGGACTGGACTGAACATACTGACCTAACCAGTGACAGACACACAGGGGGGCAGGAATTAACAATTAAGTCTATGCTAGAAATTAACCTTAATAAAAACAAAGATTTAAGTCAGTAAAGTAAAAACAATCTAACTGTCTAGGAAAAGTAGCTGCATATGAACAAATGTCATATGGGATGCAGGACAGGACATATTAAATGGAATATATATAAAGGAATAATATAAAGGAATATAAATATTTCCTCAAGTGTGTGTTTTATTTTTAACATTATTTTTTCAGAGTTGTATTGTCTCTTTTTGTCATTAGCTTTATACACAAGCCACTCTATATGCAGGATGACCCCTCTTGTTTCCGTGTTGGGTTGGGGTGGGAATAGGGAGTTTGAGTTGGTTTGAAATAGAATGTATCACATGTTATTTGTTGTATGATTGATGTTATATTGTGAAATAAAAATTACAATTCTAAAAAAAAAAAAAACCCCACAAAAAAACCCAATCTAACTGTCTAAACTGTCTAAAATAACAAATGAGTAGATTTAACTGGATCCCAAAAAGCAGACTCCCCTCTGGCACACCCAGTTGGCCTCTCCCACTTCCTGTGTGTCACACTTTAAGAGGCCATCTTAACTGGTGCTGCATCTTTTGGCCAGCGGAGGACTCGATGTGGATCCATGACAAAAAACAAAGGTAGTACATAATTTAAAATAAATAAGTTAGCTAATGACAGAATGTTGACTAAAATGCACTCAAATTAGCAAACTGTCAAAAAAAAGCAATAAAGTGTGTGCTGTGCTGTATGAAAACAAAAGACTGTGTGTCATGTCATTATTGAAATGTTTGTATGTTGACTGAAAAGAAAACTTACAGTTTGGTGTCAGCCGTCACACCAACACTTTATATATATATAGAAGAGGTGAATGACTACACTTTTTGCACACTAAAACTCTTTGCATGGTTTATAATATTGATGCATCAATGTTTGCACTATTGTGATAGTCCTGGTTGTGCAATTTCCCAGAGAAACTTTCCTAGTAAAAAGTCACTTTAGAATCGCCCACATTAGGCTGAACTCTGTCCAGCCCTTCTCAGCGTTTAGACATGTTTGTTCCACTCATTTGAGAGACTTCACTCTCTCCTCTGGACTGTTTTTGTGACCCTTTCTCCTCTTTCTTTCTCACATCTACCTCCTCATGTCCTCCCCCTTCTCTCCCCTCTCTTCGCTCACCCTTCTTTTCTCCTTCCCCGCCTACTCTGACTTCTCTCATTCCTGTACCTCTTCTTGAAACACTGGCTGCAGGCTTTTTCAATTGTTTATTCAGGCTCCAGCACTTTCCACAGGCAACCCCCTTTATAAGTTGTGAGGTGTTGATACTGTATCTACAGGAGCATTTTAGCAAGTAGCATTTACTTTTGTGTGATTTATTGACAGCTGACATCTGTTTAACTGCAAATTATACTACATGTCAGTTTGACACGATTGCAAGTTGTGTTTTATGTAGAGATGTTTGCAAAAATGACATTTTTTTAGTTTCAGCTATTTATCAGAGGATTATGTTAACTGTCTTTAAAATATTTTAGGAGTTGTGTGTTAAGGGGAAAATAGATGAAAATAGTGATTTGAAAGTCAATGATGATAAATGTACAATAAATTTGTAAAAAGGCATCCTGAGTTCAACCGTACCTGTAAAAATAAATTATTGCTAACTATATGTGCAGGTCAAGGAAGAAGGTAGCATCTCCACACGCTACTACCGCTGTAAAGTCTGCAGACATCCAATCAACAGCAACATCGTCTACAGTGAGTCCATCAAGGGCAGCAGTTTTACATCCCGCTGACTGGCCAAGCTCATCTAATCAGGTAAGGACATGGTTAGCCAGCAGAGGACATGCTCGGGAAAACTAGAAATGTACATTTTCACAGAAAGTGAAAACTAATACCACTACATCACACTATGGCACCGCTGCAGCACTGTGCATGCTGAGCCTGGTGTATTGATGTGTAAGTGTGTGTGGAATAGATTCAGTTATAATTTATTGACAGTTTTGAGTTTAAGACAAAAAAATAAAGCCTTTTTTATTCTTCCCATCAGTGCATGTAAATTACTTTAAACTCCACTTTAACTCTCTCTAGTGGTGGGGTTACTTCTGCTTGCTCCGGATTCTTGAAGATACTGATAGTTAGATTTATTCAGATTGATGTGTGAGATCTCTCTGATCTTGACTGTACGCCATTGCCTGTGATTTTAGCACATGATTTTGTACTTTCTCTAGATTTAGCCAAAACATTTACTCCGCTGCATCCACCATGTTTGCACTTCAGAAATGAAAAGCCTCGTGTCACACATAAGAAACTTCCCACTTTATTGTCAGTAGGATGGTTTCCTAAAGTACTCAATGCCCCCAAAGCAAATGAAGCTTGTACACGAAATAAAATGTGTAGTTTTATTCTACTCAACACACACAGTAACTCAATAATAGGAGTTCCTGATGAAATTGTGGTGGAGGGCTTTTTGTGTTCCTTTCTTTTACCTTTTCCCCAGCAGTGAATCACTCTATAGATTGCTCCTGAATTCCTCCCTCGGGTAGCAATTTGGTCACATCATTCTCTAACCCACCAACAATTTCAACAATGAATTCCCTCTCCAGATTCGACCACTTACATTGTTTATCCAATCATTTGTTCTCCAGTGTATATTAAATACAGTCCACAGTTGTAACTTAATTGTGCTGAGTCAGGACCTGTAAAAATGCACATTATCGCAGTAATTTCTTACCATAAAACAGACCACAGATTCTTATTTTAGTCTTTTTGAAGTCTCCCTAAAAAAGACTCTACTTAAGAGAACTGTTGAGCAGACATTTACTCATATTGTTTGTGAGATAAACGTGGCATCTCTTCTAATGATGCCTGTGAGGGAAATTACACATACTACACATATAATCAAGTATCTTTATTGCACATGTTTGAATACAGTTACAGCACATCACACACCTTTAACTGAAAGAACTTTAGCCTGATTACATACTAAAGTGCTGTCAATGTAGCAGAAGGGTTCATGTAATGTGTATGACTAAAGATATCATGGTCTTTGGGAGTGTGAGCAGAGAATTTTCTAACTGTTTAGAAAGGCCAAGGCTAAAATGATGTATCAGAGGGTAGAAAGATTGCCACAGTACGTTAGATTGGAACAAAACCAGATACGGATGTTTACGGGAAGAAGCAGAAGATTTCTAAGGTATAAAAGGTGTGCAGACATTTCTCTGTTCTTTGTTTACAGAGGTTGACACTATGTGTCACTAAATGAGAATAGCTGGTCCACCTTTAAGGTCAGTCCACCTTAAGTGAGCCCGGTCAGGTTAGGCTAACCCGTTGTCGCTAACTTCGGAGCTAACCCCCTTCACTTTTCCAGTCGTTAGGGAAACAACAGACAAGACTTTTCTTGGTCTTGAGAAGCTGCAGCATTTATTAAATGACACACTGTAGCCTGTACTGTACATTTACTGCCAGACTGACAACTTACTGCTGACCTTTTCCTCTGCTCCGCTCGCATTCACCATCACTTTTCTGCCGCTCGCTCAACCACACACTCGCAACGCACACACATTATGCACTGCTCTATTCCTTAATGGAGCTGCACTACTCTTATAACAGTACCTTTCACGTAGATGTCCTTTGAAGAATGAAGAGAGGGAGGATAACTAGAAACAATTTCCAAGACAACATAGTGTGTTATCATGCTTGCACGGTGTGCGAGTGAAAATCATTAGTAGCCCATTGATATTAATGATCGTGTGAAATTTTAGCAGCAGCACTCATAATTTTGCAGCGGTGGTGTGCCGCTGCAGAATGAATGTAGGGGAAACACTGATGTGAACGGTTTTTCATCTGTGTGCATACTACACACTAACTTTGTGCTGTGTACCATGCTCGAGCATTAATAAAGTGTGACAATACTGTAAGGGATTTTTGTCTCGTTCCTCTTTGTCAGAGTGGAATTGCAAAATTGCCACGACAATGCCACAAACACTATGTTACATTACCTCAAAGCCTTTTTTTCTCTGTCCTATGGTGTGTAGATAACAGCAATGAAGCAGCCAGAGTCGCTGTTGTCCGTGAAAATCTCTCCTTTTTCATAAGCGTTTTACTCAGCACAGCCTTCCTCAGGAGATTCATCACTGCTTTCATCAACTTTTTTGCTCAGAATCTATGGGCCATCAGTCATCACTGTTTTTTTTTTTTTTTTTTTTTTTATGAAGGGAATGATGGCTGTAAATTACCATGCATGACATATTGACAAACCCATTTGCGGTCCTAGTGGAGAAAGAGCACTGTCATACAACAAAAGGCATGGTGGATGGGTGGATGGAGCGATCAACAGGCAGAGGACGGAGCAGGGGACTCAGGGAAATTGATAGAAACAGTCAATAAAAAAGAGAAAAAGGAGGAGAGGAAAAAGATAAAGATGCATTTTTTTCCTTTTCTTTCTCTTTCTCTCTTGTTTTTTCTTTGGGATAGCTCTGACCACAGACATGAAGTCAAGTCATGGCTCTATGGGCGGGAGTGTCGGGTCTGTCGGCCCTCCACTTTTGTCCAAACTGAAATATTTCAACAACTGTTGGACGGATTGCCATGAAATTTTATCCAGACATTCATGGTCCCAAGAGGATTTCCTATTAACATTGGTGATCTCCTGCCTTTTCATCAGACTCTACCAGGTCAAACTTTTAACTAATGCTGTGAAATATCTCAACATGTATTGCAGAAAGGTTTTGCACATTCAAGGTTCCCAGAAGATGTATCCAACATGACTTTTGTGGTCTTAAGACTAACACACTAAACTGAAATGGTGAACACGACGAACATTATACCTGCTAAACAGTAGCATGTTAGTATGTTGTTGTGAGCGTGGTTGAGTGCTAATATTAGCATTAGCTCAAAGCACAGCCTCACAGAGC
The DNA here is from genome assembly GCA_038419695.1 of Scomberomorus guttatus. Taxonomy (NCBI): domain Eukaryota; kingdom Metazoa; phylum Chordata; class Actinopteri; order Scombriformes; family Scombridae; genus Scomberomorus; species Scomberomorus guttatus. The sequence continues at coordinate 12,774,323 of CM076464.1, forward strand.
TGCTAGTGACTGTGTTCATGGTATTTACCTGTAAAGATGTAGCCATTGTAGTCAAATAACTTGCAAGTATGTAAAAGTATATGCTCAATAGGATTACACTTGATCAACAGCATTATGTGCCTGCATCTTTTACATGTCAAACTAATTACTGTGTATATCAATAGCAAATTACATAGTAGTAAATACTGTATACTGTTCTGTTTATGATGAAAGATGTTAAAACTTCTGTTTGTAGTGACTAATAGTCCAATAAAATGTTTTTGACCCATGGGCCAGCATCCTTGATAATGGCACGCTGACTGTCATAGTCAGTCCATTTGCAGAAATAAATGAGACATTAACACTGATAGAGCTGTCTGTTATGAAATTTAGGTTTTCATTCACCATTTTCTGCATTTAGAAAAATGCTCCCAGCAGTAATGATAATCACACATTATGTTCTAGACAGATGACAGTGACTGAGACATGACTGAGACATATTAGTGACACATGTTAACGAGCCAGATATAGAAGGCAATTTGTCTTTATGAAAACATATTGTTTCACTAGTCTCTGAAAGATTTTTTTTTCTTCATATAGCAACATCACCATCACCACAAATGAATCACTATTATTAAGAGTGGAAAGTAATAAATAGATATATAGTACTTGAGAATGTCTACAGGTTGGAGGCAGAATTATGCACATGACGCTGAAATATAACTATATAAAAGTATAAAACATGCTTGGGAGCTCAGCTGTCTCCATCAGTCACATTTAGTCTAAACATTTGGACCAAAGTCTTTTAGAGCTGCCCATACATACATCCAAACTGAGCAAAAAGACTAGACAACCAGCAGGGTGGCTGTCAACAAAAAGTTCAGTCTGGGAGACCTTAGTTTGGCTGAAAGGAATTTTTGCAGGACAGCTCTCAGGAAGCAAACAAGCATAAAAACTTGTCAAGAGTCAGGAGGACTTTCACCGTTATGCCGTGCAGACTTTATTTCATAAGCTGAAGTTTCAGCACAAGCATGCCTCCTTCGACGCGTACTGTAAAGACCAAACCAAATCACCTCATATAAAGCTTCCGGGGCACCTTGATGTGCAAGCCAGTCCGTGCAAAAAGGACATTTTGCAATAAATAAAATCTTGATTTCTGTGCTGCAAAACCGTCAAAGTACTTCTGCCTCTTTTTATGCTTATTCGCTGCCTGCAGTTATCAAGACGACATCTACAGTCCAGCACATCTTCCCACAGTTCTGAGCTCGATAGCTACATAATAGAAGTGTAATGTCTTTATATCAAGAATGCAAAGGTCACTGACTGTCTGAGCCAAATCCAACCCTGAACCTAGATCTGCTCCTCCAACAGCTACAGGTAGTCCAAACTTGTGCAAGCTGGAGGAAATAAAACTGAGATGTGCCAAGTTAATACAGGAAAATCCAACAAGAGTAAAAAGGCAAAGTGTAATCACTGATGGATGTCCTTTTCTTGAGATAGACTATTTTAGTAAATGTGTGCAAGTTGGGTATTGTGCATAGCTTATACAACAAATCTAAATGTGATCATTCTGTATGTAATCACCCTGTAACATGCCAGAAGACATTGAAATGACTTCTAAATGAACTGTGACAAAGGCAATATAACATTTTGTAAACTTAAAAGATGCCAGGTGTACATATACTCTATAAACAAACCTAATTAAAAGCAATTGGTTCTTCTGTGAAAGGGGGCAATCAATGAGATCAAGACAGAGTGACTGTAAGTCAGTGTTTGTAGTTTTAGTGAGGGCTTTTGGTGTGAAGGATACGCGGACTACAAGGCTACCACCACCTAGAGAAGGAGGGGGGCACTGTCTGGCTATGAGAAACGGAAAGACATTTCGAGAGGGAGGCAGGCAGGGAGGGAGAGAGACAGAAAGACTGAGATAAGTTCAGCACCGCGGACAGCGAACCAGAGCGCTGGAGAGGAGAAATCGGTTCAGTGGATTTGAGCTGCGCACTGCCATGCCTCCGTGAACTCCTGGAGCCTATACTGTACAATACAGTCGCTCTCGTACTGTGCAGGTGGAGATACGATTGTTGTTTTTGTTTTAGTCGGGAATCGCACAATAAGGAAGCGAGATAGCTGCAGAGAGAAGTGCGTTGCGCTTGCAAGCCCCGGCCAGCCTGATTGTCGGCGCGATCCTTATCATCTCGTTGTTGGAGAGAGAGAGAGAGAGAGAAAGATACAGTTGGAGAGAGAGAGACATAGAGAGATACAGGGAGAGAGAAAGATAGAGTAAGAGAGTGAGAGAGAGAGAGAGAGAGAGACTGGGAGAGCGAGAGAGAGAGTCCGTGCAGCCAGGCTCCTCTCCGCCAGTCCTCAACTGCGAAGCGAGTCTGACGGACCCGACCGGCGTTACTACCACCCGGCTGTTTTTTCTGAGTGTTTCCTCTCCCTCTCCCGTCTGCTGCGTCCACACCGGCCGTGAAGATGCACCGGCACCGTCCTGCCCAGGGATTGACGTTGTTATGGCCGGTCTCTATGTGGATTTTCTGCCATGTCAACGGTGTGCATGGAGCTTTGCCAACAACCCGTAAGTTGTTATTTACATTTTTCATTTTTTCGGACGTGTCTCCAAGCGCTGATCGGGTGAGATTGAATGTCGATGGGAGGGAGACTGAGTCTGTCTCTGCAGCAGAACAGGTGAGGCGGGAACGGCGCGTTTACCGGCGAGGCTGCAGGTATCCCGACGGTGGTGCCAGCTGGGGCTCTCGGGAGACGGAGAGCCAGGTTGCACGGGAGAAAGGGGAGATAGGGAGAGAGAGGGAGCGGGATTTACCTTCTGAGTTTAGACCTACACGTGTTAACTCTTCAGGATCTCTGCTTCACAGATTTTAGAGTAGCGCCCGTGCTTTTCTGCCCGTTGGGTGATTTTTAACGATTTCAGTGCTCTCCATAAAGGGATGGATTACTGATTTACATTATAATGTGTCAGTTGTGTTTTTTTTTTCTCTGTGCAGTTTCAATCCTGAGGCAGATTGCATTGGAGAGACTGAAATCATTTCACGTTATTTTCTCAGCCCTTTCAGGATTTTTGGATTAACGTTATATAAGAACATTGGATTTGTTTTCAGCCCGTTGTACCGTATTTGCCCAAAAGAAATCCCAATACAGAGGCTCTGTTGAATCTCACAATTTTAAAGAGGGGGTTATAGTCTAATGGACTTTTTAGAATCAGTGTAGAGTTTTATCAATGACTCATATGCACATTTAAGATTTCTGATTTAGAGCTTTTTTAGTTTTTATCTATATGCTACAGTGTGGATTTTGATTCGTCTCTGCTCTGTTGCCGGGGCCTTTTTAGCCAACCCTATATGTGTATAAGCAAGGGAAAACTTTTAGGCTACTTCAAGGCTGGTTGGGATGATGATGCATAACTAAAATGCAGCGAATGCATCTATTTCACCTGACCCACAATTTAGTCCAAATCCCGAATTTGATCTTTTTTTCTTATGAATCAACCATTTTAGCATTTCGTCAGACATAATTCCTAAATTGTAGATGACACATCCTTGATACTAATTCTTTGATTATGATTTTAAGAGTTTATATGCACATGGCTATGCGTTGTATAATATATGTACTCTAATATTCTCGTTCAGGGAATGTTTTTAATACCAAATAGGCTTAACCGTACTTATTTCTTTCCCGTGGCACACTTAAAAACATACCAGCTACGTGATTTAAAGTTTTAATGTGCTGTTTATTGGTCCCATCGGTCTTAAAAGGACCAGTTATGTTTGGTTTAATATTTTACTGAAACCCTCCATGACTTGGTTTGGTGTCATTCCGATGTTACTGACAGCGGCTGAGCCGGTATTCTGAGGGGTTCAGGGCTTCTCGGTCCCGGATGAATGTGTCCGGGGACGTGCCTCATTAATCATCCCATCCGACATACAACAACCGAGAGACGTCATTGCGAGCCGCTTTGCGCGTTGTGTGCGCGTGCAACAACGTCTGCGTGAGCCACAGAGGAGAAAAGAGGAGCGACCTCACTGCGAATAGGTGTCATAGCAGAAACACTTTATTTATAAAACTTTATTGCTTATAGCTTTATGGAACTCCTTAGTCCTCTTGCTCCCCTCAATTGGCAGGTCTGACTGGGTCAAGCTCAGTGTCCTTGGAGCAAGTATGCTTGAACAAAGGTGGTATACAGACTTGTAATCAGTAGGCGATTTGAGGGGGGATGTCAATCCCCCTTGTTAGCAAAATGGCCAAAATGCATCCTCCTTGTTAACCTGCCACCCCCGCCTCCATCCCCTAGTAGCAAAGAGAGTGCAGGGGCAGAGGGGTTGTTTAGACTCATTGATCCTTTATCTGACTGAAGTGTGTGCAAGTTAGAATCTATGGCCCCGACCGTGGCTCTGAAATATCAGCAGCCTAACTGTGCTATTGATAAATCCATGGCGCTGTCTGTGGTGCTGAAGTAGCAGACGGATTTGTAATCGCGCCTTTTTCTCTCAGTCCCTTCTGGCAGTTTTGTCTTGGATCTGTAATATTCTCTAAACCAGTGGTTCTTAACTATTTGGACCCCCAAATTGATAAACATCAGGCCACAGACCTGTATTTGATGAGATGTAGTCTTAGGGATCCCCATTTGATAAGATTTTGTTATTCCATAACTGTATATACTGTAGATTGCCAGATTAACAGTGAAGAGTGTGAAACCTATAAACAGAATAGTTATTTTTATACATTCTCTCATTGGGCTAACTTCTAGTCAATGAAATAATAGTTAAAATATTCCCCATTTTTCTGAGGACCCCCTAGAACCACTGCTCTAAACTATATACTATAAATACTCAATTCTATACAATATTGTATCCTGTATACTCTATAGAGTAGTGTCACCGTCATGATCAAAGTGACAAGTCAACGTGTAGTTGCGGAAAGAGCGAGAGGAACACAGAGACACTGCTGCCTGTAATATTCCTATAATATTTCTATGATCATTCAGTAGCGTCTGTGCTGCTGAAAATACACCCCCACACTAAGCCACCTCTGTAACACAATTTTTTGGGGAGACATGACTACAGATACAGTTTTTACTATGGATGTTTGGTGTAATCTGGGAGTGGAGCAGTTAAGGTGACTGAGGAAATTAACCTGCACTGACTGCAACGCGCTCAGCTGCTACAGTTACATAAATCATGGTAAAGTTTATACCGTCAAAACTACGGTGTGTTTTGAATAATAAGCATTATTAAAATGCTTAATGTCCACATCCAGTAAAAGAATAGGCCTACACAAAAGATGTATTTAGCCTGATAGCAGTTCTATTAAATTTAATTTATAATTGCAATTATAATATCAAGAATCAGCCTAGGCCTATATCATAATCCTGCAGTCCTAACCCTCCCATTGGGCCATCCCCCTGTTAATAATTAACACATCACCTACTGTCTGTAATGAATACGGTTCAAAATGCATTGACCTGTTGAATCTATCAAACTTGAAAGTCGATTACTTTGTAGCATAAAAATGTATACCATGTTCAATTTCTGTTTCTATTTCAAAATTATAAGTGTTAAGTTCATTAAAATGATGGCACAAGAGACAAAAAATGTAATAGATGCTGCATTAAAAAATATAAGACAACATTACGGCACAACAGGAATAACTAAGTGTGGAGAAAGATTAGGACAGCATTTGCAAGAAGCAAGAAAGTGTGTGTGTGACTGTCTGTGTATGAGAGAGAGAGAGAGACGGAGACGGAGCGAGATAGTCATACAAACAAAATGTTGAATTGGACCAGCAGTTCTACCCCTGAGCTTAGATCTGCATGGCGACTTTATCCCTCCTCAGGAGCTAGATGTGAAACACTTGGGGGAACAGACAATGTCATTGTGACCAATGGTCTGAGGCGACTAAAAAAGATTAACATTCCCATCCTAGTGGGGCAAACACATTCATACACTAAAAGTCAATGGGCTGGTTGACCCACTGACTGTGTTGAGTCTGTACACTGAAAATGCATCTATGAGGTATGCGTACCGATTTAAGAGAAAGAGAGAGCAGTAAAAAAGATTTGTGTGTGTGTGTGTGTTTTGCACCTTTGTATATGTGTTTACATTTGCATTTAATTTATATGTTCATGTATGTATGGTTCCACAAATGATTGCGTGTTGCGCTGTAATCCGGGGATTTTCTCCTACACAAAACTTGGCCTGAAGCGTTTTGTCAGTTTTTCATGTTGCATTTCAGTATCACTTAATCTGCTAAAACAATATCATAGTTTTAATAGATATGCTGGAGATCTATTACGCTCCAATACAATTTAATGACCACACACACGCATATAAGATCACTCGGAAATACAAATTCCTATTAACACAGGCGTGTACAACACCACAGACGCCCACACAGCTGAAGAAAAGTGGATTGTGTTTAACCTTGTACCTCAGCTGTACGCTCTAATGAGTTGTCACTGTACAGTATGTAAATGTGTTGTTATTGTAGTGTGTCTGAGGCAAGGTCTCTTACCACCTACTATGATGTCTCATAATCATTGGGACATTCATTTTTGCCATTTGCAATTCAAATCAACTCCCTTTCTTTGATTAAGATGGTTCTGACAAAAATATCAGCTCAATGCGTACTGTACATTGTAAATACGATTTATATATGCACAGATATCTGGCGTAGTTTTCTTGAGAGTTAACAGCTTATTCTTACCTCACTGTTTTAAACAACAAATCTTTCCTTTTAATCAACCTTGAAAACTTCTGCTCTGCTTTGCATTGCGTCACTGTTCATCGCTCCCCATGTAAAGGACAGCGTTTGCATTTTTAACATTTCCAGCGCCAGTGCAGGAAAAGTAAAGGATGTGCCTTTAAGTAAGTGTGTTAGTGACACTGTATGTGGCTAAATAGGATGCCCTTAGAGTCTGTCTGATATAGAATCAGATTAGCCTTTTCTCATCTCATTAAGCATGCCAGGCCATTTGACATAGACATCAGTCTGGTTGCACCTCCAGGGCCACAAAGAGCAAGTCAGGGTTTCCTGATCTTCACTATAATTCATTTTATACCCTGTCAAACAGAATAAAATACATTTGTTGCAACCTGTTGCCAACACAACTGTTCTTAGTTGAGTCTGAAGCATTCCCATTATTTCACTGAGCCCCATGTAGCTGTAGTTTTCTGTATTAAGGTGGCTAATTTTAAGAATCGGCTGGTTGGCAAGAGAACAGTATGGTATGTCCTCACAGTTCTACCACAGAGCTTTAGTAACATTGGTAAATGCAGTATTGCTAATTTCTGCAGTCAACAAATGACTCACTGTGCTTATTATCATATCATCAGTCGGTGTTGGAAAAATGTCAATGAGTTATGTTATAATTTGCTAAAAAAAAACAACACATTATAGTTGCCATTTCCTTTCTCCAAGGTAAACCTGATGCCAGTCCAGAGTCGTGTGTGCGTGCGTGTGTGTGCGTGTGTGTGGGGAATGTGATGGCTCCCATTAGGAGGTGGTAATAATAGGATTAAGGCTGGAGGAAGCAGACTGGTTTGGCTCAGATTAGATCAGCTCAATACTTGTTTAGCTATGTTTGGCCCTTGTGTATTTACGTATGTGTGCACCTGCCTGTGATTTGGGTGTGAGTGCGTGTCCACATTGGCAGATTTATCACGCATCGAGACAAGTGAGTCAAGGCTAGGAAACGAGGTCTAGTTGTTAATTGCACTGCCATTTCTCTCTTCCACCCTGTCTTCCTCTGTCTAAATTGCTCCCTTCCTCCTTTTAAAAAAATCTATTGCTCCTTTGCACTCCCTCCATTGTCAATAAATCTCCTTTCCCTAATTCTACCTTTGTGTCTTCCTTGTTCTTCTCTGCTGTATTCTCATCTGTTTAAAAAAAAAATCAAATTAACAAAAAAAATGACTTGCTCCTTTTCTTTCATCTGTCTCATCCCTAACTACCCCTGATGATTTGTCTCCCCCTCTTATTCCTCCTGCGCATTGTCCACCGATTCCCCAGTTTTTCATTTTATCCTGTTTTTGTACCTCTTCTCTCCTGCCTTTTTCTTGTCCCTAAGTATCTCTAATTCTTTCAATCCCTATTTGGATCACCTCAGTGGTTTTATCATCTGGCCATAATCACTTTCCTCCTTCCTTGTCTTTTCTCTTCTTCTTTATTCAACCACCTAGTCTCTCTCTTCACAACCTGCCCCCTCGTCTTTCCACTGATTACAAATATATCTGATTTAAAAAAAAAAAAAAAAAAAAAAGAAGTCCCTACTAGCTTCTTTTCAAGAAAGTAATGTGATGCATCTACTTGTGCATGCACATGCTTACTCTCAGCTGCACCTACACTGTGTGTGTGTGTGTGTGTGTGTGTGTGTGTGTGCGTGCCCAAAGCCTTAAACAGATGGACATGGATCGCAGCCAAATGCACAGCGACACTGCATTCTCCTTCAGTCTCAAACAGCTCTTCCATTTTTTTTCTTGCCCCATCAGTGTATTAATATTTTACTCCATTAAAACTTGAATTCATGACAGTGCTTTTGAGACAAAAATACTACTGACCTACTGTATAAATCCAACAAGCATTTTATTTTTCATAGCAGAAGGAATCAGAACCACTTCATTTCACAGCAGCCCCTAATTAATCGATATGAATTTGACCTGACGAGAATATCTTAAAAAGTTGCACTGCAGCATATGATGATAGCAGGGTGCACAAGCCTTCACTCTGGGGTGTTTCAAGTGATATATTTAAACATGTATAACTTAATAAATCAGTATAACACTCGTATTCACTTGTTTACATATTTGTTTATCAATGTCATATATCACAAGCATTGCAAACATCTAGTAGCAAGAAATGCATTGTCAAGGCCAGAACACCATGACTGTATTCTTTTTTTTTTTTTTACTTAACTTTCAGCTTTATACTTGGACTGCTGTTTCGGTCTCCTTGAAGAATTGAAATTTCTCTCTGGGAATTGAATGCTACTGCGAGGCTATCTGTGTTACAGCATGGGAGCGAGGCCACAGTGATACAAACGCACACTGACAAGTCATGCAGCATAATTCCCTTAACAATGTCAGTAACTTAACACACACACACACGCACACACTCCCACATACACGGAGGCACACACCATGCAGCTCACACAGACTACCTCTTTTTCACTCGCTCTGTCCTCTGCTGCCCTCCTCATACACACAACCTGTCCAGATCGTTTAATATTACTGACTTCATACTCATTAATTTAAAACTTAATAATGGGGACTGTAGTTCAGGTGCGTAAATCTTTAACTCTGCATCTGTAGAGTGTGTGTGTGTGTATGTGTGTGTGTGTGTGCGCGTGCGCATGCATGTGTGAAAGCGCAGGATCTGAAAGTTATTCTAGTGGAATGTGTTCTTATTAGAACCCGTCACAATCTGTCCACTTCGTTAGACAAGGGTCTCTGAGATGGAGAGTGGGACGGCAGGATAAGAGGAGGAGGAGAGGAGGAGAAGAGAAGAGGCGGCATTTATCAGAAAAGAGAGAAGGATGAGGAGAGACAGCTCGAGGAAAGATGGTCAGGAGGGGAGGATTTTCTCTGACACCTTGTCATTCAATATTACCGTTGTTATTATAATCTGTAGCTGCATCAGAGCGCAGCCATTACATTAGTCAGAGAATGGACCAGGCTGTGTCACCTAATACTGAAAATTCCCTTTGGTGATATCTAACTGTTTTACAACTTGATTGATCATGTAACAGCCTTCATAATTGCTTTTTCAGATGATTTGGATATCCACTTAGAAACCACTTAATGTACATCATCATCATCACCATTTTAACTTTATTTTGAATGAATTTTAATTCAGTGAAATCACTTATGTGCGAATAGAAAACACAAAACAGACCTAAGATTCATCTTGGGGTAGAGCCAGAACTGAGCTGCATCAGGGCACAGGAGGTATTAGAAAGTTAAAAGCAGTGTCAGTGAACCTAACCCAAATTATCAGTGTCAAAACAACTGTTTCAAAAGCAGCACAACACAAATTAAAGCTGGGCTTTTACCTCTGTAAGCAGCAGGGAGGAGGTTTAGACACGCTGTCTAAGGCAATGTAATACCTCTTGTACTACATCTAATGCTAGCTGAGCATCAGTGTAAAAGAGTTTTCTTGTGTCCACTGACAAAAAAAGGAGTCGCTACAACAATGACATGTTCAGTGTAGCTGGCCAAGCTGCAGCCAGGGCCTGAATCCAAGTGACTGTCCTGGTAGGCAAGTGTTTCTACTCAGGGTGCCACTGGTCTTCTGTTTTCATTATCTAAGCCACATTCAAAAATGTTGTAAAATAGTAAATAAATGTACATGTCTGTGTGACTGAAAATCCATACTAGTACTGGATGCACTGTATAGCTTAATGCCTTATTATTAGTTTTAGTTGTTATTGATAAAGTACTGAAAATTTGCATCATGTTTTAATTACAATAGCATTTTATTGCTCTGCTACACATTGCACTGTAGCATAGGTGTTTTGAAATTACTGTGAAGCACAGCTTGTCATTAGCCATTGATTTATTTTAAACCCACACATCCTGGATTGTGTCTGGCTATACAGTGTAGCTTTAGTTGACCCTCTGAAGATTCCCTCGCCATGTAAAGGAAGTGAGCTCCTCAGTGGTCTGTTCTGGGATTGCTAAATTCTTTTTTTGTCATATCTGTTGTGTTTGTTTTAAATCCAAGCAGATTAATCCCCAGGCAAAGTCCTACTGCTAACGAACCCATGGACTGCTGTTATAAGAATAGAAGTTTTTAATAATTATTTTGAACTTTGGGCTAATCTTGCATGACTGGGAAAGAGTGATCCTTATGCATATACCTACATGTACATGCAGAACAAGGTTTAAAGGGGACATACATTTTCAGGTCTATATTTTTATTTCTGGGGCTCTACTGGACTATCTTTGCACGATTTACAGTACAAAACAACTAAACAACTTTTTTATCTTATATTGGCCCTTAATGCAGCCCCTCAGTTCAGCTTTCTGTCTGAAACAGGCCGTTTTAGCTCCTGACTCTTTAAGGCTCCCCTCCCAATGAGCCCACTACAATCTGATTGGTTAGCTGCCTCTCAGCAGACTTCTGATAGCTCCAGAGGCTGCATAAAAAAACGTAAGATTTCACTTTTTCTTCTTCTTTACGCAAAATGTCAACTTCTCAAATACATCCAGACATGTTTGAGCCCAAATCTGATCTGAAATATGTGAGTGGACAACGCAAACAACCAAAAAAAAAACGTTTTGGAACTTTGACTATGTTTAACATAGACATCCAACATCATAACAGTATATAAGTGACAGAAAAGGAAAATGACTTTATAAGTCATTAAAAATATGTTAGCCTACTCATAAAAATCAAGTGAAAATCAAAAATTTAGTGTCTTGCAAATGTGCCATTGTGGACATATATCTTAAAAAAAGTTAAAGTTTTAGTAACTTGGAAAAACTGTTTGCTTATGCCAATGTCAACATTTGCAGAAGGCAAGATTTATTTTTTGCTGGACACCAATGATAGCCTCAATGATTTTCTAATATATGACATGGAAAACACTGATTAATCATACATACATAATTTAGTAATAGTGAGTACATTACATCGTGAGTACAGTGATATAATGAGACTGTGAGCTTATTACATTAACTAATTAGTTACTGCTCATGTAAAAATAATCAGCATACATTAGTAAGTCATTAGCCGAATGTTGTAACCGTACAAAGCTGTAAATCTTGAATTATGAAGAGTTGCATTGAGTTTGTTGTCATTGGAGAATTAAACTGTTGCTTTTTGCTTGTCTTCCTCTTTGAGTTTAACCTATATTCTGCAACATTAACCCTTTGATCTGCACATGCCTGATGGGTAACATGATGAAGCTGGGGATTACACATTAAAAACCGCAGCACAACATCTGTTCAACTGTTTCACTCATACACACACACACACACACACACACACACACACACACAGCCATACTCTCTTCATTGATATTAGGTCTCTCTGGTCTTTCTCTTTCTATCTTTTTGTCACTCCATACATACGCTAGGTAGCATTGTCAAAATGTGTGTGAGAGAGCGAGTTTGTGTGTTAGCCAGTCCGTGCGTGTACGTACATGTGCGCCCACTTCTGTCATAATGGATGTTGGAAATCTAGCCACCAGCTCATGTGGAAGAGTGCTGTGGAAAAGGGCATTGTGCCGCCGCTAAGACAAATGTTGTTATTACTCTCAGCCTTTGCATTCAATTTGTTTTTTAAGCCGCTTGAATACCCCATTTACAGGCCAAGATTAAGTGAATTAATCTTTGAGCTACTTTCATTGAAGAAACACACCTCTTTTTTCTCTTTAGACTCAGAGGAAAAGCACAGAGCCAGAGTGGGAACGAACTGTAGCCAGCCAGTCAATTGGAAAACATAACCTGTGTGTTCCTGTGTACGTATCTCTCAGTATAGTGAAGCTATAGTATATGTATGTGCAGGACTTAGTCTGTGGTGAGTGTTTGTGGAAATAAAGAGAGAAAATAAAGAGGTGAAGAAGGCGGGAGGCAAATGGGAGTTGTGTGCCTTCTTTAATAAGAACAACATTTCTGCTAAAATCACACTACTGCTTCCAATAGACTTGGCTACTTCCGAGTGTGTGTGTGTGTGTGTGTGTGTGTGTGTGTGTGTGTGTGTGTGTGTGTGTGTGTGTGTGTGTGTGTGTGTGTGTGTGTGTGTGTGTGTGTGTGTGTGTGTGTGTGTGTGTGTGTGTGTGTGTGTGTGTGTGTGTGTGTGTGTGTGTGTGTGTGTGTGTGTGTGTGTGTGTGTGTGTGTGTGTGTGTGTGTGTGTGTGTGTGTGTGTGTGTTTGGATCTGTTGGTCTGTGCTGTAAATGGACAAATGTTCATTGTGTTCCCTGGGTGTGCTTGAATGAACGTGTGTGTGTGTGAGAGGAAATGGATTTGAGTGTGCAAATAGATGTGTGTACGTGTTTCTCTGTGTTTACATGCATTGTGCGCACATGTTCTTGTGGTGTGTGTGTGTGTATGTGTGTGTGTGTGTGTGTGGATAGGTTCAACCAGGAAGTAAAGTGCACAGTAATTGGGATATCAGACAGGCCTGATCTCTTGCAGAGAGATTGTGTGTGCGTGTGTGCATGTTTGTTTGTTGTATGTATTTTTGTGTCTTGTGTGTGTCTGTTCATATGTGCATGTACAGTACACGTGTATTTTTTACTTCTTGTGTAGAAATCAAGTTTTGTAAACCACCTGCCTTGGCTTTAACATTTCCTCGAGTGACTGTGTGTATGCGTGGGTGTGGCAAAGGTTATATTCAGGTTAGTGTGTGTGTGTTTGTGTAGGTGTGGATGTGTGTAAAAAAATAGCTTTTACTTTGTGTGTGTGTGTGTGTACATAATAGAGCAAAAGAGAGTTGATGCTAGGTGTAGTCTGGTCCATTAGCTCTGGTTAAAGGTGCTGTACCTGCGTGAGCTAAGATTAGTCAGACAGGGGTCACTGCTTCCTCTTTATACATTTCTTTCACATGCTGTCTCTATGCCTTACTATATTTTTTTCACTGTGGCTTTCTTTGTCTTCTTCTCCCTCCCTCTCTCATTCCCTCATCTTTCTTTGTCTATGTCCTCATCTCCCTCATTTCTTTCTTTCATACCGTTTCATTCACACATGTTGCCTCTTACTTTTACCTGCTTCTTCTCTGCCTCTATTTAATGTCATCTCATGACTGTCTTTTTTCACATTGCTCTCTTATTCATATCTTGGTCATTTGACTTTTCTTTAATAATTTTGTCTCTCCTTATCTTACTGTCTGTGCCCATCTACTCTTTATGTAAGTTTCACCTCTCCCTCAAGCCGTCTAAATTATTAGGCCTAGACAACACCGACACAACAATTACATTTACTTGACAAAAGCAGCAAGCCGTGCTTTGGTGACCATGGCACTGATGCTGGACCCAAAGTATGCATGTGGAGCTGTTTAACATCCATTTGTCAGTTTTGCAGCATAAAGATAAAATCACAGACACACCAGAAAATAGGGTTAGCATATTTGTTCATAATAGCTGTAGTCTTGCTTGGAATGCCTTCACAGAAATCCTGAACTTCATTGTATGTAGTAGGATACTAACTTAATGGCACAGTTAGCAGCAGCTACTTATGATGGAACAAGACTAGGTCAAAACTTAGTATATGGCTGGACCGTGTATGGTCAATGTGTGTAACTGTGGCCAATTTGTTACAGGGATAGTCAGTGGTAGTGTCTATAATGTGAATTCCTGCATATTAAATGTTCATCTACAATTTTCTGTCTGTAAACATATGGTCTCATTCATATGTTTATGTAGGATTAGCATGCTGGGCTAACCGTCCGTCAGTTGTGTGACTTTTAGGTTTTTCAGAGCACAACACCGTAAACACACCTTTCACCTGCCCAGCACAGTGCCGTTAAACCAGAAACAACGTGGCTACACTTTATTTTTATACAGTCTATGGGCTACACACAGTAGGGCACGGCTATGCTAACGACGCTAGCCACGCTAACTAGCTGCTTGCCGCCGTGCAGACTGGTAAAATGGATCCGTCACTTCTCTTTGTATCCGCGGGTTGGTGCTCCTGTCAGTGTCCTCCTTGTGAGACACTTCGGTCGGTAAATGTTTGTTTTTAAAACTTATTTCAGGGCTCTGCTCGGGGCTTCGCTGTAAACGCCACCCGAGGACGTAATTGAAACTGTTTGCGCCGGTTCATTTTCAGAGAGCAATGGCCAATGGGGAAACTCCAACACTGGGCCGGCCGACCAATGGTGTAACTTCATCACTCAGTGAGTCAGTCAGTGATGGACAGACATTCGGGGTTACAGGGCTGACCCGTGGCCGATCCAGCCAAAAATGTCTGATGTTTGTGGTCTTCCTCTGTCGATAAATGTAACTGCTTACTGTCACAATTGTGTGTATCTTGTTGTCGGGGCATTGGTTGGTCAATAATATAGATACTTATGTCTCTTTCTTGATTCCTCTTGCTAGTGCTTTTAGCTCTTTATCAGTGCAGTCCAGTTGTATTTTGCATAACCTAATTTCTTGAAATGTTTTAGGTTACTGGGAAATATTACTGTATCGGAATATCTTTTTTTCCTGCCATGCAATGGTGTAATTTGCCATTTGTGTTTTTACCATCCACCTGTGAAATACAGACTAATCATCCCTTCTTAAATCTGTAAATTTTCCATCTTTTTCTTTCCCTTTATCTTAAGTCTCATCACTTGTCTCTCTGCACCTCTCCTTCCACTCACTGTACAGTCTGTTAACATACTCTTCAGCAATAATTCTGGTTAATCTTGACCTTTGTGGAAAGAGGTCAAGTCATTAATTAATATGTGCTGTGTGTGTTTATTAACAATGAGCTCAATTTACAGCTGCTGAAAGTGCCACAAAGAAAATATTAAAGGTGGCAGCTCAGCAGTAGATGGAGTCAGGTCAATCCTTTAGCTGCTCAGTTGATTAGGAAAAGCGATGACTGGTTGCTCTATACAATCAAATGTAAATCAAAAAGGTGTGTCAGGGGCTATTGGAAAACAGGGGAAAAAAAGCAGAGAGAGAGAAGGCTTTTTCTACACAGGCCGTACAAAAAGAAGCCTGAGGGATTGCCTCACCAAGCATAAATATGCCAGCAGAATTAGGAATCACGATTACCCCATGGCTAGACACTTTAGTGAATTTCACAATGCTGATGATTCCTTATTGCGCATAAAGGGTATTGAGACATTAAACCTTTGGTTTTTTTGGGGGGGGATGCATTAAAGTATCCTGGTGTCAATGAGGATATAGACTTTCTGTAAAAGTTCTGTATAGGCTCTCCTGTTTTTCCTCACAGCAAACCTGTATTTGGGTACCTATTTATGATGTATGTGTATATATTTCTGTGTAATTTCATCTCATGCTTTTTTCGTTTTTTTACATTATTTTCAATTTGTTTCACCAGTTATGTTATTCTCTGGGTCATGTGATTGCCTCCCATTGGTTGTTGCTTATATATAGGTGAGACCACGTCCGTATTGTCTGTTTAAAGCCCTGCTGTAAAAACATGTTGGTTTTTTTAATGACTTAGCCACTACAATAAAGGCTTTTTAATATCTTCTTCCATGCTGTTACATTTTCTTATATTTGGAATGCCTTCCTGTTTGAAGCAGCTCAGTTGATTAATTTGGATTTTAATTAAATCCCCATTAAACTGTTGCTTAATGGGTGCCAACCATTGAAATTCACAGTACGCTTCATATTTCCAAATTGTAAGGCCAAATAGAAATATTTGGGAATTAGTTTTAATATCATTACTTAATAAATACTCATCCTGTCTGCTGGCATGAGTTTTTCAGAGATGAAATGATGATGGCCAACATGGAGGGGATTACAGCAAGGCTGATCACAGATCAGTTTCAGCTCTTTAATCTGTGTCTGGGACTAACAGATATGCTGACTGAGTACTCGGTCTAGAGACACATACACAAATATGCTGCAGGCAGACAGGAAACATCAAATCTGATTTATAAATGTATCTACTCAGCCAGCACCCTACCTTGCTCTCTGTGTTTCAGCAGCTTGTGTAATGGAAAGAATATGTAAGCATTCTGACTCCTGCTAAAGTGCACATCTGAGTATGAAAGGGTTAGCAAGTTTGTGTGTATGTGCTCACCGTGTGTGTTTGTCTTCCGCCTGTTTCTCTGTGTGGTTTAAGGGGAATGCGCAATCACACGACATGCGCTCACACACAAACACACACACACACATAGTGCAGCAAAAGTCTTCTTTGCTTTTTACTAAGGAGGCAGAAAAGTGTGCTATCGATTGACTGTGAGAGAGGTGAATGCTCTTTGGCATTCTTTGAAGGACACAGTGCAAAGTGCTGCCCTAAAAGCTCAGTGTGGGGTCTGATTCTTTGGCTGGATGTGAAGCTAGAGTAGTCTGTGCATCGAGCTGTGTAGTCCAGTCTTTATTGTCCCTGGCGATCAATAGCATAGACAGTCTGCTTTGGTGGCAGACTGCAGAATCCAGTACAGCACAAATTCTTTATTCTCTATGTTCTATTGTTATTATTAGTGTGAAAGAGTCAATTTATATATATTTACATGTACTCTCCTCACTAAAAAAGAGCTTAATAAACCTTACCAAAGTTTAAAACCTGTTTAATAATTCATTGTTATCATGTCATCCAACACACACCAACACCTTAATTGTGTGCCATGAATTTGTGTGTAAGTCCATATGAATGAGTGTCATTAGTTGGAACAGCAAAGAACCTCAAATTGCCTCAGTTCAGCTACAAATGTGAATCAGATGGACAACTCATTTCAATATTGTGTAGCAGACTGGAAGAGTAGTTTCACAGTCGGACCTTCCACAAACTCGTTGAGACTTTAGCAAGTTTCCCCAATTTGAAAGACATTTTTGCCCTAAAACTTGATGCCTGCCTCATTTAAGTGTGCTTTAGTTTAGTTTTCCTATTAGTACTATTATCAGTTATTCATTCTGTTCAGTTTGATTTCTTGTCAGTTTTATGTGACAGTAAATAAATAAGCAAACTAAAATCTTTTAAAACCCTATTAATGCTTCATCTTACCTTTATTGTACTGGAGTACGGTAGGATTGTTGGTCAATTGGTTACTATTGAGTAAAGAGTCAGACTGGATTATTTTGTTACACAAATTCCTTCACACTGCTCACAGGCACTGAACTGATTGCCATTCAAGTTTTAGAGATTCACAATTTAACTACACATTTTTTTAAATTCTATCAGCCATTAGAAAAGAATCGAATTCATCCACCAGTTTAACCAAACGGAAAGTTTATTTGAGTCCTCTGCCCTCCCTGCTCCCATCCCTTCTGTTGTCTGCCGAATGTGTGTTAGTAACTCATTCACTCTATGTGCTCCGTACTCTATGTATGCAGACACACACACACATAAACACAAAGACACAGAAACACACAAACTCATCAGGCTATTTTGTTCTCCAGATGAAGGGGGGGCACGGCAGAGAGGAACAGAGGACAAGGGCACTAGAAGTGTTGTGTTTAGTCAGCAGAGTGTGTCAACCTGCTAATGGACAGACAGGCCACAGACTCTTCCCTGAATGGGATCCAAAAGCATTAGCGACTCACACACTTCAAAGGGTGGTAATGGGTGATCCTGTGAAACTATCCTGATGTCAAGTGGGCGCGTGTGTGTTTCTGTGCACAAGTAAGGGAATTTATTTACCTCTGTGCATGCTTGTGGTGCATCTGGGCTTGTTTATATGTGTGGTTAATCCCCTTACTTCCCAAAGAAGTGATGTGGAATAAATTACTGCAAATAGAATAACAGTTGATTTTTCACCTGGAAACTATAACAAGATTGTATTGGTCAGCCTAAACATGTGTAGACACCCATATGAATGGGGGGTGATATTAATGACTAAGAATGAATGGCCTGTGTGCATTTATTCAGTACACTGAGTTGTTTTGCTGTGTAAGTTGTAGATGCTGTATATACAGTATTTAGACGAATATGAAGTATCAACTATAGATGAATTGTGGTAAATTCATCTGGTATTAGGTAGGATACCAGAACAGTATCACGTCTGGACCAACATAACCTCTAAGACCTGAGATCAATACGGCCTCCTCTGTTTATTTTTAGCAAGATAATAATGATGTTCTGATGACCTTTAATTTGAGCACTTCTGCTTTTTAATATAAGCATTTATATGTAAAGTTAAGAGGTACATGTTTCTTATCTTGACATATTGGATGTATTGTAAATTTATATGCGTTCATCAGGGTGCTAGTTCTTTTTTTATACTAACCTTTGGGTTTGTGCATCTGTAAAAATAGTTGAATATAGAGACTGAAACAGTGTTGAACAAGACTTTCACAGTGTTCAGTGTGTAACCTGATCATTGTTGACTAACTGCAGTAACCTGATTTCTTAAATGAAGGCTGGTGTTGCACCACGGTCTGGTACTAGGAAAGTGGTTTGCTGTTGCATGTGCGGTTTTTGACAGTGAGTTAACACATTCAAATTACATTTGCTGGATTAAAAAACAAACAATCATGCCTAAATCTGCCAATGTCTCTCCTCTATCCTCTTCCTTCTTTACTCCTCTCCCTGTCTCCCAGCCTCCCACTTTACTTCCCCTGCTCTTCTTGTTTCCTTTCCATCTCTTTGTCCTGGTCTTGCTTTCATTTAAGCTTTCATCTGGCTGGTTTGACAGCCACGTGAAAGAGCTGTAATCATGTAACCACTATCTAATATTCATTTTCCATATAGGCAGTTATATGGTTTTGAATTGATTGCATCATATCCATATGTCTGCTCTAAAAACATCAACATGTGTTCTAGTTACGTCCAACATTAAGGATTCAGTCTGCCTACTGACACTTATCTGATGCTTTTATCCAGAATAATTTACAAGTACACCATAATCACAGGAAGATGACACGATAAATGAAGTGACAGGCAAAGAAATTGCTACAGAGAGCGGGAGAATAGTTTCAAGCGCACTTCCCTTTGCTAGCTACATCTCTCACAGTGCTCTTCAGCAAGGCACTTAACCTCTGTGTCATCCAGTGGCTCTGCTCAGTAGCCAGCAGGCTGACTGTACTGAGCAGCGATCAAATGTATGGATGTTCAACTCTGAACCCCTGTAACTGCTTCTCTAGATTACTGCTGTTTACTTACTGTTTTAATTTCTGTCACTCATCGTAGCGGCCTTTCGCTATAATACAAACATGACTTTTTTGTAAATAGACCAATATTTCTTAACCCTATTTGGTGGTTTGGCATTAAACACATAAGCCACACAAATGCATGACTGTCTCAACTTGTTTATAAATGTCACATAAAGCGTAGTGTAATCATTCAACAGTGTAAGAAATCACATTACCTTCACAGAAATAGAATATAATAGAAAATATGTTTTAATTACATGTTGAAAAGGTTGAATGTAATACTTTTGTCTGGCCTTAATACTCTTCCCTGTTGAGTAATGGCCCAGGAAAATGTCATTTCAATGCATCACTCACAACCAGTTATTATACTGGGGTTTTAATGGCCAATCTGCATGCTACTGTAGCTTTTGGGTGGGGGGTATTTTTTTTGTAAAATGTATTTTGGTAAAAGACCATAATGCCAGATAGAGCTAGAAAGCAATTACATTTCAGAGAGAAATGTTATATTTTTAGTCCACTATATTTATAGGGCACTTTTCAGATTTTTTTAATGATAGCCTCTCAAATTATTGCTGTTAAATAAAAGTATTGTATCTGCAAAATGTCAAGTTTCCATAAATTCTTGAGAATGCCTGTTAGTCATTATCTAAACAGTTTTAGAGAAGTTTATACTTGATAGCATTAAACTGCAAAGCAGTCATACATAGTGCAACTATTTACAATAAGATGTCGCTTGTTTAATAATTGAGTATTTCTTCCACCACTAATACCAGTGCAGAACTGTCATTTCATTGTGAGAGTCATCCTACGGGCTAGTTTTAGCTTTGGCTGGGGGCCACAGTGGGAATTGATTCAGCAACAAAACACGTTTTAAACATATGCAGCTAAAGAGCAAATCACAGGAACTACATAATGCAACACAAATGCTTGTGATGTACTTGACAAAGACATATTTAGAGAATACCCAGGAGGCGATGTCTGAATGTGTACTGTACAGTAGTGATAAATGAAGTACAATGCAGTAGCCAACAGTGTGCCAACACTACAGTAACCAGTATGGGGATGTACTTCTCTTCTTTCCTTTTTATTGTCTTGCAATGCATTAAAAAAGAAAGCAATCAGCTGGGTGCAGAACTTCTCCAAGGTCTGATAGTTACTTTCATAATCATTTGATTTGTTGGGAAAGTTATATGTGGCTTTTAGATATGAATTAATAAATGCATATGTGAATTAAATACATAAATAATAAATAAACATTTACTGGCATAAGCTCAGAATCCCAGAGCACTGTCTTAAATGGCTGTTGTGTTCTTCACAGCTACATGATTGGATTGCTTCTAATGTATCTGTTGGCATAACTAACAACAAACGTTTTTGTGCTGATCCAACACAAAAAATGCTGTACACTGACTCATATTTCCAATATTTCTTATTTTATTTTCCTCCAAACACCTGTCCTTTGAGGCCTTAACTGATAGAAGCATTCCAGTTGACACCATATAAACTTTTCGTTTTTGTTTTGTTATAGTGGGAATACAGCTTGTTCAAAACATGAGCATAAAAAAAAAAAAACAATCAGTATGCGCTGCAGTATCTGAGGTCAGCGTAGTTCTCAGTAGTATAGCTTTTTCTGCAATGGAACATCAATGTAATTTGTTTCAGGGCCCCATAATTAACAAGGCTTCAAATTACATGTATCTCCATCTTTGCATAGTGGTGTGCAGCTTGAATCCAGTTTGCATTTAACATTATGGAGTGAATGAATTCAAACTACCACTCTGTTGGTTATTGTTTTACTGAACCATGATCATTATTTATTCTGTCTATTAAGTGTGAATTTTTGAAATTTACTGTGGACACAACAAAGGTATTAAATTTATCTGAAAACAAGGTACACTATTACATTTTTGCAGGTATGTTTCTATTCAGCAGCAACATATTATAGAGTTTTATCAATTGAAAGAGAGTAAACTCATTAGTGTCTAGGCAGTCTTTGCACTGTGGTAGCCCTTACTGTATTCCCTCTGGTGGTATGACTGTAAGCTATGCTCTAATAAGGGTCTTATAGCTGGAAACAATTTGCCTTGGACCAGGGACTGGAAGAGAAGTAGTAAGTTTGCTACACTCGAGTCTGAAGCAGTGACAGACTTGTCAAGCTCTGTCAAGCATTTGTAATCTTCATCTCTGGAGAGTCAGCTAGTGTTATTTTTGAAAACAGTCAAACAATGTGGCTAGATGGAAATTTGCTAGACTGCAGATTCAGGGCTGTTTGAAGATAACCGCCAATCCTGTTGAATAGTATATTCAATAATATTATTGAGTGCACAGGTTCAGCTAGTTCAGGCCTCTGAACATAGAATTTCCAACCCTGATGCATGGTTTTCACACTGAAAATTTGTGTTTCGACAAAGTATCGACTTTGGCCTTTAGTATTCAGTTTAAAGTAATACAGAGTACAACCATAAAAATATAACATGGTTTTTCATTTGAAAATAGTGATTTATGGTTTATTTTAAGTTTATTTGTATTGGGAAGTATATAGCATGAACCTATGCCACATACCATAGTATTTATAGCGTAATTTAGTTTGCAATGCCCGTACCTAGATGGGCTTTTAAAATACATGAAACTCAACAGTAAAATACATATGAAACTGCACAAGACTCAACAATACATAACACACATTACAACACCAAACTCAACAACAGAGTACCTACAAAACACCATAAAACACAAACAACTCACAAACAAACATACCATAAAAGTTTCATAGAACAAGAAGCAGCAGACAAAAAGTGGACTTAGCTGCAAGACACTGCTGTTCGCTTCCCGTTTCCAACAGCGAGTGTCACTTTTCCAACCGCGAGTTGGGAAATTTAAAAAAAAACAAACGTAATAATTGTCGTGATGTTTACTATTGCCATGACAATGAAGGTTGCGTAACTTTAAGGAAGTAGAAACCACATTTCAAGTAACCATTTTAATCTTTCCCGAACCCTAACCAAGTGGTTTTTGTGCCTAAACCTAACCAGACCTTAACCACCATAAAACATAATTATTTTTTTAACAGTGATTTGTAACGGTTTTGGAAAATGGCCGATTATGCTCCTGTTTTGGAAAGCAGCATATTACGCTCCTACGGGTCGTTCTGGAGTGCAGGCACAATGGACCTATGTGGTTGTTTAATTATTAGGATGAGTTGTAACAGCAGTAGGTCTGCCTCACAAAAGAGTGCCCTTCGACCCTGACAGAATGTCCTTCTAAACAAATCCACTAAAATCTTAGTACAGCACCAAAAATGAAATCCTTTCACCTGTTTTTTTATGTCAAGGTAAACATAAAACTTCCCTCAGAATTAAACACTCTAGTTGTCTTTAAAAGAAGCATGGGCCGTCCACACTCCTTGGCATTTTTTTCTTTTATTGAGAAAGTTGTGCCGATAAGTTGAAGAAACACAGGAGAGGAGAATCAATCCTTGTGGGTACATATGGTTCCAGAGGTAGGGATCGTTACAACTACACTGTCTAACTTCTTTTTCTACTGTTAAAGTTATGTTTTGTCCAGAGCCAAGTATGCCCCGGGCCTTTTCCCCACCCCTCTGAGAGCTGTGAACAAATTTTTATATGACTGTAAATATTGATGCCCTGAGAACGGCACAGGATACTAAGACAGCTGCAACCGGCTGTACTGAAGCAGGAGGATAACGCAAAGGAATGATCAAGGGTGTTTGAAGTCCTGCATAGTTTTCACTTTGTGGCGAGACTTTCTTTGTTGTATGCGCAATGCAGTGTGTGTGGTTTGTATGTGTGTGAGTGTGCATCTTTGTGTTGTTGCGGTGTATAAACTAGTAGAGACAGTTCTTCCAGACTCCCATTAGTAGCAGACCGGGTGGCTGTAGGTAGCACCTTTCCACTGAGGTGGTGTTTGTTAAATAATGTAGCCAGTCGGCTAATTATGAATAATATATCACCCCTCCTCGTTGTTCCCCTCACTTTCTTGAACCTTACAATGATTAAAATGCCCTCCGCCCATCACCTCTCCTTTTCCCTCTCATTTTACATCTTTCATCATCTCTCTTTTTTTCTAACACTCCCTCCCCCTTCTTTTGCTCTCTGTCCTGGTTTCACTCTCTTTAGCGCTCATTCATAACAGTTCCTCTCCAGCCAAATCATGAGCACTGTGCCTATGATATCCACCTGAGACAGTGTCAAAAGCTTTATAGTTACAGTTTTTGATGTAAGGTTTTGATTGCATCATTGTCATCACCATTATGTCTGCAACTATTATTTTATCACTTGGCTTTGTTTCCGAGTTCAAAACATTCATATTCCTCAGAGTCCCTTTGACTTTTTCTTCTTTAAATCCTCTTCAAACTTTTCTTTTGTGAAAGCAACCCACTCACTGCTGCGCAATGCAGCCTCTCTTCTCTCTACCCTCACCACACGCGCTCTTTTCTTTTCTCTAATTTCTCCTTGATTCCTCTGCTCTGTTCATCCTCTTTCATCCTCCTCTCTTTTTCTTTGTCACCTGCCACAGTGAGCAGAACAAAACACACTTAAAACATTTGCTCACAATCTCTCGCATTCTCATGCACACACACACACACACACACACACACACACACACCTGCCCTCCCACAGACAGGCACACACCAGCTGCATATTCAACCAGAGCGTGTGGTAACAAAGGATTACATGAGAGGATATAGGTGAAAAAAGAAGAAGAAAATATTCAACTGGAGTGGAGACAGTTCTGAATACCTACTGGAAAGTGAGTGATAGCGCACAAATATACACCAGCTTGCAGGACAAAGACCTTAAATTGTCTTTGCACTTTCAAGGCCTCTTTTTCCATTATTTATTGTGCAAGTTTTAATACTTAACCATACCTCATAGCAAATATAACACTGTTTAGATAAAGAGAGGTAGAGAGAGTTGATGACTGTGGGTTAGAGTAGAAAAAGAGCGAGACAAGAGGGACAGACTGAGAGCAAGGAGAAGAGAGACTGACAATGACAAGAGAAGTGGTTGCAGAGAGAGGAACAGTGAGTCAGATACAAGCCAGAGGAAGGGAGAAATAAACTTTAGTGGTGAATGTGGCTACCTGGATCCCAGCAGGTTTAAGTTACTGTACATTGGCTGTCTTTGCTCTGTTTTCCCCTTGCACTTCCAAACTTCACTCCAATGATTGAAAATATTGAACATAAAGCTCATACTTATTTTATTTCACTGAAAAATATTAGCATTTCTTAAGGGACCGGATCAATTTAAACTGACTTTTATTCAGATTGCACCCAAAAATGTTGAATTTCTTGCAGCAAGAAGACGCTGATCACCGTAGTTTACAGCAGACAATGTCCTCTTGTGTTGAGCACAGGTTAGAAAAAAATCCAGTAATAGAAAGTGCAATATAACACTTTTAAGGACCTTACTGTAACTGGAATCTGACCTGTCAACTTGCCTCTTGTTGGAAGAAGGATTAGCCAAAATTACATCACTGTCTCATCTTCATGCATCATCGTGGATGTGAAAGAAAACACACAGATGTCATGAATAAAGCATCCATATATTTTCAACAATGCAGCATGTTCAATGTTTTGAAGCCTAAAGCTATTAAACATTCTCTGTCTCCTTTCTCTGCTGGCTTTCTAATGAGCCTGTGTTTAATGTGCTTTCCTGTGTGTGTTATTGAGCTTTCAGGGATTTATGTGTTTATCTGCCCACATCTTTCCGCATCAGTGTGTGTCTTCCTGTTTGTGTCTGGGTGCACGCGTGTATGTGTGTGGCGTTGCGTCATGCCATTTGTACATTTATTTGCATCCAGCGTTGGGGTTTAGTGTTGTATTCTCGTCTTATTGCTTGTTAGAACAAATTGAGGGTGTGACGCTGTCATGCGTGGACACAATTTTCAGCGGCGTAATCAAGAGGATCGATTTTATTCAAATAAAGCCAGAGGTTGCTGTGAGACAAATTCACGCCTGAAGGGCTTGGAAATAATGAAGCAGAGCACATAAGCGGAGAGGGAGAGGTTTTATATATTTTGGAGACAGGTTCCTTAAGCCATAGAATAGAGGGGACAAACTATTTAGGGTGCCATACGGTGGAAGCTGATTACATACATATCCTCCATGGCAAAGCGGAAATTATCATTTGTATTATGTGACTAACAGTTGCATCTCTGCCATGTTATGTGAACTCTAAAATCTCTATGAAAACATGAGCTTTAAAAAAAAGGAAGGTTGAACAGTAGCTCATAAGATGCACCCTGCTGGATTCCAAACACTTATAATACACCCAATAATATCAAGTTTCTTTGTTCTTATTAAGTTATACTGTGGTTGACTTGTCCCAGTTGTTCTCCAGCAAATGCTATAAATTATTGGGGAGCAATAACTGATATAAAGATAACTGAAAGTTCATAATTCCCAGAAGGGAATTGTTTTGTTTGATGAACATAGCATACTGTAGCATGTAAACTATTAGAAATGACTATTTTTTTCCTGTTGCAGGATTTTGGACGACACTGTTGTTTTGATAACAAGCCATGTCCGCTAATTATGTTTTGTCTGATTACTCTCTTTCTGCGCTGTATTTGGCAGGTTCGATCATTTGTATGTACCTCCAGCATTCACACCATTCCTCAAAACTGTTAAGTATTGCAGTAAGATCGTTTTGGTTGCTGTTAATATTGCTTACTTTATTCCACTTGGAGGACATGCTCCTACAGCTACAGCTTTTATGGTTTGTGCTATTGTTATAAGACTGAATGCATTATTTAATTGGATGGATGAGCAGTGGCAGGGGAAACGCATGATGGCTCCAGCTGGCTCATCAGTAGTTTGTCCCAGAACCACTCTCAATGCTAAACAAGCTGGACCGACCTGTACCTACCTAATTCACAACATCACCCATAATTTCCAAACTCACTTTTGGTCTCGATGGATGAAAACCCCACTTCAAACAGCATCATGATAGTGATTTGTGCCACATGCAAAGGGGAAGACTGTTAGATTCCATAAACTTTGTTACAGCTATTTCAGTAAGGACTGAAATAGCTGTAATAGCTGACAAATAAATGTTTTTTAATGCTCTTCACTGTGTGGTTTTGTCCCTAGCCTACGCAGAGGTGACCTTAAATTCGGATCCATGTCAGAAGGGAAAGCAATTCACCAATTCCAACTACAAACAGATGGTGTAAATGATGTCAAAGCCTGAGTTGTGAAGCTTTCACTGATGACTTTCAAAAAAAAAAACTTTGCATTATTCAGATTATGAAATGATGGAACATGCGTGCAGCTCTTTGTAGCCCATCTCGTTTTCCTTTTTCCATAATCCATCTTTGATGTGATCTTATTTCCTTGATTTCTGGTGTCTCATCATGTCTGTGTTCATAACTTTAATCAAATTTCTGTCTTTCTCCAGTCACTGTTGTCAGAGTTGTAAGCCCAAAATCTCTTCACGACTTCAAAGGGTGTCTGTGTCTGTGAACCCATAAAGGCCTGTCTAAACCCAGGCTTTATCACTTTCTCTTCATGTCTGTCTACCCCTTTTCCTGTCATTCCTTCAGCCCCGGTCTGTCTGCATCTTCTCAATTTAAACACACTTTTTTCCCCCTCTATCAGTTTTCTGTCTGCCAACCAATTATTTTCTTTGTGTTTCTGTGTGTGTGTGTGTGTGTGTGTGTGTGTTTCTTAGTCAATATATCAATTCATGCATTTATCTATTTCCTAAATCCTCATTTCTCTTTTCTCACAGTGCTCTGTTTAAACCTGTGTGAACTGTTACCATGGCACTCACACTGTCAGGCCAAGGTTGATGGGCAAAAAGATAGTTGTACGTGTGTGTGTGTGTGAGTGTGTTGTAAGATGATTGGTTGAGAGCAGAGCAGGGTGAGCGCTGATTGAAACTCGGAATAACATTAAGGCAAATCTTTCTTTTCTCTGTCTCCGTCTCCTTCGCTCTCCTTGGCATTCTGTCACTCATTGGCGGCCTCATCTGTCTCATCACTTAGACCCTGTCTCTGTTTCTGTCTCTCTATTTGTCTGACTCACTTGCTTTCTCTCTATTTTGAGCTCTCCTTTTCTACCATTGTGCTTTATTTGTGCTTTTCTTATCTCTCAAAATTGACTTTTCTCATACATTTCATTTTGCTCATGGAAATTTTCAAAGAAAAGCACACATAACAAAGATAGATATGGAAAATGCAGCCTCTATGTATTTATTTTCTTATTTCTTTATTTTGTGCATATCTATCTACTGAAGGAAGGAATCTCTGTATGTATGTCCTTCGTATATCTCTTGAACCATTCATCCGATTGTCTCCACACTCGGCAGGTGCATTGCTGGGGCACAAAGGGAGTGCAGTGTCAAATTTGGTGCAATTTGGACATGTGGTACGTTTAATATTAATAAACTTTGAATAAACCAGCAATCAGCGAGCTGCTCTGCTCTGTGCATGGGCAGGGCGGAGCTTCAAGGCTCTGCTGACCGACTCCAACATGTCAGAATGGACACTCTTACCATGTGTCTAGACAGAAAGCGTAGCAGGCACGTTTTGAATGGGCACTGCACTAGTAAAAAATAAAACAAAAGAGAAGAAATATACAATGACAAAAAATGCACAGGTGGGATGAAAAAAACTCCTGAGGGCTTGCAAAAAAAACACCTAACATTGAAATTAAAAACAGCTGTATATGCTTGCCACAAATTTATGAACAGACATAAATATTTTGAAAATATCTAAAAGAGAAAAATACAATTTCCAACAAGAAAAACAACAAACGAACAAAAAAAGAAAGACCAAGGAAGAACAAATAATAAATACAAGGGTTACAATAGCCACGTTATCATCTAGCGTGATAACAGTGGCTCTGAGACCTCGTTACAACTGTAAAAAGAAATGGGAAGTGAATTGTTAAGAAACTGAAATACAAAAGTACCTATCTGAAGTTTATTGATGTATCAAGTATGTTTAACAACTCCAGGGTTTGAAATAATGGGGC
This sequence comes from Scomberomorus guttatus, assembly GCA_038419695.1. Classification (NCBI taxonomy): domain Eukaryota; kingdom Metazoa; phylum Chordata; class Actinopteri; order Scombriformes; family Scombridae; genus Scomberomorus; species Scomberomorus guttatus. The sequence goes on from CM076464.1 coordinate 12,803,034, forward strand.
AGTATGAGCATTCTAGCTAGAGTTAGTGACCATTCTTTTTTGTAATAAAAAGATGGAATAGAAGCTGGTTTTATATGTGCTTGCCCATAGTTTATTGCCATAAGAAATGAAAGGACAAATCATAGAATAATATAGATTCAGAAAGTTTTTTTATAGACAAAATCTGTCTTACTCTCTGTAAAGTACCAATATCTTTTGCAACTTTATTGGACACATAAGAGATGTATTTTTTCCAATTAAGCTGATCATTGATGATTACACTATGAGAATTGGGCTAAGATGATCTGATAGAATTTTATTTTTAGGCTTTAAGTGCATATAATCAGTCTTTTTAACATTAAGGGATAGTTTATTGTGTTTGAACCAGATACTCACCCTATCTAGAACATTGTACATATGGGTTATCAACCTATGTTCATCTTTATCTGTAAGAAAAATATTGGTATCGTCAGCATATAAAATGAAGAGCACTTGTGTTGATACCAAATGCAAATCACTGATATGTATAAGAAATAAAAGAGGACCTAGTATCGAACCTTGTGGAAAAAACAAACTGTATGTGCCTCCAAATGACACATTCTTAAGCAGGTAGCTTTTAAACCAATTAAGTTCAATACCAATAATGCCATGAGTTTTTTTAGCTTATTTAATAATATATTATGATCTAGGGTGTCAAAAGCTTTTGACAAATCAATAAATACTCCAATTGTGAATTCTTTGTTATCTAAAGCTGTAGCTATTCTGCCAGAAAATTGGAGCAAGGCCGTAGAGGTAGGAGGCTTTTCACAAAAGCACATAGAAACATGAATAGATCTAAATAGACACACATACTGTCAACCTCCATCATACTTTAAAGAATAAAGCACCAAGACAAAAAATGACAAAGTATACCTCTGGGGTCTGCGGGCACTCCAGTTGGTAGGATTAAGGTTAAATAAATTTTGCATTCCCAACAGAAACACCTCATCACAAAAGCTAAGTACTTTATAACCTGTAGCTATTCTGTCAGCTAATTGGACCAAGGCCCTAGAGGTAGAATGCTTCTCACGAAAGCATGTAGAAAAATGCATCGAGGCAAATAGACACACACATACTGTAAACCTCCATAATCAATCACTGCGAATGTTAGAGACTACATTAGCTGCTAGGCAAAACCTCTGATTATATTCAGAGGTTTTCAAGAGCCTCTGTGTGTCTGTGTATGTCTGAGTCTGTAGCTGGGTTTGTCTGCCTGGCTAGCTGTATCTATGACCACATATTGGTTTGATTGTGTGTTTGTTTGTAAGACGTGTGTGTATGGGGCTCAGAGTATGAGCAATTATTTTCTTTTGCTTGTGACAAATTGAACGCAAATGCAGAGTTATTGCCAGTAGCTTTGGTGGTTCGTTCCTCCCCTGAATGCTCACCCTGTTATTAGCAGAGCCGTTGCTCCATTCATTTTTGGAATTGAGGCTAACTGAGTCTAATATTTTTTGGTTCTCATTTTTCATCATAGTTATTTCTCTTTAGCTCTTTGTTGGAGATATGACTACTGACATCAGTGTATAGATGCACACAGATAAAAGAAAATAAATCTACAGTTCCCCGCTCCAATACCACATATTTTTAGATTGGTAATAACCATAACCTCTGTGGTCCTCTTAGACTGATGATATGCATCCATGCAAATAAGTACCAAACAAAAGCATTCGTCACCAATGACCTAGTCTATCTTTGAGAGTACTGTGTGTGTGTGTGTGTGTGTGTGTGTGTGTGTGTGTGTGTGTGTGTGTGTGTGTGTAGAGAAATCATGTGAGTTGTCATGTGGGTACATCCCTTTAACAGAATAAGGCCAATAACCTGATTTATATAACCTCAAAAAGGCTCAATCGCAATGTCCCTGAAGCGCCAACCTCAGCACCAGAGCAGTATTACTGAGAGAAGAAAGTATTACATGTCAGCTTTGCCCACCTGTATTTTATCAGCTGCAAAATATTCATAATTAGGGGTTTGCAGGGAAAACAGCATGTGCTGTATTCTCAAATTCCCCCTCCACTCAAATGTGTTCTGCATATTGTTACTTCACTTGGATGTTTGAGCTTCATTGTGCAGAATGATGCAGTATGTGAGGAGTTTGACACTAGAAGGCTGTTTTCACATTCATCTGCTGAAGGAGGAAAGTTCAATCAGGATTTGTGACATCACAACTAGTTTGGAGCCAATCGCGGGCCAGTATGCAACTTACACAAGTGTGATGTGCAAACTCCAAGACTCCAGTGCACAAACACTAAGAATGGATTTTTGATTGATGCAAGAGGCCTCTTGTGTCCAGCAGTTCAACTTTTAAGATAAACAATATTTACATATTCATCAATTCTGGATGCAATTTTAAGGATTTTAATGAGATAATTGAACTTGTGGGAAAAAATATTAGACATAATATATTATTTAAGGTAGAGTATTTTATATACATCTTAAAACATTTCTGGAGGGGATTTTTATCTTTGGAAATTAAAATCAACATGCAATATATTGTAATTTGCATTCTACGTGGAAGGATGTGGAATGCCCCTATTACAATATTTCTGCAAACATTGTATGCAGCAGTGCACACTGTCAGTAATGTTGTTCTAACTCTGACATTTTAAATTTTAACATTTTGAAACCTCTTGTCTTATTCTATTTTTCTAACCTTTCCTCTCATCTTTCTTCTCTTCCTCCCCTCTTTCTCCCATTTTGCCCTCCTGTCCTCTCCAGTGTTGTTTCTTGGGCTTACAGCTGATTTCCTTGGAGGATACGAGTCCTCCACTCCCGCTTTCCTCTCCATTTTGTATTCTCTTCCTGTGAACTTTGCGATAGGCACTCAGCAGCAAAAGAAGACTAAGTGGATGAGAGGGTGAACATTCATGACCTCTGAGAAAAAAGGATGCATATCACTTTTTTTTTTTTTTCTGTGAATGTATTTTGTGTGTATGTGTGTTTACTCCTGTGTGCTTGTGTGGTCCTCTACATACTGTGTGAACATCCCTTTGTGACTAATGGAAAGGGTGGTGTAGAGTCCAGTTCTGAACCACTGTAGTCACTCCAAGCTAAATGGACTCCTGTTGTTAACAGGTTTCTAGTGTTGTTGGGAGGCTCACGTAACAGGGGTCAGCCACAGAGCAGACCACTCTTACCTTCTCTCTGTCTCTGTCGCTCTCTCTTCCTGCTGCTGTTTTTTTGTGTGACTGTGCTGGCTCGTTCTCTCTTGTTTTCGCTCTTCCTCTGTCTGTGTCCCTCTTCTGTGTTCATTTTCTGTCTGGCAAGTGTAGCCTAAATATTGCAAACATGCGTGTTGTTGCCAATTAAGACATTTTTATTTTAATTCTCGGAGACACTGCCAAGATGGATAGATACGATGATGTGAGATTGTGTGTCAGCTTTAAAACACAACTATCTGCAGCATGACCTACTGAACGAACGGATTAAGCCCATCATCTGCATTCGGCTTGGGTTTAAGTCCTCTCGCGCAGACACACACACTGACACACATATATACACACACTGAGCCAGCTGTCATCCCCTCCCCCACTTATCATTTGTAGCCACAAAATCAAAAGGGATAGACAGGGTTAAGCTGCGGTAAAATCACCACTTGTGAGTGGTCATTTGGATTGTGTTTTAGCGTGACGCACATGTGTCAGAAGGTTATTTGTGGTTAAGGTATCATGTCACAAAATTAAAGTGATACTGTCGTCTCACAATACAAATTAGCCTAAATGAAAAAAGTTAGTTGTTGGGATTAAAATCACAATATGTGCATAAAAACTGCAACTGGTTTTGATTAAATGAGTCTTTGTGTATTTAATGTTAACAAGTTATGTACGAATTTTTGATCACTTTCTTTATACGTGAATGGTGTAACAGTATTGTGGATCTACTCATATTTTTCCTGAAACAGAATTCTGAGGCTCAATTTAAATTAGAATTTCATATCTCCACCATAACATCAATAATGGTTATATTGCCAAAAGGAAAAAGAAATAGGACACTGGTTCCTGAAACAGTTTAGTACTGTTATACTTGTTATTCATGTTAATGAATAATAAAGTATTGTTATGGCTTTCCCTGGGCAATGATAGCATGGTGTTTATTTCTCTTGATGCCTCACACAAGGTTGTGTAAAATAAATCCACACCTCTCTTTCTGGCATCATGATCAATTTTTCATGAGCCTCCACTTTGGCTAGGATTTGGCCCCAAGCATAAAACCTGCGCACAAGAACCTTTTTTAAATGAGGCCGACTGTCGTCATTGGGAGCCGTAATTGGGGGTACGACACGTGCAAAGTGCAAGTTTGCGCACGACATCTCAATCATAAGGAACAGCTCCAGGGAGCTCGTTCTCATTCTCATGGTGCGGCGTACATCAGCACGTATGTTGTTGTATTCTGAAACCATGTGAGTTTTCATTCCAACTCTGTTTTCAGTTGCACTTTGTAGTCACACCCAAACAGTGTGTACGCACGTGTGTGTTTGTGTCTTGGCATATGTGTGTATATGGCACAGATGTAAGCAAAGCAGCAGGCATACGACAGTGGCCTTGCTTTGAATGTTGTTCAGACACTACTGTGTTTACTGTGGTGCGGTGAAACCGCTCCTGATGTTCCATATCAAAAGGAAGGCTGGCGCATGCTGTTTCCTGTCACAAGGTAGTGCTGCTGTGGGAGACATGCCAACAGGAGGAAGGAGGGTGAAAAAGTAGAAAAACTAAAACACTTTGTTTTTTTTACTTGAAAATAAGCCAGATTTCATGGCAGCAAAATGGAAACACCTTCAGTAGAGTGATTTATTTAAAGGATGAGTCTGTGTTTTGACACACTCTGCATATGTGAAAAAATGTTCTAAGAATAGGCAATAATAACATTAGTACTTTTAATGTTTGCTGCACTCCGTCTCCACAAATACAAAGAGATGTAGGGTGGAGGGACTTGAACTCCAGTCACCAGCAGGCTACTCTACTGTGCTGTGAACCTGCTGGAGAATGGCGAGTGGGATTAGTGTTGCATGATTGCTTTCTCTGTACACAAACACACTCCTAAAATGTGTACACTTGGTCATTTCCATTCAAATCCTATTTGAAAGTCATGCAATAATGAAGAAAAAGAACCATTATGCACAGTCCATGCTCTGTATCTCGGAATTAGCAATAGAGAATTAGAACAGAAAGCTAGGAAAAGCAAAAGGAAGAAGGAATGAACAGTCTAGTGAGGTGTCCTTGTCAGTGGTAACCACACTTGGACTTGGACTACCGCCACACCTTTTCCGGTCTGCATACAAATTAATTTTTTATACATACATAAACACACGAAAAAAGAGACAGATACTTAAATAGAGCGGCTCAAAACAGCACAATAACCCAACTAAACCCAAGGTTTAGGCTGAAGCCATAGTTTATAATTCCTACCCTTTTAACACACATTTGTTCTGAAACGGTAACTTCAAACAACAAAAACAAAAAAGTTTTATTCATAGTGATTATGTACGTTATTGTAAAAAATATTTTCAGGATCAATATCTTTTTCAATAGCTTGTAGTTTATGTTCTGTGTAATCAAATGTTTTCAGTCCCAGGTTTTCATACACCAATTTCCAGGTTTGGTTGCCGATCATTATCTCCAGGTGGAAATAAATGACATCTGTCAAAGCTTGTCATAAGTCGTAGCTGATGTCAGTCTTAGCGAGCTGACCTAAATTCAAGTTTGAGTAGCAACTTACTCAGATTGGTAACAGTCAGTATTATCTTCACTCTCCATTAGTGAGCTGTCCTGAGTTTGAGTAGCACCCATTTTGAATGATTTATGTTCAGTTTTTTCTTTACCTTGGTGTGCTGCTCTCCCAGTAGTTGTCATCACTGGTACTTGTCCAGTTCCTCACTCTCCCCGATGACCAGCACTTTTGCCTCCTCTGGTGACCCATTCAGTTTTATGAATACCTTGCAGTTTGCTGTCCATGACGATTTGATCTTGTTTTCTCAGGAAGCGTGCTCTTCTGGCAATGTCAGCATTTTTCTTTGTTAGGTGCTCATTCACGTACACGTCAGATCCCTTAAACTTTCTCCCTTGTCTTAGCAGTGCATTTTTTTTGTTTTCTGTGTGCAAAGTGAATTATTATGGCAGGTTTCTCGCTTTTGTTTTTTTTGGGGAAAAAACCGCCCACGGATATGCCTTTGTTGTTAAATAAAGCAATCACCTGTCGCTCAAGGGAGTCCAGTTCAGGCATGGTGGGCTCTCCAACCTCTGCTGCCGCAGCCCTTGCATATGACCGGGGCCTGGTCTCCAACCCGCTGACAATTAAGTTATTCATGCGGGAGTACTGCTCCAGGTCTGCCACTTGGCACTCCTCTTATCCATCTTACATTTTGTCTTTTCAGTTCTTTGATCTCTCCCTTTAGGTCCATTATCAGTTTCTGTTGTTTAGAGATAGTTGCAATCTCTTCTGACATAAAGTTGAGCAAATTTTTTGTCCTCACCTTCCTCGTCCGTAATTGCACAAGTCTTTTTTGAATCGTCGTGTTCTTGAATTGTCGTGTTCTTGAAATGTCGTCACAGTCCAGGCATTGGCCAAAGCCAAAATCGGTTATTTTGAGGGAAAAGAATGTTGAAAAGCTGAGAAACACAGATATACAGCAGCACAGTGGCAAAGTGACTTCTGGTCTGTAATCAAATGTCATGGAGACTGTCTTTGCTGCATTAAATAAATAGCAAAGTTTCATTTCTCTCTGCATGCTTGTTCAATCTGACTTGCCCACTTGTGCACTCTCTCCGTCTCGCTTTCTGTCTCTCTCCAGATGAGTCTGGGAGTCAGGAAATTAACATTTAATCCTTCAGAGATATTAAATAAATTTTACATTCCCAAGAGATACGCCTCGTCGCAAAAGCTAAGTACTCTATAACCTATATGTTCCACCCAGGTCGGGAAGAAGATCAAGAAACCAGTCTGGATGACGCACATTGACTCATTCAGATCAACCGCCACCGCAGGTTTTAGCTGCATCACTGTGTCCATCAGGAAGGGTTATTACTCATTCTCACACACTCTCTCTAGCTGTCCACCCTTCTATGCCCTCCATCTTTTGAGCCACCCACAGCCCCACTCTAATCCCCCAGCAGGCCCACTCTCCCTGGGACAGGATTAGAGACCTCTCCTCTACACTAAGCGAGGATCGGGGCTATTCCTCTAAGTGTGTGTGTGTATGTCCTTGTGCCAGTGTATTTGCAGATGTGTGTGTGTGTGTGTGTGTAGAGGTGCACATGGGCGCTTGGTTATATTTTTAAAATGGGGGAGCAAACTTGGAAAGATGCATAAGTGTTGGGGGGGGGGTGGGGGGTTTCCTCCCCCAGGAAAAAAAAAAGTAATTTAAAATAAATTTCCTGCATTTCTACATCACCTAACCTCTTGGATTAAGTCAAGAATCAGCCACCTGCACTAGTCTAGATTAGTTAGATTGAGGGTGCTATGAAAACCAAGAATGCATCAAGAACAGCACATAATTGGGTGGATTAGGACAGGAAATGATTACTAGAAGAATGGCTATTTCATATTTATGGCGAAAGAGGAGGGGGAGAGACACTGCGCTGCTGCCAGAAGAGCCGCTGAATGAGATTACACTGAGCTGCATGCATGGGAATAAATTACAATATAACAGATTTGTGTATATTTCTCGCTTTCCCCCCGATGGTCTGAATAACTCGCTGCTGCACGGTGCTGCTGTTGCACTGCGCTGCTCTGTCTTGTCTGTCCGTGTGCTGTAAGTGTCCTCTTTTCATGCTGTGATATTATCAGTTATGAATTTATTTTTCACTGTGTGAGAAAATGGACGTGTGACAGTACAATTCTACTTTTAGCTAATTTAAAGTTTGGCCGAAGTCAGTGGGCCAAGCAGGTTCATTCAACATACGCTAGCTTATCTCTTACTATGTTCTATTTTTAAGTCAATGATGGCAGTTAAGCTAAATGGCATGTTTCTCACCTTTGTAAGCAGTCAGACTCCTGTGTGACTGACAGCCAAAGCATGCTGTGGCAAACGATCAGTGATGAGTTTGACTGAAACAACTCAAAGTGTGGTCCAAAAATATGTGATTTATTTATTTATTTATTTTTAATTACTTGTTTTTGTAAGTTGCTGAAAATAGTCAAATGATCATTGATATAGGCTGCTTTAAATATAATCACCTGATTGCAGGACTGTATAATAATAAGTTTAAAATAACTTTTAAAAAGACAAAAAGTGGAGTAACAAAACCATAACTTTGCTCCTCCTAATTGAATAATGAGGATGCATTTGCTCCACTTACTCCGTTGCTCAGACAAAGAAATGGACAATGAGCAAGAGCTACAAGGAGGTAGAAGTGGATGGGACAGAAAGACACAGAGGGGGAGAGAAAAAGAGAGAGGTAAATGTGCAGAGGTATAAATCACTGGAGCAGAATGTGTCAGACGAAGGACAAAAACATCTCCTTCAGCCCTCTGGGGGTACAGACTGAAGGAGCCGGATGAGACGCAAGCATGGAAATAAGACGAGACAGAGGAGCAAAGATGAGGAGAACGAATAGTGTAGTGTGACAGTTGTCATGTTAAAACTAAGATGCCAAAGCTAAAAACAAAGATGTGCAGGGTTAAAACTGAGGTTTGAAAGACTCATTTTGCCCACAACCTGGTGTATGGAATAATTTATTTTTTTTAAAAACATGACAGCCTAAGCTTAGACAAACTTGACATGCTGACAATCAGAGTGTGACCAATCAAACTGAGTTACTCGAGCCTAAATGGCACCAATTCTGGCACGCAGAGTGACAAAGTCAAGGTTTTCCTTTTGTAAATATCTAAGTAATCAAATTAAATATATTTTCTGCCGTGAGAGTGTAGCTGATGAGATCTGCCAGTGATTGTTGTCATCTCAGCCAGCAAAAATAACCACTTGTCAGCCTGGTGTTGGTCTGTGAAAAGAAAAAATCTGGTATAAAAACAGTCAAGCAACAAAAGAAAAACAACAAAATGCTCAAGTGAGCACAAGATATTGTCGGGGTTTGAAGGTGTGTAAACTGAGTGAAATGTTGGATGGCAGATTTTGGATAATGGCTCTGAATTGTGTTGTCGGCCAGACAGAAGATGAGAGAAAGGGAGTTAATCAAAATAGATAGACACTGAAATTACACAAGAACATTTTCATGTTCTAAATTCATAATGTTTCTGACATTTTAGTTCTCTCACCTCCGAACATCCTGATGTAACAAAGACCAGTTTGAACAATTGATTATCACTTCCCAGGGTGTCTGTGCTGTTTCAAGCAGTCGTTTGTTGTGCTTTTGTGGCTGTGAGACATTTATTTATTGTGTACCCTGTCTCTTGGCTAAAGTATCACTTGTATTTTTCCAAAAGCGTCTTTTGGACACCCTGTGATCGTGGGCGACATGTTCTATTTAGGATGCTTGTAACTGTTATATCTTCTCCCACATTTCCTATTTCTAAGAGGCAGAGTGGTGAATCATGTTGCAGTCACACTGGAAACACCAATTAATAATCAGAATATTAGAGATGAGTGATGCCTTTTTTTTTTTTTTTTAACATTTCACTAAATAGTGCATGTTCTGTTGTTTCCCTGTCATCCACAATGGTTATCATCTATGCACGAGGAGCCAGCTGACAATTTGGAGAGCATGACAGTGGTTGCATTTTTTAAAAAAGTACTCTTTTATACAGTGTGTGTTCCTCTGTAAAATACCACAAAGCAAACAAACAGACTACAGTTTCCTGTGTCTAAAAAATCCCTAAACAGAACCAACAGTGACTGATGTGATCTGATCAGTGTCCTGTTAGTCACTGAACTAGAATCAAACTTACCTACCTGTTAAGTCTCTCTTGATGACTAAAATTGGGGGGAAAAGGGCTGCTGTTGCTTTTGTTCCATATTGACATTGCCCCTATTTACACTCTACCAACTGCCCCAAGACATTTTCCTCTGTCATGATGATGGAGGGCCCAGTCCTCTTTACCAGCAATGAACAGCATTGATCTGTAACCATTAACAAATGAAAGGATGCCAGGAAATATCTCCCATTACAGAGTCGCCCTCACAGAGGGACGTTTGAACCGGTGTTTTCTCTTAGATGTTATTAACCATCCTGATCACTTTCAACTATAAAGTTGGGAATAGACTAGCACAAACAAATAGTTGAAGAGAACAATAAGTCTCTGTGTCATGTGCGTGTGCGTACATGTGTTGATGGGGATTTGCTTTGAGAAAGCGCGACTGCATTTTACATCTGGCTCTTTGTCTGTATACATTTGTTTACATGTTGGTGAGCGCTCATGTATTCTTGTCAAGTGTGACTGAGGAGAAACATTTTCGAACACGACAGAAAGCAGAAGGCGCAATATATACTTCTCGTCCTTGCATCAGCTTACCACTGCACAGCACTACTTATTCTCTGGGTGTGTGAGTATAATTGATAGGGATTACATAGTCTATATCCCCTTTTCTCTTTTTCTGTCCCTCCCCTCTGTCTCCATTACTCCTTTCTGCTTTCATCCTCCACTCCGCCCTCTGTCTCTCTCCATTTTTTTAAACATATGAGCACACTACTCTCTCCCTTTCTCCTCCTCCATCTCTCTGTCTCTATCTATCTATATGTGAGGCCACATGACCTGAGTCAGCACTCTTTGCTCCCTGTGTTTGGAAGTCTCTCGCTCTCATGCCAATGTGTCTCATGCTGTTGGATCTGTTACAGGAAGTGAATCACGCTTGTCAATAAGCAGCCCCTGAGTTATCATGTTTCACATGATGTTGTTCAAGCTAACTGACTCTGTCTTGTTTTATGTATCACTACAATATTTGTGTCTACCTTTTTAAGTTGTTTTCTCACTGACCTGCTGGTATAGTCACAAATGCAAATGACATGGAAACAACATACACTTCTACATGCCCCGTTGAGAACACAGGTGCCACTGTTGCTGTCCAACTGTGTGGTGTAATTGGTAACCTCCTGTTCCGCTTTACTAGCCAGAATCCTGAACCGAAAAAATTTAGACAATGACACACATAATGTTAACAGTTAACGGGTTGTGATCGGCAGCAGACTGATTATAAAGTATTGCCTCTTCAACCGGACTTTACCTTAAATAATCACTCTGCTTGTGCTGATATAGTTGCTCCCCATGTTTCCTGGATACTTAAAAATAGTAAAAGTACCTTATTGTCTAGAATAATACCAACACATAGTTCCATGTCTTACACGCTTGCTTTACTCCTGCTGTGCTGCCATTTTATCCCCAAGAGGATCTGTTTTAAATTATAGATGGTGTATTATGTATTCCTTGACATAGTATAAATGCACTGCAGTGAAATCGAGGATAGGGATTCTACAGACCACTGAGATGGAAAGAATGAACGTATATGGGGGCTCACAGATAGCATTTGATTTTTCTTTCCTGGAAGGTTTCATTATTATGTTCAGTGCAGAGCCTTTAGTTCGTTTGTTCAGTGGCCTCAAAAGAAGTCCAAGGCCATCTGAACCATTTTCTCTGAATTTTCCGTGTGCTATTATATCTTTGAGCTTGTGTCTTCAAAAAATAAGTTATTTTTGTCTTGCATGCTGAGAATCATAAGAAAACAAAACCATATCAATGGAAAGACAATGATTGGAATAGGAGTTACACAAACTTGAGTGTGGAAGGGTATTGGTCTTCCTCTCTTTCTTTCTCTGTACGCCAAATATTATCATTATCATATAATACTCTGTATTATACTATATTATATATACTATGTTATATATACTCTGCTTTGTACTCTGTACTGATTTAACTTTCGTCTCTCTGTGGGCAGACCTGTACAGGTGAAGTAGGCAGTCAGAAGGTTGTGAAGTAAAGATCGATAGAACTGTCTATACTGTACCTCCAGGGCCTGAGTGCATGCTTTAATAACCAGGATAATGTATGATCTGGTTATCTGCCTCTCACACCTACACATACATACACAATGCATATGCACGCACAGTCCACACAGGTGCACAAAACCTGCATGAAAATGAAGCCCACAAACTTGTGTGGTGGAGAATTAATCACCATTATACACCACACAGAGGAGGGAGTGTGTGTGTGTGTGTGTGTGTGTGTGTGTGTGTGTGTGTGTGTGTGTGTGTGTGTGCATGCACAGATCCTCATCAGTGTGCATGAGCTCTGAATTTTCAATGTGAGTCTGCAAATTTTGTGTGCGTCTGCATAAAGCCCTATTATCTACCCACCGACAAAATGTTTAATTGGTCAAGGCGAGTGTTGAAATGACCCATTTGACCTGAGTCCAGTCCAAGCTGCACAGTTTCACAGTTCAGAGTTTAAATTTCTAACAGTCTAGACTAGCAGCTTTGAACCTCAGAGGCTAGCGAGCAAAAGGCCACAAGGTTCTCACCCCGAGAAAGGCAAATGTGCCATCTGGAAATGTGCTGAATGTAAAAGAGGGATAGAATTTGGAGAGAAAATTAGACAGCAGATAGAAAGGGGGGTCAAAGAGAGCAAAAAGGTGAACATCTTTTTTGAGAGGGGGTAAATACACATGAGAGTGAAAGGAGAAAAAGACAGAAAAACCGAGAAAATTAAGTGAGAATTGAGATTGCGGTAATCCTTTAATATCATCTGTTTTGGCAGACTTGGCAACACTTGGCGACCGGCGGTCACATCAAATGGGCTGTCATAATAAAAAATCATAAAGTTCAGTTTGAAATAAAGTGTGTAGTGTTACCTGTGGGAGGAAGAAAAACACCTTCTGGCATTGACAATAATCGCTGACAATTCATCAGAGGAAAAAGAGAAACTTCTCTGTACTGCTACATCCACTAACTAATCAGCAAGGTTAAACCAGGACGACCAGACTATTAAAAAAAATAGCACAGTCAGCTCACAAGTCTGTGGTTTGATGCCTAAGAGCTCGTAGTGCGTTAGACATCAGCTCTTCTCCTGTAGTTCACATTTCACATGTATAATTTTCATATTGTACATAATGCAAATGATCAGGATGTTTAAACCACAGAGCGGATTTGATTCTTTCATGATATAAGTAGGTTATGGGCTATAGCAGTTACAGAGGCAGCCATGACACATTATATTTAGCCCTACCTTTTTTTAGTGTGTCAGTCCAGCTCAACTGATTCTGCCGCTGTGAGTCAAGCCTGCGAGCCAACTTTGATATGATTATGGCGATATGGAAACAGAGGGGGTGGACACATGGAGCACACGAAGAACAGCATGAGAATGAGGGCGGGATAGATGTTTGTGGCATCATGTCAACATGTTAAATATTAGCAGCAGCGCCTTGGAGCCGGATTAGACATTAACTCTGATCTTCATCTGTAAACACTTCAGCACTGAGATTCGCCGTGAACTGGGGCAGTCTCACTGCGCAGGAGGTGCTTTGTTGCTGTCACTGAGCATCATTTGGGAGTGTTTGTATTTATGTGTACATATGTGTATGTGAATGCAGGTGAATTGTGTGATTGTATTTTATTTATTTTATACTCCAGGTGGCATTCTGTTCTGCATGCCAGCGCACACACAAACACGATATTGTCGTCAACATAAAAGGTTGACTATGTTTGCTTGGTTTACTTTGGCTCTATCCCCAGACAGAGCTGTTAAAAAAAGGCAATAGTTAAACACTTGTTCCTCTATTTGTTAAATCCCTCACTGTATTGGACGGCTGTCTTAAAGGGCGGGTCCATTATCTTTTGTTATTTTGAGGTTTTTATATCTTTCTGTAGCTTCTCATTAGTGTCCCATATGTATTCAAATCCGAAAATTCAAATTTTGGTGGAAGTATGTGTGTTTTAGCATCAAAATACCATTTTCCCAAACCATTCTAAAAACTTTTTCCCACGTGACCTGACGTAGGTTTCTGCATAATGACGTTGCTACATATAAACTGATATAAAGCCTGCCTAGCCAGTAGCCACAGAGACGGACTGAGCAGTCACTGTTGCTGCTTCTCTGCTAAACATGCGGACAGACACACACAGACAGAGCACTCGCCGCTACTGCTCAAAGTTTAAAAAATAAAGCTCTCCTCCTGCCAGTAAACGGCTCCAGATCAGAGCAGAATCCGGTGTGACTCGCGGGTGTTATCATCAGTGCTCTAACCCACATCACCACTTTTTGCTAACAGCTGAGTGGGTGTTTTCATTTGAACAACCCAGGAAAAAAAAAAAACGCAGATGGAGTCGTCCTTTAACGTATGTTCTCTGAACCTACGAGTGTAAGTGGGAAGTGTAAAAGTCTATTAAGTGTATTAAGGCAGGAGAAGAATATAAAGAATATAAAGAGAAAGGAGAGGATCAGGAAAGGAGAAACAAGTAAAGAGGAAGCATATGAAATCCATTTGCAGCATATGATAAAATCAGTGCAGGAAACAGAATGTATGTGAGAAGCAAGAGTATTATGGGGGGAAAAAAGTGATGGAAAAATACCGCAGATGATAATTGCTGGAAATAAATTTTATGATTAATGACTAAATAACATCAAATACCAAAGGAAAAGACTCAGACAAGAGAGTTGAGGAATTAACTAGTGGATGAGGCTCAAAGAAATGACATTAATTCAAAGGTCATTAGAAACCTGGACACATTTTCTCCATGTGCTGTTGCATAAATCTGAAGCTGTTGAGTCTCTGCCTCTGCTGCGGTTGGAACCCGGCTTAAGGGAAACTGTATCATCTGGTTTGATTGCACTCTGCAATGACATAACACAGAAAGAGCGACAGGGATACACAGAAATAGAGGGAAGTGAAGAGAGGCTGTGTGGGTGTCGAGGGAGTGAGACAACACACAGACAGAAAGTGAGGAAAACACAACAACAGAAAGATAATGCAAAGGATTGAGGAGGAATATATATGAACAGTAAATATATATGTATGAAAGAAATACATCTCAAATAAATCCCCCTAACCTGGATGTGTATATGTGGGGATGATTTTAGATCTTTGCTTATGAGAACACAGCTTTGTCAACTACTACAGTCACCTTATATCTCCTTTTGCTCTTTATTCTTTTTCTCTGTGTTTATTCCTCTCTGCAGCTCTTTCCTTCGTACAGTATGCCCTTCTTTTTTTCCCTGGCTCCTCTCACTCTGCCTTGCATGTACCTGAATGGCACACTGTTACGTATAGTGCTGCATACAGAAAATGTGACTTTGCACGGCATGTTTGCATGCATTCTCTTATGTGTTTGTACAATCAAGACACAATATACAATCACGGAAATGGTTTTAAATCAATGAAAAAACACATACAATCAGAAATGATTGTAACTCTTTGTATTATCACAAACTAACAGTAAGCCCAATAAATTAGAACATAGTATCCATAGTATACAGTACATACAGTGCATTTCCATGTTAAAAAAATGCTCAGTTTTTGCTGTTGCTTCTTCTTCGTCCTACTGAGATGACTGTCCTCTAGTTTCAGTATGTCATTGTATTGTTTTATTCCTGTCCATGTTACATTTGAAATCAACTGTTTTCTTGACCGAGCTTTGAGGTGTTTTCTTTGTATCCATAGCCAGGATGAAACCTGTAAAAGCTGTACGTTTTTTATCACAGTGACACTATTTCTTTCACTCCATCCTTCTCCTTATATGCTGCTGAAAATGTACCTCTTTACAACTGCCTGCATTGGGCAACATCTGTTTAATTTGATATGGTCTCCTATTCAAGGAAAAATTGCTGTCATTTTTCTCCCCTTTTTTTTTTCTCCTCCCCTCTGGGTTGCTCCTGTGCAGGGTTCTTTTGTGCTTCCAAACTCAGCAACAAGGAAAAGAAAGAACGGTGATTTTCGAGGGTCTTATTTAGTATGACTCATGGCTTTATCTCTCACCACTTACACACACACAAGGATGCGAGCGAGCATACACACACATACACACTGGATTCTCATGGGGTGATTGTCACTGTAGCAGAAATCAGAGAGCCATTCAAATGGAGAGCCCTGCTGACTCAGCTTAAACGTGGCAAACTGTGTATACTGGGGAACTGGCAGATGCATTCTGACGCAGACAAGAGGAAGTGAAGAGAAAAGGGTGAGAGAATAGCACAACACAGAAAGAAAAAGAGAGAAAGAAAGTTGGATAAGATGAAAAGACGTAGAGCTGGATGTAGATGCGGAAAAGATTTCTTTCACTTATCCTAGATTGAAGCACAACGCGACTGTCACTTGAAGACTCTTGTATTGTCAGTCAGAGCGAGATGTATATTCCTGTTGTACTCATACCAAAACACTGATACATCAACGTGTCCAAAAATAATCTACTTTTTCCGACACAAGTAGCAGCTGAAAGAGCAGCTGGATTGCCTCTTTGTTGTACTGTCCTTCTCTAACCTTTACAAGTCTTTCTTTTATGATATTTCAACATGTTTGTCTTTGTGGCTACAGTTTTAGTCTCACGTTCCCCAGGGTCTACCTATTTCCTCACCTCCTCCTCTTCCCCTCCACTCTTTCCTCCGGTTTTTCTTCAGCTCTCTTTCGTTCTTAGTGTTTATTTGCTCCAGCAGCCAAGCGTTATGTCCTCCCATACTGTATTTGTGCGCGCACGCGCGCTTGTGTGAGTATGAGCGAGCAGGTGTGACTATGTGAATGTTCACTGTACACGTCTCTGTATGTGTGTGTGTGTGTGTGTGTGTGTTCATTCAGGCTGTGCTAAATGTCAGCGTCTGAAAGAGTCGAACGCTGACTTAAATGCTAATTTGAGCAGATTTTTGACATCAGCTTGATGGCAGCACGTATGTGTACAAGCACATATACAGTATAACGTAGTGTGATAGATAAATAGAGCTGTCAAAACTCTGTTTCCTGAATTGCAGCATCTAAATGATTGCATCTTGGCACTTATTAGCTTGAGCTGTTTTCAATAGTTTTCACTTGTGACTGAATAGGTTCTGCCAGCTTTGCAAAGCACAGAAGCTTGAGGGTTGGAGATGAGACAGCAGAAGAAAGAGGAGAGGAAACAGGAAAGCAAAGGAGGGAGGGATGAATGAACACACTTGGGCCTTAAATATGACAAAATCACAGCCGTTCAGGAGCATCAGAAGCTTCTTTTTTTTCCCAGTGTTTTTCATAGTAAAGTTTAAGAACAACTTGTCATATAGTTTTCATTGATAATCATGATTTTCGCCTCTAGCAGCACCAAACACAGCGCTGCTTAGGACTCTGACACTGATCTTGTGTCTGTGCTGTAATGCCTCAGGTTTATTTTTAGAGTGCAATGAAGAATGGTGAGAAGCCTTTGGGAGGTAACAGCCGACTCATATTACAGAGAATGTTTTGCTGGTGGTGGGCTGCTGTCAGTCCTGTGCTGTTAGAAACAGTCAAATACACAACCTAAGGCATCCCAGGCAGGTGTTTTATTAACGTCATACCCTAGAAGAACTTCACAGTTGTGGTTACAGAAGTAGTTTAGCTTTACAGTAAGAGCAAGAAAACGTAACAGCATGTTGACAGGACTCTTCTGGTGGTATGGGATTGTGAGAAAGTAACAATGTCACGTACATAATGAAGATTTTAAGCTTTAGCAAAAAAAATATGAATTTGCAGCGCAATTGTAACAATATCGACAACCATATCAGCTGAAAATATGTTAAGCTCATTTTGTGCGACTCTTGTAAAACTCTTACTGCCTGCTGCAGTATCATTAGTTACTTGTTTAGTTTTTCATCTCAAATAGATTTTTACATCATTTTCAGTTCACAAGAGTACGTATTATTTAAAAAAACCTGTAAAAAATATAAATTAAGAAGACAAAACGCACCAAAGAATTAATGAGAAGAAAAACAAACATACAGAGGAGAGAATCTGTTACTTCAAGGATTAAGAAAAGAAATGTCTTAACAGTGATTTTATTGCTTAATTAAGCACAATTCTCTTTTTTTATACTTAGGTATAGTTAATACAAGACAGTAAGAGTTCTTATTATTATTGATAGGTGACTTTTTTACTTGCGTTATTTCCAAGCAATATATCCATACTTTTCATATACACACCTGCTTCTAGTAGTATTGAAATACTAGCAGCAGGAGTCATACGTAATCAGATGAGATAGTTGTCCTTAATAACTTTATAAAGAGTAAAATCCTTAAAAGGTCCGCTGCATTCTGTCTTGTTTCCATTGTGGTCCCAGCGTGAACACCGAGGAGTGCAGTGGAATTTAGTGAATAGCTATCATCAGCAGCCCAATTTAAGCTCTGATGGTGGAGTCAGTGGGAAGGGATCACCACAGTGTGAGCCTTGTGGGAGAGAGAGGGTGAGGAATAGACCAGAGAGGGAGACAATGTTTTGTTTAGAGGGCACAATGGAAGAGCAGTTTAAAGAGAGAGGGAATGAGAGAGCCAAGGGGAAGGAGAGACAGGAAGAGAGAGAGAGAGAGAGAGGGTGAGGGGAGGGCTGCGGTGAGAGGCTATGCAGAAGTGGAGTAGGCGTTGAAAAACAGGTGAGACCTGTACTTAGGAGAGGACAATGAAGAGCTACTTTTAAGAAAGCGAGAGGTAAAGATGCTCAGTGTGGAGCACCCATTGAAGTCCGCTCTTTGAATCCAGACAGTTTATGCCTTTGGTCCCTCGTGATTCCTATCTGTGTGTATGTGTGTTTGGGGGCGGGGGTTACTTTTAGAAAGTCTTTTCTTTGCCGCCATATATACTCTTTCTTTGTCTCAGGATACTTTTCAGAGCCAAGGCAGTGTAAACAATGGTTGTTAGAAGTCCTAAATTCGTCTTTTTACTTCTACGAGACACAGAAAACATTCAATTTTCTATTTGTGAATTACATAAACTACACCTGCCAAGATTTTTTCTTTTCCATTAAACTTTTTTCCATGTAAAAAAAAAAAAAAGAATCCCTAAAAAAAAAAAAAAAAAAAAAAAAAAACGAGGGACCTAATTAATTTATTTCAGTGAACTAGTTTTTGCATAGTAATGATTTTAAGGAAAAAACAGAGAAACCATTAGAGACTAAACCACTGTGGCTTTGATTTGGCTGATAGGGCTGACACACACTGCTACACTTTCCCCTTTAACCTACTTCCAAATGTTCATTGATTTCAGACTTAATTGAATTTTTGGCAAAACACTGACTTTGGCAAAAGAAAGCAAGCACACAGACTGAAATACACACAGAGCCTTTTGCTGAGTGATAACCAGCCTGTCCCCAGGAACAATATTTACACCACAGTGCTGATTAATGTACAGTAGCTGTGTGTGTGTGGTCTGTGAGGGCTGATCTATGTGACAGCGTAGATATACATACCCATGGAACGTTTTTTTGTGCACTGCAGTGCAGGCATTCAATAAGCCCTAATAAAGAACAGAGAGGCTTTTCCATCGCAAGCATTTGCAAGAACTTTTCTTTTATTCTTGAAGCCTTTTAAAAATGTTTAAGCGAAAGCAGTTTATTTGACGTCAAAATAGAAATTCAAATAAAGCTTCATTTATAAAAGGGTTCAAATGCTGGCAAATGAAAATGTGCTGTGGGAAAATATGTCTTAAATAAAAATATGATTTAAATACGATTTTATGACGATACGATTATGAAACCTTTTTGGCTCTGAGAGGTCATCCCAGGTTTCAAATGAAATAAAAACACAAGTTTCAGTTACAGGTTATTAATTTCTTATCAGTCCCACAGTAATTAGAGTGGTAGTGCTGGAGAGCCAGAAGCAGCCTCCACCGAGGCAATTACAGAGGTTATCCCTACTTTGCCTTTTTGAATCGTAGTACGTTGTAAATTAAGACAAATCTATCTTTTCTCAATAGCCGCTTGTTTCATCATAAAAAGGTCTCACTCCCTAATGATTTTTTTTTCTTCTTCTCCTGTATATTCTACATATTTGTTTCTGTTTTGCCTCCTCTCTCCTCCCATCCTTTAACATCACTCACACCATGGATCTCATGGGATTGACAGCTTTTATCAGGCAGGGCAAAGGTGATTGGCAGCTTTTATCACTAGACCAAAGGCAATTGGCTGTTTGTAGTTTCGCTAATGTGGCTGTTATTTAGAGAAATAAACTCGTTGAACTTTAACACTTTGCTCCTCTTATCCAAGTTGGAATAAATTAAGATTACAAGCGAGAAAATTTCCTCATTATAGCCAGAGTTCCCTGTTGAATTACCACAGGCCAAAGCCTTGGCTGATGTCCAAATAGCCCTAAAAATGCAATATACAAGTATTTAGCATCCTTTGCTTTTATGAATTATGATATCTAATGTAATTGTTTATCAGTTCTATTCATGATGACTGTGACCATTTTATCCCATTTTTTTCTGTTATGATAAACAAAATCTGGATATCAACCTGAATGACTTTTTTTTTTTTGCAAGCAAAACTAGTCATAATTAAAAAGAAATGTTATTATTGCAGTTCTGAGTCCGCCAGCAAAGAAGTAATTTCACTTGATGATTTTGTTGAACTGAGCTTAGCTTGCTAGTTAATTACCCACCATTTGTTGATCGGTTTAATGGATTAGTCCGGCCACTTATGCTCAGTAGCTTGGCTAGCTCTGTGTGTGTCTGTGTGTCTGTGTGTCTGTGTGTCAGTGTGTGTGTGTGTGTGTCTGTGTGTCACTGTGTGTGTGTGTGTGTCTGTGTGTCAGTGTGTGTGTGTGTCAGTGTGTGTGTGTGTGTGTGTCAGTTGAGGGTCAACAACATAGCGAGGATGTGTGAGGAAATGTGAATTATTTTTGTTAATTGTTGGTGGTTTTACAGAAACATGACCTCATGACAGTGTTTTAAATGAGAACACAGGCTGGCAGCAGGAAATGCTGTGTACTGTAAAGATTGTTTTCCTCTGTCATAAATTGAAGTATGTGACAAGAGCACAAATTAGACAAATTAGAGAGATTAGATTTATCTGTTTGTCCCATTAAACATATCTAGTGGTCAATTTAAGACAAGTAAGACAACTTTGTTTTAGGTTTGGTATTTGCAAAGTTGGTAAATGTATTTAATAAAATTTCACATTTTTTCCTGGTTGCTCGGCTTGTTTATCCATTGCTTAGTCTTATAGTTACCGTGGGGTTATGATTTTTTTCTTTGACTGGCCCAGCTGTGCAAAGGTCTGTAGCCTTATAGGTCTGTATGGTGATGTTGCAGTCTCTGCACAGTTTGGTCCCAATTTCCCAATGTCAAGGTTTCACTGAAAGCCTGTAATATGTCCAAAATGCACAGCTGCCGTAGCATGTCCTCTTTTTACTGAATGCAATCACATTTGGATAGTCTCCTTTTCACATACTGATCATACAAGATAATTTACAGGATCATACAGGATCATACAGTGTACCTCAGAGCATATTCATCATACAAACAAAAATGATTTCCCATCTTATCCACTATCATGTAAACTGGAGCCAAAGAAAATGGATTTATAAGTAAGTCAGACAATTTTGTTGGGTTTCTCTAAGAATCAGAAAAAAACCTAATACAGTAAAAGTAAAGCATCCTTTTCCAATTTGGCTCAGTGTAGCACTTTTCATTTGTGCCAACAGGCCACAGCAGTGACCAAAATGCAGACCCCAACAGAAAACAGCTGCCCTAGATTACAGTGTCTCTGTGATTCTGGGATTGTGATGTGTTTTCTTTCTGTTTGTGTGTTTATTTCTGGATCCGTTTTCCAGATTCATCTTTTTACTTGTTATTGCGAGTTAAATGAGTTAAAAGACATGTCTTTTATCTCCGGTTTTACAGTTTGCCTTCGCTGTTTAGTGAAATTTTTCGCCCATACAGAAACATGTTTTTCAATTTTCTGCTAATTTGTTTTTTGGGATGTTCAAGGACGACACTGAGCCAAGTCTCCTATCACGCTGTTCATTTCATTCCAGGCTGTCCTCTCTCTCCCTGCCTCCCACTTCATATCCAATCATTGTGCCGCATTTCACGACCATACCCTCTTCCCATTCATAAACTGGCCCTTTTCCCCCCCTCATTCTCTGTGTTGCTCATCTCACACACCGCCACCCCGGCTCCACCTGCCCACTCAGACGCCCTCCTACAGAGCACTGTACTAGGATCTTCTCCAGCCATTGGAGTGTTTGCCAAAACTTCTCTCAATAATGTTTTTTTTTTTTTCATCTTATTAATTGGTAGCAGTGTCTCTTCTGCTTGAGCTCTCTGTAGCCTCTCCTCCTCCGCTTCCTCTTTTAGATTTGACATGCACTCCCTCACACGGTCCCTATCACTAACCATCTGACAGGCAAGCAACATCAATCAATACACTTCTCATCTCACCTAGATTGATTCATAGTTATACTACTTTTACATGGTGGGCCTTATCTTGTGATCTGTGAAAGGTAATGATGTTTAGCAATGTGTGTTGCTACATGTGTGGCAAGCTCTGAAGCAATCGGCTATTCTCAGGGTATTCTCTCTCTCGAGAGAGAGTTTGAGCACTGTGATTGTGTGTGTGTGTGTGTCAAAGTCATGGTCAGAGTATGTATGAATGCAGTTGTCATGTGAGTGTGATTTTGTGCAGCTATCAAAGCCGTACTGTAGCAGCTCAGTAAACCTTAGTTTAATTGGCTCTCATCCTGTTTTCGGTCTATTAGTAATTCACTCCATGTTCTTTTCCTCTAACACGCTCACCCTTCAGAATCTAAAGATGGTTTTCACGTATGGACAAAACATGTCAGGCAGGCTTCAGATTTCAAGTGAATTAGCATTTATAAATATAGTGATATGCAGCTCATTTGGTGATGTACACTGCTGCGGCTGTGGGTTTGATGCCATCTGGGGCGACAGGTGAAAAAAGAAAAGCGTTCCTTTTCAGGAGCCGTGATAATCCGGAGCAAGATAAGCAGGTATGGAAAATGGTCAGAGGGGCGGATGGATAGATGGCTCTCTGATAATGTCTTGCACACATTAGCATGTGCATGCACCGTTGCTTTCACGCACTCACCCTTTCATTCTTGCACAGCGCGCACGCAGACATACGCGCTGGCATACAAAATATGATTGTGATCAATGGGTAATAATGAAAGACCTTTTCTTAAATGTCACAAATTAGATTCAGTCTCGACATAAAGATGGGACAAATATTGAGGTTCAAAATTTCAGTAAACATCTTTTAAATGGATTTGAAATGGCCTTTAAGCACCAGAGCTATTTCCAGTACTGACATCTAAATTGTGAGGAGGTAAATGCATTCAAATTCAAGAGGAGCTTTGATGAGAAAAAGGGTGTTTTCCCTCAATTTATTACGAAGATCAGGTGTGTCCATTGTATGTCAAAAGAAATGCTATCCATTGAAATATCTATCTATTGAAATATTGTATATCTTTAGGTGCTCTGATAAAAGATACAATACAGCCTAATTCAAATAGTTTAGCAGCAGTTAAAACTAAAACAGGGGAGGCAGGCCTATGTTTATGTGATAATCAGTCCAAGTGATGCCAGTGTTTTAGTCAGGACACTGCCTTCACTTTTTCTGTCCTTTTTCAAATTCCACTCACAAGTTCCTCTTGAAATTAAAGAGAGAATACCTTCATTCACTCCAAATGTTGCAATTTATTATCAAAATTGAAATACGCAGAAAGGCAGAGTTCAAGTGGGAAAATGCACTAAAAGGATATAAGCAGAACCAAATCATATTTATATATCCAATCTACAGTGCATATATTTTTTAATTTGTCAGCCTGTAGGATGCTTTACATTGATAAGAACTGATAGTGTCTTGCAGCCGTGGTCCCATAGATTCAACACTATAGATGCAACACTATCAGTGTCAGGGGATTGATTCTAGACCCATGATGATAATGTAGGTGCTTATGCTGCTGTCATATAAAGTGACTGCTAGATGGCCAGTAGCATCTCCCAAGTGCTGAAATGGCCTGTATCCATTGCAACCTCCTCACTGACTCATGTCAGGTAAAGACCGATGATGATACACTATTCATGAGCCTTTTCTTTTGCTTGGATAGCGTATCAGTGTGCAATGTGCACTGGTTTGACTGACGGACAGTGTAACCTTGTAGTCGGATGTCGGATGTCAAAGTGAAGCTACCCCTATGCCATGTGCATACAGTATGTCTGAGGGAGGGAGAGTGGGAGGCCCCACAGGAACCAACCAGTTCTATCTTCACCTACTGCCTCAGGCAAAGCACACTGCAGAGCAAACGCATGTACAAACATTTATAATGACAAAATACACTCAAAGAAAACACATCTGCTAAACCTACTCACAGATATGTGCGGACACAGACTGCCTACTCTTGTGTAGTCACATCATTAATGATGCATTAGCTGTGAACTCTGCTGTGAAAAGTTTGTAAATTCTTTTATTGGTTCTTAATCTGTCACTGATCATTTGAATCCAAATGGACTTGGTGGTTAAAATGGAAAATCAAGCCTAGAAAATTTCCAACATTCTTGAACTTATCAAGATATCTCCAACTTTTTGTGTTTGTGTGATTTGACAGGTTGGTGTGTGTGTTTTTTTTTTTTTTGTGTGCATCTGTCTGTGAGTGTATGTATGCATCTGGGCAGTCTGTGCCATGTTTAGGTACAGGTATCTTTGCCAAGTTTGTGTGCATTCCTCCCATCTGCCCCACAGCAGATTTATGTGTGCTTAGTGTTAGGTGTCAAACTCCAACCTGTGTCTGGAATTTCAATAGAAATTTGACATGACAGCCTTTGGCATGGCACTCTGTTTGAATTTCCCCACACTAGCACACACGAAGTAGCCTTGGGAACACGCTATTTAGGGCCTACGTGTTTGTCCATGTACTGTATGTTTACACATGCCTGTGTGTTTTTAATGTGTGTTTTCTTAGTGTGAAGTATACTGTGAGAGGTGTGTGTGTGCATCAAGTTAAGCATAGTATAGTTTCTTGAACACTGGAGAAGGCAGGAGAACAGACCAGTGCTGTTAATTTGATGTGTTTATGACAGGAATTACTATGTGGCTCCGTATGATTGTGTACGTTTGTGCATTCCTGTCTCTCGTCTTTGCTCAGAGGCTGTCAGCTGTAGTCCACGCATGCATATGACAGCGTCACCCTGAGGGTTTGTCCTGCCTACTCCACTAGTTTGCCCAGCTTCACACTGGCAACATGTCATGCCAAGAGCACAAACCGCTTCTCCACCCCAGCAGGTCCGACTTATGATTAATGGCTCAAGATTTGTTTGATTTTGTGGTCTCTGCTTTATTATGTAGGGTACAGTACAGTATATAGATTTTGGAATACCAGAGGCCAGATACATAAAACTTGTGTGTACGCACTAAGACTAAATATGCATACTTTTCATCAGATTTATAAAGCCGTGCATACACATGGTTCTGTTTGATAAATCTCATACATTGTGGAACTAGGCACACAAGCCTCATTTCAATTCCCACAATTAGCCATAAATGGATGAAGACACGCCCGTAAACAGCCCTTTTCATATCAGTACGCCATCAGTCTTTACACCTGTCAGTGAAACAAATGGCAAAGAAGTGCAGTTTCACCAATTGAGTTGCAGCACCAGAACAGCTGTCATTACACACGAGCGTTACACACGGCTGTGCGGCTATTTATACCATCCATATCATTAATCCATCACATGGACCTGTAAACCATCGTTGGCAGTGATGTAATCAATGATTAGTTTGTAGCGCTCATATTGAAATCGATGTTACAGGGTGTGTCGCAATTAAGGGTAAAATAAAAAGTGAAATAAAATGACGCCTCCTATGTAAATTAAAAGAATGATGAAGAGATTTATCAATATTAAGTTTATAAATACGCCTTTAATTCATATTTTGCAGATCATTGTGTAAACGCATAAAAATAACACAATCAGTGCAGTTGGTTATTAACATAAACAATGTTTTACTCGCTCTCCTTCTATTTCATCTCCACCTCATCACATCACCCTCAGATCACTTTAGAAAAACGTGTGTACGCCTTGTCTGAACTATGTGTGATGTGCACACGTTCTCACCGCACATTCTGTGTAAATAAAAACCAGTTTGTATGGGAGATGGCGTATGCGTGCGGCTCCAGGTGAGAGAAAGGATATGACATGTAGGAAAGTTTAGGTTTATTTTATGTTTTTGGGGGACATTTTATACTTTTTATTAGATGGTGACAGTCGACAGATGACAGGAAACAAGAGGTAGAGAGATGGGTAATGACATGCAATAAAGGTCTGCTGCTGATATTGAACTGTGGATGTTGCTGTTATGTGGCATGTGTGTTAACCAGTAGGCTACCGGGGTGCAAAGGTCAGGTTTTAGATTTAAACAACAACTGGGGAGAGGAGCTCGGTAGATTATGCCTAAAGGTTTGTTGGACAGAAAGCAAAGCCAATTTTCGCCTTGCATCATTTGTGTGAATTCGACTGTTGGACCATTTGTGCAATCCGTGTTGATTTGGCCCAAACAGTCAATGTATAGACTGTACAGACATTAACTGTAAGCTTGTTAGCAAGGAATGCATCGACCGTGTCTGTGGGAGTGTGCTTGAGCGTGTTTGTGTTCAGCTCAGCCTCTGACTGAACTCAGAACTCATCAGAAACTCTGGTTCTTTCTATTATTTCCCTTCAGTCTTCCTCATTTTTCCTATCATCTCTGTCCTTGTATGAAGCAGATTTATAAAACCCGGGGATAACCAAAAGTGTTTCACTGAAGTTGAAACATTTTAACTGACGCTAACGTGTCTTCGCGTCCAGTCACGCTGCTCAACATAAATTAATGTCTAATGGGAGACACTGGATCTGTTTACATATGTCAAGTCGATGGATCCTATTCATTTTCTATGGAGAGCAGGAGATCCGGCCGCGCGGTGCATGATGGATACGGTGCGGCAAGTTGACTGACTGCTCACCATATCTGTATTTGCATAATCACGACTCAACCTCAACTTTATACAATGAGTCCATCCAGCGCGATGCACCCGGCTCATAAAACCTCAGATCAAACTGTCAAACTAGGCAGTGCTGATCAAATATGGATTAAGATTCTTGCCTATTTCCCGCCTCAAATGTTTTTTAGTGCACTGTTTAGCTGTAATTTGAGAAAGTTTGTGACCCGGCTGCCATGTTGAAAACGGACGAGGCAAAACCAAGCACCGCCCAACTCGCAGTACATCACCCACTACGTCACCACCAGCCCGGAGTGTGTAGTGGTCCGGTGCACCCGGATACTGTAGTCTGTGTGTCTGCACCATAATGCTGCAACTCCATTGACTCCTCTAAAATGTGCTTTACGATCTGTTTGAACATGCAGTTAAAATGCCTTAAGCACCCATGAGAATATATTAACTATATATCAACAACTGTAAAGGCTTTGGCCACGATCAAATAGGACACTTTATCCTCATGCTCAAACCCAAACTACAGCTGAGAGAATTAATAGTAATGATAAACAAGAGTTCAAAGGGTCCAAGTGAGTTGCTTCATGAAGAGTTTGCTAGATAACCACAAAATGGAAAATAAATATAGAAATACACACACAGAATTTTGCAAATTGCCCAATTTGCAGCTGAAGAAGTATGGTTGTCCTGCTTCCCTCAGGACACTGTTAATTTGTTTTTTGGCTGATGGTGGGATAAGGCTTAACTTAAAAAGAGACATACTGAACTTGAGGCTTCCCAAGCATCGCTCCATTAAGGAGAATGTGCACACTGACATGATCAAATGATTCTAATTAACTTATGTTGAAAAAGATCATATGGGATCATATACATAGCCATATTTATTCACAGCCCATTCATGCTTTCTTGGGAATACAGAGAGTTGAAAACATTACATAATCCAAGTTTTCTAACTCAGTGATGTAATTTATGTGCAATAAACAATTTAGGTCATTTTCCTAAATTTTCCTAATAAATCAGCCCCTTACTGTATGGATGAATCCTGAGCTCCGTCAGCGCTGTTATTTTTATTTTTAAATCTGAGCCCACAACCCCACTTGACCCCCCCCCCCTCCCACAATGTCTGACTATAGATTTTACCCTTAATATCATTCAATATCATTTCAATATCATTCAAGCCTCACAAGCTTGAAGATTTGAAGAGACAGAGTGAGTAAATAAGTGTTTGTGCAGTTAACACCACTATCTGAAGACATTAATAACTCCACCCTAATTGCGTCTGGCAATTAGCGCTGGTCTTTGTGAATTACACTGTTTTTGCAACAAGGCTTATTTGCATAGAAAAGGGCCGATTTTGCGCTGAATGTATGAATATTACCTAATTTACATACATGCAAATGGAACAGGCGCACCATGACGCTATTTGCCTGACAGCACAATTTGTGGTGCATTTCACCCTTTGCGGGTACTTTGTGAATTACACGCTATCTTTTTGTCTCTTTTGCACAGGTTTAGTAGCCACAAAAGCCCTTGGTTTCACCTAATTTAAGGGCTGTGCTATCACAGGATAAAAGCTTAGTCGAGCCATTCTTGGGGACAGATAGTGGATGGGGTGGTGGTTATAATCTCCACCAGCATGCACAAATAGGAAAGAAAGTGAAAGAGAATGACATTTCCTCTGCAGTACTTCAGTGTCTTATGTCAATGTGCCTTTCAGCAAGGCAGCTAAACCTCAGTTTAGGAGCTGCTCGGCACCAACATTTAGATTGCAGTGGAGAAAACGTGCTTGAAAGAGGCAAAGCTAAATTTGTTTTGGTCAATGTTACAGGAACAAACATAAAAAAAACAATCACAGGAGGTCATTTAAAACTATTTCCAAGGTCAAAATTAACTTTCACAATCACAACAACATGCCTAAGCCCTAATTTAATTCGAACATTAATCATAAAACCAAGTCTTAAACCTTGAACACCCCTTTTAAAAAGACTGGTGAAAATGTCCTCAAAGCTAAAACTCAAATTGTTCCTCACAAAGACAGAAGTACAAAAGCACATACACACAAACAAACACACAGAGCAGCAAAACCACAACACAAATAGAATGGATTCATATATTGAATTATTATACCCTTGTGTTTCATCCCAGCTCTGGCAATTTCAGACCTCATTCCATCCACAATTGAACAGGCAAAAATTCTGATTTATTATTTCTCCTGATCGTATCATTATAAATCCCACTTTTACACCATTTCATTCAAATTTTATAGGCTGTCGTGACTGTGACTCATTTGGCCATAAATTCTGCTCTGAAATTCTTTTTATTTTCCACTACAGTAGTTTCTCCACAGACTTTTTTGTTTATTTCTTCCTTTTCCTCCTCTCTTTGTGTCACGCACTCACTCTTTCTCTGTCTCCTCATCAACAGCACAAGAGGTCAGTCTTTGTTAGTGACTGTTTGTGTAAAGGGAGGTGTGAACGCCTTCTCTCTGTGTGTCTGCTATGCATATTTGTGAAGAACAGAAATGAGCAAAAGTGCCTGAGAAAAATCTCATCACTTTCCATTCCTTCCTCCACCTATCCCTCCCTATCTATACTCATCCTTTTCAGGTTTGCTTTCCCATTTTTTTCCTCCTTCCAAACACAACCTCTAATCACTCTCCCTGCCCTCTTTCTCTCCTACAAATATCTACTCTTTCTCCCTCTTATTGTCACTTTCCTTTTCAGCATGTCTGTAATATATTTTCTAGGCTTAGTGGCCTATATCCCTACTGTCCTAATGCCCTGCCCAGCTATCTAGGATACATCTGGCCTAACACACACACGCACAAACACTCAAAAAAATAAATAAATAAAAAAATGTTGAGAGTTGGAAAGGATTTAGAGAGAGGGAGGAGGGATTTTTGTGTCATTTCTGTATCAAACAGTAAAACACCTTTTAATGATGTGTCATATAATCTCCTGGTAACCATGGTAATCTCAGGTCATTCTGCTTAAACAGGGGCATGCCAAAAGCTGCTTTAAGACTCTGACTCGGACTAAATACGTTAGAAAAAGAAAACAGTAATAATAATGAACAACAGCATTAGAGGTTTTTAGTCTGACATTTATTCAAAGCACTCTTTTCCCCTGACAAATTAGAGTAGAAAATCCCTCCTCCTCCCAATCCCAATCCCTCCTCCTCCCATTAAAAAAAAACAACTTTGCATATATTTCTAGCAAGACCATCAACACAAATGTATTTTTCAACTGTTGTCGCATTTAAAAAATAAAAATAAATAAAGGGAAGAGAATGCTTTTATGCACTTTTGCCCTGTATGTTCTCTCCAATGAGCGCTCTCACTTCACCCCCCACAGAGTCGTACTTACATGTTGCCAGGATGCTGAGTAAGTATGACTTTTCTTGCACAGTGGCAGACACTGTCGCAAAGCGCCACTCTTTCCCCAAGGTGTAGGGCAAACACATCTGGCTTGGCTAGAAATATGTTCTTTTTATTAGAAAGGCAAACATTTCATCTCACATACTGGAGAGCAGCCTTCAAGCTAGTTTTTGAGAGATGGTACCTGCATCTCCTCTTTCATTTTCACTGACTTTGTCATTTTCTGTTCACCTTGCTTTCAGAAACGCCTCTGATACAACTCTTCTCCGCTATTTACTCCATTCACAAACAAATTACCTATGAAGTCAAATCTAATTGACAGGGATTCAAAGCACAAATTATATCTGTGATGATTTGTGGTCTGGATGCTTTTGTACATGCTGAGGAAACTGTCTAAAACCTGTGGAGCTATTATTGATGCAAATGAGGTAATAGTGTTATGCATGGTTCAGATTAGATTACCTTGTTATATTTAATTGGCACTCACATAAACCCTTAACCTGCCCTATTTGAAATCAGCGGAGTCTTATAGGATGATATTGGATATTGGCTAATTTAATCGTGTTTACTTGGAGTGGGAGACACTGCATGAAGTTCACCTGGAGGTCAAGAAGCACACAACCGCCTGTCTTTTCATACACAAACGTACATGTATGTGCACACACAGGCAACACGCATGGCCTGGAGTAAATCTGAGATAAAGTTTAGTTGTCACACATTATACTGTGTATGTAGCCAAGATAACAGTGTGCTCACACCTGCGTGTGAATGTGCACATATTGTGGCTCAACAAAAGCAATTAACGCAACAGTTTGCATCGGGCTTTTTGAGTTATGACAATGTGATTCCTCATACCACATTAAGTTGTGCTAACTAGTTTTTCCACAATATTTAAAAGGATTTTTTAAGTATCATGTACTTAATTACTATAATTGTGAACACAAGTGACACCCAGTAAAAAAAATCAAGTTGGTCCAATCAGTCCAATGCACAGTTGTATAGCTCGGATTTCGGGTGCACTCAGTTTCTGTTTTATATCCAAACTAAAAGAGGTTTAGTTAATCTGGCTAATATACTAACAAACATATTTTCAGTTTATTAAGAAAATGGATGTGCTCAGTACATTGCAAGCTGATACCAGGGTTCTCTTCGAGGTACATGACAAGGCAGTCGTTCATATAATCTGCATGGGTAACTGCCAACAACTTGGATTTCAAAGATAAGTCTAAATAATACATCAAGAAGCATGTCTGCCTATTGATCTGCCTGATTCTTACTCCTGTAGCTCTTCCCCTTGATGAGATTGCGTCCATCAGTTTCAGGGTGCAGTGGTCAAGTAGGGCACACAAACAGAAGAATAGTTAAAGACAACACAATGGTTAAAGAGGATCAGCCCCCAAATCTGTGACGTATACTGGAAGAAAACCAGGGCACTGAAATTACCCATAATTACTGACTTACCAGGTGAAGTCACTCCCATAGAGGTCAACAGACAGTTTTACCTGGAACCAAAAACCAGTCATTATGGGCCAGTTAAGTACCCTGCTTAAGCAAACTGTAACCATTGTTACAAGCAGCTGTCGGGGTTCTCAAAGATTTTCTTTAAAGCAACATGTCAATTTTATCTAGTTTCATAAATACAAATACTGTACTACCTTCCAGGAAGGTTTCAGTTTTATTTACTTTAAACTTGCAGAGACTTAAAACTTGCTGCAGATAGATGATTCATCACAGTCAACGTTTATCTTATTTTTTTACAGTTACATTTTTGTCAGTATATGTTAATATATGTATGTAATACTGAAGTTGCAAGCAGAGACCATTTTCAAAACTACGCTTGGTGGTGAATGAATAAGCAGAATTTGAAATATGCTTTTCCTCCCCACGGCACAAATGAAAAGCCCCGTCTAAACACCATCATTCCTATCCACTGTGAAGGGTAGGATGGCCAGATTACACTGCTAAATATGACTAGCGTTAGCTACGTGTAGTAGTACAACAGATTCCATGAAGTTGTGTGTTAGCAGGTGTAGCCTAACCTGTACATGGGTCCACTAATGGTCATATCACAATTGAGAACATGCCCAAAGACATTCTTTAGAATTTGTTTGTAAATGAAATGATACTCACCTTGAAAATGTCCTGTGTATCTCTGTGCTGTATTTGTTTAACCTGCAGGTTCTCCAACAAACAGTCTTAACTGTCTGAACTTGTCCAGGCGTGTTAAGTAGGTAGGGGAGGGGACTTGAAGTCCTGCACTCAAAGTGGATGACAAAAACGAGTTAATCAAGCCAATTTAATTTTTAAATTACCCCAACTTGAATTTCTTTTTAAAATCAATGAATGCAGAAATTTGAGTTTAAATTACACACAATATTAAGTTGATGTAATTACCAACATTATTATGTCAGCACAGCTCATTAAAATAATCTTTGCAACTTCAAATTTTTATCTAAATCATTAAATTAGAATTTTTATCTTGCAACCATGCATTTAATTAAGTGGTGGTAATAAGTCCCCTGAATTACTTTTTAGAGTATGTATAAAATTGTGAGCGCGCATTGGGTCTTCAATGTATTTGTGTGTGTGCGCGTGTGTGATGGTGTGTGTGTCAATTGCCACCTCTCCTCATTAAAGGTGAACTGAGGCGCTGCCCGGCCGTTTGTTGGGTTGGTAATTGATGTGCGCAGCTCAGTGGGATACAAGGTTTAATTCCTCAGCGTTAACGAACGATAAATCACACATACACATACACACACTCACACAAACACACTGCGAAGGAGACATAAATCAAAGACTTAAGGGCCTGCCACTGCCTGCTTTACTGCAATGACAATATCATACCACCTCTCCCTCCCTCTGTTTTTCTTTCTCAGTCTTTCTTTCAGTTCCGTTATTCCCTCTCTACCTTCAGCTGCAGTGACACTATCAGGGCACATATCTCCTCTCTGTTTCCCTCAGTTCAATTCCACTTTGACTGCAATTACAATATCACAGCACAGCTCGCTCTCCCGCACTCTGGCTGACTCTCTCTCTCCCCCTCAATCCCTTTCAAGCTCTCTCTGAACAACAGATGGTCACCTCATCCCGCCCACAGATAGAGGGATAGTGAGCGAGAGAGAGAGAGAGAGAGCTGATGGGGGAGGAAGGAGAGAAAGTGGAGCAACCAACTAAATCTGTGTGTGTGTGCACGGGAGAGTGAAACAGAGAGGGGGACAGAGAAATGCTGGTGTCTTGAGAGGCCATAAACATAAACACAGAAAACACACACTGTACCCTTGCTGGGAATTTAGATTAGAACAGACACACACGCGTGCACACACACACACACACACACACAGGACACACATAGAGGCGTTCCAAGATCTGCCAGCATCCTCATCCAACCTGATGGCACCAGATCAGATAATTATTTTAAGCATCATTTACATATGAATCACTAATAAGAGATTTGGGGTGGAGGAAGGAGGCAGAAGGGGAGGGGAGGAGGGGAGGAGGGGAGGGTGAGAAAGCCATAGCGAGAAAGAGGAGGGTGGCGGATGAGGGAGAGGCATAGTTGCAGATTGAAGTGCGGCGCTGCACTTCAATCTGCCACTACGTGCCACGCGTAGTGTAGGATGAGATAGAGGTGACGCAAGGTGAATTACAGCGGCACCGGAGAGGGGAAACCAGGCCAAGCTTCTGTCGCTCTCGATTTTGCTGGCTAGCAGGAATTCTGACCCCCCCCCCCTCCTCCCTCCCTCTACCCCCTATCTCCCCTCAAATTGGTATTCATGGTCTATTGTGGTCACTACATAATTGAGCCGCTACCAGTGGTATAGAATGATGAGTGAGGAGGAAAGAGGGGAGGGAGAGTGTGAGTCGTAGCCTATCAGTGCACTTAAGCATAATATAGGAGAGGGGCTATTTAATAGTATATTGTTGCTGAAAGTGCAAATTTGATCTCTGAGACAAAATTTGATGGACTCAAAATACTGAGCAGTACCTTGCAGAACAATGACTGGTAATAATAAGATCATTAATTCTAAAAGGTTTGGAGATGTGCGAGAGAAAAGAGCAGTGGGTTTTTGTCAAGACTGCCTCTTTCAGAGCACGGATAAACTTTGGAGTGAGGCGTAACGCTCATGGGAGACTGCATTTGCCCCCCTCTGTCAAGCTATCTCTTCCAACCGTGTGCCTCATTATAAAAGAGGTAATACCCTGAATGAAAAGCAAGCACACACTGACTGGAAACTTCCGCCTCAGCAGCAACTCTTTCACACAAGATAACTGGTGGGAATTAACACAGGGATGCAACAGGACTGAAGTTTAAACTTTGTTTCCCACAAGTTTTGTGTTTTATATGTACGTTATTTTATACTAGGCTACATATCAGTTTATGCATGCTTTAACATTGTCCTGTTAATTAACATTGTGCTTGCAGTCAATGGCAATGAAATGTAGTTGCACAACACAATGGTGTTGTACAGCAGTAAGACCATTCTGGTGTTTAGGCAATCTTTAGGAGTGAGGCAAACTGGTGCTGAGTCTTTTTAAACTGCTTTTTTCCCATCGTGACTGTCAATTTTTTTTATTCCCGATGGCTTTTTTTTGTAAGAGAGTAATTTATTTTCACTACTATTATCAAAATCAGAATCAGAAAAACTTTATTCCCCGCAGGCAGTGGTGTACTGGTCATTGGGCATACCAGGACAAATCCCAGTGGGCTGGTGGACGGTCAAAAAATCAGTTTTTGGGCCGTTGGACCGTCAAAAAAAAATCCATTTTTACCGGCCGTGTCTGTCTCTTTACTGGCCCTCTCTGCGTGTCACAACCGAGCACCCACAGGGCTGAATTTCTTTCCTCCCAGTACACCTCTGCCTGCAGGGAAATTGCTTTGTTACAATTGCTCAACACGCAGTTAGGAAAGAGGAAGTAAATTATTATTATGATGAACTCTGCAAGATTAATTTGTAGCGCCTGAAGCTAAGGCATGATGATTGGTGGAGAGGACTCGGTATTCACTGGAGAGATTGCACTGTCATCGTCTCATATCTACAGCAAGCTTTACTAACATAGAATGATGATACATACAAGATCCTGCAAAGTGCAAGAAAGAAATACCTAATATGTTTTGTGGTTACTGACACGCAGCTGCTGAATACAGATGAGAAATACAATACAACTTTGTAATGAAAAACTAATTGGCAAAGAGACAAGTTTAGTTGAGTTTAAACTTCCCTCGGCCATGTCTGCTAACTGTCAGACTCAGTTTGCTGTTGGGTAAAGTAAAAGCATATGGTGACAGCTTGTGTTGTGAAGCCAGCTTAATTTAGGTACACTTGTACTTCTTTATCCAATGAAAACTCCCGAGTGAGTATCTGAAGATCATTTCCTGGTTCTTCGTCAGTGCCTCTTTGAAGCATCTTGTTATATCTTTTAAGCCCTTTTGTGTAGTTTTCCTTTAAAATTACAATCTGTGATGAATTTGCAGTATGGTACCATTTATCCAACTATCGGCTTTGGTTACATGGTTGGATACATGATGTGTGTTAAGATATTTATTATTATATAAAGAGTTATGAAACATCTGGAGAACACCATCCGTAAGTTAAATTTAAATACAGTAGTCGTGCTCATTGCTGGTTGTTTTATTAGCAATGAACCCATCCAGCATGAATCTAGTAGAACAATAATAACTTTTTCAAATGTATCGTTTTGCTGAGACACATTCTGGCAGACAGGAGCAGATGTAGGCTACTACTATAAACTTACCATGCAGATTTCCCCTTTACCAATGCAACTTGAATTCATTCAGGAGATCAGCCAGAAACTGTATATTGCTTACCCATCTTTAGAAAATTGCCACTGTCTACAGTAGTTCACATCAACAGACGTTTGATCAGCAGAAATGACTTTATTGCTGATGTCAGTTTTTGAGTTATTGCCGTCTGATTGTGTTCAATAAAAAAAGCTATAGAGACTAATTACATGGGGCTGAGATTGGGTATTGATAATGCTCTGTGCCTAATGATGTGTGCGAAATTGTGATTGCGGGTGGGGGAGGGGGGGTTTCTAGTTTCTAAAGTGTGTGACATCATGCGCTCGGGTGTGTCTGTTTCCCTCCTGTTCTTCAAATGCTTGAGGTTTTCTAAATCTGTCCTTTGTGATGGACAGTTGGAAGTGAAAAAGGCCGATTTTAATTTGCTGCTTGGATACCCTCCTCGGCTCTCCCAGGGACTCCTCAGTTAAACCAACACACTCTCTGCAGCACACCCACACACACACACACACGTACACTCGCGTACAGTACATACACACCCACACAGAAACCCGTGCAAATATACAGTATGCACATCAGCTTCACACCGACATACAGATGAATACGCACATTTATGCAGATAAAGTCACACCAGCATGCAGATGTGTGCTTGTACACACAGAGGCAGAGGAGATCTCAGGAGGTGCCCTATTTAGATGAAATGAGTCACAGATCTCATTACTACTGTCTAGACTACATCACTTTTTAGTGGATTTGCTCTGCCTGAGATTGAGTGTGAACATAAGTAATTAGCAAAAAGTGAAAACACAGACAGCGAGACATAAACAGGGTAGAACGTGTGACAGAGATGAGATGAGAAAAGACACGAGTAAAAGTGAAAACCAAAGGAATGAGGAAGGGGAGAGAAGGGAAGCTCACAGATCCATAGATCCATCACTGTATAATTACCTTATCAATAAAATCACCATGACAGTCATGTCTGGAGTGGTGTGATCTGAAGACTACCATACAACATACAGATTAGATAATACCACATGAATTACACTTAGTAACAAATCCAGCACTGCTGACAGATTAAACAAGTTGTGATGTTTGCAATGTTTTGCAAAGCAGTGCTGCTCACATTTCTACAACAGCGCCAGAGTTGCTAGATGTGGACACAGTAAAAGTCAACTTTTGTTATATTTGTCTCATGGTAAAACTGTCTAGACTATTATCACAGAACCCAAGTTTGTTTTTTTCCCTATTTCTACTGCTAACAATGCCAGTACTATTGTTGAATCTCTGTTGTCTGAGCAGCTGCAAATATTACTACAGACTGTAGAGGAACATACAGTACAGCACCATGGACAGTTCTGGTCCTTACTGCATAAGTCATCTGAGAGTTCAGCACCACGGAGAGCTCTTCGGTTGTTCATTCAGCCCCTCTCTTATTCTGCCTCTGTCACACTTTTCTCCCGTAATTACATTCTCACGCCTCCGCTCCTTCTTCATTCATTTTTCTCCCTCTCTTCTCCATTTTCCGCATCTCCCATCCTTCCCAAAGGGGCTACGAGAGGTGGCGCCGCATTCGAAAGCAGCGCGACGAAGACGCTGAAGTAGTTTCAGTAGTGCCTAATTAAAACACACAAAGCGGTAGCCTGGATATGCGGCGACGATCGACATCACAGGCAATTTTTGGTATGCTGGCTTGTGCTGTGAAGTTTCTTGAGACAGGCTGAGGTGGGTGATGTAGTAGAATGCCACAATAGCTGGAGTGATTTAAATGATTGAACACCTGCAACACGCCGCACAGACGGTTAATATTGCCCGACCCACACCTCTCTCTCTATAGGACCATTGAGAAAGAGGGTATTCTGAGCATTGTTACAGCAGGAGCCATGTTCATCATTTATATCCACAGTGAAGGCTGCTGCTTTCACTTCTGCATTCAAGAACAATAAAATGTTCTGGGGAGGGAAAAAGCCTTGAAAATTGATAAAGGTGTTCCTTTGACTGCACCACAAACTGCCCCCCTCAGTGAGTGTGTGTACCGGCTCATAGTATATGTGATTGTAACTGTATGTGTGTATATCTGTGTGCAGAGGGCAAGCATTGCAAGAGTTATTAGAGTGCAAAAGAAAATATCTGAATTCTAACAAAAAAAAAAAATGAAAGCACATTTTTTCCCGAGTGGGGCACCCACACACGTACACACACACACACACACACACACACGCTAACACTCTCAGAGACCAGGAGATGCGAAGTGAAGAGGGTAATTGCAGACCGCATTTAATTGGTTTAGGGAAGAGAACAGATGTGAGGATTGAAACACAGAGATGGAGAAAGACACACCGAAAGATGAAAGGGAGAGACATTAAGATGTAGACATAGCGGGAGATAAAGAGATAGAGATCGACAGATGGAGAGATTGAATAAGAGACAGAGAGAAAGGCCTAAAGATTGAAAGATGACGGAGATAAATGTGGAAGGAAAGTTATGAGTTTAGAAGGAAGTCCGTTGAGGGTAAAGCCAAACAGGCTGTTTAAGAGCACCATGTTGAAACCTGGCGCTGTTCTCTACTTTAACCCTCCAGTTTACCTGCTGACGTAATTGTTTTTCTGTTTTTGCTTCTGACTAAGGCTGTGGTGGTATGGATTTTTTCTTACCACGGTGAAAAAGCAACATATCCCTGTGGTTTGGTGGTTTACCGACACAGAGGCGACTCAGATTCTCCACTGTCTCCACTGTATTACCGTATATCACACAGTACAGTTCGGACTCTTTCTTTGTCTTGTCTCTCTCGCTTGCTTTCCCCAATCTCCCACCGTGCTCTGTGGTCCCTACCCACACTAATCCCCTCTGCACCCTTCAACACACCCACACACCCACACACCTACTCACACATACTTACAGGTACATACGCACAGTTTCTAACAGCAGTACCCCTTCTTCACCACAAACCATTGGGGATTTTTAGTACCCATTTGCAGGGGGCTTGCATCATGCCTTGCTTCCTGTAACCCAAGGTCTTTGCAGCACCACATTCACAGCAGGGGAAAGCCTTGATGAGCACCCACTGGCCTTAAAGGTGCTTGAGCATTGGAAGGAAGAGCACATCTAATTGGCACAGTTAAGACTTTGAAACCTTGTCAGTAGATTCATCTGAAAGTAGCTTTTACTTAGCTAATCAGTCGACTGTGTTGAGTGCCTGTAGTTTTGATGGGGGAGTTAAGTCAAAAGTATGAGGTCTGGTTAGGATTCTTGTATTTGATGTGGAAATACTGTTCTCCTGTTGTTCAAAAACTAGCAATTACCTTGGTGCTAATTGCTCTGCATTGTGTGTGTAGTTACATAAACTCGAAGAAGACTGATGCTGACAACTCTTCTGTACAACAACTCTGTACAAGTTAAAAAATCAAAAAGTACAGATCTGGCAGGAGCACCGATGCCACTCTGTTGCTCCAGTTACCCACTCAAGCTGTTTGGAACATCCTGCAGTATTTGGATATTTTGTGAAACTTTATTAGTTCTGTTCAAATGTGTCTTCTCCTTGTCCCTTTCTACAAGGAGGCCAGCTATGAATACAACCCCTCTGTGGCTTGCTCAAGGACATCTGAGAAGATTGTTCCTGTTGCCCTCCAGTTGAACATCTCCCATATTAATGTGTCACCTTGCTTTAAAAAATCGCCGCACTTGCACATTTTGACACGCCCTGCAAAATTAGGTTCAAGGCTTGTCAGTGGTGCGATCCATTGAAGGAAAGAGTTCACGAGAACATTACCTGATAAAACATAGCATACATGCATTCAACTTACAGAACCTTTCGTGACCTTTACAGGGTGTTGTTGAGGCACCTTCTACATCCATAAAATCAAGCAAATTTTGTGTTTTGCTTCCTCCAAGAGCAGAGAGGTCAAGATGAGAGAGGGATTTGAGGTTGGCAGAGGGCTGAAATTAGGGTTGGAAAGTGTATCTGGGATATACAGCCTCGATCTAAAGTGAGTTCAGCACATCTGAGCAGAAAGGCCAGGGGAAAATCAAAGTCTTTTGAAGTGTGAATCTCAGCTGTAATTTTCTGGCAATTCGAACCATTAGGCCCTTTCCGTCTCATATAGGACTTGATAAAGAACTCAGCCCCTCTGAATTACAACATAATACTTTCATCCAAACTATCCCAGCTTTAACGTTGTTCTCCTGCTAATGAAGGGTAACTTCAATGGAGACCTGGGCCATTACTCTGCCAAAGTGGGATTGACTGTAAGCCTGCGGGTGGAGGACGGTACAAAGACACACACACACACACACACACACACACGTGCACACGCTTACTTATGTGTGTTCATGCATACACGCATACTCACAAGAGGAGGTTCTCAAGCATACGCAAGTGTAGCCTCTCGCATTCCTGTATCACCCATGCATGCTCAGGATGATGTGCAAACCCATTTTTTACACCTATACTGGCACTACAGACTACTGGGGAGTACCATTGATTTTGGATTGAAGGAATATAGGAAATAAGGAGACATTTAAGCTCATACAAAGTCCCAATCTGAAGTAGGCGGCAGCTGTCAAACTTTGAAGAATAGTCTTCATAAAGTAGGGGTGCCCTCTTCGCCCTGAGTCTGTCTGAGTCTTCCTCTCGACCCAAATAGTGTTGTGTTATTATCATTTCTACCAGACAGTTGGATAGAGGGCTCTCAACCTGGCTTTCCATTCTTATTATGTCGACACTGTTTCACTGCAAGCCTGTTATTCTGAAGATTCAAAGATTGTGTGTCGGAGTGCGAGTGTTTGTTTTTATGCACTGTACGTGCTTTATCTCTCCAGGCCAGTGTGGAAACAGGCGCTGAATACCATATATAGCTGTAACCTTGTCAGTATTGCATTTGTGGCAGCACAGGCAAGTTCTAACATTTACATAAACAGTTTTTAAAATGTTACAAGAAGAGAGGCCAGTCTGCACCACACATAGAAAGCGTCTGAGAGTCTGTTTTTCAGATGTTCTGAGAGCTTTCAAACCTTTAATGTCTTCATCTAACCTCATGGAGACTCTGGTGGATACAACTTTTCATATGAACTTAATTTTAAATATTAATAGAAAAATCCAAATCTTTTTCAGAGATACCACCATGCTGAATCACAGGAAACGTGCAGATGATAAAATATTGCACAATATATCTAGATCTTCCCTTAGATGCAGTGGCTAATTGTGCAGTCATAAAAATGGGCATCTCGGGTTTAAACATCATTAAAATGTCAACAAATTTGTTCAATCTATAATTATCTCATAAAAATAGTTCACTTTCATCATGTCTTGAAATCCTTCTAGAGCTATCTGAATCTTAGGGGCAGCCTAGAGGGGTACTCAGTCAGTCAGCTGATATTGGAGCCAGGAAAAAGACCAACTGGGACAGAAACTTTTTTTTTTTTTTTTAATTTCACCTAAATAGTCCACTAACATATGTTTCTGAATATGTAAGATGAGAAATAAGTCACGCAGTGTCAGAATTTAATTTTTTTCAACTAGGTTAAAAGTTTGCATCTGATATTTATCAGTCTGGCCCGGCTGTTTGTGACAGCAGCTGCTGTGAACTCTCTGCGTATGTATGTGTGCTTGCAATTCTTATCTTTTTTGGACACAAACAGACTCTAATGAACAGCCCTTAAATGTAGCTGTTTGTACTGTTTTCACACACATTTTAGCGTTCTGTTGAGGTGAAATATAATAAATGTATCAATCTACCAGGCTTTTCCACTTCAATACCACATATAAAATCTTGCCAGTTCAAAACGCTTAATTTCTCTTCTCTGATTGGCTGCTGTTTTTGGTAAGCATTTGATGCAGTCAAGTGGGGGAGGGGGGGTCACTGAGATTGATCAGTGCTGTCAGCCAATTATGTTTTCAGTCAATATAGATGAAAGCAATATTAACACTCAATTAAACCAACACAATCATAGTAACAGACTGAACATGCCAGTGGGACTACCTGGAAATAATGATTTCATTCTCTTCCCAAGGGAACACAATCCCCTGTGGAATATTTGATGCACCATGTGACAAAGAAAACCAAATTTTATACTACATTACTCATGAAGTGTCAGTTTTAATTGGTCTATGTATACAGTGTCTATTTAAGTTCCTTTCTCTGAACTAATATCAACTTTAGACATAGGTTAAGGCTTTTGTGGCATTTTTTTTTTTTGACAGGAGAGACAAACGATGGCAAAAAAATCGTAGTTTTGACACAGGTCAAAACTCAAACTCAAATAGTCTCTCCCCATCTCATAGATTGCTCCTGATAGAAATGCAGTTAAACTCTTTGATCACCTCACTCCTGTGCAATAAGAAGATTGATAGCATTTTCAGCTCTGGGGAGACTACTGCCGATCTGTTTTCCTTTTTGTCTGCAGATCAAAGAGCAGGATTTGTCATCGAGACAGTGTATTAATATAACTGTCTGAACCACTAGGATACATCATATGCACTCTTCAATGAGTATGGGAAAAAATTTCCATCATACCGCAATGATGCTCCCTTGTGCTTTTAATAGTGCGTTATCTCAGTCAAACTGGTTTTGGTTAGGATCCCATTCTTCACGTTGTGGCACCTCCCGTATGAGTAGGCTATAATTTTTGCATGGCAGGTCAATCTAGGGGTGCATCTATAAAGGGACAAGTGGAATCCCACTGGTGTATTCCCAAGACAATTGCTATTGTACTTTAATGTTGATAAGAGGAGTCTGTGTGTGTATTAAATGTGTGAGTCGGATGGATGGAGCAGAAGAGAATCAAATTCTCTAAAAAGTAGCAGAAGTAATGCAGCAGAAAAGAGAATTTTCCCTCTCACACAAGCTAACTTCGGAGGAGCTATATGAGTGAACTGAACCCTGACTTGTCTGTCTCTTGTCTCCCCCTTTCTCTCACCCCCTCTGTGTCTCTCTTTCCATCTGTCTCTTTCTCTGTCTGTCTCTCTGGCCTTTTGTCTCAGAGCAACTCTGTGGGTGTGCATACATTACATGTAATCCTGCTGAGCAATGAGAGCAATACAAGGAGAGAGAGAGAGAGCGATGGAAAGAAGCTATTCCTTCCTCTTCCTCCTCCAATAAATTACAATTCATTATGTCCCTTTTATTTTTTTGCTCTCTCGCACTGTTGTGCTTCTTCACCCACAGCCACGGTGACCTGCATACAGAAATGAGCGGAGGGGGAGAAGGGAGGAGACAGATGATAGGAACAAGAATATGAACAACTGAGGCTGAGAGAATCAGGTAACAGAGGGAAATGTGAGGTAGAGAAATTGAGGCAGAAGAATACAAAGAAGGGTAATAGATTGATAATAGAAAGATATGTAGGAAAAGATGAGGACAGAGAGGTCTAAAGAAAAGCAAAGAGCTGGCAGAGAAAGAGAGGGAGAGTGAATGATAGCAGCATACACTTAGCTTGTCATATCTGCTTTGGCCAGAGTGACGTGCAAAAACCTCATGATGGACACTGACAGTTGTTCGCCGACAAGTGTGGGATCTGTTGAATGTTGAGCAGGCGCCCGATGTTTTGTTTTGTGTGTTCATTTGCTTATGTTGTTTTTCTTCTCTGAGGAAACACTCGATTAGCACTCAATTACCTACTTGGATTGCAGAGAGAGGGGAGAGTCTTGCAGCAGGACAGTGGACCCATTCATCCACAGTATATGGGCAGGAAGCCATGTAAATATTCAGTGGTTTACTCAACCACTGAGCACCCCAGACATGCAATGTTTATAGTAGTGCATGTTTTTTTGGGATGTAGCAGATTTAGCATTTAAACCATAGTATATTATGACTTTTTGACACTTAACCTCCTGGGAGGTGGTAGAATTAATGCTACGGGGATAATTCAGATCTTCTTCAAAAGTACAGTGCACAACATATAAGCAATTTAGCTGATATTAGCAGTTAAACCTTTCTACTTAATATAATATTCAGAGGGTTTGCAGAGGGAAAGTTTCTTTGATTCCTCCATTATTATTATGTTGCAGCCGTATGCTAAAATTGTTTAAATTCATTTTTTCCCTCATCAATCTGCACTCAATACCCCATAATGACAAAGTGAAAACAGGATTTTAGAGATCTTTGTAAATGTATTAAAAAGGAAAAAACGGAATATCCCATTGACACAAGTATTCAGACCCTTCACTCAGTACTTAGTTGAAGCACCTTTGGAAGCAATTACAGCCTCGAATCTTCTTGGGTATGACGCGACAAGCTTTGCACACCTGGATTTGGGGATTTTCTGCCATTCCTCACTGCAG
Organism: Scomberomorus guttatus; assembly: GCA_038419695.1. Taxonomy (NCBI): domain Eukaryota; kingdom Metazoa; phylum Chordata; class Actinopteri; order Scombriformes; family Scombridae; genus Scomberomorus; species Scomberomorus guttatus. The sequence goes on from CM076464.1 coordinate 12,847,271, forward strand.
ATCCTCTCAAGCTCTGTCAGGTTGGATGGGGACTGTCATGGACATTTTCAGGTCTCTCCAGAGACGTTCAATTGGGTTCAAGTTAGAGCTCTGGCTGGGTCACTCAAGGACATTCACAGAGTTGTCCTTAAGCCACTCCTGCAGTGTCTTGGCTGTGTGCTTAGTGTCATTGTCCTGTTGGAAGATAAACCTTCGGCCCAGTCTGAGGTCCTGAGCGCTCTGGACCAGGTTTTCATTAAGGATATCCCTGTACTTTTGCTCTGTTCAGCTTTCCCTCAACCCTGACCAGTCTCCCAGTCCATGCCACTGAAAAACACCCCCGCAGCATGATGCTGCCACCACCATGCCTCATGGTTGGGATGGCATTGGGCAGGTCATGAGCAGTGCCTGGTTTCCTCCAGACATGACACTTAGAATTGAGGCCAAACAGTTCAATCTTGGTTTCATCAGACCAGAGAATCTTGTTTCTCACAGTCTGAGAGAGAAGTCCGCTTTCCTGTGTCTTTCCCTGAGGAGAGGCTTCTATCTGGCCTCTGCCATAAAGCCCAGATCGGTGGAGTGTTGCAGTGATGGTTGTCTTTCTGGAAGTTTCTCTCATCTCCACACAGGATCTCTGGAGCTCAGCCAAAGTGACCATTGGGTTCTTTGTCACCTCTCTTAACAAGGCCCTTCTCCCCCAATTGCTCAATTTGGCCGGGCAGCCAGCTCTATGAAGAGTCCTGGTTGTTCCAAACTTCTTCCATTAAAGAATTACGGAGGCCACTGTGCTCCTGAGAACCTTCAATGCAGCAGAAATGTTTCTGTAGCCTGTTTGTAGCCAAGTGATATTTCAGTTTTTCCTTTTTAATAAATTTGCAAAAATTTCTAAAATTCTCTTTTCACTTTGTCATTATGGGGTATTGAGTGTAGATCGATGAGGGGAAAAATGAATTTGAACAATTTTAGCATAAGGCTGCAACATAACAAAATGTGAAAAAGGGGTCTGAATACTTTATGAATACATTGTAATTGTACTGTAACTATCCACTTCTTTCCTTCTTACGTCTGTCTTTTCGGTCAGTCCATCCATCCACCAAATTATGACCAAATACCTGCAACACTTTTTGCATGCCCCTCAGGCTCAGCTGTGCTTTGCGCTTAGTGCTAATTAGCAATTGTTAGTATGATGACAACACCCTAACTAAGATGGTAATATGGTTAACATTATGGTGAACTCCTAAATACAGTGTCAGCATGTTAGCAATGTCATCTGTGTATGCTGACGTTAGCATTTAGCGCCAAGCACTGCTGAAGTACACAGAGCCACTAGCATGACTTTTAGTCTTGTTTCTTTTTAATTAGTTTTTTTCTATCACTAGAAGGCATCATCACAACTTTCCTCACTGTCCATTGATGAGAAACCTCTCCTGGTGGCAGTTTTTCAGTCTGTCAATGTTTTAACACAGTGAGATATAGAGTACTGGTGTGTATAACAGTTTATGACAAAGGTGGTGAGTAAATCAAAGGAAGTGGCCCCTTGTTCCATTGACTGAAACATAATATGAATGATAGAGCGGCCTCTTGACCTGTACTGATACGAGGTAGATATGCACAGCTCAGGCAGAACAAGCCTCAATTTGTAATCAATACCTCTGTTAAGCACGCAATTGAGGATCAATGAGAGAGGAAATAAGCACATATACTCTGATGCGAGTAATCTGCCCTTGGTGCTCTGCACTGGTTTATTGTGCAGTATCTCTCTTCTATAGTGTGTGTGCTGACACTTTCCATTAGTTTTTACACAAAGTCTTTGTTAACACTTCACACTGCAAACATACGAATGGCCTCTTCTTTTCAACCATTTTTCCCTTTTCTCTTTTTTTTTTTTATATTCCTTTCCTGGCACTCTCAGTGCACAGATCATACTTGAAAAATCATTGGAGTTCTTCCCTCTCTCTCACTCTGTGTGACACTCACACTCTTATGAGAGCAGACTTTTCTCTGTGCTGTGGGGGAGGGAAGCAGAAGAGGCGGGTTAAGCAGCTACATTGATTAGCAGCCATTTCAGAATTTATTTTGCCACTTCTAGATGCATGAATATGAAGAGCACGCAAAGTAAAAAAGGATTTTTGTGCGAGGTGAGACGTGTTTGTGTAAGAGAAACAGGCAGATTAAATTTGTTGGGAGAGGGTGTTTGTGAGATGTGTGGGAGATGGAGAGTAAAGCCAAAACAAATCAACTTTGGCATCTCCTCAGACTGCTGTCAAATAGAGTGCTGCGGACAAATTTCAGTATACTCAGTGCAACGTCAGATCTCTTGGTGTTCCAGTTAAATGAGTAGATGAGTCAAGGTGGTAGCCGACGCAACTTACAAGTTCTTCAAAACAAAAAATAAACTATATGGAATTAGAAATATGTGCCTTGCATCTTGTCGTATAACATTTTTTGACCAGATGCACTGATAGTTCCCTGTGTGGGGAGTGAATGGGGCAGTGCAAACATTTTAACTGGTTTGTATCGCAGTGATCGAAGCCAAATGTGGCAATTAATTTTGTCGCATACCCATTTTGCCTGTGTGTACATGCCAAATTTCTTTTGGTTTAAGATGCCATTTCCAGTCTAAAAATGCGCAGTTATCGGTGAGGGTTAGAGGAAAGGAGAACAGTGCAGCAGGAGAAGCAGGAGCTCCGTCTGTTGTCTGTATTTTTCTTTTGTTTTACAACCAATGCTGCAAGTAACCAAGCTTGTTTTAATTAAGATGTTGGGTACATTTATCTGTGCACATGCCAAATTTTCTTTTTGTTTAAGATGTAATTTCCAGTCTTAAAAAGCACAGTTATTTGGGAGTGTTAGAGGAAAGGAAAGGAAAACAGAGGGCAGCAGGAGAAGCAAAAGCTCCGTCTGTTGTCTGTATTTTTCCTTTGTTTTACAACCAATGCTGCAAGTAACCAAGCTTGTGTTAATTAAGATGTTTGGTACGTTCATCTGCGAGTCCCTCCATTTTCCTTTTTATTCCTATTAGTTTTCAAGGCTCTTGTGTGCGTGTCATTTGTCTCTGTCTCTTTCTCTCTCAAGTTCAAGCTAAATTTTAAAAGTTTAAAGGTCTTACATGAATATTTCTACATTGTTAAAGCCTCAAAGACACATACTTTCTCTATTCAGATGTGTTTAAAAGAATATGTGCAGGCATATGCTTATGCAGTATGCAAACAGCAGCACACATACATACACACAAAACTTATCTTGACACAAGGGCAGGGTTATAGGATTTTAAGTGAAAGGAAGGATCCAAGTGCTTTGATGCAGACATCTTCTGAATAATTGCAACACCGTTTATAGTATATGTGACTCACCAAGCCTCAACAAATCCTCAAATGGCTTGTCAGCCTTGTACCATGTTTCCTTAGACAAACCGTTTAAATTGCTTTGAGTGCCTTTTTCCAAAGCCCACTCAGTAGATACATTGAGTTTGCAGATAGAGGCAAATATACAGTAGGCAATGCAAATGCTCTTTTGTTTTGGTACACCAGGATGCATTACATCTGAAGGTTTATGTGCAGGTGCAAGACAAAGTGGGGAAGAGAGAGGCAAGTACATTCACAGATCTTGTATGTAGGCGTGTTGTTAGTGCGTGTCAGTATGTGGTGTTCACTGGGCCAATGTGGTGTCGGTGAATTACATCATCAAGGTGGAGTAGGCCCCCCCCCCCCTTTTATGTCCTCATAGAATATTCATCGTGAATGAAGAATGCATGGGTTTATGAATAATATATCACTTTCAAATGTGGGTGGGTGTGTATGCATTTAGTGTTTTTTTTTGGTGTGTTTTTCTGTGTGTGCGCTCGTCTGTGCATTCAATGTGGAGAAAACACAGCATAAGTAATACTGTATGTGGGCGTGTGTGTGTGTGTGTGTGTTTTTGTGGGCACGTTTCTGCATGGATCCCCAGCCTGCCGTGCTCTCGCTGCTGCACTCGCTTTTCCAGATGAAAGCCATTGCGCCCGTCCTCTGTACTGACTCTTCCACACACCATAAAAGCATGCTGAACCCCCGGTACCACACATTTACACTGCACTCTTCGGTCTGCTGTCAGCTTTATCTGTATGTGAACTGGAGCAACTAGACATCAGTGTTTGGGAAAACATAGGAAGAAGAGGAAGGAGGAGAATGAGACACAGCACTTTGTTGTAAACACAAAATACACTTGAAAATATCTGTTTTTGGCAGAATTTTATAATTAGTACTTGTCTGCTATGAATAACTAACCATTTCAGAAATGTGCTCTGGTCCTCCTTTAACCATAAAAGCATTCAGAAGAATTTGCGAATACAGCATCCTTCCACATAATTGATGTTAAATAAATTAAACCCAATTCAATAAATTCAATAATCTGATAAAGCCACTGGTGAAGAGGGCCTCATGTTTTCCCACACAATATCCACTTCTTGTAATCTTATAATGGCTGAAACAGCATCCAGAAGGATTAGAGTAGTTACTGAAAAGAGTGGCAAATATTTTATTACCAACACTTGTGTTTTTTTTTTGAAGTGACAGATCACAGCTCCTTTTCACTTTGTAACCACAGCACCATTATGCACTGTAGGCTACTGTTACATGGTACATGTCACATTCGCAGGTAAAAGCAATAAGACAGTTACAGGAATTATCAATGCTGAGCTGACACTAAAAAGAGAACAGAGAGGAAACAGTGCTGCTGCCGGCGGGAAGATGGAGAAGATAGTCCACTTTGTGTTTCTACAGGGCAGGAAGAGAAAGAGGAGGGGAGAGAGAGATAAAATCTGAGATGCGTGTGGTGGCAATATAAATGTGGTGGGAGACAAAACAGAAATGAAAAAGTATTGTTGAGGAAGGAGATGTCAAGGTGAAATGTTCACCTTGAATACTGCATGTAGACTGAGAATAAACATGTACTAATACTGTAAAGGAAGATGACAACATAGTAAAATGAATATGTGAACAAACTTGTCAGCTTGTAAAAATCACTGATAAAAACTCAGTGGCTTACTAGTGAAGTCAATAAAACAGCTTTGCAGATTTAACATTTGAGAGGAAATGCAACAATTTGGTTACTGTTTTACAAGATGAATGCAATAATTTGGGATTGAATATTTGATATGCTACCTACATGAGTAAAAGAGGCAAAAAAGACAGAATATGGTAGAAAAAAAGGCAAACTAAAACTGGCATTGTGCACATTGCCGTGTCATTCTGCCAGTCATTTAACATTTGACTGTGGCAATTTGAGCTTCCATTTGCATTGATTGATTTTCTCCACTCAAGTTGGGAGCTGTCATGGGATTAAATTTAGCTGCCATTACATGGGGCCCCCAGTGTTATTACTCTACCATTATGCCATTGCTTTAGTGTGTGTGTACATGTGTTTGAGTGTGTGTGTGTGTGTGAGTGTGAGTGTGTGTGTGTGTGTGTGTGTGTGTCCATGGAGCAAGCTCATATACAGTCCTTGGTACTGGACCGAGTCTCCACACGATCAAAGTGCCTTTGATCAAGTCATGCCCTCAGATCACACACTTACACTCTCAAGTGTGCGCTGTAGGCCCAAATCACACACACACACACACACGCAGTTGTTCATGCAATGCTGGGATTTCTATCTATTTAACTATATCTCTATCAGACATGCACGCATGCACACACACTTATTTGTACTCATAGCTATGCATACATCCCCATCTTCAAACACCAGTGATTTGACATTTCCTTCAGAGCTTCACTGTTCATGACACGGCCTCTTTCCCCATGTGGGCTTTGCAGCCTCAGAAGTGAGATCCAACTTTCCTTGCTTCACACACTCCAAACTTCTGTCCCCCTGCTCCCTCTCTCATTACCGGCTCCCCCCCCCCCAGACTGCCTGAGGTCTTTTCCTACGCTATAGCGGTGTGTATATGTGGATGTGCAAAACTGTGAATTGTGTGTGCATATATGCAAGCTACACAATGTGTATGTGCACATTTGTACATTTACGAGTGTGTGTGTGTGTTTTGTGACTGTGTGCAATCACCATGCTGTCAGGAGAAAATCTCCAGCTGCGTTGCCTCATGAGGGCAAATGAAGCTTAACTTTACTAAGTTAGTTACTTATGCTGTTGATAATGAACCTGTTTGACTGTATGAATGTCACTGCCTGATCTGTGTACCCAAGTGGTTTTTATGTGGATCATGACTATGCATATGGTAATGTAGGCACGTGTATGGATGTGTCTGATCTCTAAGATTTTGGTTTTGCATTTAATCTCATGGATTGTAGTTTTAAAGATGGACACAGGGGACTTAAGCTGCTACTTTGATTCATAGAACAGTAAGAGTTTCGAAGCTGATACGACCAAAGTTTTACAGCAACCTGATCAAAGTTACTGATCCTTTTGTTAACAGAACTCATGTAAAGTTTTGATATATGAGGTTTAGTCATCCACAGAAATTGTCTGGACAGTGGAGGGTCTTGATTCAAATGTCAGTTGAAATGAAACAAATCTGTTTTTGATCCCACTTTATTTGCTGATCATCGAATTTCAAAATCAGTTCCTTCCTTTTTCTTGTCCAATACAGTACATACAAGTAGGAATCTTCTACTGACATTTCCGAAATCAGGTTTCTGCCAAAGGGTGAGATTAATTTGATTACTCAAGTGCATATAAACTCAGTGATTGTGACACAAGAGTTCAGCAGTCCAAGAGGAGGTCAGTGTTTAAGGATGTCCTTTATACACTCCTTTGGGAGGTGTAACAGGCAGTGCCAAGTGGGAGGACCCCGGGGCAGATTCAGGACATGTGGAAGGGACTGCAACTCTCAGCATGGCTGAAAGCACTTACTCATCCCCCAAGATGAGCTGGTGCTGAAAGGTGGATCTGAGCATTCCTGGGCTTAACTGATGTACTTTTTTCTAGATAAGTACAGAAATATTTTTTTAAAAAGCAAAAAGTGAGGTGTCTGAAAAATAGAAAAAAATCTGCCAAATTGTTTTTCATTTCCAGATGTTTAATCTGAGCATCTTATCACTGAAACTGAAATAAGAATGAAATGAATTGCACAGAAAAGCCAAGGAACCTTAGTTGTTTTGAAGCTCACCTTAGATGTGGTTATCAGACATTTGATCATGGTGTTATGGGTGTGTGGTGGGAGTGTATCACTTAAACCCTTCAATATTAACTTTGTGAAAGAGCAAAAGAAATTCTCACAGGAAAAAGAATTACAGTTGACCTGCCATCGCACAGTAACACATTCGCACCTCTGGAGACACACTTTAGCCTAATGCTGGTGATGAAGAAAGCAAGAGCAACTTTGTATGTTTCTCCACTGATGTGTTTAATTGTCCTTTTGAACATTTTATCAAAATGTCAACTTGCCTGTGGGGAGCTCAACAGCTACCTGGTGAGGTCAGACAACACCACAGTGGTGGCCTACCTGTACAGACATGGGGGCATCAGTTCCCCGGCCCTGCACAGGATTGCAGCGTCCATCCTGACCTGGGCAGATTGTCACCTCTGCTCCCTGAAAGCCCGCCACATTCCAGGGTCCCTCAACATGGGGGCAGACAGGATGTTCAGAGGGGGTCCACTTGAGGAAGAGTGTCTCCCCGGACATAGCCACACAGATCTAGCGATGGTTTGGATGACCGGTGGCTGACCTGTTTGCGAGGAATGAGAACATCCAGTGCCCCCTCTGGTTCTCCCTGAGGACAACTGATGCCCCCCATTGGGGGTGGACACGTTATCCACCTGGTTTGGCCCCCCAGCCTGTTGTATGCTTTTCTGCCCCTGCAGCTGATGATGCAGCTGTTCCACAGGGTTCGGATGCAGCACCTATCCATAATAGTCATGGCACCAGAGAGTCTGGGTGCCAGGCGGTCCCCAGACCTGGTTCAACTCACAGTGGTGGGTCCGTGGCCACTGCCGGACCTGTCCACGGCTCTGTGTCAGGCAGGGGACGCCATCTTCTCGCGTCTGATTCTGGGACATCGCCTCAGGTTGAGAAGGCGAGACTGAGCTGCTTGGGTCTCCCGGCTGTGGTTGTCTCTACAATTCAGAATGCACGTGCCCCATCCACCTCTAGGGCCTACATGGCACCTTGGTGGGTGTTTGCAGACTGGTGCAAGGCTAGGGATCTCAATCTGCGCTTGTGCCCCCTACAGGGTATCCTAGATTTCCTGCAGGACCTATTCGATAGTGGTTGTGCTGCATCCATTTTGGGGGTGTTTGCAGCAGTGATTATGGCGGGCCACGATGGTTTGGACCACTTCACGGCCAGGAGCCACCCACTGGTGAAATGCTTCCTGTGGGGAGCCCGCAGGCTGAGGCCCCCTACACAACGTTTTGTTCCTCAATGGGACCTCCAAACAGTGCTGGACGGCCTAGCAGGCGTTTTGAGTCACTTAAGATGGCGCTCCTCTTAGCCCTGGTGTCAGCCAAGAGGGCGGGACATCTGTGCGCCTTGTCTGTGCATCCCTCTTGTATATCTATCAGTGACAATAGGGGGTCGGCTGAACTGTGTCTGAATCGGTCCTAAGGTCATCACCTCCTTGTTCAGGTCAAGGGTCATTCACCTGGGGGCTTTTTTACTCTGTGCTCCGTGCACATGCTCTGCTGTTATGTGGAGTGCACAGTGGTTGGGTTTAGGGGCCCCTCTGTCTGTGCAACAGCTCGCTCACTGGATTTGTGATGCGATCCGCAGAAGGTATGAGACGGTGAGACTAGGGCCATCGCATCCTCGATGATGCTTTTCAGGGGTGTCTTTTGTGCAGTCATATCTCAGGGACATGACTGCTGGTTCTATGTCTCATTCAGTGCTTGGTACACTGTCTGGGACCTTGTCTGAAGCAGACTTACGTATTTTTTGATAACGTCTATCTTATTGCTGGCTTTTTGCAGTCTAGTGTGAGGCCCTTAGGCAGGCGGTGCTCGATCGTTGGAATGTTGCTGTTCCTTGGTTGTGGCTGGGTTCGGACTAGTGTCGGTTCGGGCCCAGCTGGGAGTACATCTGATCCCTAACGGCCTTTGCCTTTGGTGATAACCAATAGCTAAGCCCATTAGAGGCTGGAGCACATACGACAAAGAAATAGTAGTTACCTGGATGTCACTCCAGTTCTATGAGTACGTGCAGAGCCCTCTAACCACAAACCCAGCTGGCCCCAGTTGTTTGTTGCTGAGTTGCAAAGGGAGATGGGCAGCACTAGCGCTGGGGTTTTGTTGTGGGAGGGTGCTGTGCGGTTGCTACCTCCTGATTGGGGGGTGAGTGTAACGATCTTTCTCAGGTGCCAAGGCAGAGCCTTGAAGGGTAAACCAATAGCGAAGCCCGTTAGAGGGCTCTGCACGTACTCATAGAACTGGAGTTACATCCAGGTAACTACTATTTCTTCCTTTCTGTCCACCTGTGTAATGAGCTGACGGAGAAAAGATGTGCATGCCCTTGACGATTGGACAACCACTGCTAATGCGGGAGACTCCGTTAATACACTGCCTTAATGCTTTTTATTTTATATAAGCTAGTACACATTCTCAACTTTAGCGCTTTTTTTTTTTTTTTTTTTTTGAGATTCTTTATTGATCTCCAGATAGAAAAACCTGCCTTCACACAGTGCAGGATCAGCTACACAACAGCAATCCAATAAGTTGATTTCATCCCAGGCCTTTAGGATAAAGAACGATGTCCTCTACCCTGCTGTCAACATGGTGATCTTTCAGGCATGCGAATATAGAAAAGAGTGGAAATGTCTTTTATGTCAGTGAGTGCTGCTGGCGCTAGTTTGTCTTATTAATGCAGCAGAGGGGTCCCTATTAATACTAAGACTCTATTGATCCTACTAGACCCTCTGGCTGGAGATGAATGGTTCTCACATATTATCACAGCTCCGAAAGGGGCCCTCGCATATCTGTGACATTTCCACCACAGACGGCCGTAATTTCCAGAGCGACACACCCCATCCCTCGCTCTTTTATTTTCACCCTCTTACTCTTTTTTTTTTTTTTTTTTCACTCACTCACTCACTCCACTTCTTTTCTCTTCCCACCCTTGCCCTTTTCTGAGATTCCGCTCTCGGCTACTTCATATTAGTCCCTCCTGCCTTTTTCCGTCTTTCTTTTCATTTTTTCCCCACCTTTTGCCATTTTGCTCTTTTCTCGCAATTTGTCACTTATTTCAGCCCCTCTTTCTCACATTTAAGTCTCACTTAATAGTTATCTTCTTGTAGTCACTCTCCTCCTCCACCACCTCAACTCATTCTTTCTTGTCTGCTAGACCTTTCCAGCTGTCTTTATCTGTGGTTGCTCTCAGCTGTGACCTCTGCCTCTCATTTGAGGCCATTTTATTTATCTCTTTCAGTTTCTCCATCCTCATGTCTTTCTTATGCTCTCTGTCTTTGTATTTCCCTCAGCAGCTCTGCTTTGTTTAGCACCCAGCAGACAAGGCTGCTGACAAAGGTGAGAGAGAGCATATTTAAAATGTCACTGGCAAAGTGACAAAAGGTCATATGGAAAGTAAGAGACTCCCAGCACAGTTTGGACTGACTGCTAAACAGGCATCCGTGCCTGTGTTGTGTGTGTGTGTGCGTGTGCGTGTGTGTTAGGGGGTTTACAGACAAGCATGCATATGCATGTGCATGTCTGCATCTGCCCAGGGGTGTGTGTATCTTTTTGTGTTTCTATATGACAGAGAAAACACAACGAGAGGTATTCAAGGTTCTGTGTACATACTGTATGTGGGTTATGTCTGTGCATTCATGCATGCCTCTGCTGAGTCCACATACATATGTGTGTGTGTGTTTACTTGTGACGCATACAGTATGTGTTGCCATGTTTATGCTGCTGGCATCTTTATATCTGGATGATGCTCCCTGCCTCAGGTGAGGCCTTAAGCAGCTGCCAGTCTGAGTCTGCTTCTAACCAAAAGTTGCCAGATATACTACTGCACCAAGAGTTTGAGACTATGCATTGACCTAAAGGTTGCTGGTTTACATCCCAAGGGCCGGAGAGTGGTTCAAAATCTGATGAGTCGGCCAGCAGGATGTCAGCCAAACCTTTGTCACGGCTCATAGGAACTTTGCATATAAGTCTGAGTACAGGAGGATAGTTTGGTTTAGCATTAAACCAAAGGAGCACAAAACATCTAAATATAGTGGGGCTTTAACAGTTTGTTGGTGTTACAATAATGATATATTCAGCTGGAGCATTTACCTGTTTCCAACTATACTATTTAAAGAGTTGGTCCACCTAAATTACATAAAAATATATTTCATTACATACCTTTAGTTATGGTTTTATTTTCCCTTTTTGAGGTATCTATTTCTCAGATTTCATGGCACTACATTGGAGGTAGATGGAATTTCATGTGTGGTGCTCACAGCTTTGAAAAAAAATAACATTCAAAAATTCAACAGCAATGTGTCTTTCCAGTTAACCTGGATAATCCACAGTCCTCAGTGTCATTGGAACTACTTTTTAATGAAGAACTAGTCCCATGAAAACTGTTGACAGTGTGTTCTGTGGATTATTCAGACTAACTGGAGCATTTTGGTGTCCGTAGTTTAGTTTATTTTTGCTGTTACTTGTTTGATTAATGGCATGACTTTTGTGCTTTTCTCTAATTGTACTACAGCTACTGTTGACAGTTGTTGTATTCATAGTCTGTTGCATACATAGGCTGCCAACAAATGCTCGTCTGTAGAAATAGTATTGCAAGGCTTCTTAACATTTAGACAGGGCAAAGGGCCTGCGATTGTCCTTTTTTTCCCTTTGCACCCAGAGCCAGCATGACATTGTTTAGCTACTGAAAATGATGTTTTGAGTTTGTAAAACTTGCTTAAAAATGATTTGAAATCCATTTTACCCAAACATTTTAAAAAAATGTTTAGGCGCTGATTCCACAAAAATGACTCAGTACTATGAACAGCGTTCAACATTATAGTTACACAGGTTTTGAACATCCGCTGAAACCTCAAATGTCAAAATGTCTGTGAAACATGACATTTTCTGACATTAAATATTGTGTGCAAGTAATGGATTCCTTCGAAAACTCTCTGAATGTTTGACAGTAGAAAATGTATTTTCACAGTGTGTGCATGTGTGCGAATAGAAACCTACACCTTTGTACACACATACACACACAATACCCCCTTCCTGTAAGCAATTCCCACCTCTTATTTTGTCAGTCAACATTGTTATTTTGTAATGAACCGCATAATTAGTGAGTTTACAGACCTGTCTTGTTGCACTCGTCGAACTAATTAAAAGCAACACACAGATGTAAATGATATTACAAAGTGCTGAGTGCTGTTGAAGGGTAACTTAACTTGAAAACCTGTGTGTATTGGAAGGGTGCATTCATGCAGGATAAAAAGATCTGGTCCAAGTTTAGGTGTTGAGGTAGCTTCTATTTCTGGCTGTATCGAATTTCATGCCAACACTTTAGACTTTAACACGTACAAGACAGACAGGCTTGTTGACAGGTACAGACTGGCAGGTATGCAATGGAGGGCTAAATAAGCAAAAGGGGAGGTGGCAGATTGCAACCAACTAGCTCAAAGATGTACAGGAAAGCAGTGATGCATATGTTAAAGATGACAGACAAAAAGTGAGATTTTTTTCAGAACATATAGTTTCTGCTTATATTGAGTGCTGTGTGTTTGTCTTTCTCCCTGTTTTTCGCCTTGCTTGTTTTACCTTGACGCTCTCTGGCAGAAAGCTACTTTCTGCAGTGACTCATTTCACAATGCTCTTGTTTTTCTAAAGCACTTTATATAGCACTTAAAGTTGTCATTTGGAGTGTGTTTTTCCCCACCAGCACTAAATGTTCTGCATGTTTCTTGTTTGCAGTTTGAGGCTCAGACTCTCCTCGTTCTCTTGGTGCATGTATATAAAGCCATCTGTCTACCTGCTAGTCTGTCTGCCCTCCTGCCTGTACCCACAGGCCAAACCCCTCCCTCTGTCTCACAGAATGAAGAGGTAGAATAATACATCTCTTGGGAAAGGGACAGAGCCATAATGCAGCGTGTGTTTGGTGTGCTGTGTGTGTGTGGTCTCTGATGCTGAGTGCTTTCAATTGACTCTCCCAGCTATGCACTAAATGTCAGTGGAAAGATTCACTCCACCTTTCACCCGTCTTGTCTTCTCACCCATGTTTTTGAAACTAAATCTATCTTCTGTCTTATACCTGTTTTCTTTCATATGATGCAACACTCCATCGTCTTTTTTCTGATATAGAATGTTGGATGGATGGATGGTGCCAGATAAAGGCAACCAGACAGATGACATGGATGGACATAAGGGACTATAGATGTATGGTCAGAGGTAAAAAAAAGAGAGGAATGTCAGCAGTGTGTCAGCGGTTTTGACGAGTTGATGGCAGAGCTGACACAGCATTGGGAATACGTAGCCAGCCCTCTGCTTATCCTTCTATCCCTTTCCCTCTTCCCATCCATCTGTCTATACTATCCATCTATCGCCTGTCAAACTCAGTTTCTCCTGCCAAGGGCGGAGAGGGAGGGATGGCGCAGAAGAGGAGAGGTGGGGCGTTGCTGTGCAGTTTTTTTAAACTCATCCGTTGAACACAACACTCCTACTTTTGACTGCTTCTTGTTTCACTTCTCCCCGTCCTCTTCTTTTTCTTTCTCACCAAAAATTTAGAGCCTGTTTATGTGCGATGCAACTTTGTAGAGATAATATGGAACAAACACACTAAATGAAATGATCTCAAAAATGTTTATAAAGTACTAAAAACTTTACAGTACAGTATGATTAGCAGCAATTATACTCATTATGGTTCAATAGCTGGTCTGAAGATTTTATTTTAAAAAACACTTAGTAGGAGGGTGTTGCGTCACTACTGTAATTGGTCCCCTAGGAAGGAGAGGAAGTGTGTCCTCCAGTATAATTGGTGGACCTACTGCTTGTGAGTTCCATAGTCTGGTAGGTCATTTGTCTGTGACAGGGTGCAGGCTTTGCTCTTTGATACGCTGGTGCGGAATAGAGGTGGGTTCAATCTTTGCATTGGTGCAAGTAGATGCACAACCCAGCTGTCCAACTGGCTATAGCTGATCTGTCCGTTCTTGTTGCATATGGAAATGCTGCAGCATTTTTCTGACTGGTGGACCTGGAGAAGCTGACCTTGTTGCCTTTCGTACACCCGGGCATTTTGCCAGGAGACACGAACTTTGTCAGACTTCTCAGAGCCTGAGGACACTTTGGTCAGCAAAAATTATCTTGGGAGGAAACATCCTGAGAGAAATCACTATCGTTAGCCACAGTGGAGTCCTGATTATTTTAGTTTAAACTATATTCAGTCTTTAGGCTGAAGTGTAATAAAGTAATTAATGTATTTATGTTGTTCCAAGAGCACTACTAAAGGCTACAGCATGTTGCCATATCAGGTTTTAAAGTAATTATTGTTGAAAGAAAAAAATAATACTGTCTAGCATAAAGATAACTACTGTGAAGAGTCTGACTTTGCCTCAGGAAAGAAAGTCAAGGCAGTCAGTTCGATTAGGGTAGTCCCTGTCCATGTATAGTAGGTCTCCAGTACTTCACTTGTGAAGTGTGTGTGTGTGTGTGGCAAAAAGAAAAAAGAAGGATAGTGTGTGTATGAGCACTGACTACACACCTATGTCATTGTGTTTATTCCTATTTTGAGGTTCATCGTCCAAATCTGATAGGCCTAGCAGATGGCTCAGAGAGCTGTGAGAGTGATTCAAATCCTGGGACTGTGTGATGTTTATTCATTGTGTTTGCATGCTTTAAGATAAACTGGTTATTATCAACTCTCTGTGAACTGATTTCTTTAACATAGTGTAGACAAAAAATTGTGTTTCCTTAAATGGGATAAGGGATTAAAGGACCAGTGCAGAGAATTTAGTGGTATCTAGCGGAACGGACTTGGCAGAAATGGAATATAATATTCATAAGTATGTTTTAATTAGTGTATAATCCCATGAAAATAAGAATCATTGTGTTTTCGTTAGCTTAGAATGAGCCCTTTATATCTACATAGGGAGCGGGTCCTCTTCCATGGAGGCCGCCATGTTGCACCGCCATGTTTCTACAGCAGCCCAGAACGGACAAACCTAACACTGGTTCTAGAGAGGGCCTTACGCGTTTTTCATGTGTTTCGCGGCCACCGTAGGTTCTCCTACATGCTTGGAAAGGGAAGGGTATTCATTTGGTTACAATCTGGCAATCACAGCAATAACCGCAAAATTTTACACACTGGTCCTTTAAGAGAAGATACATTTGTGGTGGGAAAAACTTTATATTGACCTACAGTATATATGCACCTATATTTCTAAGTCGGTTTTTACAAATGCACATGTGCCTGACAAAAACCTCAAACATTAAAGTGTCATTGTGGCAGCAGCTGCACTGAAAGAATGACTATTTAAGCATTACCAAAATAATAAAACCCAAAGTCTGACTAAAAATTACACTGAAAGACATAAAATAAACACAGAAAGTTTCCAAAAAGACTTGTGATATGCCAGCTTTGGTTTGACAAATGGAGGAGGAAAAACTGGAGACCATCACAGTTTTTGGTAACCAGGTAACGACTGATAATCTGATTCCTCACAGTTGCCTGAGTGTGTGTGTGTGTACTGCACTTGTGTTTTTTTTTCTGTGTGCGAGAGTGAGTTATATATCTCATTAATGGATGGTGAAGCTAGATAGTGCTTTGTGTTTGGCTAATCAGATACTCCACCTTAAGAGGGCTGCTAATGAGTCTATACTGGGTTGCCCACACACACACACACACACACACACACACACACCCACACACACACAAATACCGACACTCTTTGACAATGTGAGATGCGAGCTGAAGACGACCAGTTGCCATGTGTCAGTTTTCAAGATGACTAGTGTGTGTGTGTGTGTGTGTGTGTGTGTGTGTGAGAGAGAGAGAAAGAGAGAGAGAGAGTGGAAGTGTGTGAATGCATACTGTACTTATTTCCCTGTGTGGGATCAGTGTCACTGGGCTGATGACCAGGAAGTAATGAAGCTTAGCAGCTGTTAATGAGCACATCACCATGGCAACACACTACCTACATTGCTGTTCTGCAGAAAGAGCCTCAACAAATTCACAACAATCAGGGGCAACCGCATCCCAATTTGACCCAACTATTGACAATGATGCTGTAACATTTTGTATTATTTTGATGAATATGGTGTACACATCTCATGAAATGTATCTCATCAAAGTTAATGGAGATCATATTTACTCTAAAGCAGAGAGGAAAATTTCTAATTTGCAAACTAAAAACAAAGAAACGCATTAAGCAAAATGAAAAAAATGAATAAATCAAGACAAGCCAGAACACAAAAGGACTGGGTGCCAGAAAAAGCATTGTGTGAAAATTATGAACAAGTCAGCATGTTAACTGGGATCCTTTTGCATGTTGGACTTTGGCAGCGAAATTAAAACTCCACTTAAATCTGGAGTTACATACAACATACAATCTATATGAATATGCTTGATCTGGATAAGAAAAAATCCAGATAAAAACTGTGGAAAGTGTAAATATGCACAGCACACAGATTTACCCTGGTTTGTTTTATTATTTATTTAGGTCTAAAAGCATCTTGTACAGTTTGTTTTAGTGGTAAAGTGGCCAGAGGGTCTAAAAGTGAAGGTTTATGTTCAAAATGAGTAGGCAATGATATCATTATCCAGGTTAACTGGAAAGTTGCTCGAGGAATACACCAATTTTCACCAGCTAAGATTATTTTTCACCTCTCCAGCTATTTACCCGCTTTAATACGACAAATAAAAACTGAAATTTGGTCATACGGTCATAGAGAGCAAAAATATAATGCTGTGTTTGGAGTGATAATGACTCTGTGGTGGTAAAGGGCAACAACGTCTCATAGTGATGATCTGACTGTGGTTGGACTGGGCAGCTTCCAGGTGTGAATGTGTGTAACTGTGAATGTGATCAGGGCGTTCCTGCAAAAGAGAGGCCTCCTCTCAGTGAAACTTTGCTGAAAAAAGGTTAAAAAAAAAGAAAAAAGAAAAAGTCAGACACTTGGAAATCTTTACTGTGTGACCTTGACACTGAATATTAAGTTGGCTGTTTTTCTCAAGCAGAAACCTGCCAGACTGAAAGGGGAGGTGGGAAGTTGAGACTCTACATTTTAATGTAATTTTACATTGCTCCAGTCCTTACTACAATACATCAACAGGAAAAACAAATGTGATGATGAACTACATTCCTGCAATTTGTGTCGATGCATTCAGATGAATGTAGACGTGAATATTCAAGACATATGTAATTACAGTGATTAAGTGCCAGAATAATTAATTATGGATCCTGATGTGTCAAGTGTTCAGATTAATGTGATAGTTTGTGTTTGTGACACTTTGTCCTAAAAGAGTTTTCTCTTTTCTTCTACATGCTTCCCTGTTGGTAAACAACTCCACTGACATCTACAGGTAAGTCTCTCTTGTCTTTCTTTATTTTCTGTCTCTTGATGTGCAATCATACTTTCTTAATTATCCCAAATGTGTTTTTATCAACACGCCAAACTCTCAACTCCCGTCAACGTTTGACACAGACAAACAATAATGTTTCTGCTATAGCGGCTTGTTTATCCTTTTAGAAAATTAAAGTCATACATTATTTTGGCGTTGCAGGCTAAATAAGCTCATTACATCAGTATGATTTCTTCTGACAAGCTGAAGTTAAATCCACACTGAATAAGGTTTTGATGGCTTTAACTTGATTTTCTTTTGATTTGGCTGCTGAGGGGCTCCCTGCCAATAAAATCAGGGGGGGTGGTGGTGGTGGTGGGGGGGGGGGTTAATTTCAAAAGTATTTCTGGTTATTTTTCTCATGGTTCGGTCGTGAGATGTGTACTCAAGCATCAACAGACACATTTCTCACTCTCCTTCTGTCTTCTTCCTTTTCATGTTTGTTTCTCTCTTTGTTATGTTGCTCGCTACTTATTTTTCACTGCAATTTGCAACGCTGTTACAGATGTTGTATTGGTCCAACTTTGCCTGCACCTGTGTGTGATGTGAGCCCTGGACTTTCATCATACCATAGATTTTATAGTCTTCATAAGCAACGGAAAAACTGGTGTTAAATTGCGTTTTCGGGATCTGGATTGGCTTTTGTGTGTCTGAATATGTGTGTGTGATTCCCATTGTCTGTGCTCCATTGTCTGTCTCAGGTGTTTCAAAGTTTTGTTCCCATTTGACAGAAAGGAGAGTGAAGCAGATGGCCTAAAATTGATTTTTTTTTTTTTTTTTTGTAATAGCAGATGTGTGTAAGAGTGTTTGTGCTTTTGCGTGTGCTTGTCACATCTGTGCATACTGCATCATTTTGCACACATTTCTGTCTATCTTCAAAAGTCAGTGTGCCAGCTGTGTCTGCAAACTGTATTCAACTCGAGAGCATGTGTCAGTTTTATCTTTTTGCGCACATGAAGCCTTGGCTTTGACTCAACTTCCCCAAGTTATTAATCATATTCATCGCCTTGTCTCAACTTATGTCCACCATGTACCGTGAAACACCTTGAGCTTGTCGCAATCAAGCCCTTCTTAATGCCATTATACATTTATGACCACCTTGTAGGGACGTTCCGGGCATCGGCTTGTCAGCAACTCATTAGCGAGAACGTGGGCAAATGGAGCAGCTTGATGCCGAATTCTGTCACCTTCCCCACCACCCAGCCCACCCTCCACTTTAATGAGACACATTTGCAAGGTGTGAGACGAAAGGTTCCTAGTCCGTCCACATCAACATGACAGCTATTAGGAGACACCAACAGCTGGTGGAAGGTGGAATTAGGGATGAGGAGGTGAGAGGGAATGACAGACTGAAAGAATGAAGGTGGGGGGGAGGGGAGAGGAGGAAGAGAGATGGCTCGAGAGAAGAGCTTAGTAAAGTGTGGCACGAGAAGGTGAAAGGCAGCAGGAGCAATCAAAAGTAAGAGAGACGCGGTGTACAGCTGGTGATGGTCATCATGCTCCTTGGGCCGAACTCGTCCTTCATTAGATGAATCACCTTGTTGGGGAATGAAGGACAGATAAAGGGAGGATGGGGGGGTATCGAGGCATTGCGAGAGAAAAAGGTAGGAAAAGGCTAAACACGCTCCAGCGGAGAACACACGAGTGGTGCAAAAAGACAATTGGAGTGTGAACACGAGTATATAATGTATAATGCAAATTCAACTGCACCAACACTGACACGTGCTATCGTTGCAGCAGTCCTCTCATTAGTTCTGTCATTGGGAAGTCTGCTCAAGGCTGTTGCTATCATCACCAATTTACAGAGAGTTTGAAGAGCGCGAGAGACGGGAGAAGCGACAGAGAGGTAAAGTTGGGGTGGAGACAGATAGATACGGTGAGAGGAGAGGAATGGACAATGACAAAGTGTGTTTGTCCCCAATGCATGTTTCTTGCCTCAACTTTACGGACATGAGAACAACAAAGAAGGGCAAATAACTGAAAAAAGCAGATAAAAGACTACAATGCTGTTCTGTGTTCTGTTTTATACTTCCAATCACCACTGCTAACCTCTCCTAATTAAGATGTCGAATGTGGCTAAAAGCAATGAAGGCAATGATATAAAGGGTGGTCTTTTAAAACAAATTTTCTTCTACATTGCTCAATGGCACCGACATTGCTGTACAGTGGAACCACTCATGCAAAAATGAATGTGCTGTTGGTAAACAAAGACTGTGCTGTGAAAAGGTTCACTTAGCTCTCCCCAGCCATCTAATTTTAGGACATCAGTGACAAGTTTTTTTTTCTCCCTTTGCAATGAAACTATGTCGCATAGTCTGCCACAATACATTCAAACAAGCTAATGTGTCTCTGTGGGGATTTCTCAACTTCCAGCAGTGAAGCTTTCACTGTGAGAGGCCAGTCAGAAAACCTGTGATTCATAAGCCCTTCAATAAGAACAAAAAAAAAACATCTGTGGTGTTTGATTGCAAGTTAACTTTGTGGTCTGTGCCCACAAAAACACATTGACAGTGTAAACATCAGAGATCTTATTTGACATGATGATTCATGATTTATGAAATTATAGGCCATATACATTATAAATAGTGGGCAAAATGTTACTATTTTAGGTGTATTATGTGAACGTTGGTTATCTCCACTCTGTAGTCTGTATCTGGATATTTTATCTAGCCAAAGGAAAATACATCGCAGCCAGCAAACATTTTGATGACCATTTGCAGAGGTGGTCTACCTCACAATATATTTGTATCTCAAACACAATCAGCTACATGTGAATACAGTGCCATTCTTTTTTGCTGCAACAAAAAGCTGCTAGCACCTTCCCACAAACAATGACAATATCTGTGAAGCCTCTGATCTACCTACAATACATGAACAAAAGCAGACACACAGCAAAGGATGCTTTCATGTTTGTGTTTGTTGACTGTGCTATAGGACTTGAACAACATAGCATGCCTGGATACGGGTCCCTTTTAAATAACAATTAAAGCACGAGAATAACCAAGACGAGACAAAATTGGCCTGTTTATTGTGTAATTTGATAATGTAATTTTGCTTATTTGGCAAGCTCCCTAAACCGCCTCTTTAACTAAATCTGATAAAGCACGGTTTATTATTATGGTATTACAACATGAATTTTCATTGCAGTTTTGAGTCACTGATGAAAGCAAAACACAAGGTCAAACTTTGTTGCGTTTAGTTTCTGGAAGCATAATTAATGTGTAAGTAGCATAAAGTTATGGCATCAACAACAACACCCGCATCACAATACTGCTGCAAGAGGAGGAGAGCAGCAACAGCTCCTCTTGTTCAGAATGAATGACCTTTTTCATCAGAGACAAATGCATTATGTTCCCCCCACTGCTCCCTTGATCCGACCTCTCCTTTCAAAATGAACAGGACTAAGAGAGTAAATGATGGAGAGATCAATTCAATCTCACAAGGTGGGTATAAAAGTGTCTATGTGGAAAGCAAAGCAGAAGGACACCTTTATGGTTTACCTGAACACATATATGTAGCTCGACGCAAGGCAATCCATTAAAACAACACATTATACTTCCATCTAAGAACATCTCTCTGACAAAAGAAGACGCTTTTATCCATTATGTCCCCAGGGTCTTCTTATACAGGTTTGGAAAACCAACAGACAGAAGCGCTCTCCAGCTCTCACAACACATACTCACCCTTTGTTTTTTCCAATGGCTAGCTGAGCTGCCTTCCTCTTCTCTCACATGCTCCGTCTCTCATTTCATTTTTCTATCGTCTGTCTCCACACTCACACACTATTTTTTTGCCTCTCTCTCACTGTTACATATTTCTCATTTTCAACCGTTTGTTTCTCTCACATCCTTATATGCAACAGATATGCAATTTTAACCTACCCTCTGCTGCAGAGATCAGCTAAACACCTCTCTTTGTATCAACATAGAGGATATAAAATGTGTTTTGTTGTGCATACAGCACAGGCAGGTGAAAGTAAAAGAATTGTCCCAAAAAAAAAACAAAAAAAAAATGTAAGAACTGCTACAAAACAGATGTTGATTGTTGTCAAAGATATGAGGATTGTTAAAGTCATCCTGGGAAATCTACCCAAACCTTGAAAACCTCAAACTAAAACAGAAGCAGGTGTAAATTTTATTTAAAAAATCAAAACACAAAATGGCTTTCAAAATAATTAGACTGTCCAACACCAACAACAGAAACTATTATTGTTTGAGGTTCATTCGTAATTTGTGCTGTCATCTGTCTAGCACGAGTCATATTTAAGTTTTCAACTCCTTGAACTAGAATGTCCTATTGTGCTATTAAAGACTGTGACTGAAATTGTTTATGGCTTTGTGATAGTTTCTTTTTCATGCTGTGATACATATGGGACAATTTACATCACATCCTGGTGTTCTCATTATTTGTTTCTTGCCAGGGGATGTTGTGTTTGATTATTTCTCCTAGATTCAGTCTTAGGCAGGCATTTCTACACAGGCGGTGGGATGGCAAAGTGAGCGCTTAAAGCTAAGAATGGCTGGATTGTGCCATTGCTGTGTTATTCACTTTCAAAACAAATTTTGAGGCTCAGGTGTCTGACCAATTAAAATACACTCTCACTATCCGTTTCATCTGTTTTCCTTTAAAACAAGCTTAATGTTAGCAGATTGAATTCATAGCAAAATAAGCTTAGGTTTGAAAACAGTTTGACATTGTATTTACCATTGCAGTTGTAGACTGTGAAAATGAGCGCTATAATGGAAACAGTTCTATAATACAAGCCTTAAACCTGCACAGTTAACCTTCCTGTGTTTGATCTACATGGAAATCTACATGACAAAAATGCACATATTAAGGTCAACCTGAAGGTTGAATCTGCAAATAATTTTGTAGTTCAAAACACGGTTGTAATGGAATATCGGGCTACTAATTTTAATGTTCAATAACATTCATACCTGAAATACTGAAAATACTGTTCAAATATTTCATGTGTTTGGAAGCTGTCTGAGGTTTGTATGGACCTTTTTTCACAGCGGAAAGAAAAATTGCAGGTGTAATTAATAACATTAATGATAGATCCATTCCATTCATGTGCTCCTGTGCTAGGGCCCTGCTATTGTGCATGCTGCCTTAGTGCCGTGTGTTATTGGCACACACATTGAGCCATTGTTAATGTTATTAGTTACACCTGCGCTTTCCTTGCTGTGACACATCAAAATGTCTAGCGGGAAAAAGGTCCATTTCCTTGGCTAAAACAAAATCCACACATCTGTGTCCGGTTAAATGTTCTGTGGGAAATGAAATATAACAGTATAATATTTAAATATTTATGTTGCTCATCTTCATTTCCAACCACAGGACAGCAGACTGAAGATGTGGAATTCATTATTTACAGCTACTTTCAATAATAAACAAAAAAGTTTTAGTTTTAACGAGCCTTCTGGACCTGAGAGCCTGTTTTTGGTGGATAAAAAAGTTATAGTTAGCTGGAAGTTTTATGAGCCTGCCATCACGGATCCACCTCCATTAGTCCCCGTGTAAAGCCTGGGGAGTCGAGACGTGCCAATAGATCGTCCAGAAAATGTTCATTTACAGACTAGCAGGCTGGTCAGATTACGACACAATGAAAAAGGTTTATATACATATTTCACAAGAAAACTACTCACTGTCAAAACAAAATTTAACATCCTGCCATACCATTATAAGAATTGATAGCACATCATAGTAAGGATGCTGACACATTAGTTGGGTGATCTGCCACCATTATCTCTCTGTTAAATGCACCATCAGGTTATCGCTCTGGTTTCATCTCATCTGCCTCTTGGCTCCCCAAAGAGGGAAAAATGACCTTCCCACTCCAGTCAGAAATGCAATGTCACTCCCTACTAGGGGTGTACAGATAAAGCGTTCTTAACAGGTACAAAAAATATCTGAATTTCTGCAGCACATTTTTAAGCTGAAGTTAAGGACCGTCTTAAAAATGCATGCATTGGGCCGAGAGAGCTTTTAAGATTTTTGTAAACAGATGTCAAATTTTTTCATAGAAACTAATGTTATTTTCATCCGGACCTCCTCCCACTGCATAAACAACCTACCTACTGTTAAATCATGCAATGTGGCCCAATGAGCTATAATGACCCATTTTTTTGTCAATAGCATACACACTTCAAATAAAAATGTATTTAAAAATTATTCTCTTTTGGGTTTCCTTCAGTTATATACCGTACACAACCTCCAGTTTTAATGAAAATGCAATATGGCCCAGCTTCTGGTATATTTCTATTACAGATTTCCACCCAGACCTTTAACAGTTACACAGCTTTTATAGACACTCAGTTTAGTCTTACTTTTTTGTCTTTGAGGGTTGGGTTCAAATACAAATCATGTTTTATTATTTGATTAGTTCAGGTGCATGGTTAAAATTATAAAACTTATATGTACCTAAAGAGTGAATAAATGATAGTAGAAAAACATTTAATCCAGAAAATGAAGCAGACTAGACAATTTCCTGTGTATAAATCTGTACATCTGGTATAAATCCAAATACAGGTGAAAATGCAGATATTTGTGACAAACAAATAGTAGCTTTGTGTTATACCCTCCCTATTTTGCAACAGTTGCAATCTCATCTTTTTTCTAGAATAACCTCACTATACCCTTTCCTCATTTAATCATATTATATAAATCTCTCATGCTTCACACCTCAAGCTGTAGTCACTGGGATATTTTAAAAGCACTTCAGTCATTCCCTCCTTATTGGTAGCTTGTATTTTTTGTAATTTTAGTGGTGTAACATTGGTGATAAATTAGATCCTTCGTCTTGGATCAGATCCTAAAAATCAAATTCTCCACAAACAAAAAAGGAAAAAAAAAGATTAACGTTAACCTCTCTTAAAACCTAACTAACCAATGCTAAGCTGCAGGCAGTAGCTATCACGTTCTGCTTTTGTTGTGCATTAAATGGCACATTCAGTTCTATTCATTGGAAGGTTTTTCACAGCACACAGTTACAACTGTCAGTTTACTCTCGTTCTTCAGCAGTGATTTGTCCCTGTGTTGCTTGTTCTCCTTTTTTTTCAAGCTTTGTGGCTTCAGTTGCAAAAAAAAAAACACTTAGGCAGTCCACCTTCCATTTGAATGCATTCGATCAGATGGGTGGTGTGACCAGAAACAAAAGTGAGGAAGTCAAAAAATCTATTCCCATATTATGTAACTGAAGAATGGATTTTGTCCAGTCCAGTTCCAACCAAAAGGACTGATGTGATGTAGACCATTTGATTTTAGAAAGCAGCAAAATATTACAACTATTGACATGTACTCTGCTGCTCTCGCTGCTGAAGCAGTCCTAAATAACAAAATCAAAACTGACATTTTGATGTTTTAACAATAAATAAAGACTTAAGGAATAGTAACTTTTGACTGATAGAATAAGCAGAATAAATGAATTCTTAGTTCACAGACATGAGTCAGTATGAGTAGTTATGACTCCACTTTGGACCAGTTTTAGATGTGCTTTAGGCAGTTAAAGCCCACTTAAACTTGTGAAAGCATTAAAGTGTCAGGAAGGCACTTGGTGATTTGCAGTTTGATTACCTTCAGTGCAAAAAAAACCAAACAATACAAAACAAATCCTTACCAATTTGTAAAGGCATTGAATGTTCATGGGGAGGATCAGGAACTGGTGAAACCTGCATGAAACCTGACCTCTTTGAATGTGTGTGTGTGTGTGTGTGTGTGTGTGTGAGAGAGAGAGAGTGTGTATTTCCTGAAACAGTGCATATAATAATAATAATAATAATAACAATAACTTTAATTGTATAGCACCTTTCATGCAAATATACAGCCCAAAGTGCTTAACAAAATAAGAGAAAAACAAATGAAAACAGTTTGATCACAATTCAATAAAACATTAACAATGATACGAGTAAAGTTAACCCAAATTAACAGCCAAATTAAAAAGTTGGTCTTTAATTTCCTTTTAAAAATTTAAAAAAGGGGGTTGGCTGTTTAGGGCCAGCCTCACCAGATTTCTTGTGGGAGACATTAGGAACTTCTAAAATAACGGCAGTGGAAGATCTGAGAGTTCTCGTCGGGACATAAAATGAAAGGCAGTTGCTGATATGTGAAGGTGCTAGATTATGTAAGGCTTTGTAGAAGTAAAAGGACTTTAAAGTCAGTTCTAAAAGATACAGGTAGCCAGTGCAGTGATGCGAGCAGAGGGGTTATGTGATCTCTTTTTTTTGTATTGGTCAAAATCCTGGCTGAGGTGTTCTGAATTAACTGTCATTTTCTTACAGACTTTTTAGGGAGACCAGTAAAAAGAGAGTTGCAATAATCTGGTGGCTTGTAAAAAACATGTATCAGAATTTCAGCATCATTCTGGGTTAAAAATGGTCTAATTTTGGCAATGTTCCTCAGATGAAAAAAAATATGTTTTTGTGACCTTGTTAAAATGGGTAATAAATTTCAGATCAGAGTCTAAAATCATTCCTAGATCTGTAACGTGTTTTAATTTGCTTGGACAGGTTGGCAAACTCTGACTCTAGTGTCTGCCTTTCTGCTTTTGGACCTACAAGTAGAATTTCTGTCTGCTCATTTAAAAAAAAAAAAAATGTACATCCAATGTTGATATCAGTGAGACGGGTAAAAAGAGCATTTAAAGAACTGGGGTTGTCTGGCGAATTGGCAATGTATAGTTGTGTATCATTAGCATAACAGTGATACATTTACATTTTGGTGACTAATTATGTTGCCCAGAGGGATCACGTATAAAGAAAAAAGAATGGGACCTAGAATGTTTCCTTGAGGAACACCGTATTCAATTTCAAATGTCTGTGACACAAAGTTGCCTAAACGAACACACAATTTTCTTTCTGACAAGTACGAGCAAAACCAGTCAAGCACGGTGCCAGAGAGACTTACCCATTTCTCAGGTCGATTGATTAAAATGCCATGATCAATTGTATCGAATGCAGCGCTCAAATCTAACAAAAAGAGGACAGCCACATTATTTGAATCAGTCGAAATTCTCAGGTCATTTACTACCTTTAATAAAGCAGTTTCATTGCTATGGTTGGTACAGCCGGACTGGAATTTATCTAATATATTATTAGTATTCAGATGATCATGTAGTTGGTCAAATACAGTCTTCTCAAGAAGTTCACTAAGAAAAGGAAGATTTGAGATAGGCCTGTAATCAGCAAGGTCACTAATGTCCAGATCAGCCTTCTTAAGCACAGGTTTTCCAAAGCTATTTTACAGCTTGGTAGGAACAGGGTCTAGTGCACATGAGAATGACTTCATTTTGTTAATAGTGACAACAATTTCCTCATCTGTTGTCATACTAAAGGATGTCATAGGTGGAGGCTCACCCACCGGTAGATCCCAAACAGTTGATGAATCTGTATTTATCGTACTGGATCTATCAGTGTCAGGTTTTTCTTTTAAAAAAATGAAGCAAATTCCTGACACTTAAGAACTGAGGCTTGATCATTTAAACTAAAAGCCGGAGATGGGTCAAAGTAGACATTTAATTTACTTTTAATTTACTTTTCCTCCACTGTCTCTGAGCCCTGCGACAGTTTCTTTTTAGCTGACAAATAGCAGCAGTTTTCCCAGGTAATTTGTGGGCTACCTCTCTTTGTTAAATTCTTGGAGGAGCAACAGTGTCAAAAGAAGACCTCAATTTACTATTAAAACCTTGCACTAGATAATCAACTGAGCAAGCATTGGATGGAGGAAAAGTGGTCATTATATCTAAAAATCTGGTCCTAGCATTGTCATCAAGGATTCGCTTTACAACAGTTGATCTCATTACACTGTTTTGATGCAGACATAGTATCATTAAAAAAACACAGAAATGATCAGAAACAGGAACATCAGTGATATCAGATATCCCTTGTAATGACCAAATCTAAAGTATTGCCCTGGTTGTGGGTGGCCCTCTTTACATGTTGCATAAGACCAAAACAGGCCAGAACATCTAAAAATTCTATCAGCAGTGTCATGACATGAAAGTTAAAATCGCTAAGTAAAATAATCCTATCATAACTGGTAGGAACGATCGACATGAAATCAGAAAACTCAGATAAAAAGTTGGTGTTGTGCTTATGGGGGTGATAGATAGTCACAGTTAGTATGCTGCTGAGCTTTAATAACCAAAGCTAAGCATTCAAAGCTTAAAAAGTCTCCAAAACAACACTTTGAGCAAGTGAAGTTATTAGAGAAGATACTGGCAACTCCTCCTCCTCTTTTATCTTGTCTGCGTGAGTATGGGAAAAAATAATTTGGAGGAGATGATTCTAATAATATGGCTGAGGCAGTTGAGGAAAGCCAACATTCGGTTAAGAATAAAAAACTAAAACCATGTTGAGAGATAAAATCATTAATATAAAAACTCTTACTAGTGAGGGATCTGATATAAAAGTGCAAAACTTTATCAGTTCGGGTTTGGGGCGAACGGGAATTGATTAAGTCAAGACAATTTTCACAGGGTTCTTTGGATTCCTGTAATAATGATACACAGATATGATGTTCTCCTTTTTGTTGCAATGGGAAATAACAACAGGAATTGGGAAAGTGTTACATAAACGAATGGAATGAGGGGAAATGGAAAGGGGAGCTATAACAGTGGGACCATCCCTGTTATGTGCACTAATTAAATTAGTGGAACTGATTTGGCAGGGGCTCAGACCCAGAGGACATCAAGTACTGCAGGACCGGTCACTTGAAGACAGCAAGGGGCTTGACCGGAAGTGGGCAGGTGCGTGTGAATGGCTAGGAAGCGGTGGAGCATGTGAGTGCTGTAAACAGTAAGATAAGTTTTCGATTAGCATGCGAGAGCCAGCTCTGTTTGGGTGGAGGCCACCCCTCCAGTAAAGCAGTGAAGTTAAAATTGTCAATGAAAATCACATTGTAATCACTGCAAGCCGATGACAGTCAGGTGTGTAGGCTCAGCAGGTGACTGAAGCGACCCCACAAGAGTGGGGATTGGTCCAGAGATGTTAGTGTGGCAGTTCTGTGTCTCCAGGACCTTCAACAAGTTGACGAAGTCCAGTTTAAGCAGTTTGGCAATTTCCTGGACCGTCTCACCAGGAAAGCACTACGTTTTCGCCATTTTCATCCTGATATTTTGGACTATGGAATCTCCTTTGCCCACAGTCATGAAGTGGGATGGCATGGGAGCTGTACTGGAACCAGCTGCTATGCAAAGGGATGGCAGGGGTGAGGATGGAAGAGTACAATGCATTCAATGGAGCCAGAGTGACTGTCAGTGGCAAAGCAGCTCGGCAGCTTCCTTCAGGGTGCTGGTCTGGACTGTTGGCCCTGCGGTGTCCATAGATGAGGGAGACCGGAGGGCTCCCCTTCGTGGAAGAAAATCCTGTTCATCCAGGACAGCTGGATGTCCCAGGATGGTAGGAACAGGGACTCTTTTTGCTGTGTTTGCTCTTACGGACAGTGGTCCAGGGCTGGGGGTTAGAGCTAACCGGAGCCTTTGGTCTAGCACCCAGTTTGCTCCAGGGATCTCCAGCCTGAGAAGGAGCTGGTTCAGAGCATGGCACAGTCAAGTCGAGTTCCCCTCCAGCTGCGATAGCATTAGCGGGGCCAACCAGGGATTCGAGGAGCTGTGCGCCTTCTTTAATCTGATAAACGGTGGATATTCTTTTTTCCAGTTTGGCGATTTTCTGGCTAAGACAGAGACAGCTCATACACACAGGAGAGGTAAGTGGCGGCATGCCAGTGTTACACTGTATTTGGTGTAATAATCCCATTCCCACAGACATACGTTCTCCCCGTGTGTCTGCCTCTGTACCACGGAGACTCATGACCAAGATAAGTTATACTAGACCACTGCCGGGAGCTGAATTGTCCCGGAGATCTCCTCCACTCCAAACCGAACAAACCCAGTGAATACCAGTAAAAGAATAAAACTGTTTCTCGTTAAAAATCAGTGTTCTGCTAATGCTATTCGGGGAGCGGCTGCGAGCCAAACGTTTGCTCAGCTCATATCTCCGAAAGCTTAAAATCCAGACGTATGTACTGTATGATCCAAAATATCAACTACAGGTGCATGTGTGCATATGTGTTTCTTTCCCACTGAGTGACCCAGACATTGACATTTACACCTGGTCAATAAAGTTAAAGATTATTATTATTACATCAAACCCAAGAGACTGAGGTTTCTACATTTCAGGAGATGTATTTATCTGTTAGTATTTGTAAACATGGTGAGTGTGGTTTTATTGACTTGAGAAAGTAGAGAGGAGGAAGAAGTCCTTCCCCTTGTTTTACTCAGCTCATAGTTTTCTACTGTTGTCCCTACTGTCATCTCTGCTGTCCCATGCTGTTGCAGCTTCTGGTCTCACTGTGGTTGGCAGTGCCAAGCCATCACTGTGATAGATCACTGTTATTACCACATGTTATCCATTACTGGAGAACAGCAGGGGGCTGGGAACACACACACACACACACACACACACACACACACACACACACAAACACAATTATCTCACAACCAAGAAATAACAATATATATGTGTGTACATATTCGCACTTGCCTGTGTGTTTGTGAATATATGCATACACACTAGATGCAGATGTGAACAAACGTACTTGAGTGGGGACACATTTTTGCTTTGCCCTGGGTATGGCACAAATGCACACACACACACACACACACACACACACACACACACAGACAGGTCACAGAGACACAATGACAGGTCACAGACACACACACTTGAAATTGGGGGGGGGGGTGTCAAACAAAAAAATAAGAGCATTGACGAAAAAGACAGATGCTTGTGGTCAATACCATAGTCCAGTAAATTTAGTTTTGACTGTCGTCTTATAATGACAGACAAAAATCAATTACAAGCTGTCCAGACTCGGCGCAGAACATGATAGCTTTCTGATCCCTAGTGTCAGGTGATTGTCTACAGCCATATTTGTCTTTTCCCCATGTAATTGTGTATAACTCACATAATAAACATAAAAAACTGACATAAGACATTTAGCCTTTTGCTCTCCTTGCACATGAGTAGAATAAAAAGCTTATCTTCCTCAGGGCTCTTTTGTGATATTAACCTAATGCACAGCTCGATCAAACATTACATTATCTAAAGCAAGAGGTGCATATTTTGGGGGAGATATGAGTGCTGAACGAGATCTATTTCAATGTACGTGAGCAAACTTTAGTTTGTGCTTTATTATAATTAAGGATTGAGCGTTTGGGTGTGTGCCAAAGGACAGAACTGGTTAACAGAACAAAAATGCTAACTCTCTCCTGGCTAATTCAGATAGTCAAATATTTTTTTGATACTGTAAATGTGAGAAGATTGTAACTACACACATATGAAATGGCAGCTGTACAGCATACAAACAAATATATATTTCAGACATGACCACACTGACGTCTGCCATGACTTAAAGGCATTTTTTCTGTGGAAAGATTATACCTACTTTGGTGGTGATACTTGTGAGAGAAACAACAGGGGAGCAAAGATATCAGAAAACTCAGGTGGAGAGAAGAGACTTACATCGTGACACTGTTAGAATAGAGGCAGAGAGAAAACTGAGCAATTTCAGATATAACAGCTAACAGGCAGATGGAGTACTAGACAGAGAATTTAGGCTCAGCATGAAAAAGGCAAAAAAAAAGAAAAGAAGAAAAGCTAAGTGTGTCTCTTTTCGAAGTTGCTCCAGAACATGCCAGAGGGTTTGGCTTTAGTGAAGAGGATTGTACTAAACCATTTATGGTGGTGGGGGAGAGTGGGAGACATTGTAACAAAATAAACACAAGTGAATGTAATACAACCCACACTGTGTTTACACAGGGACCGTCCCCATTCAACTTCTTCCATTAACAATCAAAACATCAATATCTGAATTACAAAATGAGTCACCTTTTCTGCTGGTGCGGAGAGATAAAAAGACAATGGGGATGAGGAGAGAGAGATGAGCCTTTGCTGTCAATAAAAAGTGGCAGATGGAAAGGGAGGCAGAGGATGTAGAGTCAGCATGTAATATAAATAAAAATAAAGAGGGGTGTGTGTGTGTGCTCCTGCTGCTGCAGACCTTCGCCCGAGGGTTAGGTTTCACTTATGTGTGTTAATTGCTGAGCCAAGGGATAGAGAGGCAGTCATGAGGAGAAATTGTATAGCGGGTAGTTTTGATCAAGGGACCTCATTGGTCGAGGGCACATTTGAAGTATGTTAATGATTCCCAATAATGCCTTGTTTTATGGGAGGGATTTAGAAGAAGAGATGAGTGATCCCTGAGCCAAGAATGGACACAAATATCAAAAATAGATATCAAATATCTACGTTTGGAGGCAATAGTTGACCCCAGTGTTGGGGATGACTCACTTTTATACATTTATTGGTTAATCAAGGAAGAACATTTCTAATAGTCATTCTGAATGTGCACCACTGTATGAATACTGCAAAAAATCTCTCTTGGATAAATATTACTAAACAAAACAGCAATAGCAACTCAATCTTTTGATAAAGTACAAAAAAAACCAACAACAACAATAAAAAATATGCAACTTTGTCTTTGTTAGATTTGTGCCAGCGCTCTCAAGCTTCAGTGGATATTAACATTGCTATTTACAACAGTAGTTTTTAAAAGGTAAGACTTTACAGTGGTGCACATATACAGTAGGTGTCCCATCGGTAACCCTGACAACATCAGGAAGGGCTGATATATCCAAACAGTAAATGCTGTGTTGTGGAAATAAAAATAATTGGAGCTGTAAAAGAGCTTAAATAATGTGTAATTCACTGAGACAAATGTGAACACAAGTCATCAAGATCAACCACAGACGGGTTCCCTGTGAAATCTGTTGCACTGTTATGCAGCTTTTAGAGATCCATATACTTTCTTTCCAATTCCTTTGTGAAAAAAATGCTACACTTAAAAGTTAATCATCATAGGAGCTACTTTGAGCTATCTTTGAGACCCTGTAAATATAAGATACACTGACAAGCCTCAAACCAACAAACACATGCAAAAAATTGATGGTACATTAACATGAAATAAAATGGGGCCAAGATGTTATTCAAACACCAGAGAAAACACGGCTGTTTTTGAAGCTCTGGTTTTAATGTTGAATGCACTTCAAGTTTAAAAAATTAATCCACTACATTTAGGTGTTTGTTTTTCTGAATTTTCCCCATATTCATAATCCCCATATTATCTGTAATCAGTCAAAACACACCAATTTCCCCCCACAGCCTCACAAATATGAT
This sequence comes from Scomberomorus guttatus, assembly GCA_038419695.1. Taxonomy (NCBI): domain Eukaryota; kingdom Metazoa; phylum Chordata; class Actinopteri; order Scombriformes; family Scombridae; genus Scomberomorus; species Scomberomorus guttatus. The sequence goes on from CM076464.1 coordinate 12,879,965, forward strand.
TACAAATATTGCATTATTATTAATATTGTATCACAACCTTTCAGAAAAGCTGATGACATTTTTGCTGTGATAATCACAAAACACTACTTAACAGGGGCCTGTGATTATCCTACTTTTTTGTAATCTACAAAAAAAAAATTGTAAATTACAGTTTAATATTCCGTGAACTGAGTCCTGTAAAACTGGTGTATTAAGCAGTATTTATCAATAAACGTTTCTCATGGCAGACAATTTGACTCATTAAACACAGGTGTGAGGAATAATTAACTGATATTAATGATGTTTTCCATGTAGGAATGCCTGTGTCATGGCCCTGGTAGCAGGGGTGGATCTACCAGGGTGGCACCTGCCACCCCTAAAAAAATGCCTTGCCACCCCAGTTTTGGACAATCTAATTTGAAAATGCATATATGAAAAGTTGTGGCTGGTCAGAAATTTACAAGAGCGAAACTCCAATGTCTGAGTGCTACTGAATGCAGCAAGAGATGACACTCCCTGTAGACTTGTAGGTTCAATCAGAGCCATGTATGGTGCTGGTAGCCGTCCCTGCTGTGGGCAGCAGCTCCATTTTCTCCCAGCCCCGGCAGCTTTCTGTGCATCCTCTCCCGGTCCCGGCCACATATAACGACTGCTGATGAATTTTCCTAAACTCAAATATTAACCGGTGTACCGGATTGCCTGCAGCTACCAACATCTCTGAAACTGCTCATTCTGCATACAAACGTCCAAATTTCAGATCAGTCATGCAAGTGCAACATACAAAACCACCCAGTTTAAAAAGAACTAAAAGTACTTGCTCCAACCCCCAAACAAAAAGCCATATTAGTCAGCAATGCAGTGACAGTCCATTCAAATCTTACCTGAGAGTTTGCACTTTCACTACATTTTCAAATTGAAGCTCAGAGAAAAGGTATCTTTGATCGATGGCAACACTATGTGTGGCTTCGTAGAGTATAAGTGACACAATTGCTGAATATTGTCTTTATATGTAAAGAGTGCTTACATTGACATAATTACTGATCACCTTGAATCTTATTTCTGAAATCTGTCAACTTCTCTCTAGAAATATGAAGTTTATCATTTTTTCAATGCGTCATTATGGACTCAGTTGCTAAATTCAGGCCCTTCAAAAAGTGTGCGAGTCATCATTTTGGAAATTATTGCTCTGTACATTTAAAGACTTATACTAGGCTTCGATGTCTGCCCTGTGAACGTTAATTGACAACTGTGTGATTGACAGTTCGCCCACTTCATGCTCTCCCTGGCTCCGGGACTCGGAGTCGGTAAGTTTAATGTTACTTGATTACGATACCTGCCCTTTTAGCACTGTAACCTAAAATGGCTAACATTAGCCCAAGTGTTCCCCGCTCAGTGTTCCCAGTAAGCTAGCGTTTGCCACGATCCGAGGTAGCAGGGTGTATTTCCAGACCGGACCAGTTTCAAACCTGCTTCAACGCAAACCAATAGGTGACACCACACCTCGCTACATCCATCTATACAGTCTATATTCATGGTTATGGTACTGTATGCATTGGTTTACCTCCCTAAAAGACAGAACAAAATAGGAAGTGGGAACTTTTCGTCTTCCTCTGTGCCTTTCCTTTATGGTGCATCACAAGGTTCCATTTTACTTTGCCCCTATTCCACCTCCAGACCCCTTTGATCTTCTGTCCAATTAATTTTGTCCTTTCCACAGTCCCAGATAAAATCCAAGCATGATTGTGCCTTTTCCATTGTAGCTGGCTCTGTGGAATAGTTTATGTGTCTGTATTATATCTTCCTCTTCCATTTTGAAAGTTTGTCTGATCTTTTTACTTTGGTTTTTCAATCTGCATAAAGGTTATGGGGACTTTATGAGAGTTCTTGTTCTCTTTTGTTCTTTTTCTGTCTGTGCCCTTTGTATTTGCACATAGGCGTCTGAGAAGTGGAGCAAATGCATCCCCATTATTCAATTAGGGGGAGCAAAGTTATGGTTTTGCTACCCCACTTTTTGTCTTTTTAAAAATAAACTTATTATACAGTCCCTGCAATCAGGTGATTATATTTAAAATAGCCTATATCAATGATCATTTTACTATTTTCAGCAACTGACAAAAACAAAAAGTCACACATTTTTGGACCACCCTTTGAGTTCGTTTAGTCGAACTTGTCGCTGATCCTTTGCCACAGCATGCATTGGCTGTCAATAACAGTCTGTCAATCCACACAGGAGTCTAATTGTTTACAAAGGTGAGAAACATGCCATTTAGCTTAATTGCGATCATTGACTGAAAATACAACATAGGAAAAGATAGGCTAGTGTATATTGAATGAACCTGCTTGGCCAAACTTTAAATTAGCTAAAAGTAGGGTCGCACTGTCACCGAAGTGCTGAACCAATTTGCAAGTCAACGTTAGCTAACTTTGCAAGCCCGCCGCAGCACAACAGCAGCACTGTGCAGCAGCCAGTTATTCAGACCATCAGGGGGAAAGCGAGAAATATACACAAATCTATTATATTGTAATTTATTCCCATGCATGCTGCTCAGTGTAATCTCATTCAGTGGCTCTACTGGCAGCAGCACAGTGTCTCTCCCTTTCTTCTTGCACCATGCACACACAGGCAGGAGAAAGTGATTCACTATGGTTACAGGGACGCTCTGTTTCTCTGTCCCTCTGAAACTTTGACCCTGGCTTTAAAATACGTCTTAGGCGATCAGATCACAAGTGGACAGCACTAAATACAAGTGTAAACAACCACCAAGACGCATTGTGATCTGATCACTCAAGCCACTTGCCGAGGTGGTCTGGGACACATTTGACCACATATCTTTTGTAGTGTAAACGCTAATGCGTCCTGACGCATCACAGGAAAATACGTCATCAGCAGGACGTGGTGGTTATTTTGGTGACAGTACGCCAACACCAAATGACTTTGTCCTTCCAATCTCAACAGTTGGAATAGCCTGTACATGTATATTAGCTCTTGAAACATTTTTGTTTTCTTAGCTAGCCCGTGCCAAACAAATCTGGTGCTTGTCTGGCAACGCACTGACGTAATAACTGGACACCTTGGAGACGGATGATAGACACGTGTGAACAGCGATGCTATCTCGACTGTCCACTTGTGTTCTAATCATGGAAATGCATTTTAAAACCAAGTGTAAACAGCCTCTTTCTTGCGATTCCCATTAATAGGCTTTTAGGTTAGTATGTGGCATACTTTCCCTTTCATTCTTCTGATAATCATTTCCTGTCCTGATCTACCCAATTATATACTGTTCTTGATGCATTCTTGGGTTTCACCCTCAATCTAACTAATCTAGACTAGTGTAGGTGGCTGCTTCTTGACTTGATCTGAGAGGTAAGGTGGTGTAGAAATGCAGAAAACTTGTTTTAAATTACAATTACAAACCTGCCAATTACGTATCTTTTCAAGTTTGCATCCCCATTTTAAAACATAACCAGGTGCCCATGTATGTGCATTTTTGTATTCACTCTAATTTCGGTTATCTAGATCTTTAGTAATTCTCTTACAGCACATTGTTTTAAAATGAACCCAAATAAATTGATTTGACTGTACAGCTCTATATTTGTTCTATTAATCTGCGCACTCGAAGTATTTTCCCTGCAGCAGTCTTGTACATTGGTATACAAGAAAACACACCAGTATCAGTCTGACTTTAATTAACAAATGTGCTATTCATAAAATGAGTCATGAGCCTGTACCAGCAGAATTCAATGCATGACACTTCAGTTTACAGAGCCTAATCTGCACATATGTCATTTATTTAATTCAACCTCACAATGATACAATGACCATTATACTGCTGTTAACTAACTTCACTAAACAATACTGCTGCAGCCACAATCTCACACTGCTCAGATACACATAATGTAGATATGGTCCACAATACAACACATACTTAACATCAGATGCAAGGTTCCATTTGTATTATTTGTCTAATGTATGTTAGTCCCAAAACAGATTTTCCTTTATTTATAGTACAATTTAATTAAATTTCTAAATTCAGAAGACAAAGGCCACCCACTATCTGTTTTACACTACAATAACTTAAATTAGCACGAGCCTTTACTGTATGTGGGTATTGCATTTCAAAAAGTGAATTCATTCTTAGGCACTATCTATTTTCCAAGTCCAATAGTTTGGTGTTTCATGTTGCAGCAAGCTAAGGTGCTCATGAGTTTTGTTTACATGTAACTTGATTTGCAACTTGTGTTTTCCAGTCTGTTCTCTTTCATGTTGTCTGCTGTGCAACATCAAATTAAACTATAATGAGCAAATATAATTGCAAAAACAAGCCCTAATGTCTGCCAAATAACTGTCAAATCTCTATAGTAATTTGCATTTGTGTTGAAAAGCAGACATAACATTGTTTTTTTTTTGTTAGCTTGCACTCACTAATTTGTATTTCTGATCAAGTAGACTGTGAGGCAAAAGTACAGAATGTCGGCAATTGATCACAAGCCATTCTTTTTACCTTTGTTCTTTCACAGTGAACTTCATTGTGTGTTTGGCTTCTACACAGTTCACGAAAAAAACAAAAAAAAACAATATTCCTTCCTACTTACTTGTGAACATCACAGTCTGTTTTATGGCCCAGCCTTGTGCCCTAATTAGCCTCTGAAATAGATAGATATAGACAAGAGATAAAAGGGGTTCTGCCATACAGGACATTGTAAAATATGCATTCATCATTGATTCATGTCCAGGCTTGCTGCATGTACAGTATAGCTTCTTCAAGTTAGTTGAGGCTGGGTGTCCGTGGCCATCTTTCTCTATCTATATTTGAGACATTTTATTGGAAAACGGCAGAGAAAGTCCTGGAATCCAAGGTAAAAACCAAAATCTATTCAATTTAATCGTAAAAGCTTTAGAACAAAACAGAACACAGCATTCCTCTTAACAAGCTAACAACCCATGAGTTCTCGTCTGTGTTAATCCACTGTGTCTTTTGCATTGTCAAAACATCCTGATCTAACGTCCTGTGACTCAGCCTAGTGAGATGTATTTGGGAATCAGAATCTACAACTGCCTCAATGAAAGCATTGTAGACTAGCAGCTTGTTTGAAAAACCAACTTGACACTTGACATTGATTGAATGGCATAAAGGTCATAACTGACTCTGTTGAACATGTCATTGAGGCATGGAAAGACTTTTGCTTAACCACAAATTATCTACGATACCACATTATGGGAATTCTAATACATTAGACCACTAAACATGCTTAATATAAGGCAGAAAAAACAACAATCCAAAGTTTTGAGTTAATGTTCCCACTGTATCTTGACCTGAATGATTTTTAAAATCTAATTGAAAACAAACAATATGAGAGATTGTGTTTAATTTTGGCACAAAACTCTAATTGATCAGTGTAGCATGTTTTGCTAATCCCAGCAGCTGTATCTTATAACTTCCAGTAAACATACTGTACTTGCATTGGGGCAGGAAACTTTCTCAATTGCTTTTCGCACTATTCAGGCATTTCTCTCATCAGCCAATGTGGCCAACCATCGCAAAGGGATTTCACACGTGAGGTTATCTCATATAGAGTATTTGTGTGTATGTTTGTTTGTGTGTTTGTGGAGCACTGATATGTTGGAGAGCCTATCTGTACCCTTCAGGATATAAACCTGAAGATATTCCTAAAATACTGCCCATTTCTCCATTGCCATTACATTATGTTGTTGTTAAAAGGTAAAATCAGCCTGTCAAATAACACTCTTCAACCACCTCCACTGATTGACCAAGTCAAACAATTAATCTATCATCAAAAAAATCTTTCTCAAAAATCTACAAGCTTCCGTTAAAATCAGACAACAGTCTCTGCTTTCCCATCCATGACTGGGAAAAAACCCTGCCGTTACCACAGATATCCACTCCTGGAAACAAATCTCATAACATTTTCTCAACGTCCTTTAACACTAAAATACAACTCATTCAGTATAAAATTCTGCACACTTTACTCAATTACAACAGAGATTTTCAAACAAAGTGTCCTCCTGGTTCTCCTGATGTAGCTGCTTCAGCTCTCCCACTTCCATTTATTTGCCTCGAGGATTCAGAGTTAAGAATTTAATTTGTCTGCAAACAACCAGAATTCTAATGTTCCTCAGTAAGTAAGTTCTAATTTATGGAACAAATATCCACACTTTAGGGAAAGTCATTTTCTCTGATGAAGCATACATTCCCATGTGGAAGTAAGCTCAAATTCTAAACTGTCAGTACAGCAAATACCAGTCAGTGACTGCACTTTAGGAGTGAACCAAACAACCTTGAGCTTTTTAATATCTATAAATGTTGGGTAGCACAAAGACGGCATGTTAAAATGTGCAGAACTACTACAGTACAGCTATAAAGGCAGTAAAGACGAGCAAAAACAACCCCAAAAAACAGTCAGGATTAAACGGCCATCTGAACAAATACATTAAAACTGTGACATATACATAATAAACATCTAAATGTATACATGATGGTATCTGTTGTTTGTAAACCTTTTTCCTCTCTGTGTATTTTATGTCTCTACCTGTCACTTTGCACTAAAAAACCCCACCAAAAAAAACACTCATTAAAGAAGAATAACAAAGAAAAAATGAATAAAAAAAGAAAGTTAAACTGCATCATTAAATTAAGTTAGGTCTATTTTTATAGGCCATTAATCACTGTTATAGGCTTTACAAGGGCTTCACAACATCCAGAGTGTGAACATTATCCCTGACCTTAGACTCTCACTGGGAAGCAAAGCTCCCACACAAACCTCATTAAGACCGCACAGCATACTAAGCATAGCATATATAGTATATAATGTAAATCTCGAGTGCTGGATTTAGCTGGACTTCGTATATTCTTTTATTTGATACTTTAATCACCTGAAGGGCCAATTTCCCCTTTTCTAGCCAAAGTCTTTTTATGAATATTATCTTAAAGGGCACAAGGTGATTTTCTGTTATTTTTATACTGTTCTGTAGCCTTTGTTGCTAACGTTTTCCATCGTCAAATATCCTTCGCATATTTCGCATTGAATTCTGGCTCGAACATGTACAGCTGTATTTGAGAAGTTTCCGTGTTGAGGAAAGAACGAGAAAAAAAAGTGAAATACAACTGTTTGCTACGTAGTCGCCGGAAGTCTGCTGTGATGCAGCTTCCAGAAGCTAACCAATCAGAACAGAGTGGGCTCATGAGGAGGGGGGCCTTAAAGCGACAGGAGCTAAAATGGCCTGTTTCAGACAGAGGCTGAACTGAGGGGCTTCATTAAGAGGCCAGTATAAGATAGATAAAGATTTTTTTGAACTGTAAATCTTGCAAAGATATTCCAGTAGAGCCCCAGAATATAAATATAGACCTGGAAATGTGCATGATATGTCCCCTTTAACAATTCCAGCACTGCGGTTTGTAAAGGTCCAGACATTTTTCCAACTCAACATGTAGAGCGAGACTGAAAAATGTTACTTTTCTGGGGAATGATCGCTGGAAAATAGGACAGTGGTGTAAATGATCACAGGGCAGCGTATCCATATTCACTGATGTGTGCATTGCCACAGTTAGATGTTGGCATGTATCCTGTGGCACCACTGTGTTTGGCACTTAGAAATATCACATTTTGATAAACTACACAAAACTCTTGGGCAATACTTCTTGTGTTGGGAATCAACAGCAGTTAAGTCAGCATTGTTTTATAAGTCTGACTATAGGTCGGCCCAGCTCCAGCCTGAAACCGATCCGAGACTTCTCTGTACACATGGCAGACCAACTTGTTTGCTCAACTCCTGCTTCTGTTCACACAGACAACACAACATAAATACACACAGACCTGGAAAACAAAACAGCACATAAACAAAATACTTCCAATCGGTGTCTCATCCGACAGCAGGCACCATCACTGACACTATAGTATCATTGCGGGATGTCACAGGGGGGATGTTGTATAGGGACACCTCTCCTCTAGATTTTACACTGTGCATACTGTGCACAGCACTCGCGCACACACGCTCAAAGATGCACACAATACACACCTCACACTCGCACACAGTCATGCAAAGGAAAGGGTCTTGTTTTCAACCAGTACTCTCACTGTGCCCGCAAGCGCAGAGTCAACTGTTTTATCCACACTGCCGACGGGAACAGCCTTGCATCTTCTGTCACACTGACACAACGAGAGAAATGCAGAAAGAAGTACAAAGCCAGAGAGAACGAGGGAACAGGGGAGACGTACAGAAACAGAGAGGGAAATAAAGCTGAAACAAAAAGACAGTGGGACAGAGGGAAACAAAGAGAACTGAAGCTGAGGCTATCAAGTGCAGGGATGTACGACTGGCTTCCTTTGCTTTCTACTACTCATTTCTACTTTTTCTCCATCTTCTGTCTGAAAGGGATTTTTTTCTCAACCTGAGACATGTCATATTTCAGCTCCCCCTGATGTGCAATACAGGCAGATAAGGAGACAAAGAATGATGGTGGCATGAAGTAGTGTGTTGACAGAGAGAAGACAGGGCACCCTTAAGATTAGAAGTGTCCATAAAAGACGATTGAAATGTTGGCAGATGGAGTCACTGATGTACATACATACTGTGAAATGAATCCTTTGTTAGTGCAAATTAAGTAATGCTTTATTTTGTCTTTTTAGCAAAGCTTTCTTCATTGAGGGCATAATGAGTGACCTCTTGTAGGATCCTGAAACTAACATTGACACTTGTTGATCGATATAACTAAAACCTGTGCAGTGTGACCTGTTAGGCATCATAATTACAAAAATACATCCTTACATTAAATCTGTAAGCCTTGCTCTTCAGATTATTGGAACTTTCTTTGATTTCCAAAGACAGTGAAAAGAAGGAAAAAAAATGGAGAAAATGCAAATAAGCTGCTTATTATGCACCAGAATGTATTTTAAGTTAGAAGGAATAAATGGTGGCTGCTTTCCTACTGGTTCTTTTAACATTAGAACTGCCAAAGGGTCATTTTTACCCCCCTTGCATTGTGAAATACATGTAACGGCCATGGCCCACCATTCAGGCACTGGACCTTCCTGTGAGACGAGAAAGCATAAAAACCCCGGGGAAGAAGTCAAGTTAGTAACATGCAGTAATGATACATGAATGCATACAAATGGAGAGGAGGAGTAGAAGAGAGGAGATCAGTGCATCATGGGAAGTCCCCCGGCAGTCTAGACCTATAGCAGCATAACTAAGGGCCGGTCTAAGATGAGCCTGAGCCGGCCCTAACTATAAGCTTTATCAAAAAGGAAAGTTTTAAGCCTGGTCTTAAACGTAGAGGGTGTCTGCCCCCCGGACTGAATCTGGAAGATGTTTCCACAGGAGAGGAGCCTGATAGCTGAAGGCTCTGCCTCCCATTCTACTGTTAGATATTCTAGGAACCACAAGTAAGCCTGCGTTCTCGGAGCACAGTGTTCTAGTGGGGTAATAGGGTACTATGAGCTCTTTAAGATATGATGGTGTCTGACCATTAAGAGCTTTGTAAGTGAGGAGAAGTATTTTAAATTCTATTCTGGATTTTACAGGAAGCCAATGTAGCAAAGCTAAAATGGGAGAAATATGATCTCTTTTTCTAGTTCTAGTTCTAGTCAGTGATTACTGTAAATATAATGAGCACATGTATTAAAAAGAATTTAAATTGTTTATAATTATTCTAATGGAATTGTTTGGTGGCACTTTTAAATTTCAGCACTTCTGACTTACCAAAACCATCCATGTACTGTTACACTTTGTATGTGTTTGTACACGGGGAACCTTTTCAAAGTCCCTCTAATTATGCAACTCTCCTTTAAAAACCCCTTAACAGCTCTGCACTTTATCATTTTTCTATCAAACCATAGATACTCAGATCTATCTACGCTGTGACCCAGCAAACAACTATCAAAACACTGTTAACCTGCTAAATTGCCTTCATGACATCCACAAGTGGATGTCACAAAATTTCTTGCCATTTTTCCTGTCATTTCCTGTCATTCAAAACCTCAGCTTAGACAAACATGTTAAATCAATATTTCAATCCTGCTTTCAGCATCTCAGAAACATTTCAAGGATTAGACCATTTCCTTCTACCAAAATTCTGGAAACTGTTATCCATGCCTTCCTAACCAGTCAAATGTGGACTACTGTAATTCCTTGCTCTCTGGCATCAGTAAAAAATCCCTCTCCCGCCTCCAGCTCATCCATAACTCTGCTGCCAGGATTTTACATTGGACTGGGAAACATGATCACATTTCACTGATCCTGGCTTCTCTACACTGGCTACCTGTTGCTTTTAGAATTGATTTCAAGATATTATCGATTACTTACAAAGCCCAGAGAAGGCCTCGCCCCAAGTCATTTATCGGATCTTTTATTGCCCTATGTCTCTGACATCCTCCTCCTTGTTCCAAGGTCCAGATTGAGACATATAGGTGATAAAGCCTTTATAGTCAGGGCTCCTAGATTTTGGAATGACCTGCCTGAGGAGATCAGGACTGCAAACTCTGTTTCGTCTTTTAAATCACTTTTAAAAACACGTTTCGGTGAATTAATTTATATTTTATGGCTTTTAGTTCGTTTTAATCTTTGTGTTTTAAATGTGTTCTGTTTTGATTGTAAATCACATTGTAACTGTGTTATAATAAAAATAAAGTTTATTACCTTTGCTACAGAACCTGTTTTTAAAAACAGAATTTTAAAATTGTCCAATCTATTCCTCTCTGGGGCAGAACAGGCAGTAATGCTTGATGTAAAAAGACGGATGTCTCTGATGGCTACATCAGTGGGAATGTGTGGAAGTGATAAGGTATTTGTATTCTATCCTACAATATATGTACATGTGAACTTGTGTGGGTGAAAATGTGTAAGAACATTTGCTTTGATCTCAGAATTTTCTGTTATTATTTTTTATTTGTGAGCCTTTTTATGTGTTCCCGTGTGTGTGTGTGTGTGCGCGCTTGCTCAGGCTGACGTGTGGTGCAGTAATAGAAGCTGTCCTGCAGCACACAGTCTGGTGTTTGCAGCCGGAAAGCTGTCATAAACAATCTGCTCCAGCGTCAGTTAAACAGCAAGCGTGGGAGAACTGGGTGCTCTATAGGCTACAACCAGCCTCACGCTCTCTAAATAGACCAACCTATCCTAATGCACTGAGATAAAAATGAGCAATGGATATCCCTCCCTTATGACATTGTGATAGTTATGAGACAACAGGTTGGTGAGGGCTTGCAGCTATGACACTGACGCTGAAATGGATATTATGCCACACTGTGAAAACTGGCAGGCAGAGAAGATCCTGCAGGAAATGTGTTTTTTTTCAGTTGAGATTGCTGCAATGTGTGGCAGAAATATACTTCAGCCCATTAGCTAACATATACACTAATGTATCAGGACACATGTAGTTTACCCATTAAATAAATTTAATCACTGCATTACAGCAACAATATAGTTTCTCCCATGCAGCTGTGTAGACAAGACATCCAGATTCCTTGACAATTCATGTTTCCCAGAGGATGATTCCAAAATATTTTTGGTGGCTTTCTGACCTTTTGTCAAGCACCTCCAACCAAGAAAAGTAATCTCTTGAACAACCTTTTGGTTCATGGCAATGTATATGTTTTGAAAACTAACAGCTTGATTCATATGAAAGTTGCTGTAGATTTTCTGGTCCCCCGGAGAATGAATCGTGTATTGTAATGACCTTCTGGCCTTATCTCGAGTGCCACCATCAGATCAAGTTTTCCACTTGGTCTGATGGAACAAATATCGAAATCTCGTGGGCCCAGAAACACGGTTACAGATATCCAGTAAAGTGTGGTTTGCTACCTGCCTCTAAGCTGGACCTGACTGATAAAAATGTGTTGTTCAGAGGGTTCACTGCACAGGTCCATGCACCGTGTCTCTTTTTTTTTTTTGTTTGTTTGTTTTCTTTTTTCTTTTTTTAGGTCAACACACAAACACACATACAAACATTTTTTCTCTCCCGCAGCTCAAAATGAGCTATAATGATAATAAGCTATATTATATCTGCAGGGTTTGATAGGTTGTTGATCAATACTAGTGACGCAGCAATTGCTTTACTACCCACAGAGATTTCTGCCTTTGGAAAAACTCAGTTTCCATCCTTTACTCCTTTGTGAATCAGTCATCCTCCACTCAGCTGTGTAATGATAGAATGAATGAATAATAGAGTTATAATGATGATAGAGCATGCTGCTACAGGTAGGAGCAAGCAACACATTTTTCATTACTGTTTTGTGAGCTATATGTGATCAGTTTAAATTTTAACTGTATTATCCATATTATCTACCCCTAAATTAGTGGGATCTAATGTTTAATATATAATCTGAGATATAATGGTGTGCGTTTTCTGATAACAACCTGCTCGTGTAATAACTGCTCCATCAATAGTGCTGCTTTTGAGACCCAAGCCTGGTCTGTGCTTGCATAAACATATTTTGGCATATTTCAGTACGTTGAATAAACAGACCTCAATATCAAAAGCTATGATCAGATGGCATTAAACATTCATCAATTAGATTTAGGAAAAAATATTACCACCTTCCTACTATGTTTCAAAACAACTTTCCACCCTTCAAATGTGGATACTATATATATATATAATTAGATCGGGTTGGACCATCTGCATTCCTCTTCAGCTTTTTAGACGCACATTGAATATTAATGGGCTGCAGTCTTTAGCTTATGCATAGATTTGAGTATGGACGGTATGGACATGTAACTACTAATATTTTTACTGATGTCAAACAATCTAGCCGCTTTAACTCCACGTAATGTTACCAGTAAGATCTCTGCAGAGTTGCCAGGTTTGTGTGTTTTCTGCAGAAAGTGTGCTATTATGATAAAGAGTGAAAGAACAGGATATGGGGGATACTCAACCTGATGATCTCGCAACTCTCAACTTCAAGCTGTACGCATTGTTGACTAGCAGCAGCCCGGCAGCAGCAGTAGCAGTTGTGGAGTCGATGAGGTGAAAAATCTGAAGTGGTTAGTATTTATAGTTTAAAGGTTCCAAATGTCACAGAATTGGAAACGAGTTCACTGGACAAAACTAAGATCATTTGATATTATGTTTAATTTCAGGCGTTAGGTGGTGTTAGCTAATTTGTGATTGCTGCTCGGACATGCTGTTTAATTGAACAACTTTATTACTGTTGGTGAAAATTCCTCCCAAAAACAAATTAAGACATCTGGTCCTTTTAAAACAGTTGAGCTTAGTTAATAAGAATGTTCTGTGATCAGTCCAAACATTAATCTTTGAAATTAGTGGGAGAAATATTTAATATTTAATGCCATCTGTCCCCTTTTTCCATGAGTGGATCAAGAGCAGAATTATTATTGCATAATGTCATTAAAGGTAGAGTCAGTCATTCTGGAGAAAGATTGTTGATATTTGAACTAAACACACAAACAAATACACCTCCTCCCGTTGTGCTCCTCCAGAAGCTCCGCCCCCCCCCACCCCAAATTCATGGACACGCATTGCCAAGGCAACGACCAAAAGAGAAATATGGCGTAATCCAGAGCGATGCATCAGCTGTAGAGTCATCGTGTTGTTCACGTGTTAAAAATCACCTATATTTGAACTGTTAGGCTTACCATACTTATGTTCCTCTCACACATTATCACAACCTCTCACACACTCTCCGCCTCTCTGCGGCCTCCCCACTTCTCACTCGACCTGCGTTCAGCATCTCTGTCCATGCTTCACTAAACGTGACATAAACAGACTCGGAAAGTAAAAAAATGGGGGGGGGGGGGGGGGGCAGCACTTTGTTTACATGCCCATTTACAGAGCCAGTGCTGTGTATGAACACCAGATTTTTTTCAGCGCACACACAGAACAGACAGCTAGCGGACCATAGATATTTGCTGAATTTGACAATAAGTGTATTAGATTAGAATCACTAACTCTACCTTTAAGACATGAACATTATTTATAAGCTAAATTAGCCACAGCTTGTCCAACTGATTTGTTTGTGTCTGTCAGGCATCATTTTATTATGATGTCAGCAGCAGCCTGAGCAGCACAGAGACACAGACAGGTGAGCTGCAGCCTCTCAGGTGAGCTCTGATGCCATAGTGAAAGATCTAGCCTCAGGAGGAGATGATTTAAAGATAGGTTTGAGCGTCACTGTGGCTTTGTCATGAAACTCTTGAGTTGTGTCGCCCAAATCCTCAAACTGAAAGGACAGAATCTCAGGTGAGGTTTGAAAACCTTACAGCAGCGAGTTACAGAGCAGCACATTACCTCCATACGTTTATTTTATTATAACATTTATTGATAGTCTATGATATGTTATTTTTAAATATTAATTTTGGTCTCAGGTCTATAATAAAGTAGTCTATCAATAAAATAAACTGTAAAAATCTGTGAAAAAAATCATGATCCAAGTCTGGTTTCAGGCAAGTCAGCAAATGCATATTCAGTAAACATTTTGCAGAGTCAGGCTCTTTACTGTATGTGTGTGTGCGCACATGTGCCTATAAAAGAGTGATAGAGAGCAAGTACGCATACACAGACAAAAAATGTCCCTACCAAAGTTAAAACCACACCTACGTCCTTGAGCTTTCCATTACTATATTTAACCAACATCTGCATGCTGAGGACTTCAGTTACTCTAAAAATCGCACATATGTGTTTGCACAAATGCCAACATACTCATTATTCACACAACAGGCATCTGTGTGCGGAAACACACACACCATCCTAAATAATTTTCAAGTTTATTGTTAGGTGTATGTTGTGTTCAGTGCACTGATATTTCTTTGGCCTGGAGTAGTATGAGAAAGGAACCCTTGAGAAAAACCCAAAAATCTCAGCTTGTTTTTGTATTTAGCATTTCTCATACATCTCTAATTCAACATATGACGCTTGTCCCGACGGCGAATGTAATTTTGACGGGTCTGTGTAGAAAACATTCCCTGTATCAGAGGAGTTGTTTCCCAGCCGTGGAGACTCCCTCAAAGATGCAGCTGTTGTCTCCTTTCTAAAATCTCCTTGTTTCTGCATCTCAAAGGGATGAATTCCAGAGCAATCATTTGCATGTTGTTTTAACCCTGTGCCATCTGTTAAGTTGTAAGATTCCTCCTAGTATCTAAATAATAGCAAGTGAAGAAATAACAAAGAAAATGAGAAAAAAAACAAAACTGTCATAGTAATTAGCAAGTTTAGATGAGGCTGAAGCTACAGGGTGACATGATAGGTTATGATGGTCAAATAAAACCTAAAAGCCTGAACTTCTTAAAACTGTTTAAACATTTTCGTTCATGTCATTTTAATTCAGCTAATGTTCAAGCCGCCAATGATTTTCGACCTCTAGGGGGCAGAAATACTCCACAAGAGACTGTTGTCGCTAAAGTTTTATCAAGCAAGTGCCTGCTTTAATTTCCATTAGAGTTTTTCTCTCTCGCTGATGAAAGTCCAATGTTCACCTTTCAGCCCTGGTTTGGTTCACCATTTTCTGAGGATATATATGTGGGCCTCTTTTTCCCCAGATTTTTGACTTTATTTGCTTTGGCTATCGATTTTACAAAAGAATGGTAGCACACAATCTGCACTTTGAAAATGATCTAAATACATTTAGATTCTCTTATGGCGTGTAGGTTGTAGGGCTGGGCAATTAATCGAAAAGTAGCTGAAACTGACATCACGATCCTCTAACCAACTTAATTTTAAATTGATTCCTTTATGCAGAATATCCACCTGCAGTTTGAAGCCATATAATTAACCACGTGTGTCCAGTGAAATTCAAGACAAAATGACTGTGTTGGGAGATATTCAGCTGGGGACGGGCACAGATGACAACCAGCTGGTACAGAAAAAAAAAAAGATGTTTTGCTCGTCATATGGGCACACTTCAACACGATACAGGACAAAACAAAGCTAAAGGCGAGTGTGCGGGAGAGAAAGAGACGTGGTGAGGCTGCACTCAAGACAGGCAGGCGGGTATGCTGGATGTCAGAGCAGAGTCAGGTTAACAGTCAACTGTAAGTAACAGAAAATGTTCAGTATGAGCTACAGTCTGTCAGAAAATAAATTCTACACCTCTTCAACAACCAAGACAAGTTCCCTTGTTTTGTTTAGCAGCAGCTGAGTCTATTGACGAGGTTAACCCCAAAGTAAGCTCCAGCTTAGCCCTGAATCTGTAAAGCTTTCTCCCCTGTGCTTCCTGACCACTGTCTGGAGTCCGGGGTAGGTTGTTAAAATAATGCCGCTCTAAAAGATCCGGCTAATAAGATAATGAAATAACAGAAACCATAAAAGTGTTATTCAAATATCTTTATATTACTTATTTTGACATTTGCACAATGTTAAACTGAGCCATATTTCACTGTGAATTTCCCATTTGAGCAAACAAATCCTTAAAAATGTTCTCAAATCTCTAAATTATGGTTAATAAATATGACTTAGTCATAATCCAGTTTATTTTTGCAGGTGTATTTAATAAGATATCGTTTGATTAATCGCTTAATCTGATGTAAAAGTGACAATTAATCGTGATATTGATTTTAGGTGATATCGCCCAGCCCTAGTAGGTTGTGTTCCACATTCTAAATGCTGTGTTTGGCTCTCAATACACTTGTCCTTATCGTTTCTTCACTTTCTCCCAGAGTGAGGTTAAAATAAATGACAACTTTTTTTTTTTTTTTTGTGGTCCCAAGATAATCTCTTTATAGGCTTTAACTTTAAAATTGCCTTTGGATAATTATTTTTGTTTATCTCCGCCTTGGACATATCAGTGCCTCACTGTCTCCACTAATTAGGTATCTTATTAAACGAACTCCCCGAGCAGGGAAACTATTCAGCCAACGCCGACTGGATCCGTGTTATCATGTTTAGTTTATTAGAAGTGAAAGGAGTCCTGATGTCACCTCTTAGATAGTCATTGATCGTTTTTCTCTCTATCGAACAACAAGAGAACAAAAATGCTGTTTCTCCTTCGCTCAATGGGCTATTTTTCTCTTTCACAGAACACCTGCTCTTCACAGCTGGATATCTGATCAACTGATTCAGATTTCGTGCTCCCTTTTGTTATATCATGAAGCCTTGTAGGTTTCTTGGGTCACTTGTAGAAAGAGCAGCCGGGGTTAATCAGCAAGTCCTGCTTTTTCAAAATCTGCATTCCCACTGAAATATTCCCTACAGCCACTTCTGACTGAGTTTTATTTATTTTTAATAGAATGAGTTAATTAGAATATGTTTCTGCTAGATTGCATATACTGTACACCACATGCATACTATGTAGATTTCTACCTTTTCTGGCCTAATATGAAACCAGTGCACGTTCAGAATGTCCTCCCTATTTCCCAATCTGGAGAATGACGGTCCTAAAACTCTCACCATCGGCTATATTTCCTTGATGGATGTTTATGACAAGGATGTGATCCACATATTACTACACACACATGCACGCACACACACACACACATAAACTGAAGCACTAACAAACGTGCACCCACAGCGGACAAAGTGAGTGACATTCCAAAAGGAGATAATTCATTGTTATGGTTTTCCAAACCAGCTGACATCCCCGTTTCCAGCATGCAGGCCTGTAGGGATTTATAATAGGATGCTTATCATTATGCAGCAGTGCCAAGGAAGATAGGCAGATTTGGGAAATTAAATTTACACCAAAAAGGACAGCAAAAATCAACCAGCTGTCAAGTAAGCATATTTGGGTGTAGATTTGTGTAGACCCAGGGTCCATTTCTTTTCCATTTTCACACCAGTTTTTGACACATTTTTTGGTTTCCTCTCATAAAATGCTCATGCCCTTCTTGCTCTTAGATTGCTCTTTGATTAGACAAAGGGAGAAGAGGAGGGGAAACGAAAACAACTTTGCAACCCAGTAGCATGACACCATTTCTGGACTTAAAATGAAAAGAAAACCCAATGTTGAATCTGTACTCCGGCTCTCTTTCAAGGAGTCTGTACATTATCTGTACATTGTATCTGAGAACTGTGAGTTCCCAAAGACTCCCAGGAGTCTACATAGTGTAGCTTTGTCATTCCCTTCTTTCATTGCTAAAACATTCTCGCACCATTTTCTCTCTCCTTCCTTCCTCTTCCACTGTTACTGTCACATCATGTTGTGAATAGTAAATGGATGGGGTGGAGTGAGGGACAAGAATGCCAAAAAAGGAGTATAAAAAACTTCACTTTGGATCTTGAACATAGTTCAGTATAAGCCGATACACAGAATACAGCAACAGCAGCAGCAAGAGCAACTGTGAATGTCCTGTGACACATTAAAAACAATTAAAACCAATTACAAGATTAAGTGTATTCCTCCACAAATCAGTATGTAGCACTATGAGATAAATAAGCTATATTCTGAGGAATGTTATTTTTATTGTTTACTGTATCAAGTGGAACATTGAAGCATTGTATATTTCTTCACTGTGGTGTTCTGTCACCATATTATCTCACCTTGTCAACCATTTAAAGTTTAGGTGAAGATCGCAAGTTAATCATTTGTTTACAAGACAGAGTTAGCGGAGTTGCCAATAATTCCTGACATTTGAAAAATGCATTGCTGTTCACCCCTTCTTGTTTTTTGCCACTGAACACTTAAATCTGACTCCATTTGTGGCAGGTGAAATGAATCACTTTTTGAGATAAAGTTTTAAAAAGGAGCTTTTGAAATCTGAAGGGTTTTTAAGGGGCCAATAAGATCACAAGTGTGCGGTAAGTACTGTTATTTCCTCGGCAGACGACGCAGGTCGAATCGCATCAGTTGTATTCGTTAGTGAACTGAGTTTGCTGTTCTGGCTATGTGGCTTATTTGATGCATCACCAAATTAACTGTGTACTTGCTACTTTTTATGAGGTACAACAGATGTGTTCTGGGTCCTATCTATCTTGTTTTTAGGAGCTTTAATGTACAGGTTGCCTGTTGTCCTTCACTAACCCTGCCCCCCCCCCCCCCCCCCCTCTCGTCTCGTCTCCTCTCCTCTCCTCTCCTCTCCTCTCCTCTGTAATACCCTCTGTCTCCTTTCCTCAACGCCTGCTACTCAGCATTACTACTACTGCGATCTGACCCAGCCTCTGTCTCTCACTCTCCGCAGTACCACTGCAGCTCCATCAATCACACACATACACGCGCGCACACACACCGAGCAATTCAGAGCTTAGTGAAGACAAAGATGGCTCTGTGATAGACACACAGGGAGAGGCGCGCGTCAGTTACGCACGCGCGCACGAATGCACGCACACAAACAGCACTCTGCCAGTTCATGAAGCTGAAAGAGGCCCAGTAGGGAATTAATTATTTTCAAATGTGTTAACATTATTTAAATCTAGAGTTATCTCCATAGATCTCTGTGCCTGAGTGGAATTTCCCAATTAAGAAAAGTAGAAGAGAGAAAGGGTGTGTGCACATATCTTTTTACGTGCGCATATGTGTCTGTGTGTGTGTTTTATGCGCGCACACAAGTGAGTTTGTGTGTTTTTTTTCTCTCTCTCTCTGTGTGTCTTACTGTAGATTTAGGGAATATATGATTATGTGCATAATTATGTTGGGTAAGACTGTTTATTATTGGCTGCTCAATTGCATTAAAAGGTAGATATTTCAAATTAGTGAGACTTTAGATTTAAAAGCTGTGAATATGTTCGCTTTTTGTCTTTGACGAGTACTATTAAATCCACTTGAGCAATAAAGTATGCATTATTACAAAAATCTAACAGCACATGGCAATTCATAGTATTTAAAAACAGATTAAAATATTCTTCAGATTCCCATACAGGAGTTACTCATACACTGAGAAGGCATTAAGTAAATCCACAAAGAGACATTCATTCCATTTGTGCATCCACAATGAAACTTGGTTCAGAGCGTGGTTTGGGTAAAATAAACAACTTTCATTTGGTGGATGTTGAGATCATTAACTCCAGACCCCTACTAGCATCACAAAAGCTTTCATTTCATGCCTTTCCCATGTGGAAAATGGCAGAGCGGAATTGCAGTTTCTTTTGTAGTGGGACTAATTTCACATAAAAGGCGAAATATCTCAGGATAATATTGCCAGCTAATGATATGACATGATGGTAATTAAAAAATTTCACCGTGTCTCAGCTAGAGAATGACTGTGCAGCAACACATTAGCAATTACACTACACCATCAAAATGGATTCTTTCTTTACATAAGAAAGTAAAATATAACATTGTTCAAAAGTTACTGCTTTTAATCATAAAGAACTAGCGAGACTAACTGTAATTTGCTTCCTTTTAATAATTTAGTGCAATTTTTCAAAGCTTCAAACTTAAGTGCCTTGTTCCATTTTATGGTGTGTGTTTTGGAGATTGCACGGTTGCACTGCTAATGAGCAGTGAGACAAACTACTCTTCACATTTGTTCCCCCTCAGAGTTGTATTTCCGAATTAATCATCTTTAATTACCGAAAAGTTGGAACATAACAAGGTAATATTTCTGTTAAAAAATGGATGTCTCCACAAGCTTAAAGGGGTTCATGCAGTGTTAATATTTTAACTTTGTTTGGCTGCTCTGTCTCTTGTCCATTATCTTTGCTGGTTTTTCTCTGTAGTTTTTAAGATAATCTCAGACAAAATGTGGTTTCCCTGCATTGATCTCTAATGTCCCATCTGTCTGTCAACCTCAGAATTACATACAGTATTCATTTCACTGTGTGTATCTCTGGAATTACTCTTGTTTCTGTAACTTTGTAACTTCTGGACTATGTCCATTTGCCACAGGCCTGGCACACACTTCAGTGACACTGTGGCATGTCTTCAAGTGGTCGTGCATGCATTCCCACTGCGCCCTCACAGCAGGAGATAACTGCACTGAACCGCAATATTATGCTCCTGCCTGGGAAAAGGGCCAAACCGTGACCCTCTCCGTGCTCAGCCGAGCTGTGTGGTCACTGTAAGCTGGTTTATCATGTGTGATCAAACAGGCAACTGTAAAGGCAGCATATATTTTTTTATAGGCTTACCAGATGCCATTCATACCAGAGTGAACTGCACAAGAATTCCAATGTGCACGCACCTCGTGCCTGTGTAAAGTCTCTTGAATCTTGAATTAAGCTTTCAGTAGTTTTTGTAGGATTCATTAGGTTTAGAGTTTTATTATCTAACGTGTAGCTAACAAACTTTCTGTTTTCTAATCCACTTTCCTTTGTGCCACTGAAGCTATAATGAACTCCACAGCTGTTAAGCTACTGTAGGAAACCATTTGAAGCCAAATACTTCCAGCTGCTGTTGAGGGTTGTTATAAAAGCCTTCCACAAAACCACTGGAAGGTTTTTTTATTGTGAAGCAGCTACAGAAAATGTTGAGTTAGTTGCTGAGCTTAGTGACCTTGTTTAAAAAAAGATCACGGAGGAATGGTAAAATAAGTAAGCAGCCACAGTGAGATGTTACATGAAGAGATGCAGGGGACAGATGCTTACTGCAGTTTGGGGCGAATGTCAAACCTCACACATGTCATTAAGGTAAACAACACCTTCTGCTGTGTCGTCCTGTCATGTGGAAAATGTCTCATGTCGTGTCTGCATCATGGGATCTGATAACGGTTGCTCACAGTGCAGAACAGCACAGGTATACCAGGTTTCCCACCTGTATGGAAGCTCTAACTCTATGGTGAGAAAATGGACCTAAAACAGACGAGCGGCTGGAGCTGTTCTTCATTTGAGTGCATCATTTATTCATTGTTAATTAGTTGTTTTTGGAATCAACATTTTAATTGGAACATACTCGCCCCTCTCACCTCTTTGATATTTCTCTTAATCTCCTGTAATATTTTCTTGTTACACTCTCCCTCTCTTTCTCTCTCATGATTTTCTTTCTGTCTTATTTCATATATTATTATAGCTTTTTTTCTTTTATTGCTGATGCCGTCCACTATTGACCATCTTCCACAATCTTTCTGCCTTCTCCGCCCCTCGCGCTCTCCTTCTCCTTCTCTAGAGCATTTCTTCTTTTCCCTTCCTCTTCAGCAGCCTTCAGAACTAATCCATTTCCACCATTCTTCTGAAAGTAATTACCGTAAGATGGAAGATGTAGAGAGGGAGAGAGATGGAGTGGGAGAAGATGGTCATTGATGGCAGGCAGGATGACAGTGCAGGTGAAAGAGTGTGAGAAAAATCAGGAGGCATCACGTCAGAGAGAAACACAGAAATGGAAAAAGGATAGATATTGATAAGATTAAAAGGAGATGAGAAGTTATGAGAATCAAAGATGGAAGATTCAGGAGAGAAAAGCACAGAGGAGCATGAGTGTGAAAACCTGCAGAGCTTTCCCACAATGCCTCAGCTGTGTAGTGTGAAACAAATTTAGCCAATTTCTAATCCTCTCCATTAGCAGCAAAGGTAATAATCTGATCTGAAAGCAGCGGATATTGTTAACATCCCTTGCTCCAGAAACATCAGTTAATACATGATAAGCAAACACAGTTAGTGCTTTATTGCCACGACACAAACAAAGCTAACCGCCATAAACCTTGTTTTGTATTGCTTGGCCATGAGCAGTGCTAATTCCTGTTAACGCTGCCAGGTATTACTGACACAGAGAACAATGCTAAATCCCCGTTAGCGAACCCCAGCCACTGCGGGGGCTTAGCACAGCTTGGGTTTCCATTAGCCTGGCAGTATAGATGTACACACACACACACACGCACACAAGCAAATACATTGTCTCACACGTACACAAACACAGACACACACGTGCACATGCAGCCTCCTGATTCCCATTAACCTGTGGGAGCCCCTGCGTGGCTGGGAGAGAGAACCCTAATTTGTCAGCCTGCCGTGGGTCTTGGAGCTGAAGGTCGTTAGCAAATAGAGTTCACCTCTAATTACTGCTGCACTTCCCTCAGCATGAGTGTGCATACGTCTGTGTGTGCGCGCACGCCTGCTCTATAGGTAAGTGCATTAGTGTGAATGCACATGAAACATCAAACACAAACATATATGGGTGTACTGGCGTGTGTGTTTTTGAGTGTGTACTGTTGCTGCTTTCATGTCTATTCATATGTAGCAGCACTTATAGTCTCTTTAGACTGAACTCAGACTATCCCTGATTTATAATCATACAATACACGTCCCATACGTTGATAATATACTTTGATTTAATTTCTACCCTTTTTGAATGCTGTCAGTTGCTCTTTTTGCCTCCCTTCCTTTCTTCATTCCTCCCTCTCTCTCTGGTTAGAGTGCAGCACATCTGGTGAAAAAAGAATTTATTGATTATAGGATTATATAAGCTATCGAACTTGTAGAATTCTCTGTGCCCTCCTTGTTCTCTCTCCTGCCAGCCCTGAGTCAAAAATAAGAAATGCACTAAAATAACTCAAGCCAGCAGGGTACTTAGTGTCCAGCTAAAATCGCTAACAGATTCTTAACAGCTATCACCAATTCATAGTTATTTATTATTAGACATTTAGTCTGAGGGCAGCCAGCTATGAGTCAGTGTCGACAACAGAGCGGCATCCCCAAAGCCCTCGTTGGGGATTCAATATTCTGCTCAAGGACACTTCAGCAGGACAGATGCTTGCTGACAGAGAGGCTTCAATCTGATCCTCACTTTGAAGGACAGTCTTTACTAGTGGGCCACCATGCTGTCAACTTTAAAAATTGATCTATGTGGTGGGAAGTGGGGAAAAATTGTGCACCACACCAGGGTTGGATTATGATAGTAAATCCCATTTTAGATTTGGTTCTATTTTGACAAAATACCTGGATTTGGTAAACTCCAATGCTAACAAATCTCCTATTAAATCTGTAATCTCTCCTCATTAGCAAAGAACAATGTAGAAAACATACTGGCTGTCCTTTCCACTTTTGACAGACACTGACTGTCGCATTCACTGATTGAAAGGACAACCATGGCTGAAAACATTTTATGTCTAGCTAAATAGCATTCTCACTCTCAGCAATGCACACTCTTGCACTCTTATTTATATTCTACAACACCCAAACTTTAAAATGTTCAATAGCTAAATTCAGCTTTTAGGGCACCCATTCAAATTTTTGATATCATTCTTAAAATATTGAATTTTTTCGTAATTTTTTTCTGAAAATGAATTGACAGAATTTTGAACAGGATTCCACCCATCATTAGGTATTCAACTCCTCTTAAACCTCTTCATACTGGGGGTGTAACGGGGCTCAAAATTCATGGTCGGTATGTACCTCGGTTTTGGGGTCACGGTTTGGTTTTTATCGCTCAGAACTGGTTCTCACAACCTTCTTATCTGACCATGATGTTCTGTTGACGCAATATCGTTTAAATATGGGGATAATGGCACATATTTTTATGATAATGATGGCAGCGACACTACATGAGCATGGGTAACCAGGGTAACTTTGCAAAGCCGGCGAGTATACATCCATGAACATGCTACCCGCATGCTACAGATAAGTGGTGCACTGCCTAAATGTTCCGGGAGCTCAAGCGCTAAAATTATTGTTCCACACATCGGAGTAAGTGGATTATTAAACTCTTTTGACAGTAATTGTTGAGCATACTGAGCATACCATTGCATACCAAACTGAACCTCCTGGAAAGAACAGTTCAGGACAAATACACGAACCGTAACACCCCTACTTCATACTCATTCATACTTTCACCTACAAACCTACTTAAAACCCCAAACCAGTAATGTCCCTTTGTACTTTATCACATAAGTTCAGCTTTTTCATACCTTTCATACTTTTTGCGTAATCGCAAACAGTTGACGTTTTATGCTCCCTTCAGGTATTCTCAGATTTTTACATTGTTGTGTGTTGCACAGAATGTTCAAACCGAGAGTGGGCTTCAGCTTCACAGAAGATTTCAACTCTATCATTGAGTTACTTAAAATTAAATTTCAAGTGCTTTCATCACTTACACTTTCTCTAACATGCAAACTGCTTTCACCTGTTAATCTCAATTGAAGCTTGAACTGATTTTCATTCAACTGAACTTTCAGCAGCATTTACCACTTACACATCAACTTAAATTTCAGCTGCTTTCATCTCTGGCTCTTCAAACAACAGTTCAACTGCTTTCAGTGGTTACACATTAACTGACATTTCAACTGCTTTCATTTTTATCTTTCAATTTAGGGTTGATTTTCATTATTGATTAATCTGTCCATTATTTTCTTGATTGATTGATTAGTTGTTTGGTCTATAAAATGTGAGAACATGGTGAAAAATCACTATTTCCCGGAGCCCAAGGTGCAACCTCAAAGGTCTTGTCTCAACAACAGTCCATAACCCAAAGATATTCAGTTTACTGTCATAGAGGACTGAAGAAACCAGGAAATATTCACATTTAAGCAGCTGGAATGAGAGAATTTTTTATTTTTTCTTAAAAAATGACTCAAAAGGATTAATCAGTCGTCAAAATAGTTGATTAGTTTTCTGTCACTTGACTAATCGATTAATTGACTAATCGTAGCAGCTCTTCAATTGAACTGCTTTCATCTTTTACTCTTCAAATAACAATTCAAATGCTCTCAAGACTCCATTCAGAGCTTATACTCAAACTGAAAACTTCTTTGAGCACTTCCATTGAAACTGCTATTTCATTATTCAGTATTTGTATTACGACTGTCTCTTCAACTCCCAACTTCAACTGTTTCAGTATTTCAGCTATTTCAAATGTTTCAACAGCAAAATTTTAGCAGTGAGCACACATAAATATTCTTCAGAAACCTTTTCTAGTTAATACCACCACTAAAAATTTCTCTTGTTAGCTGACAAAATCTCAATTATTGCTTTAGTTTGTTATAACTTTTATTACTTACAAATGTTAAAACCTACAGTAATATACAAATACAAAATGATTCAGATTTGATAGATCTGATATTGGATTTAGTTTCTTTAAAATGCTTTCAAACTCTGATTCTATATCACATTAATGTGTCTTTCCATGCGGGTTTGTTTTTCCTGTCTGATGCAACCTCTCCTCCACACCTTCTCCCTGTAAGGCAAACTGACCATATTAGGCACCAGCATGGGACTATTTTTAAAGGAAGTTAATTGGTTTTGTGCATAATGTACCTCTGTGGAAGCATGTGTGATTTTAACACATACGCCACACAATTTTTTTTTTTCTCTCTCGCTACTTTCTTTCACCCTTTCTCCCTCATCCTCTCTCTCTGTGTTCATCTTTTACTGCCAGTCAGAACATATTGTTTCTCAGCATGGTGGAGTTTAGGGCTGACAAAGGGGTGGAAGGCAGTGGAGGGAATGATATTATGGGCTTCAGTTGCCAGATTGGCAGCAAATCATCTTTATGAGCACGCAGGAGGGCAAAGGGAGGCTCACGATTTCTCCCTGACTTCTGTAGAGGAAATGACTAAGGCCCATCCAGACCACATCAACAACCAGCTATTCACTGATGGCTCTGATATTGACCCACAGTGCGGGTAGTCACAGTGGGGGAAGTGGAAACACACTGGGAATGTTTATTATTCAGTATTTCAGTGTATTTCTCAGATTATTAAACTCTGTGATACATATGAAATACTGTAGATGTACATTTGCATGTACAATGATTTACAAGAACACCTTTAAATATGCTTGCATATGTATGAATTACAGCTTGGGAAGTAATGAGCACCTACTGCACAAATATACAGTATATTTGTTCATTTGTGCATCTTCACACACATACACACAGGCAAATACAAACATATTTGTGTTGTGTTAAATTTGATCGGTGTAGTTCTTCCCTATTTATGATGTACCAGA
This sequence comes from Scomberomorus guttatus, assembly GCA_038419695.1. Taxonomy (NCBI): domain Eukaryota; kingdom Metazoa; phylum Chordata; class Actinopteri; order Scombriformes; family Scombridae; genus Scomberomorus; species Scomberomorus guttatus. Next base: position 12,906,658 of record CM076464.1, read on the forward strand.
AACAATTTCACACATGGGATCTCATGCTATAATTTCTCATTGCAGTCATATGAGAGAAGGTGAGTGTGTGTGTGTGTGTGTGTGTGTGTGTGTGTGTGTGTTGGTATTGGAGACTGGAAATGTTCAATTTGGAGAAACCGGAAATACTCCAATATTAATAACCAGCATACCGGAAAACTCCAGCTAATTAATTTTAAAGATCCTCTGAGTGTAGAAATGGATATAAATATTATTCTTACATGTATAATATGTGATTCACAGTTCAGGTATTAAATGTATGATTTAAACAATAAGCGTATAACTAAACTTTTAGTGATCATGGGGCTTCTATGGACTAAATGAAATCACTCACTCAAGACCAGTTTTTAATTGGAATCCAGTAGTGTAATTGAGGGTATATGCAGGTATAGATTATCTATCCATTTCACTTTCTGGCCATGATGGACTACGCTTATCAACCTAATTACAACTGGCATAGAGTGGCAGCCAAATAATTCCTCAACTCTGCAGCTTTCGTGGATGAATAGACACTGCAGTCGGTTAATTTTCCAAATACTGTAAACTGCATAATTGGCATTACTGTAACACATATCTCACTCTCCCAATTATCTGATTACCAGACCATTTATTTATTTTCCTGTGACAGCCCTATAGATTTTTTTTAGGGTAGAGCAGGATGCACTTTTCTGAAACTACATTGCCTGACACGTAGGATTCTGGTTACTCAGTATAGACAATTTGTCAGCGAACAATATTCTGACATAATTCTGACAAAACAGCAAATGTTGGATTATGCCTGCTGACCATCTTTGCATTTGTGTTTCTGTTTGAGCTCCTTTGATACTAACATACCCACTAACCAAGAAACCAAATCCCACAATCTCACTATGGTCTGTGCATGATGGTATTTTAATGGCCTCTGAAATGAAAGTCTTTCCCACCTGAGGAGCCATGAGGAATAATTAATAATCCTCTGTTGTTATGAGCATTGTACAACATCAGTGAGAAAAGCACAACCGGCTACCACAGTCGTCTTTTTTTCCTCGGCGATATCAGCATGAAAAAGCAGTAGTTTGTTACCAAGATCTCTGTGTGCATTAGGGTGCAGTTACTTTGGAGTTCTGGTGGATTATTGGCCATGTCTACTGTACACCATCTACACTCTTTACCTGTTCAAATCTGTGCTTTTGCTGGATCAGTTGCTCGACTGCCGTGCTCCATTACTGGATGCAAAAGATAGGAAATATTTAGTTTTGTGGGTCTCACTCCTTCCCTTTTTCATTTTCTTTGTTTTCTTTCATTTCCTACTGCCTTGAATTAGGAAGTACATTTGCTGGAATCTTGACAGCGTCTTGCTGATCTTTTGAACTCCCCTTCACTCAAAAAATGCGACTGGAAGGCAGTCCCAGTCATTGATTGCGTAATGAGCTGCTGCCGTAGTAAATCAGGTGCTAATTGCATGCAGATTGAGTGCAAATTGAATGAAAGCCATGGCAAATTTGCCCTACACTTTCATGTATGGATGTAGCCCTCACCACACCCACCCCATTTATTATGGGAGACACTTAAGCTATCAGCCATGCTTCAGGCCACCTAAATGAACATAAAACATACACTTTTCTTCTCTCATCTCTTTCTCTTTTTATGCGTTTCTAAACTGCCCTCCCTTGTGCCATGCATACACATAAATGCACAAAGACACACTCTCATTCTCTCTCTGTCTCGGCCAAGCTCTCTTGAATTCTAACCTGCCTGCCATTCTTTGATGCTCGCCACACACACACACACACACACACACACACACCATCGTGTGCACACGCTGACCCACACTCTTTTGCATGAGAGGTGCATCGGTGGGAGACAGAGGGTTATGCTTCATGCAGCTCTGAGCAGATCAATCCTGGTTGAGAGTTGACTGAATCAGGCAACTGATCTGACCTGGAGCCCAGTCGACAGGTCAAACAGCAGGCATATCTCCACAGGCAGGGAGAGACAAAAATGCAGAGCAAAGAGGTGTTGATGAAGTTGTTTGGATAGTGAAAGAGAATAGCATTTTGTAAAGCAGCATCTCGTAAATGCTGCAGGGTCTACTATCACCAAATCAATATTCAAGTTGAAATTTGACTGTTTTTAACTGATAATAGAAATGTGTATTTTGTTTCTACTCTTTCTGTCTCTTTTGGTGAAGCAAAACCTTTTTTTTTTTTCTTCTTGTCTTTACAATAATTACCTGAAAGTGCTCAAAATCATTTCTTTCTTTATTCATTTGTTTTCTGACTCTCAAAACTCATTGTTTTAGAAATGAAAATTTACATTTTTCATCTGTCACATTTAAACTGTTATGGGTAATTGTCAGTTTATACAACCATAACAGCTCCCACAAACTGTCGCCTCTCTCACAGTTTTTGCACTACTGTTGTTGTTGTTGTTGCATGCACATGTGACCAAATCTATATGAAATACTACCTTAGTAATCACGTCAGTCAAGGTAACATAATAACCAATGCTGTTGACAGCAATGTTATTTACATAATCTAGTCTGTACTCACTCTCATTTTGTTTTTGAGCAATTTCCGCATGCACCATTATGATTGGCTAAGCTGTTTAAAAATTTTGAGAGAGGAAATGAGGCTGGCTGATAATTATCCATCACATCCGTCTGATGCATGTTCCATGTCACCTAATAATTTAGCGTCTAGTGTATTTTATGAACAAAAATACCCCCTTATTGTCCGTGCACACATGAGCTGTCGCTTTGAACTGGTCTTGCTTTTAAACAGTAAATTAAAATAGATCCCATCTTTGTCTCCCATTTTCCATTTTTCCCCCTTTTATATAACTTGCCTCCTCCTCAAAATGTGCTTCTCTTCTCTTCTCTTCCATATAACCCTTTCAACTAAACCTACATTTAATCATCTGTCTCTGCCCAATGTGCTTTTCCAAAACTGCATCAGAAACACCAGAGGACTCCAACCAGGGGGGCAGTCCTGTCACCACAGACCTCCCATAAACCAGCCCAAGGCTCCATGGATTACCAATGACAGAGAATCAGTCATCCTGAGCAGCCCTTTAATTACTGGGATAAATAATAGATGAATCTATACAGCAGACCCACAAGGGTTTATTGAGTTGGCCAGGCTTACTGAATGTTAGACTGCAGAATGTCCAAGGATACATTATTGGACATACTGAAGAAGTGTTAGCCAATGTTACGTGCAACAAACTAACTGCAAGGTGTTGGTTGGGAGAGTGGGGTCTGTTGCCAGATGATTTCAGGACTTTTTGATGGAGGGAGTAATAGAGAGGTGGCAGAGGAACAGACTGGGAGCTGAGTTTCCACTGAAGTATTTGTATCTAAGTTGTAAACTGTGAAATTGCCAACCGTCACACTGGTGAAAAGTGGCTTTTGACATTCTCAAATGTCTGAGATGAAATTTTGGCTGTAAAATATCCATCCAACACAACATCTCATAAAGCAAACATTGATGGTTGTATTAGTTTGTGCATTTGAATGCCGACAAAAGAGTTTCTTAGTTTATGTTTTCAGACAGGTTGAAATATTGGCTTACGCTGAAGCACAATATCAGCCTGTACAGTGTTGATGATTGTTTCCATTTTTCTGGTTTTGTTGTATATGTCAATGAAACTACAATCTACATTTTGTCTAAGTCTAAACATTGGAAACAATCTTGTTTTTACAACATTTCAAAAACCGGTTTAAATATCATTTAAAAGTTTGATGTGAATGTAGAGGCAAGCAGGAAAGGAAAGGTACACGTGCGTGTGTGTGTGAGTGTGCATGTGTGTCTTTATGTGTGGTTGCTTCATCCAAAACATTGCATTATGCGCTCGGTCTGTGCTCACATTGGCACAGGGCACCAGATCTGTTGACAAAAATTGTTTGGTGAGGGTTCCAAGACATGAAAAATGAATCTGGACCAAAAAAATTAGATCAACGGCTCAAGCAAAGAGCTGGCAAGCCTGGGGGTGGTGGTGGGCAGTTGGAGGGTGGCCGGGAAAGGCAGGGGAGGGGAGGGTTTGAAAGAGAAATAAGCCAAAGTGTGTAGAATGAATGAGGAGCATGACAAGGAATTTTGTTTTTCAATCAAACATCTTCCAAGAAGGAAAGAAAAAAAAATAGCTAATTGCATCTTAAAATTCACCTACTCGCATACAAGCTCACAGGACAGACACGGAGGAAGAGAAAATGTGAGGAGAGATAAAGAAGGATGAGAGAGATAAATAGATAGAGAATATAAGCAGGTACCTCACCCCGAGGCAAAGTGAGACAGATTCCACATACACACCATAAACATTTCTAAACAGAGGGAGAGTTGGAGGAAGCAGCTCATCTTTATCCAAGAGCTCAGTTGAAAAACAACTCATTTTTGAGTCCAACAGTAGGGTTGAGTAGAGAGATTTCATTAGTTTTTTTTTTTTTTTTTTTTTCAAATGGAAAAGGCAGTATTCCTCAGTGAAAACCTTCATTCTCATTCAATTTAGAATAAATGTATTTTAGCAATGAAAAATCACAAACATTTGAAGGGATTTTATTTCTCCTAAAATGTGATAACCCCTGCTTTGCTCTACTTTTTTTTTTTTTCCACAGAACAAATTTCACATTTAGAAAAGTTGGCGCCTTGTCATAGAGTTAAATGGTCATTTTAATTCCCACTGGGGTATTGTGAGAATTGAAATTGAATGGGCTCTCACCATGGGGTGTAGATGATGATTGTTATTCGATCCACTTCACTATTTCATGCCACATGGCTGCGGGAGCCCTGTGAACAAAGGTGCATAATTTAACATTGTACTGGATTTACAGTAATACAGGACAGACCCGGTGGGAGAAGCAAATTCGTGGATGGGCATTACATTTTTCTCTGGGGAGCACAATGATTTTTTAACATAACCTAAGAAAAATCACAGTAGAAAGCCCTTAGTTTTCACTTTTTGAAGGATATTTCACTAACAAAGTTTATTAATTTTATTTCATTCCTTGTCAGTTCACAGAATTGTTTTGCGGCGAGCGAATATCTCGTTTAAATAGATTTATTTCTTTGCATAAGCAAAACGTCTCTTATTTATGAGGGTTTCTCTGCAACAGGCTCCCTTTCATCTCTGTTTCAGTACGCCACAGCGGCACAGCGGCGCTGTCCGCGGTACTGAACTGGACGTCGGCCAAGACCCTAACAGCGGAGAGGCAACTGAAAAGTCTCATTTCTCTCTCTCTCTCTTAAGAACATTCACTCATACAAAAACAAAGACTGAAACAGATATATATCTTCAGAGGGTCTCTCCATTTATTTAACTCGGCTCAACAACACAGGCAACAGTCTTCCATCAACAACATAATGGCCTATCTGCACTACAGAGTAACCACAGTGTCACTGATTAATCATTTTTCAAACATTAGCTAAACTGAAACACTGTGGGCCCAGTGACTACTTGACTCAGCCCTCACTTGGTCTCCTGCTGCTGCTAAGACTGAAGAACAAACAACAGTTTTCCTGACACTGTAGAACATTTTCATTCAGGAAATCATTGGGTAATAAACATCGGAACCATGTTTTGCATCCACAGACATAGCAACATTGTAATAAAGGTAGCTTAGCAGGCTATATTCAGAAATACTTATACAAAGTCATATACATGTAACAGTAAGGCTATTACAGAGGCTTGTCCAGGACACAGGCGACTCAGTGGGCGGGCCCGGACCCACAATGCCCGTCCACGCCACCGGGTGCGATACAGGATGTGTCATACACAGCTAAATACACACTGAATGGAGGCACAAGACGTTATATGTCATTTGGATATCCTGAATGAAAATGTTCTACAGTGTCAGGAAAATTGTTGTTTGTTATTCATTCTTAGGAGCAGCAGGAGACTAAGTGAGGGCTGAGTCAAGTAGTCAGACAATAGTAATGTTCTTTACCAGATGTGAGTTCTATATACATCACAGCACCTGCCGTATAGTCAGAAAACACCTTCTTTTTCACCATGGTATCAGCAGATAGATAGATAGAAAGCATATGTAGTGCTTGGAATACATATTGCATGACGCATATTGCATGAAACATACAATTTTCAGCTTTCAAAATGACGCTTTTCTTCCATTTTACCGTTGCAAAACCTTGTGCGCTCCTAAACAACAACAAATGCATTTTCACTTTAATAAGATTTAATAAGAGGCTACAATTCTTGAGTTTATGTCACAGTTTTTGTTTAAGCGTTAAGACAGTAGCAAATGATAGAAGCAACCATCTGTAATGCCAATTAGAGAAGCCTTTTCTATGTGGTGGAACATCTGTTAATTTGTGTCCATACCTCTTTGTGAAGCCCACTAGGGAGTTGCTGTCGTGCATTTCCAGGTGTACAGGACAAAATGCGTATGTAGCTGCTTGCTAATTAGCGAATGGCCATTTGACCGCTTTCTAAACTCTTTCTCTTTGACCCTACGAAGAAGAAGAGCAACTTCAACTACTTTTTTTGAGTTGCTTTAATTGTCAGGTTTGACAGCTGTACATAGTACAATTTTATCTGGCTAAACTTGCTTGCTGATGTTTTACAAGGCAGCAGGAACGGTCATTTAGCACAGACAAAGCATCAGTTTACCTTGTGACGGTCAGAGGGGTGTCAGTTGTCTAATGTTCTCCGCTGTTTACAACAATTTTTGCTGGCTCTATAGTAAAAACATTATGGTTCTCATTATGGTTGAGAGAAACATACAAAATGTTAACAAAGTGTTATTCTTGCACTTTGTATAGTAGAAAATTACTAGTTTCAAGGAAACATCTTTGTAAAAACCTGGCTTGAGTTTTTAAGTTGGTAAATCCCATTATAGGTACTGCATATGCTTATATTAAGACCATAGTAACTTAAGCAGCTTCTTCACGCTAACTCTCAACACTGGCTTCTGCCAGCTGAATCAGCTACAGCAGTTTATCCCTGCTGAAGAAAACTTCTCCTAGACTGATGGAGATCATCAAAGAAAAATAAAGGAGCTGGACTATATTGAATTTATAAATATTACAGAAGAAATTAGGTCACAGGAGGAGGCCCCTATAGCAGCAAAACACAATTTAGTTGAAGGCTAACTCTCAATTGGCTCTAGATGGACTTTGTCAAACTGAAATGTGAATGTGGGTAAAACTGGAAGACAGAGAACAGAGGCCCAGGCTGCTCCCAGCCACACCAGAGACCAAAGGCATGCACAGACAGAGAATCACACTCGCTGGCCATTTGGAGAGTCAGGCCGCATCTCCTTGCAGCAGTTGGCACTTTTGACAGCTTCCACTGTGTTCATGACTTGAGTCCAGAAAAAGCCACCCCAGTCCCAAAACTTGAGTGTTGTTGAGAGGACAGATGTGACAGCACCATACCAAAACTCCACACACAGTCATTAAATAAAGATAACAGAGTTTTGTGAAGTGTTTTTGCAGGTCTGCTCAGCAGTCTGGCAAAGAACAATGAATGTTCTTTACCGGCTGACTGACTGACTGACTGACTGACTGACTGACCCCATTGTTAAAACATGCATACAAAAGGTGAGACAAACTCGCTGACAAGTCCACCCATTCTTTTTCTAAGTGATGTTTAAATATGCATTGTGTTAGGCCTTTGTGCAATGTAGTTGTGAACTATAAAGCTACTCTGTTGACACCTGCATGTAGTGTCAGTGCTATATGTCTGAATGGCCCATGTGGCAGGTACAAGAGTTAATTAAAGGAGTTTCAGTGTTATTATGCTACATTCTGAATGTCAAAATTTCACTTTGTGGTTGTGATCTGTTATTTTATGCCAGCTGATCTTTTAGGATGTCATATCCTGGTTAAGCTCTATTTGTATCCAACTCCCTTTAGCTCCAGAGATATGGCAGAGATGTAAAGCCCCTTGACAACCTGGCCAAACTTTCTATCTCTGGTTCTGGTCCCAAATGGTGACAGCCAGCTGACACATCTCCTGGTTGCTTTTTTTTCTCCCCACATCCTAGTTATTTACCTAGCTGGAAATGTCACTAAGACGGCTTTGGTAGGCAGCCACTTTGCCTTGCCTCTCACCTTCTGTCTCTCTCTGTCTCTCTTCTTTTTTCTTTCATCTTATCCATCTCTCTCTCTCCTAGCCTTCTTCACTGCCCTTACCTGTATTCTTTCTCTTATCATAGTATCGTGTGTAAAACTATCTGTCTCTCACTCTCCGGGGGAATAGGCTGACATTTGCACTTGGATATTGTAGTCATTTGCTTGCCCTAAAGTACCTGAACATACAGAACCCTACTTTGCACTTGAGACATGGGCAAATATCACCAGCTACGGTCTCACCCTTGTGTGCGTATGACCATGCGGTCTGCATTCATGAATGTTGCTACCTTTTTCAACAAACCAGGTGCTGGTGACATGCGATATTGAGCAAACATTCAGTATGATGCATGTGCAAATTGAACCATGCATTTGCGTAGGTGCGATATTCATTTAATTGCTGACTTTATACTCTCCTGTTACAAGGCTACAGCATTTGTACTGTAGCGGCTGGCATTGTGAATGCCATCTCGGTGAATTATTGATGGTTATGACATACCCTAGATCTCTTTCAAAGATTAATTAATGATAAGGAAAAACACAGAATCTGCCCTTTCACTCACACACATACAGTTTACCTGTGTGGGAAACACTGCACTTCTGTTTAATCACTTCTAAGCAATAAATCACTTTGGAAAACAGACGATGTTGGGATTTATTGCCAGTAATTTCAGGGCTGTCACTTATACCCAAATTCCCAACTCAGCTCTAAAAGTCCTAACTTTCAGTAGGGTACCAGCCCAGTGTGTCCAGTATTTTAATGTAAAATTTCCACATGTTGACATGATATAAACATTTAAAGGCAGTCCTCCACTATTAAGATTGCCGTGCACTATTTGTCGTCCTAAAATTAACGGCAATCTAATTTAATAAAACTTGAAATCTAGACCATAAGGATACAAATACACCCAATACATATTACACATTTATTAAACTATTAAATTCAATTTTACTGGTTTTATTCAAGCATATAGGCAAATATTGCAGAAATGCACTAAAGGCACAAAAAGGTTTTATTCTTCTTACCAGACATGTCAAAATATGTGTCCTTCACTATAACCAACCTTTACATTTTTCACTGCTGTGTCCTTGTTCTTTGTAATCCTCATGACTAGACCAGCATACATATTAGTATAGATTAAAAATGAAATGTTTAGGAGAAATTGTGTGGTTCTAACCCACACGTAAAATTCAGTTCGACGTTGTCTATAGCTCTGAATACATCACACCAAACCGCACAATACAAAACTATATTGCTTATAACTATTGAATGATAGCTCAACACCAATCTCTGCATGTAACATTCATACTGCGATGACCTGGTTACAGTCATGTTTGAGCCTGAGTGTGTTGCACAGTAGATTGTACACCGCAGACAAATACATTTCTCACTCATCATTGAAGTTTCTCAGGTTTGACGAAGGAATCAGAGCACTGTTTGTACCCAGACCATAAAAAAACTGCTGTGAGGATTATTCTTTATGCACTCTCATCATAGTCCTAAAATACTGGTTACATTGCCAGAAATAGCCAGTTTGTATGGGGAAGCTTCATATACAAGCTTATTCAAAAACATTCTTTCTAAAGGAGTCAACTTTCTTCAAGCAAAACCTTCTTCTAGTTAGAGGATAATGTCTGTAGAAGTAGAAACAGGGGAAGTGTATTGGACTCTGTATTCACTCCATATGGTAAACAGTGCAGCACAGTGATATAGCAATAATTTTAATTCATTGTGGAAAAAACACTGAAATCCTCATCTCTATAATGTGAAAATCTGAATTATAATTAGTTATGGTACATCAAAGATAAAAGCTACAATCCAGCTTTTCTATAGCTATATATAGTCCAGCTATATCTTTGTACTTGGACTTAGAGTTTTGAAGGTTTTGATGTGAAAATGAATAATTTTATGAACATTGCATTTGTATTTAGCCAAAGCAAATAAAAGTTAATGGGCTATAAATCAGCTTATATTTGTGCCTCATACACTGTGATGCAAACATATTGTAGCTCTGTTTTCCATCGGTCTCCACATGTTTCCAAGCAAGCAGCATCTTAAGTATTGAACTGGGATTTGAATTGGTTGTCCTTGGGGGGCAACACTGTAAAGAACAGAAGCCAGCAAACATATCATTAAATTATTGAATACATAACTGTATAATGCACAAGGCAAGAGATGTCATCATATGTGTGATTATTAAGAAACCAGGGCAGGAGTCACTTTGTACACAAAGTCAGTAATATGGTCACACTGACTCAGGAGCTGTAGCTATTATCACAATTAAAGACCTTAGTTTCAAGAGGTTTATGTGATAATAGCTGGGTGGGTATAGTCGGGTTACTGATTTCACAGGCAAAACACATTTTCATCCAAACGTGTTTTCACACATAATCCAGCTGATGTGCTATGTTTTTTTTTTTTTTTTTAAAGGATTTGTATCTTGTAAGGGAGCATTAGCAAGTTGATTACAAGTATCATTTTTTTTTATCATCCAATCACTAAAATCTTTTTTAGAAAGCAGTTTTACCCCACCAGAGAGTTAAGAGGACCCTGAGGAAATAACTCGAGGCACTGCAGAAATGAACTATTTTTCTCCACACCTCCATCCCTCTAAAATCCACTTTCTCTCCATTAACTCCCCCTCTCCCATTCCATTCATTTCCTCTCCCAGTCCTTACTCTATTCAGTTCTGTATGTGTGTGTGTGTGTGTGTGTGTGACACTGAAAAAATGCATGTTCATGTGCAGGTGCAATAAGCGAGTGCTGAGAAACCTATAGAGAGTGGAGCTGCAGGAAAGGCATTGTGTGAGCACATGTGTGAATGAATAGCCGGTGTACGCCTGCATCTGTTGTGTTTGTGTCTCTGTGGATAGGTGTGAGAGGGTTAATGTATGGATGCACATGTGTGTATGTGTGTGTGTGTGTGTGTAGAAGATTAAGGCGCGAGCATAATTTCTGAGACACTTAAGCATGACCCAAAGATTTCTTGTAATTTCGCGACCAGATGCTGCTGCTGCATGAGAGGCGCACCTGTGGCACAGTTTCAAAATGAGATAAGCAGGAACGGATCACTTGGTGCGCCAGGCATTAGTCATGTCCTATCACAGCAGCTCATCTGATTCCTTTTAAAAGCATCACATTCCCTTGCATGGCACACAGACCTTTTTATAATAAAGAGGAGAGTCCAAGCAGATGTCCTTCCCTGCAAGGAGCAGTTGCATCATATTGAAGGTGTGAGTATATGACACCTTATATACCCAAATATGCCACTGGGGGCAGATTATGTTGCTGCTGAGCTTATTTCATGAATGAATTTCTCTGCAGATGTAACTCCTTGTCATCATGTTGTCAGTATTAAAGCAGAATAAATCCTTTGTTGGTATGACTGTGATGATGATTCAAACAGTATGTGTTTTTATTGGTTTTCTGTAAGCAGAAGCAATAAAAGCTTCTTTTTGTTTTTGCTTTGGCGGTCAAGTGGCATTGTGGTTAAAGAAGAATGCGTGGAATAAAAAGACTGCATCAGTTTTGATCTTTTTTTTTTTGTTTTTAACTGTCTATTTTGAGTCCGACAGTGTTATAGCAGAGCAATGCTAAATCAGTGGAGTACTCTTTTAAAGGTTTTTTGTGCCTAATAGTTATGAATGCATTAAATTATTATAGAGTACTTGAGTACTCACAAAAAAAAACATCTAACGTAAGAATAGGGTCTGTAATAAAGACCCAAGCGAACACTCCCATTCTGAATGAAATGGCAAGTGACGGTTACATCTGACTCCATGGTAAGAGCTGTCCACCAGTCTGTAGTAATAGCTACTTATCGGCACTTTGCAGATCAGCCCTCAATTTCACCGCTCTTTCCTCATCTTCTCCACTCTCGTAGTCGTCGATCGCAGCGACGGTAGCTTGTACTCCGGCCTCGACAAACGCCATCAGCTGGCGGAAGCCTTTTCCTTCCGCAAAGCTTAACAGAGCATATCTCCAGTCCCCATTTTCGTGATGAGCCGGCTAATCTTCTCTGCCCTGGTGGCATCACAACTGCACATGCTAACACTGCTAACAAATGAGGTGATGGGAGATTGCCTGTTATCTGTCGCCGCTGTTTTCTTCTTGTGCTTAACGTGCAAATGCTTAATCATCGAACTAGTTGTTCTATGATACGCAAGTTTAATGTTACATAGTTTGCACTGCACATTCATTTTGTTTATTTTGTCAGTTACCTACAGCTTGCTGCTGGATTTTTACCTCTATGCCAGTGCAAAGTCACTATACCAGAGACTTCATTATTACATTTTTGTGTGTTCATAAAGAAGAACCAGTGTCTGTGTGTGTACCCACTCTGTCAAAACAGGCAGTGATAGAAAATATGGACCTCACTTAGACACCAGGAAGGAGACTACAGACCATTTCCCACACAGAAACACACACACACACTCACACACATTCATTATTGAGCTTTGATGATGTTATTTTTTACTCTGTGTGCACCTGTGACAGAGTAATATGTCTAACAAGCCAACAGCCCAAGAAGCTAACATGGCTGGCTTTCACCCACAGCGTACTGTACACACACATACACAGAATACAGACAATCCTCTCTCCTCTCAATCTGACTCTCCCTCACACTCATTCATACACACAAACACATTTACACGATGGGGCATGACAGAGAGCTATTGACAGCGTCTACCTGGCCTGACAGACCATTCACAATTTCTCTCTGCGTGAAACCTAATGTACTGGAAGAGGCGAGTGTGTTTGCGTTTGTGCGTATGAGTGAGTGAAAGAGGCAAATTGAGAGAGAGGAAAGAAAGGGACTTTGTGACTGTGTGTGTATGTCAGGAATATATATTTGTGTGTTTGTCCTATCTGATTTTTTGCTACCTGTGTGTGTCTCATACATATGCTGCTGTAGTCTTTTTCCTGGATTTCTTTTGACAATGCTAGGAGTTGTGAGTTGGTACCAAGGTCAGTTTGGATTGAGCAGCATTGGTTCTTCTATTTTCCTCATGGCTACTCCAGGACATTGGGTCCACAATTCATCCAGCTAGACAGGTGGAAATGTGTATCTGCACTCACATCTGCATGATTACATTCAAGGTTATGTGCTGCAGAAAAGGTCATAAAAAGCTGTTTTTATTTGCAGTCAAATATTTCTTTTTTTCAAATGGATGAATGATTTGCATAAAGGAGCAGCTGACTTAGAATAACACAATAGAACCTCTTGGAGACGGGAAGTTATTAGTCCCATCTGCCATCTCCCCGGTCGCCCCGGCATTTAACATTTAGCATCCATGAAGGTACGACAGGAGCTGAAAAGGGGACACTGAAATAGAAAGTGCCTTGGTGTCATGTTACACATGCCCCCACAGTAAATACATTATATGGTCCCAAACATCAGTGAAAAGACAATTTAGTGCTTTAAAACAATTTACCTACTGTCATTTATTTTGCTGTGGGGAAAAAAAGTCTGTAGCTTTTTTAAAAATCTGTAAGCACAAATATCACAAATTATCACATTCTTTCACTTTTCAGGAATTTAAGAAATGACCTGACAGCATGTCAGAAAAGAGTCTTGACTCTCAAATTTGATCTGATGGGATGGCGGCAAATACAGGTTGTTTTTTTTTTTTTCTTCTTTTATAATTCAGTTATGCATCTGTAGCTGGTTACAAGGTCAGGCTGCTTGTTATGGAGGATATTTTTGAAATGCATGCTTTAAGGCTGCCAGTGTTTTGAATGCCATTGTGGTTTGAATCCGAATGACCTGACTTAGTTCTTGACCCACAAACGACTCCCTCAACCTCCAGCTATGCCCATGTCTCTAGTCTTGTGAGCATGTTTCACAGTGCGAATGTGAGAAATATGCTCAGCTGAGGGTGCTTGAGTTGATTTGAGGATATCTTATACTTGAATAAATGTATTTAACATTTAATTAATTTAATAATCACCACTTTTTCTCTCTTTCTTCCCTCCTCCCCTTTATTCTTTTGTCTTTTTTTCACCTTTTCCCTCTTTCCTACTTTCTTCCTACTCTTTCTCTCTCCGCAGAGAAGTGTGATGAAGCTCTTGCCTCTCCTCTGCCTCACACAGCCTTCACCAGCTCATCTGTCTTCTCCAATGGATACGCACCTGGATATGCTAAGCTCAACAGGAGAGGAGGTAGACCCACACACACACACACACACATACACACAGAAAAACCAGCAGACTGCATGCACTCACACCTACATGAATGCTCTACACAGAGGGGTGGGCACACACACACATATTGTAGACACAGACAAAAGTAAATATATAATTCAGGTACATGTACATACATCCTCATAAATGATTTTACAGATGACACACTGAGAGGCAAATGTCCAAGCCTTCATAGAGGGACACGCTTCACAGAGCTGCACAGCTGCTCTCCTCCTCTTTCTCCTTCCTCTCTATTTTCCCCCTTACTACTTCTCTGTTTTTTTCTCCCCTCTTTCTCTCCCTCTCTCAGCTCCAGTCATTATCTCAGTGACTCAGACTCAAGCTCATTTCCACATCAGTCCACAGCAGAGAGAGATAGGGCCAGACAATTACACCCCTCTATGTTTATACAATTAATAATTCATACTTTTCTATCTAATATAGTAACACTACAGCTGAGGCAACAGAGCTCAGAGCTAGCAAATAAAGGCAAGGTAATCTGGTAATCTGGTGTGTTTAATCATACCAATTGAATTATTGCAGGGAGAGGACAGGCCAGCTCCACCTTTAATAATAACAACCACCAACAAGGCAGAGAGAAAAATGGAAGGAAAGACAGAAATGAATAAGAAGGAAGTAGTTGGATAAGGTTAGATCTATCTGCTGATATGTAGATGACGTCACTCAATTCAAGGACATTTTTTCGGATCAGTTTGGACTGAAAGTGACATTTGTTCACCATTACAATTCAGGAATTATTACCCAGACTAAATGACTTGTTAAAGTGGTTAACATACTACATCTAGAAATACAATGGTGAAACCAATTGGCTGGAATATATACAAAAGAACAAAAGAACTACTCTGCTCTCTCACTCTCTCCTGTCAATGAGATGTAGGTTTTCTCTCACATCTCCAAATTTCTCTGATCTAAAGGACATTACATGACAGGCCGAACCACCTCTGGCATAAACAAACTATTAACTCCATTAGATGCTGACTTAATTAGGGCTGGATAAAAAAAATTAAATAATTTTCGATTAATCCCAATTCTTACTTGAACGATCAAATATCGATTCTTGAAATCCAGAGATCAACATTTGTATTTGCGCCTCTACTCAGTGAACATGTACATGCGCATTAAATGTTGTGTGTATGCAGTGGTTACTTATTGATCGGGGGGGTTGAGAGAGAGAGATAACTTCTCATTCATTCAATGGTGTTCAAATTGTCACACTCACGAGCCAATGAGATTGTTTACAGCGTGCGTGCGTGTGACGCAGACCAGTGCGGAATATCTAAACCCAGAGCATCGCTCAACTTTAGTGAATAGTTTTGAGTGACAGATCAAACATCGGAATTCCACATGACGGAATAACAGTAAGATTCGTATTATTGTTGAATATTCAGTCAGTAAAAACTAGTTAACATAAACGATGGACAGATAAATAACGGTTTGCTACAGGAGGTAGCTGGCCAGCTAACGTTAGCGTTGCGCTTGGCAAGTTCATGTCTATTTGTTGGTCCAGTTGGTATTATAATGTTACAATGTAAATGTAAAACAGGTTACTCCAATCTCCCCACAACAGATTTCAGTCTGACTGGTTTAATATAAAATAATCTGCGGACCTGCAGATCTACATGATGGGGTGATGTGTGTTGTTCACTGTAACTAATGTTTGTCCAGCTGCTGGAAACATCTGCTCAGCTGAACAGACGCACAAATACTGTCGCTCCAACTTTATCAGCCCATTTACTGCCGCCGCTAAAATGCATTTATATTCAGAGCAGGGGAGTGTCGCTTATACAGTTCATCACTTCTGTGTTGATTTTGTTGGGAGCATGTGTAATTAGAGTCCTGCTGTCTGACACTCAGCTCTCAGTCTGCATTAACCGAGCAGCTGCTTCTGTTCGAGACGCTAGTTAAGAGTTAGCAAGAGCCTCAGTTAGCTAAACCGCACAGCCGCCAGACAGCAACTCTGTGGAATTTTCATAACTTTATGTTTCAGTGTTCATCAGCATGACACTTTGAGCAGATCAAGGCACACTGTGACTTTTTTTCTTCCTCCGAAGGCAGGGAGGTGCATTTGTTAACAGTCGTGTCACCAAACACGCCTGTAACTTAATCTCATTAAAAAGTAAGAGGCCACACATCCCTCGTCTTCTGCATTATCGGTTAATATATTTTTAATCGGTTGAATTATTAACAGCAACTAACCGATTATCGATGAATCATTGACATCCCTACTTCATATAATCTATTTTCTCTGTACTAGTAGGCCCAATTTGCAACATAGCCAAGCCGATGTGAAATTTCTTAATAACCTAAACGTGGGTGTGGTGGATGTGTTTTAAGGCCAGACGCCACAGTTGAATAGGGACAAAATAAATCTTGAAAAAATAAAAATGTATGTAATAAAAAGTGTAGATGGTTGATTATTTGAAAGAGTAAAAACTGAAACGAGCTTTGCAAAAAAGAAATAATATCAGTTTCATTTCATAGATAAAAAAAAAATTGGCATTGAAATGACAAAAAAGAAAACTGGCAATAGAAAAGCTGTTCAAAAGCATCTTCCAACCTTAAAACACTGCTGATCGAGTAGTTAAACCTGATGGCTGCATTAGAGAACATGGTTATGTGTGGAGTGCTGCTGAAATCTCATCATTATACATATTGTGTTATTTGTTTAGCAGGGGTCAAGTAATGTAACCTGTGACATGTTTTACAAATTGCAGATGGGAATATGATGTGGCTGCAGCTTGAAAAAAATTTCAGTCAAAAGATTTTTTTTTGCTTTTAATCCCCCCCCCCCCCCCCTCTCTCTCTCTCTCTCTCTCTCTCTCTCTCTCTGTCTCTGTCTCTGTCTCTGTCTCTGTCTCTCTCTCTCTCTCTCTCTCTCTCTCTCTCTCTCTCTCTGTCTCTCTCTCTCTCTCTCTCTCTGTCTCTGTCTCTGTCTCTCTCTCTCTCTCTCTCTCTCTCTCTCTCTCTCTCTCTCTCTCTCTGTTTTTGTTTTGTTTGATGAACTTTATTGTATAGTAGATACAATGCACTTTAATACAATTTTGTATCCGGCTCTGCACTCTTTTGACTGTTTTGTTTTTTTTAAGTGCCCTGAACTGACCCTTTTTGTAGCAGTAAGATTACATTAATTCTAGGGTGAGTTTGTCCCTGTATCCTCATACTAAAATCGGCTGTATATCCACATTATAAAGTTGATAAAAAAAAACATTTTCTTCCCGGGGGGCATGGCCCCTGGACCCCCCTAGGGAGTATGCATCTTTGTCACCTTTTTCACCACTGATGAGTTTGCACTTGTATATTAGATGTCTTGAGTCACCACAGTGATTGTGACGTGATTAGTTTGTCTATGGACCCGCTGCAGTTTACAGGACTGTCGTGACTCAGGATGGTTAGCTGACTCTGGCTATCTTGTAGCTGATCTAGAGATCACATCCACGAGAGGAACAGACTGAAAAAAAGACTGCACACTGATCTGAGCTCTCAGTTTGTGTTTGCTAACAAGATGTTATCTCTGGCTACAAGATGTGAAGCTGTGGAAGTGAACTGTGTGCAGATTCTACTCTGTTATGTCTCTACCTGCCGGGAAGCTAATGCTAGCTAGCCGCTATCTGCAAATATCAGACTGATGTCTTGTCAACACAAATGCAAATACAAACAGTGAAGATGAATTAATAAGCAGACTTTCGGGTTTCTGCTCTGTCTGTACTCAAAGAGATAAAGTTGAAACAGTTGGTACTGACAGTCCATGTGTAGCTGCACTTATTTCTTTAAATATGCATTATGATGAAGCCCTTGCAAGTGTTGCATGTCATTTATTATTCCTGCTCAACTGTTTTGCACACGTAGGACTAAAAAATATAGACATGTCATGTTTTAGTCTTTCTGCATTTGCCTAAGAAAAAAATCCTTAGTCTATAGTTTTATAAGTGGAAAATTTGTGAACAATTCAGCCTATAATGTTAAAGGAAACAAAAGTGTTTAATCTAGAAGAATTTTAAGTTCCCAGGACAAGGACAAGTACTTAATGCAATATTAGTACATATATCTGATGTACCTGAATCAAGAATCGAATTGAATTGAATCGAAATGAATCAATTATGGACTTTGTCAAAAATCAAATCGGAAGATCGGTGGTGATATCCAGCCCTGGACTTAATGTTAAATGTCCCAAAATGGATATATTTGGGGACAAATGTCAGACTAGCAGAGGGAATTAAGGAAAAGGATATAAAGTTTCATCTCACGCTCTGTGTCTTTGTGTCCTTCAGAGAATGACACTGTGTTTGGATGATGAGGTCGTCACCTCGTTAGCATGCAGCATATGACAGGGTGGAATATAAAAATAGAGGGGAAAAATAAAGGCAGAGAAGTTCTGGAGGAAGGGACGTTTAGGTTACTTAAGAAAAAGTTCTCCACGAGGGAGAGACGTGTCATAAAATCAACTTTTCTCTTCTTAAAGTGCTTTTCTGCTGTTAAGGAAGATGCTAAAATTTCTTGGCTGAAAACCAGCAGTGAAGTTCAGGAGATGATATATTTTTAACGTTTACAGTGTGATGAGCTGATGAAGTAGTTTGAACAGAAAAAGAAGTGTATATGTTACCTTTCTTGGTCGTCTGTGTCTAATAGAAGAAGTTTATTTCGTCAGACTTATTGTGTATATACAGACACACCAATAGAAAACAGACACAAGTGCACACACAATCCCACACACACATTCAAACAAACACACAGAAACACTGAATGAGAGTACAAGTTAAACGCTTGCACATGAAAAACACACATTAAACACACACTTTCACAGGAACACAAGCATCACAAAAAGCTTGAATTAACAAAAACAGCAGCAGCGATCCGCTTGCACTTGGTACACACACATATATAAATTCACAGAAGGATCACAACCACATGCCCGCAAAGACATACTATTAGAAGGAGTCTCTCCAAGCAGCTGCATTTGGCAGCCAAATGTGCCGTCAGTGGCATGAGTGTGCGCTGATAAGCCAATCCACTCCAATCTTCCCGTGCTATGGAACAGGGTAGGCACAAAATCAATGGGACACACCACTCATATTAAGCTTGTGTTGTGGATCCCGACAGCTATTAGTTTTAGGCTATAGGCATGCGTGTGAGGGTCTGTGTGTCTATGTATATCTATTTCTGAGGGCACATTCCCATGTGTGTGTGCGGGGGCGGGGGTTCCATAATGATTTTCATAATGGTTTTCCGACAGGCAGCCGTCTGCTTCTGTGCCAGCCAGGCCCCTGGCCTCTACCCTCCTTGTTCAACTGCTGTCTCACACACACACACACACACTGTGTTCTCCACCCATGTGTATGCATGTAAATGTGTTTGTGAGTGACAAGAAAATGTGTTTTAAGGGAGTATATTAATGTGTATTAATGTCTATAAAATAATAGGATCGTGCACATTGTTTTATTTATGTGTTTATTTGGAAGAGGGAGCGCGTTTAATGCCCTGTGTCTGGCTCTTGAAACCTAAACACATTTGTTACCAACATACTCATTATCATAATGCTAAATAAATGCCTTTGTCTTGGTTTGGAAAACACAATCATTCCCAAGCTGTTACTTCATAGAATTCATAAAATTACATCATGGCGTATTATTTAAGACCAGTTCTGTGTGATTGTCAGTTGCTGATTGCTGATTATTACATTAAGTGTGCAGTGTGCTAGATTTGTTTTTTGCTTCTTTTTGTTTTGTTTTTGTTTTTTGTTTTTCATTATTTTGTAGTCAAGCGGGGACAATTTCTGCCTCTGGGGTTTGAAGACAGAATAGACTGTTAGACTTTTTGCTGGTCTCGGTGCCCCTTCCCACTCATTCTCCCTTTTACCCTCTCAATTTCTCTAATCTCCCCGTTTTCCTTCCTTTCTGCTCCATTCCTTCCTTTTTCACATCTACCTCCCTCCATCCATCTGTTCCTTTCTTTTTCCTCCTCTGCTTCTCTTTCTGGTCACTCCTCCCTGCTACTGAACTGTGAGCTCATTCGTTTCTCTCGCCCTTCCCTCACTCTTTTGTGATCATGGCTTAATCCGACCTCTCGCCGTAACTTTTCTCCTTTACTCGCTTCCAAACGTACATTCTCCCACCCCTAATTGTCTCTCCTTAGTGCCGGCTAATGTGTGAGAGCGTGCACATCTCAGGGGGTTGTCAGATGGAGCGAAAGGTGAGTCCACTCACTCGTATCCAAAACCCTTTGGCCTATTTGTCTATATGGACAGAGAGAGAGTGGGAGAGAGAGATGGGATGACCGCAAATTAAATGTAGAGATGGATATGTTCTTCACATCTCTTCAGCACAAGTTTGATATACTGTACTATAATATTTCTTATATAATCCAGTTTGAGCTCTGTAAAGCTTGACAGCTTAACAGAGATATCCTGACTTTAAGTCCCTGGTATGGATCAAGCTCCTAAATGCTAAGATCCCACACTTCCTACAATGCAACTTGATTGCATCTTGTATTAAACTCTCCCTGACTGGTATACAGTCTTTCAGATGCCACACTAAGCTTCGTTGTGTGCCAGACAATGTTTGAGAAAAAGAATACCAAAAAAAAATGATGAGCTCCAAACAGGTTTTCAACAGTCCCACAGCAACCACATGAGCTGCGATCTGCACCTCACACAAGCCTGTGTTCAGCACTGCCAGCTGAAGACATATGCCCCGTGGATAGAGGTTAAAATAGAAGAGGCATGGAGAGGGCGAAGGCAACAGAGAGGGGAGGGAGGGAGGTGGTGTGAAAAACGTGGAGAGAGGAGGCGAGAGAGGAATGGCAGATACGCGGAGTGAAAGAAGGGCTCGCAGACAGGTGAGCGCAGACTAAAATGGACAGAATCATTCAAAGATCACAGATTTGCTGTAAATGTTTACAGCGATCTGGGATTTTGAAGTCCTGTGTAATCATGAAAAAGCATCAATCAAATTTCCATGCAGGTGAATCTTATTATCTCCGCCACCATGGAAACTGCTCGTGAAAATGGGTTGTTTTGACATAGCCTCAAGTCAGAGAAAACATGTCAAAAAGTGATTTGGACAGAGCCAAACACACAAAGAGAACAACTTCTGTGTGTGAGGAAAGTGACATAGGAATGGTTTGTGTGTGTGTGTGTGTGTATTTGTGTATGTGTGTGTGTGTGTGTGTGCTTGAATATCCCTATAGGCATGCGTGCATGTGAGCATGCATGTGGCCACGTTGCTGCACAGTGCAGACGTGGCCAAGCATGAGATTGGGCTGCTAATCACAAACACGTGGCCACTGATCCTTACATTCCATTTTCTTTTCTCCTCCTCTCTCGCTCCTTATCCCTTCTTCTTCTCCTCTCTTCCCCTCTGTCTTGTCTCTCTCTGCCCTCGATCACATCCTTGCCTCCCCTTTTCTCCCCCTCCATCTCATTTTCCCTCCATACACTTTCTATTTTCTACAGTTACATTCTCAATCCCACACTCTATTTTCTCAGCCTGTCCTCTTTCTTTCTTCCCAGACCTCATTATCTATTTTTTCTTCTCTCTCACATTCTCACCCTGATACATACTTTTCCAAGTTTTCCCAGAAGTTTTAGAAAGTTGCACTGTATCCCTCCTTATTCAAACCAAAGACATCACAACCGCATTACAACTGCGCTGTGACTTGCTGTACAATTAGCCGGATCCCCCTTTCCCGTTTCATGCATTGCTTTTCACTCTCTGTCATCTTGCAAAGTTGTTTGATGTCTCTAGCCGTTGCAGTCATCCATCGATAATGGCGGTCCGCTCCTAATTAAATTACTCTGTCTCCATCCGCTCCCTTTGCTCCATGACAGAAAGATGAAGTACTAGCAGAGGGCTAACCAGCTGTTTTCTCTCTGCTGCCTTTTTCCGGCGGCCTAGAATCTTAATTAATTAAAATGTTATACTTTATGTTAATGTGGTTTTGGTATGAAAAGTGGCAACTTTGATAAACACACTCTCACATGTTCTCTCGAGTGCTGGAACACATACACAAAGGCGCGCGCACACACACACAGGCATGAAAGTGTTTAAAAAACGCACATGCGCAGTAACAAATTCTCTGTGCGCGCGCCCACCCACACACACTCCCACACTGACAGTAAAACAGAGAAGAGATGTTCTCTTGTTTGATGCTCTGCGTTGCCACTGTCACTTTTGTTCCCGCTCGTCACTCGTCCAAAATCACACTGTGTCTCCATTACTCACAATCAGTCTCAACTTAAGTCTTTTACTTGAAAATCTGTCCCCTTCTGTTTTTTTTGGGGGTTTTTTTTGGTTTTTTTACACAATGTCTACACAGCGACAGAGCAGCAAGCAGCTTCTGTCCTCCCATCTGTGTCTACACAGGACACGTTCAGGCACAGCATCGAGTGTAGCTCACCTGCGTTTCGGCAGTGCTCAGAGCCCAACACACAATCACTGTTACTGTTACACGTGTGAAACAGAATTAAATACAAGTGTAAAAATATGCTTCAGGTCATGTGCGTATAGTGCATGACACGGCCTGTGTAGCTGTATTGATTAAAATAGAAGCACACGTTCCTTTAGACGTGAGCGAGACGTGGCTGAAACGCCTCCTATGTAGAGAAGCTGTTAAGAACATTTATCTCTCATTTTGCGCTCTCTCATATACTTTCTCTTGTTTGATCCCTCTTTTTTTTTCCCTGTATCGCTCTATGTTGCTTTCTTAACTCTTTCTGCCTCTCTCCACTATTTGCTCTTTTCCCCTCCTCTGACTCAAGCTCATTTTCTAGCATCAGTACAGTGAAGAAAAGCCATTTACCCAGTCAGGCAGTTGGATTAAACCACATCTTTTTATTTCCCTGCTGTGCTGTAAAAGCTAAAATCACCATTATAAACATGTTCACAGATGTGTGTTCTCACTTAAGTTCACAGTTCACATTTAAACTTGCTTTAGGTGATACAGTACATACATATGTATGTTTTCGCATTCACTCCCCAGGATTGATGGATAACCCTGTGACATGTCAGGTTAGGTGAGCTCTGATCATCTGTATCTCAAAAGAAACAACAGAGAAGGGAGTCAACTTGACAGTCTAACAAGAGACGAACAGAGGAGAGAAAAGACGGTGGTGAGACTTGCTGAGGCAGTGGAACACCGTTTGATTCGAGTTCAAAGCAACCAAAAGGAGCTTTCATATCTTTGCTTGTGGTCTGGTCTAATGACACATAGCCGAGGGTTTCTTGAACAGTTTGAATTGAGATGTGCGAGATATGATATGAAGAAAAAATATCCACACATTGCATGAGTTGACGGTTTCAAAAGGCACCCATTTTTTGGAAATCGTTCCCCAAAGGCACCTCCTGGTTTGATTTTCTCTCCATTATGTCCCCCTGCCTTTCCTTAGTCAGCATGTTGCTATTAGCACATCTATCGACGCTCTCTACATTCCCAAAATTACTTTTTAGTGGGTTTTACTGTATGATCATTGTTATTGGTTTTTGTGAGAAATGAGCAATAACTAGCTTTGTATGGCCACTTTGTCTGGAAGCTGCATTTATGACTGAACAATTGATAAAAACAGTTTCTGTGTTGGTACATACACAAACACGTTTATGTGTGAGAATGTTTGCGGCCACAATCGGTACTGATATCAGCATGATTCCACTATAACACACGCTCCGCCTGTGCTACCACAGCTAAAACCCTGGGTTATCTGAGTCATCACAGATAGCTCAAACCTTGTTTTGCAAGCTTGGAGAAACTCCAGCCATGTTTTTTTTTTTTTTTAGGCCTCAGTTGGCCCCTTTTATCTCAGAAGGAGCCTCTGTGTGAATTCCATTTGGCCAGTGTAGACTTGTGAAGGGCACCACACAGGGACATTTTCACCAAGGTATAGCTTTCATGTAGTAGATGAATCTGATTTCTGCAATGCCAATCTGAATTGGCGGCATCAGCGTTGGTTCAATTCAAGTGTGATTCATGTGCATTGTAAGAATAGTCATACAGGATAAAGGTGTTCCCTACAGACAGATTTTAAGCCATCGCAGAAAGGGCTGATAAATAGCTCAGTGATATTATCAATACCAGTAAATTTCCCTAGTGTGAAAAAAATCTGATTGGATTTTCTGCCTTTTTTTGTGTTCATTAAAGGATGTTCGATCTGGCTGACTGGAACTGCGGCTGATAATTATTTTAATTGAGTAATCTGTTATTTTGTATTAATCCATTAATAGTTTAGTCTATAAGAAGTTTTAAAAAATGCTCACGACCGCTTCCCAGTAGCCACAGTGCACGTTCAACTTGCTTCTTTGTCAGCCAACAGTCCGACACTACTCCAACTTAAATCATTTATCATATATCAAAAATGTTGCAGACTAATTGATGAACTGTTTCAGAACTATCTGACATTGTTTTGTTATTTAAATATTCTTCATTGTACACTTAAGAAGAGGTTTTCTTTTGTCCAAAACCACAAATGTATGCTCTAAGTGTAGATTATACAGTGGAAGTGTCAAGTTTTCACTTTTATCACTTCAGAAAAACCTGGAAAAAAAAAAGCTTTATTCTCTCTGTCTTCCTCTTGGATTGTACTTATTCTCAATTTTTTTTCTGAGATTTATCTCCTGATCTTTTTCTCTGTTGAATTTCTCCTTTTCTTCGTCTCCTCCGCAGAGGTGATTTCTTTGTCCTTTTCTGCTCCCATATCTTCCTCCTGCTCCTCCTCTCCTCCCCAAACATCTGTGTGTGTGACAGGCAAGAGAACGGTAGCTGTCCCCTGACGCTCCTCCCCTCCTTTTTCTCCTCCTATTTTTTTCCCTCCTTTTTTTTTTTTTTTTCCAGAGCAGCTGTGGCTCAGGAGGTAGAGCAGGTCGTCCGCTAATCAGAAGCTCGGTGGTTCAATCCCCGGCTCCTCCAGCCCGCATGTCAAAGTGTTCTTGGGCTAGATACTGAATCCCCAATTGTGAGTGTGTGTGTGTGTGTGTAAATGGGTGAGTGAGCATTAGAAACATTGTCCTGCTTTGGATGAAAAGCGCTATATTGCTCCTGATAAGCAGGTTGGCACCTTGCATGGCAGCCTCTGTGTATGAATGTGTGTGTGTGAATGGGTGAACGTTGGCATGTGTTGTAAAGCGCTTTGAGTGGTCGGTAGACCAGAAAAGCGCTATATAAATGCAGTCCATTTACTTTTTCTTTCACTGATGCTCCTGTTCGCTCACTCTCACACCTCCCATTCCCCCATCTCCTCTTTATTCTGTCAACCTCTTCTCGCTTCTCCCCATTCTCCCTCCGGCTTTCACCTTTCACTGTACCTCTGTTCTTTTTTTAATATATATTACTCTTCACCCCCCCTCCTAACCTCTGTCAAGCTTACCCTTCTCCCCTCTCACCTCTCAGCTGTTCTTCTTTTTCCAGCCCTCCCCTCTCATATACAGCATTTGTCCATCTCACCTCTGTAGTTCCCCTGATTTCTTTGCTCCCCCACATCCTTTATTCGTGTCCCTTCTACCTTCCCCTGACCTCCAGCCTTTTTAGCCCACAGCTGTCTTCTCTCATCGTTTTTTTTTTAGTCCGTCTTTCCCAAACGATTTGCTTGCCATCACTTTCACGATCTTTTCGACCTTTACGTCTCTCCGGACTTTTCAATCTATCTGTCTCTCTCATTTCCATCTGTTCCTTCTGGTAACCCCATAACCCTAACATGCCTTCTACTCCATCTTCAACCTCTTTTCCCAAACCACCACCCTGTCCTCTCATTCACACCTTTGAGCCATTTGCTTCATCCCGTTTATATGGCCATGGTACAAGGAAAAGGTCCTCCGGTCAGCCAATCGCAAAGTTTCAAATTCTGGGTTTCAAACTCAATTCATCCCTGGAGTGTTCTAAAATCTGCGTTTTTTTTATTATTGAAAGAACATCATCAGTTACATAAAACACAAATAACATAACAGCTCAGATAACTACATCACGCAAAGACAATGATTCAAACAACATGCAACTATGTGGTTTCAGCGATAGCAGCGTCCATGGCAACCACCATAGCAACCACCATAGCAATGATCAAAAGCCTGTAAAAAGCCTGTTAAAACTGACAAACTAAACATCATATACATTCACTGAACGGAGATTATGAAAATAAAACGCATGTTTCTTGCTAGAAATGTTAGCAAAACATGTTTTAATGCCAAAATTATATTAAAATATTGCACTTATTCCACTGAGAATAACGGCAATATCAGCCATTTTTTTGCTTTCGCAGAGAAACTTGACAGTCACGTGACAGTATATGCCTGATAACAGGCCTTCTGCACCTACTGAGCTCCACCAACATCAGCTCACTGAAATAAATGAGTGATAACAGCTTCCTGAACCTACTAGAAGGTTTAGTAGGCCCCTCCTGGACCGGATCATTTTCTCATCATACCTCTAGGAACACACCCACATGAACGCAGCCTCCTGCATTCTTTATTGCAGTGCAATTTTTGCTTTGAATGTCCTCTTACCAGTCACCAATGGTGTGAGTGTGGTCACTGTGGCGGAAGCACTGCAGGGTAGTGAATAATGGAAATCTGAAGTTTGGTTCCCAGCAGCCAGCAACCACCATTTAAGTGCCCTTGGAAAATGTGCGAAAAATGTCCCAACTGCTCGCCCCGTGCTCCTCGCTCGAGTACAAATTGTTGTTTGCACTTTAGCAGCTCCCGGAAGAACAAGATTGAATGAAGAGCATGCCAGGTCAGCCTTCACTTTTGAAGAAACACCAGATAGTTTTATCTAGCATGACATATAAAAATGTCTCAAGGTTCATTACTGTCATAACAAGTAACAAAACTAACGAAAACCCCTTTGAGGAAGGTGCCGCGTCATGATGCCGTATAGATGTCAGTGGTGCGTTTGAGGATATATGCAGAAATAGTGCCACAATCTTAACTTTCAGTGAAGTGGCACTAAAATCCTGTAGCAGCTGAGCTCTCCGTACACCCACATTGTGCACCGTTGTTATTGAGGAATGTGCAGTAATGACTCCATATATTGCACATACTATATTCTAACTACTTCTTTCTTACTTTCGTCAGTCTCTTCTACTGTCCTGAACTCTATACCCTTAACTTTTTCCAATCTTTGCTTCCGGTTCCATGTCATTTGAACCCACCTGCAGTCTAACTCTCAGTTGATGGTACCCCCTCGCCGCTGTTGAATGGGTTCATTTTATCTCTATTACTCCCAAGTTTCTCATCCTTTTCCCTCTGCTCTATTCCTCCTCCGCTCTTCACTTGTGGCCTCATCTATCACCTTCTTTACCATACTTCTCTCTACTTCTCTTACTTTCCCTTGTTTCCATTTTCTGCCTCCTGCCCCCTCCTGTCACTCCCACCTCCACCACCACCACCACCACCACACACGTTCTCGTGATTCTCTCCAACACCCCATCCTCCGATCTTGTTCAAAGCGTCACACTGCCTCGGTCATTGTCCGCTCTGCTTGCTTTCTTAATCTTTATTTTCTGCTGTCTGTTTACTTATCACTGTCACCCCACCCCTCCCAAACCCAATTCAACCCCCCCTTTTTTTTTGATAATGGTTTATCCCCCCTTGGGAATGGCTTTGCTGCAACGGGTTTTTGAGGTATTGACGTTTCCACTGATACGGGCCTGGTTATCTGTCAAGGCCAGGGCTGGAGTGTAATGGCTCTGTAATTGGATAAGATATAGGATTTTTGTCAAGGGGGGGGGTACATCGCAAACTGCCTCACCCTCTATTTTATCACATGACTATCATCTCTCATGCCTCCTCCACCGTGCTTGATGCTCTTCTAACCGCTCTCGTACTTTCTTGCTCTTAGTATCTCCCTTTCTCTCACTTTGTCCCTACGCTCCTGTTTTCTGTCTCTGTCATTTTTAAATCAGTCATTCTCCTTCGCTTGTGCTTTCAACTCGTCACTTTTTTATCTGTATTTGTGTCCTTTAGAAAAAATCCATCACAGAGAATCAAAGACGACGGCCGTGACACGACCAGTTCGCAGTCCATCCACCACCCACTCTTCCCAATAATCATTTCACAGTCGCATTCTGTCACAGGCTCGGCTGTTGGCTGCACTGATACATCTTCAGTGCTGTCTGTGTGCACGTGTGTGTTTGTGAGTGAAAAATGTGTGCAAGTGTGCATTTGTCTGTCAACACCTGTTCTTGCACTCCTGAGTGCATATTCTTATATTCCTTACACTGGTTTGACTGCTCTCACTATAGCCTACATACAATGTTGGCATTCCGCCTCATTATTTTTTTTCCTCTTATTTTAAAATGGCAGATGAAATCAGGTCATTGGGATCCTGTCCAGCATTTCTCTTTCCCTTCTGTCTAGCAGTTGCCTTGCTCTCGTGTTTCTGCACCATTTAACCTGAGGCTCATTTAACCTGCGAGGTCCAGGGGAGTTTGGCCCTGCCTCAGGTTGTCACATGGAGCCGTGAAGGGGGACAGCTTTTGGAGGACACATGAGTGTTCGTCTGGCACTGAAGGCAGAGCCACAAGGTCTCAGGCTAGCACAAGGATGCGACTGTGACTGAGTGGATTACGAAACAAACACAGCCATCTATTCCAACAGTCAACACTTGTAGCCATGGGAAAATAGCAATGTAATGCTCGCCTTTGATACTTTCAGAGATAGTCATTTTCTTCAAAGCAATTTTGAACCTAGCTATAATGTTTTCCAACTTTAGTGCAACTGCCCTGTAGATCATAAATCTACATGTGTATTTGAATATAGTTTATAGCCTTTTAAGCTACACTGTATGCAAAATGTGAAGAGAAGGTAAAATAATTTTGACTCTTAACATTTAAACAAGCAATTTCCCCTGTGTTCCTTGTCCATTTTGAGAATTACTACAAAAGGCAATTCTAACAAAGATGAGTGCAATGAAAAATAAAATGCATGTTCCACCAGAGTGAAATATCACTTTAATGGCGCACTCAAGGGTGCAAACATTCAACCAGCGTTGAGCTGGAAATAAGTGGAGATAACCAATATGTATCTGTCAGTATGAAGTAGGTATTTCTGGTTGAAAGTGTGAATTGAGACTTTTTTACACATCTAGGGAAGTCTCACTTCCTGTTTTAATGTGTGTGCAGGCTGTTATAGTACTTTGTAATAAATAGATATTATCACTAAACTTGTAATGTTGTGCTCACATTCTTATTGTGGTGTTCTCCTTGACCAGTTGTGTATCTCTGAGCTGAAACTGACATATGCTGATGACAGTGGACTTCCCAGCATTTACAAAATGTCATAAAATGTCTTGCCTACTAATATTAAAAAAAAGAATCCATCCTGAAATGTCATACATAGCTATTCCTCTAGAAGTTGAGGTGTGTGCCGAGAATAATTATGACACTGAAGAATAGTGTTCTCGTCATTCTTGTGAAACATCTTTATAGTCAGCAGGCTCTAACCCTGCATGCAAACCTATTAATAAAACATTACTTCCAGTGCCTGTCTTAAAGCAAATTTCTGGACTGCTCTCTGCTGGACACTGACCTTTAATAATAGGACTGACTATAACCTTGTAACTACACATTCTTTTTGTAAAATCTCATTATGTGGGTACCATGCTGCTTTTCTGCCTGTCTTGGACTCAAGAGCTGGTCTACCCTGAACGGTGGCAACTCAGCTTGTGTGTGCAACAGACAGCTCATGCTAGTAAGATATACTAGAGAGAAATGTGTTGCTGTTTATTTATACCAGGCCCAACCAATTTCACCCATTAAGAATAAATTACAGTAGATACTGTTTTTATACTTACTGTCGGATTTGTTAAATTATATAAAATTAAAGGGACTTACCATATCATAAAATGTCTCTAACTCTGCAGGTGCCGGTGGATGGTCTCCTCTGGACAGTGACCATTACCAGTGGCTACAGGTGGACCTGGGTTCCAGAAAGCAGGTGAGCGCCATAGCAACGCAGGGTCGCTACAGCAGCTCTGATTGGACGACACGCTACCGTCTTCTCTACAGCGACACAGGAAGGAACTGGAAACCGTATCATCAGGATGGCAACATTTGGGTGAGTGAACAAGAAATCTTTGGTGTGTGTGTGTGTGTGTGTGTGTGTGCAAGCCATGGCCACAGGCTGGCAGATAAAAAAAAAGCATGAACATCAAAGAGAGAGCTCCACTTATGGCTTGTTTTTATATTCATGTTGGTTGGTGATAGCAATTTTCTTTACTTCCTTTGTTAATTATTCTTTAGTGTGAAAATGAATGTTTGACTAAAGATGTGTGTGTTAAAAGAACTGGTCACAAGGGAAATCTTTTTTATGATGATAGGAGAGGAAATTAAATGACACTGCTCTGTGATTACAAAATAAATGTTTTCTTGTCATTATTATTAAAATGTGAAGGCTTACTTTTCACCTTCGCATAAACCCAGAGCAGAAAACCTTGTGTGGGAGGAGGAGTGTTGCAGTGTGGTGCATATAAATATTCCTTTATTAATTAGCTTAGTTTTTACCAAAGGTAAGATCTAAGCCACAGACCTTAATCATGCACTGATGGGCTCTAGATAGAAAACACAGTGTTAGAACAACATGTGAAAATGAGCCATTAGCACTATATTCCTTGACAATGTATTGATATGATCTCTCTCTGAATATAACACCTATATTGTGTACCTCTCTTATTCCAAACCAACAGACTTCTATCCCCAAACTGTTAGCAGGCACTTGAGTGGGCCATCTGACAATCCGTGATCATTAGCTAATGGGTTAATGGCCCCACGCTATTCACCAATGTTGTATGATGGAGGGCTGGGTGATAACAGATGGGCTTTCAGCTAGAGAGGAGAATTGCCCTGTCATGAATAACGCTGATACACCAAGCTAGTCAGCAGAAATCTAAAACCTGGAAGTGAAAGGAAAGGGGGCTGTTTGCATGTTTAACTCCATCAATGGAGTAAGATAGGATATGTTTTTTTCCCAGTCCATCTGATTGGTCATGGGCATTGCTAAACTCTCCCATTATGGGATTTATAGTATCATCACCTGTAAAAAAAAAAAAAAAAACAAAAACAAAAAATCAATGCCCAAAATAACGTCAAATATCCATTTATTCGGAAAATAACTGCGTTTGGGGGCCTCTCTCTGTAGCACTGTTCCAAAATGTGAGTCAACCTCTGTGTCATTGCCTGGGAAACTCTTTTCTTTTTAAGGAATAGGACAGTGCGTAATGTGTGTGCGTAGCAAGTGAGTGGTTGAGCGAGTGCGAGCGGCAGAAAAGTGATGTGAATGTGAGCGGAGCAGAAGAAAAGGTCAGCAGTAAGTTGTCAATCTGTCAGTAAATGTACAGTACAGGCTACAATGTGTCAGTTAATAAATGCTGCAGCTTCTAAGGACAAAGAAAAGTCTCGTCTGTTGTTTCCCCAAATGCTGCAAAAGTGAAAGGGGTTAGCTCCAAAGTTAGCAACAATGGGCTAGCCTAACCTGACGATGCTAAACAGAGAACGGAGAAATGTGTGGCTGCCTAGTCTCTCCCCGACCCCGAGGCCGCCGCCACCTCTGACTTTTAGTCTGTTGTAAACAAAGAAGAAAGGGTGACAAAAAGAACAAGCAAAAACTAATTTGATTGGTTTACACTGACAAGTAAATTAGTGTAACCAAAACAGTGGTATCAATATGGAGTCAGAGCCCCGTGCTTAGGCAATTACTGCCCTGACTTTTCTCTCCAGCTCATTACCTTACCCATCCTAACCTCAAGAATGGCCTCATCTTGGCATCACCCCCATGTAGCCTAATATACCAACATAAGCATTTCATTGCTGGGATGTAACACAAGGATAGTTAGTGCTCCTGACAGTCAGAATTCAGAGGCAGGATATCTCTTAACTTATTTAGTTCCTCAAATTTTGCTTACTCCTGCTGACTGGGCAAGAAAACACTGATTGTTTTTGCATATCAAATGGCAAAAAGGGTGCATGTCCTCTCCTTAAGAGGTATAGAACCTTTTAGACACCATCAAACTTTGAGTGTAAGATCCAACATGTAGAGTTGGCTAATCTTCTTTAGTAGCTGGGAGTTAAAAGCTCTGGTCAGGGTGTGTTTTCATACACTAATGTGCACACTATTTGTTTTTTGCCTGTGTGCATTTTTGTCTCTGGGTATTAAGCTCTGCATTCAGCCCCAAATAGCTTCATCGTTATTCTCTCTTTTAGGACTGTTAGAAATGGTTGCGGTGACAAATATGGATCTTTTTACTGTTGAAAGTAAATTAAGCTGTTGTTTTTGTGTGCGGCATCATAATTGTTTGCAGATTATTATTTATTCAGAAGTGTTTTCCTTCTGCCATTAACCCTGATTCATTGCCTCTAATATTTCTACAAATACTCCAAAGCACATTCATCTCTTGGGTGTTTTTGTAACACTAGCCAACTTTTTATGCCTCCACGCTGGCAACAGACGTGGCCGAAAGCATCATGTTTTCGGGTTGTCCGTATCACATGTCCGTCCGTCTGTCCATCTTTCCGTCCGTCCCATTCTCATGAACGTGATATCTCAGGAACGCCTTGTGGGAATTTCTTCATATTTGGCAGAAACTTCCACTTGGACTCAAGGATGAACTGATTAGATTTTGATGGTCAAAGGTCAAGGTCGCTGTGATCTCACAAAATATGTTGTAGGCCATAACTCACTATGCTAATTATGAGTTTCACACAAATGTCTGATAGGATAAAATGGTGAAGTGATGACATTTTATATCCAAAAGGTCAAAGGCCAACATCACTGTGACATCATAATGTTTCTGGCCATTATACAACACCATACATCAGGAACAGAAGGGGAGATTGTGACCATATTTCACATTTGGTCTGATACTGAATTGGTGACACTAATCTTGGGTGCCCACCTTGAAACTGTGGTGATTATATAGATCTTCAATGCTGCCAGGTTGAACATGTGTATGAAGCATCCATGTTTTAGAATTTGTAGCTTCTTTGCATTTTACTTTCCCA
The DNA here is from genome assembly GCA_038419695.1 of Scomberomorus guttatus. NCBI lineage: Eukaryota > Metazoa > Chordata > Actinopteri > Scombriformes > Scombridae > Scomberomorus > Scomberomorus guttatus. The sequence continues at coordinate 12,939,911 of CM076464.1, forward strand.
GGGTACTTGTATGAGTCCACCGTCATCACTTCCCATGTGCCTCTGCACAAGTTAAGACATTTTTTGTGCATATGTGTGTCATGATAATATTGGAGCTATCAGTGCTATTGATCAAAGGGACGAGTGGGGATAGTAGTGTGCTTAAGCCAACTTAATGTTTCACACTCACACACACACACACACACACACATACACGCTGCTACCATCAGACCCTGTTTCAGCCCATTCACATTTGGCTTAGTCCCATTCACCACTGGATGAGGTGCACACAGCAAATTCCCAGAGAGAAAACCACCCGTCCTGGACTCTTGTGCATGAAGGTTCTATTCAGAAGCCTTGTGAACGTGAAGAGGATGTGAGTCAGCTCTTCCAGAGACAGAAAACCAGGAAAGCACTGGGTCCAGACAGTGTCTGCCCTTCTTCTCTTAAAGCCTATGCTGAACAACTGGCTCCAATCTTCACGCAGATCTTCGCCAGATCCCTGGAGCTGTGTTAAGTCCCCTCCTGCTTCAAATGCTCCACCATCATCCCAGTCCCCAAGAAACCCTCCATCTCAGGACTGCCTATCGCTCTGACGTCTGTAGTCATGAAGTCCTTTGAACGACTGCTGTTGGCCCACTTGAAGAATGTCACAGGACACCCGCTGAACCCTGTCAGTGGATCACCAGCTTCCTGACAGCCCTGTGTCAACCGTAGAGACCTTCAAGTTTCTGGGAACTACCATTTCTCAATACCTGAAGTGGGAGACCAACATCAGCTTTATCTTTAAAAAGGCCCAGCAGAGGATGTACTTGCGGCAACTGAGGAAGTATGGTCGGCCACAGGAGCTGTTGCAATAAATCTGATTCTGATTTTGCCACCAATCACAGCCTGTCATTAATCCACACTGATGACTTAACTCCTTCACTGCCAAACTGAGAGGACAACTTGCAGTCAAGACAAGATTGTCGATGTCAGCGTAACTGTTGTGGCGGTGTGATTCACCGGGGAGGATAATTGGTAAAGACCTGGCAACTGCAGGATTGGTTTTGTGAAAAATAATGTTTTTAATACCTCACTAATGCACTACTGAGGAGTCATAATGTCAGTGATACATTACTGCGATAATTAAAATCCCAACTGCTCTATCAGAGGAGAGGACAATACTACCCTGTGGAGCTTTTGCCATTAAAGAGCTATAGAGCAAAGTGTCGATGACCAGGTTCATGCAAGCAAATGTAAAGAATGACTGTTTCAATCTTGCAAAAAACATTTGACAGTTTTCTGAGGTACAAAATGCATTTAATGTTTGTAAGACCTCAAAGATACATATAATGTTGGTTGCAAACAAAACTGTGCTTGTTAAGAAACTCCGGGGGGTCCTTAACATTATTTGTTTGTTTGCCAAATTGCTCTCTGGCAATAATGTCAAGAAATTTAAAAAAGATATTTACTGATTTCTCATACCCCTCTGAAAACCGGCCTCATAAAATAGTGGCAGTTGCAAAAATGTGTTTTACATTTAGAACACTCAATCACTTAATCACAGGTAAAAATTTGCCATCAAAATGTATGTCTTGAAAACCTTTAAAGTGATCTTAATGTCTTTTGTCAGTTTAAGAGTCGGGGTTTGATTCCACAGTTACAGCATCATCCTTTCTGCACTCTAATGCATGGCTCTGTGGGAACATTAAAAGCTAAATGTGGTGTGTATTGACTTCTGTGAAAGCACAGAAAAAAAAACTGTCTGATTTCACAGAAAAACTCAATTAACGAACATTTCACATTTTCAAGTCACATTTTCCTTCCACATACTTGTTTACTATAGCTTTTATTCGGATAATGCCAGCAGGCCCTCTCTTACTTTATCAGATTGTTTATTCATGTGGATGAGAAGCTTGAAGCTGCAAGTACACCAGGTCAGTTGACAGTAATATACAGACAGGTGACAAATTAAAGGAAAGACCGGTACAGACCTGAATGCTTGACCCCTACAGTGAGGGGATCCAGTGGTTCTGTTATGCTGTGGGGGGCATTTTTGCTGGCATGGTTTGGGTTCACTTGTCCCCTGTTATGACCTGGCTCAAGTGGCCACAACAAAAGGAAGATACACCATCAAGTTCACGGTTTGGTACGTACCTTGGTTTTGGGGTCACGGTAAGAAGAAAATAACATTTTGGTCTTTCATTTTGGAAAATGTAAACATCCAACAATGGGGCATTGACTGTAACTATTACTGAAACAGTTTAGTTGTGCTGCAGTGGAAAAGGAAAACAACCTTTATTTTTCTTGCAAGGAGTCAGGACACCTGCTGACAGCTGTATGCTGATTTATTATCTAACTGTATATAAAGTAGTTCAAACTAGCTCCACCTCCAGCAGCTACAACAGTAACATGCTGCTTACACACTGATGCTTCAGTATTAATAATCTAATGATGTCATATATAATAATATATCAGTCAGAGGGACCAAACAAGTATTTTTACTTTAATACTTTTTAACTACATTTTTCTCTCTTAGAACTGATTCTTACGATGTGCTGTCTGACCACAACAGATATCAAATGTTTTTATTGTTGTCCTGAACAGCTTCACTCAATACGGAGTGAAAAGCTGACCGTCACAGAGAGGGGAGGAGAACACGGTATCGTTTCACTACAGAGATAACGGCGCATATTTTAATAATAGTGTTGCACTCGGTCAGTGTTATGGGTCTGTCGTTTGTCATTCTGATGGCAGGGTAACCCAGGCTACCTTGGCTAAGCCAGCTAACATACCTATGAGCATGCTAGTGGTGCTTCCAATCAGAAACCCAACAGTACCGTGACGGTTCGGGATGAATACATGTATTGTTACACCCCTAAAATTAACAAACTAACTGAGTATTTAATGTATGGGGCGTAAATGTCAGTAGGATCAGTGCAAGGTGCGTGATGCATGAGTGGAAAGTGTGTGTGTATAGGTGATGGAAGGGGCATAAAAGCAAGAGAAATAACTAAGGCAACATAACTAAAATGAACCAGCATGGGTATCTGGAGGGGAGCGCAGAGGGCTGCAAACAGCAGCAGCCGCAAGCAGTCAGAGGTGAGTAAGAGAGACTGCCGCAGCTGCAGCCCAGACTTTAACAACCCAGCAACCCTGTGGCACCTCAGTTGTTGCCAGTTGCACTAATGAACACCTGCAGAGACAGAGCAGACAGGTAAATCACACGGCTAAACAAAAGATGACACCAGGGGTTGTCACACCCCTTAAAGGGAAGGGTCACTGCAAATCAATACAAAGTTGTTCTGAGTGATCACCTTTATCCTATGATGAAACATTTCTATCCTGATGGCAGTGGTCTCTTCCAGGATGACAATGCCCCCAACCACAGGGCACAAGGGGTCACTGAATGGTTTGAAGAGTATGAAAATGATGTGAATCATATGATATGACCTTCGCAGTCACCACATCTCAACCCAATTGAACACCTATGGAAGATTTTGGACCAATGTGTTAGACAGCGCTCTCCACCACCGTCATCAAAACACCAACTGAGGGAATATCTTTCGGAAGAAAGGTGTTTATCTTGCAGTAGAGTTTCAGAGACTTTTAGATTTAATGCCAAGGTGTATTGAAGCTGTTCTGGCGGCATGTAGTGGCCCAACACCTTACTAAGACACTTTATGTTGTTTTTTTCCTCTAATTTGTCACCCGTCTGCATTTATCCAATATACTGGCACAGCCAAGGCCGTAAATCTTAAGCTGATACAAGATCAAACAGGGACACGTTAATAATGGTTTCTCATTGTACCAATGAAAAAAAGTCTTATGTGTTTTTTGGTCTTAAAGCAATTCTTCAAAACTGTCACCCAAAACTGCCTCCATACAGTACGACTGTTTTTTTTTTCTGTAAGGTCTTATTGCGAAGTGTTCAGAAGTGGTCCATTCAGCTGTGCCTTTATCTGATATGAGGTGTGTACACAGCTCAGGGTTAGATTGCATTCAAATTCTGCACGTGGGGTCAGGGGTTAGATACATTGGCATAGGCAGAAACTGTATTTTGGGCGGGCCAATACAAAAATGGGTGGGCCATTTTTTCCCAGAAAAAAACTGACTTATGAAAAGTTAGAAGAAGAACAAACAGACAAACTGAAAAACCAGCGACCATTTGACTTTGCAACGTTCTGCATCAAAAAGGCAATAGTGAAACAGTAAAAAACTAAACTAAAAAATCTAACATGCTTAACCAACAGAGCATCAGTCTATAAAGGCTGTACTCAACAGTATAGACAAAAAGGGGTCTTTTACAGCCTATCCAGCCTAAAAGACAGTATATTTTCACCAGCAAGACCGGCTGCACATTAGCTCTACAACACACGGCACTGTTAATTAACAATTTTATTGCACAAAGTGGCAACTAAACATAAATCCAGACAGCAGAGAAGGTGTTAAATTAGACAGAAATCGCTCATATAACATATCCCTCCCTTGTGCATTCATTATAGCCTACAGCCATTGTTGCTTGAGTACCATGGACAGCTCATGAATAAACAATTATACAGGGGACCGCATCCTTATACTCTATTCCAACCAAGAAAACTATCCATGCCACTTTGATGACAAGCACCTTGATTTTCCATTCTTGACTGTGCAGGGAAATACCTACATATTTGGCTGTTAAGGTGGTTCATAAATTGCACATGAATCAGCGCTATACCACCAGGGAGCAAGCAGCCAGGCTGACCTCGTTGTGGGCTAATGAATCTGGTGGACTCAGTCGATGGAAGCAGTGGAGTGTCTTCTTCCTCAACTTTTGCTTTTTTAAAATAACACATTAAAAAAAACTTTGTTTAGCCATTGTTGTAGCGTTAACGTTACATTGCCTGAAAAGCCAGCTAGCTAGTTGACTGAAGGCAGCTCAGGAAGGTCTGTGTGTCAGAACCAGAGCAACCAATCCTAATTTTCACTAGCAAAAAAAAGACTTAAAACCATTGAAACAAAATGTACTTGCTGGAAAAAACTGAACATCTGACTCCTGAGAGGGTCTTTTAGTACAACCAAGCGCTGAACAAGACTTTTTTAGGCAACCAAAATGTTACAATTAACTTTCATGAACATGGCTACGGCTGCGGCTAACTATACTCTGTGAATCTGATTAAAGAAGAAAGCAGGAAAAGCCAAACTTTACGGATCTTAGTTAAAACTTTTACACAGGCAGTATGTTGCCACTGTATAGCATGTGTGCTGTTTTTTACTCACCTTTTTGTTCTGCTTCATCAAGAAAGAGAGGCTCAGATGAAGGCTTGTTTGCTAAAAGGTACCAGCATGAGAAATACAATTGTAAACTGAGGCCATAGCATTGAGATTTTGTGTTTTTGAAGTTACCTGTCAGTCCGTGTGCCTCCATGTGTACAGCCTTCACTTCTTTTCAATTTGATCACAAAACAGACTAGAACTGAAAGGCAACAATGTATAATTGGTTTTATGTTTTGGTCGGGCCATGGTGAACAAACTTCTAACATCCCTGTGATTGTTTGAAGTATAATGAACAACTTCTTTATGTTATTCATGTGTGAGTCTCTATGCTCTGGTATTTTAGCAGTTTAGCGCTCAGGTATTTAAAAGGTGAAATTGTGTTAGACCTGTGATAAAAAGGGGGGAGCAAGTGTGATGAAGTAACACTTTGGGGATGTAACGCTCATCTCTCACCAACAGGGCCCGCACATGATTTGCTTCACTCCCTGCGCTACAGGCTGCATATAAACACCTAATGGTGCTGAAATGTGCATGTGCAAGCTTGTGTGCAGGTGCGAGTGTTGGTACACAACTGTGCTTATTTGCTTGCCTGTGTGTAAGTGTGAACGTGTGTGTGTGTGTGTGTGTGTGTGTTCTCGAGAGGGCAAGACTGCTAGACTGTGCTTCGTCAGGTAAATGAATGGTGAAGTCTCCATGTCTCAGTGGTAAGGACTAATTCAGTTTTAGAAGCTGCGGAGCATGCACTGATAAATCATGCACCTGGATTTATGCACCAATGCACTGTATTCTCTCTCTCTCTCTCTCTCTCTCTCTCTCTCTCTCTCTCTCTCTCTCTCTCTCTCTCTCTCTCTCTCTCTCTCTCTCTCTCTCTCTCTCTCTCTCTCTCTCTCTCTCTCTCTCTCTCTCTCTCTCTCTCTCTCTCTCTCTCTCTCTCTCTCTCTCTCTCCCTCTCTCTCTCTCCCTCTCTCCCCTCCCTCCCTCCCCTTTTTCTGTCAGTCTGATATTTATTTCAAATTCTTTGTCTGGGTATTGCTGAGTAAAATATGTGTGAAATTTCCTCATGTTACAGTGTTTCCCCTAGGTTAACTGCTTTGGGGCAGCAGCCAGACATTTCTATGTTCTCTGTTTAAGAGCGGCTGAGATTGACACTAAAATGAGAATAGCTGGTCCACCTTAAAGGTCAGTCCACCTTAAGCGAGCCTGGTCAGGTTAGGCTACCCCATTGTCGCTAATTTCGGACCTAACCCCCTTCACTTTTCCAGCCGTTGGTGAAACAACAGATCAGACTTTTCTTGGTCTTGAGAAGCTGCAGCATTTATTAACTGACACATTGCAGCCTGTACTGTACATTTACTGCCAGATTGACAAGTTACTGCTGACCTTTTCCTCTGCTCCGCTCAAATTCACCGTCACTTTTCTGCCACTCGCTCAACCACTCACTCGCTACGCACACACATTACGCACTGCTCTATTCCTTAAAGGAGCTACGCTACTCTTATAACAGTACCTTTCAGGAGAGCATGACTCAAAACAATTCCACGGTAACGTTGGGTGTTATTGTGCTCTCACAGTGTGTAAGTGAAAATCATTAGCAGCCCATTGATATTAATGTGTGAAATTTTAGCAGAGGTAATTTTGCAGTGGCGGTGCACCACTGCAAAATGAATATAAGGGAGACACTTAAACCAGCTGAAACTAAAATGATTTGCCTGCTTGTCCCTCCATTACATCAGAACATATAAACTAATAAGAATCAGTGTCACTACAAATTCACAGTACACACCAGTGTTTCATGAAAAAAAACAACTTAAGCAAAAAAACATTGAGGTCTGATTTAGATTAGCCAATCAATGAAGGCTCTGAAGTGTAAAGACGTTTTAAGTATCACATCTCCCACAATGGAAAAAGTAAAAGTGAAGTTCACTATTGATAGATTTCAACTTTATTCATTTATCTGCAATTTAATTTCTGAGAAAGAAAAGCAGAAGGCAAAAAAAAAGAAAAAAAGATGGCTGACTTTTGAACTTGAGTGATTTTTCCCAGCTGTAAGATATAAATTGTCCACGTTTTTACATCTTATTAAATACAGACATCAAACGCCTCATAAATTTACATGTAGCCTACATTTTAGGCATTTGGCTGACACTTTTAGAGGGGGTTACATTGGGAAAAAAGAGAGGAAAGTAGGTGTAATTAGTGCAAGGGACCAGAAAGACAGCACTAAAGCGAAGGGCAACACTAAAGCAAGGAAAAATAATAAAATGTTGTCTTGGGGACAAAAAATAAAAAGAGCTCGCAACAATTCTTGCATGTGTTTTACAGTGCTCATAAAGGAAGGGTGCATATGAAGATGCAGGAAACTGGTCTGGAATTAAAGTCATGGGCTACAGTGTTTGGGCAGTCTTGCACAGCAATAGAATAATAACAAATATGATAAAAAATATTATGGTGAATTATGTACTTTTAATATGTACATGTGCATACATATTGTATCAGAACAACAAACTGGTTTCAATCTAGACTGTCCTGCCAAGGGAAATGTCAGCATGGGTCGTTTCAGCAAATGCCCCAAAGGATGTAGGGTTCAAGCGACAAAGCCATAGTAATTATGACTGTTGTCTTTTGGGAGCAGAGGAAGTAGTATGATGTTGTTATAGAGCCAAAAAACCTGCAGAAGGAGGAGATCGCGGTGGATGGATGGGTTCACAAAAAGTGGGACTTTAATATGGAAGACTGCCGTTTGTTTCTTGTTTCCTACCGATATCATTGGTTTCTTTTAACGATGACCACAGTTGATCCCTAACCTTAAAGCGGTTGTAATTTTAACCCAAATCGAGATGTTTTTGTAAACTTAACCCAACCCTAACCATGATCTTCCCCTAACCCTAACCCTAGCCAAGTTGTTTCTATGCCTAAACCTAACCAAAACTTAACCATAGTATCATCACATGATAAAACTGATTTATTTGTCAGTTTTGGAAGGCACGGACACATTGTCATCTAGCTGCTCGGTGGAGTCAGATCAGAAAACCCTTATATGTGTAATTCTCGAGGGCAGTTATAAGGGACATATTTTGTTTGATGTGTGTGTGTGTGTGTGTGGAGGACTTTATTTGCACACTCATCGGCCACTTCAATAGGTACACCTGTGCAATCTAATGCAATCCAATACAACAGCTCTGCCATAAATTCTCCATTTACTGAAGCTTATACTTTTTTAGTTTTTGTTGACATTGTCAGAAAGGTGATAATTCTATTTTATGTTCATTATTGAGGTCGTAGTGGGTGGTGGTGGTGTACTGGAGTGCATTATATTGAAAAGCCCCCCTCATGTATGTTAATGGAGTGGACAAAATATAAGGAACACCATTCAATATAATGCACTCCAGTACACCACCACCACCCACTATGACCTCAATAATGAACATAAAGTAGAATTATCACCTTTCTCACAATGTCAACAAACACTGAAAATGTGAACCAGCCCACTATTCCACCTAATCCCCGATACTGTGCTGTGTTATGAAGATGACCACATGCACAACATTAGTGGTTCTGTCTAAATGGTGCTTCACATCAATGACACTGTCTTTGCTGTCATGATGATAGACCACTATAGATGAAATTATTTTCTGAGTGATTGCTTTTTGCTTGTAACACAAGAGAAACAAAAGGCCATTGTTGTTCTATCAAAGTATATTTGAGCACCTATTTTCTCACTGATTATTGGTTGTTATGGAGATAATCGTTCATTACAAAAAACATTATGTAAAGATGAATACAGTCAACCGAGCATTGTTAAACCGAAGCCTGTGGTTTCCAAGACGCCAAGTACTGAGTCAAGTCACAGATGGAGATGATCCATTGCTACCACCAAAACAGCAACTGGTGCCAGCTGATAAGACAGATTGGAAAGGGGATCAATGGAGATCCGTTTATGTTAGAGGAAATGAGGTGCACTCATTGTATATTAATATAAGATCTTTAAGAGGTTTAGTATTCAGTTTGGTGTGTGTATTTATAGATACATCCCCCTTTTCTGATCCTGACTCATATTGGCCCAGCACCTAAACTGTAAAATAAGGTGATCAAGCACCCATATGCATGAGCACATGTACGTGCACACATGTACGATTCACGACTGCTGACTAATTGCCATTGGCCACTGTAAATGAATTATTACATCCAACATTAAAGACCAAAATGTTTGAGTTCAACTAATTCAACAGACCACAGAGGAATGCATCGCTGGCAGTCATGGATATGACTTTTTATGGCTTTTTTCATCTACATTGATATAGAGTCTCTTCTGACTTTCAGCTCTGTATCTTGATCCGCTGCAGTGACTTCACAGGACTTGAACGTCAGCCTCTTTAATGTCACTTCACTCCATTCCAGATAAGAGTTGTACGGAAATTAAAAATTGCTGAGTGTGAATAACGAGGATGATGAATTCAAATAGATAGAGAGGACACTTCCCAGTGGGTCACTGAAATCTCATGTGGTACAACTTAAGTGGCTACTATAACATTTGTATAATGCTGTCAAGAACATGACTATAGTGTGACAACACATGACAGTAAAGAGTTCAGTGAAATCACACCTTTGCCATTGTATGGACTGCAGTGTGTCTGTGTTTCATGACAGTGTCGTCAAAAGGTTTGTTGTAGCTATTTAATACTCTTATTATCTGTCTTATTAACCACTTAAAGGGTAGTTACGTTTTATTTCAAGCTGATGATGTTTACTGATGTTTACTGGGGCAAGCTCGTTCTCCAGCTTTCCAAATAAACAGGATTTATACATGAATCTTCTCAAACATTTGTCTCTGAGTCAGACTGAAAGTAGACACAGAAACTAGCCACCTGGAACGGCCATTATGGCTAACTGCATAGTGATCTACATCTGAGCCGGTTCGTTTACATGTATGATGCTGACTTTAGCAATGACGGACTATCTCGTGGACTAATATGAGTACAATCGTGAGTCATTTCACACGTAAACAAGCCAACGTGCAAGTTCCCCCGGATGTAGATCCCTATGCAGTTAGCCATAATGGCCGTACCAGGCAGCTAGTTTCTGTGTTTTTTCAGTCTAATTCAGACAAGTGTGTGAAATGATTCAAATGAAAATCATGTTTCTTTGGAAAGCTGTAGGAGGCTCGTGCAGCCTGCCCCGATATATGTCAGTCCTTGTTTCCATGAATCTCTATAACGGAGCTGGCAAGTGCAAAATTAGCATGACCCATACAACCACAATGGCCACATTTATGGGGAATACATCAAGTTGAAATAAACCGGATTTGTCCTTTAAGAATGAACTGTTTTTTTAATCAGGTCACATGACTGTTGAGTGGCTGATGCATCGGTTTGAATTATTTTGCTGAACAGAACTTGCTGCTTTCCAAATGGTCCTTGTGTGTCTTACAATTCATGTCAAAGCTTTGAGGGAGCAGGCAGTGTGGGGAGCGAGGAGAAGAGGAGTCAAACATTCACGAGTGTGAAACATCATGTCAAGACACACATACACTGACATATAATGAGGTCATAACGTGTTTGCAGGCGCAGACGAATGCACACACACACAAACATGGCGACTTAGCTCCATGTGGTGTACGTATGAGGTTTTATAGCAGAGCCAGGGAGGCAGTCTTCACTCCATCAGTGTTGGTCCCCTGGTGAGCAGAGGGGACAGAAGGTGCCAAATGTTCACAGTCTGAGTAATGGGCTCTTAAAACTCTATTCTTTCCGTGTGTGTGTGTCTGTCTGTCCCTGCCAGACTTTGTAAAATTGAATTCAGTACAGGGGAATATTTTGCACACCAATGATAATTAAGTGAAGTTAGAGGGGGAACTACTGATGATGATGTGATGTTAAAATGTTTTGGATTTTTACAGAGCACCGTCTTTCTTTTGATTGCGCTACAGTAATAAATGAGGAGGTTATTATGAGCATGAAATGTTCTGGAAGCGTTTCTCATTTTTTCTCCAAATAATGTGTGTGAAGCAAAGAAAAAAATTCCCCTCCCCTTTGTCGCCAGCTCTTTGGGAGATCCTTTTAGCGAGTGAGAGCAGCTAATGAGAGGAAGAACGCTCCGGCACACAGGTATGACAGATCTAATAATGGACTTGTTCGAATAAAAGAACGTCAGAATCACCTCACCTGCATAAATGGAAATATTTATTGATTGCATAGCTTTGATGCACAGAAATATACAAAAGTGCAAAGAGCAAAAGCCGGACATACAGTAAATGGTTCTAACATGTAGATATGCAATGTTTTTTAAGCACAACACCCCTCCTCAGGTTGTGTTGGAGGGTAATGAAGGAGGATGCTAGAAATAAGGAAAAAATAAGCAGGAGGCGTGGGACAGACCGCATGATATCAAAAGCCATTAGATATAATAAATAACATAACTAAGGGAGATCACCGGGAATATAATATAATAAATATTACCTACAACAATAATTGGAAGAAACAAGAAAATGTAATGCCTGTCTGGAGCTGTAGACACAGATCAAAAACCCATTTAGCTTCTCCCTGCAGCAGAACTTGGTTTTGGTCTCCACCCCTAGTGGGAGGCTTGATTGACTGTGCAGCCTAAAATTTTAAATTCTGTCAGCAAGTGTCAAGAAGTGGTTAGCCAGAGAAGATGAAGAATCTCTCCCACTGTGGCAACTTTTTGTGTTCAATAAGACCTGCTCTCAGGGCCCACTGTATTTTACACACACATATAGTTTTGGGCACAATAGCTGAATAATATGAATCATCTATTGCGAGGCACAAGTACCGAGATATTTATGGGAGAGCTTTTTCGCTTTGGGGATTTATAACCTATGCAAGTTTGTGTGAACGAGGGTTGACTGAGCCACGTCCACACAGAGATTCTACCTTGTGTAAAGCTTTGTGTTTTGTAGTGGCAGGCTTGAATTGATCACAGCAGTCTCGGAGGTTAGTTACAGTTAAAGGTTACATTAGCCTTCCCTCTGAAAACACCACGTAATTGCAGCACATGCCAGCGCCTCTAGTAAAAGCCATGTACTATTTTCCTACAATGAGCCTGACAAGAGTCCCGTACGCTTGTTATTCTATTCTCTAAATAAAATGCATAATGTTTACACTGTAATACTCACTATTCACAATTCTCTATAATTCTCAGACTCTTTAAAACTGTTTAAAGATTCATAACTTAAATTTAGCATTACTACAGTTTGTCCTGTTTTCTTCGACAGAGTAAAGGCACATACCCAGACAAACACAACCACCCACAGGGCTTAACAGAAACACAAATTTCTCTATGGCCCTTCTGTTTTGTCCCGTACACTTGTCGATGAAAACAAAAGAGCAGACCAGGCCGGAGTGATTTCCCCAGCCTCTGTTTGAAAGACACACATACACACAAATCCACACAGCCGCACACACAATGGCCCTGACTCTGGGCCGGTCTAACAAAGGTTCCAGCAGCAACGAGCAAACGCCAGAAGCTTTCACTTGTTGTTTCTCAGTATCTGGAGATCTGTTCTCTGGAAAGGCCTGTCTCTGGCTGTCAAAACAGAGACGCACAAACACAGGCATGCACTCACACACATATGGATAGATATTCACTAACACACAAACAGGCAGAAACAACAGATGCACATTGAGGAAATGAAAAACATGCAGCCAGGGAGAATAAGCACGTGAGTGAGGAGTAGGAAGGAGGGAGAGCTGCTGAGTAAATGGTTGTATAAGCGCGTGTGTTTGAATGTCGGGATGTGTGTGCGCGGGTGCGAGTCATGCCAACATCTTGTTTACATGGCCGCCGATGTGTTCTTGTGTGTGCATGTATGTGTGAGAAATGGCAGTCCAGTGGGGTGTTTGTTGACCAGCTGTAGAAAAGTGATTGGCTTGTTCAGTCTTGAATGACAGCAGCCTCGGTGTTCCAAATGCCCAACAAGTAGACTCACTGGCTCTCAGCTTCCCTCATTATTTTTGTTTTCCAAGTCAAGTTTCCTCTTATCGCTTTTCCTCCACTGATCTCATGGATCGCTAAAATCATGCCTCGGCTCTGCTCTGTTTTGACTCCCATCCAATGTTTTCTTTACTAACTTTGCTTATTTAAACTTTTAAAAACACAACATGTTTGGTTTTTAATATTCTTAAAGTTTATGCACATCCTCACAGGAGTATGAAAATACAGGAGTAAATATTTTTCAGTTAGAATCTACTAAGGATTCCCAAATGCACCATTTTTTTTTTTTTGATGGAATACTGCAATACATTTTTAACTCAGTAGTTTGACGTACATAGTATAAATACATATGCATTTTAAATAGCTCACAAACCCATAAAGGCGTGTACACACACACATACTCTGAGAAAAACCAAAAGTTGCCTCAGGCACTTTTAGGCCTTTGTTGCCGTAAATTACCTCAGTTCTTGATTAAACAAAACGTCAAAGTGTCTAAGCTCTTAAGTTGCCTAACCCTTACACACACACACGCACGCACACACACACACAAATTCCCAATTACTTGTTGGTTTGCTGGTTAATGATTTTGCTTTGGAGGAGAGGGAATTAAATGGTTGACTTAGCAGACTTTTCTGAGGGGTTCGGCATCCACAACTTTTTCTTCACCTTCAGCCTCCTCCTCCTCCTCCTCCTCCTCCTCTTCTCTTTCCTATGCTACCTTCTGCCCTCCGCTCTGCATAGTAATGCCTTTGAATTGAGCTGTTCATTCAGCCAAGCACAGATAAGTGCCGAACAGTGGGATGAACACAAAAGAGAAATAAAAGAAGGAAGCTGGAAAACGGTGATGTGGGGGTTGGGAGGTGTGGTGGAGCTTTTGGATGGAGACGAAAAATGGTTTTGTTCTCTCTCTATCTTTCTTTTTCTCCCTTTCTCTCTCTTATACCTTGACAAGGGCAAGGAGAGGAAAGTGTCGGCTGGACAAAAAGAAGTAAAGTCTTTGGCACACAGTCAGCCAAATCCTCAGTAGAGGATTACAGATTGCAGACTTTTTAAAATTATTTTATTTTCAACTGAAATAAGCTTAGGGGTGATATCAGGTTTTAACGTTGCGAAAAGGTTTAAATGGCAAGGTGGTGAGCGGGCGGTTGTATGTGTGCATATATACTTTGTGCATATATCCATTTGCATGCACATGTGCATGCAAATGGATACATTTGTGCTTTTTTGTGCTTCAAATCCTAAGCCAGGACCACAGGCATTTTGGAAACAGAATGGTGAAGGATAAACACGCAATAGAGAGCACAGGATGTGAAGGAGGATTGAGAAGATTTGACAAGAAAAGAGAAGAGAAAGATGAGTTTGAGAGAGAAAAACAGAGAAATGTACAAACAACTCCAACTGTGTGCCCCAGTGATTAAAGAAATGTTTCACTTTTGAGAAAAAAAATGTAACCATTTTTCCTTCTTTCAGATGCCAGTTTTTATGTTTTGGCATGTAATTTAAAGGTATGTTCAACTAAAAAGTTAGCTTAGTTCAACTCTGGAGACAGCTTGCCTTGCGTTGTTGAGATTTTTTGTTGAGAAACATCTTTCAAAAATACACTGAAAACAGGAGGTGAATTAGACATTTAATATAATTATCATTATTTTTTAATTTTAATGTTTAACGTTTAAACATTAAAGTTTATCTGACTTTGGGTATGCAGGGAAAGTCAGAAGTCCCACAAAACCAAGCTATCCCACCAGGAACTCTAACTAACTAGTGATGTAATGTTTATGGCTGGTGACATTCATATAGTACTGTGTGAACCCTCCCTCAAAAACAGCACACTGTAACTGCCCTTGAGCAACTCACTTAACCCATATCTTCAAGACCTGTTCACCTGCAGAGAGTAGAAACTGCAGTCAAAGTATACCGAACAGCTCCCCAATGAGTCATGTAGAGCTGTGTGAATTTGAAGCAGGGCGCTAATAAAAAAGTGCACATGTATTTGTGCACTCAGTTAACCTTTCCTGTATAAATAAAGATTAAAAATGAAAGTGAGGGAAAGACGCAGAGGCGATAGAAGCACTGTTCACCTTGTGTCCACGCTCTGGTTACAGTGGATGTTCAGTAGCTCTGAGCTTAGAGTGAACTCTTGACCATCTTCTCCTTTGCAGATAGTGTATCTTCAGGGGTACACACTTAGGTCACTGAGGAGTCAGCTTAAAGCAGACTGTCCGAGTAAAGCTTTTTCCCCTCCTCTCATCCACTGCCCTGCCCATTTCATGTCTTATCTAGAATAGCACATGGCTGTGTAGTGTCTTGCTCTCATCTAGTTACCTGCTAGGCCTTTAATGATGCTTCTCCCTGATGGTTCATGCCAAATGCTCCGTGCATATGTGTGTAGAAGAAAAGCATGGGGAACAGGGTGGTGGTGGTGGTGTGTATGTTTATTTCAGAGAGGAGGAGAAGAAAGCACAGAAGTGAAAATAGTTCAGGGACTGTGGTGAGGTGGATTAGTGGGTGGTTAGAAGTTCTCTCCATCATGTGCTAGGTCAAGTGAAAGAGGAGAGACTGAGCAGGAGAAAGGAGGAAAGAGGCAAGAAAGGAGAAGAGAGGAGTCAAAAGAAGATGACTTATTATAGTAATAAGTGCCTTTTTATGGACCAAGCCAGGTTTCTCTGCTATTCTGTGATTCTGCATTGGGACATCTAGTAGGTGTTGGAGACATTTCCCAAATTGAGCTGCCCCTCAGCAACAAGATTTACTAAATTTACAAGATTTACTAATTCAGTTCCAACACAAAAGTCAAGACAAAGTCAGAATCAAATCAAAACAACAAAAATGAAGCAAATTGATACCTACGTTTACTGAAAGCTTTTAAAATGGCTAAATCACATTATACTTCTGAGAACTAATGTAGCTTGTATCCACAAAATGTTCACTTTATTTGTTGCTGCATTTTGATTAGCAGCTGATGTCGCACTCTGTTGGAGTCATCAGTACATGATGAATTGTTTTGAAAGATAAGGTTTTTTTTGAAGGTGCATGCAAGGGAAATGGATTGTTTTGATATGATTTTACACAAGACCCAGAAAAGGGATCATAAGTCTGAGCCTCTGTTTCATTCCCTTCTTTGTAGGCTTTGTACATATTTGTTTTGTTTGTAGACAATATGTTGTTTTCTAGAGGCTGGGATTTCAGACACAGCACTGGCTGAAAGTGTAGAACACAGTGATAATATGACAAGGAACTGTAAAGCTCATCAGTTACAAGCCCCCGTGACTCTTTGGGACTGAATATGAAACGACGCGAACGGGGAGTGTCTCGCATACACTGCGAGTTGAATACAATGTGCAATTTCCTCTTCAAATCCCCTGCAGTCAGATTGTCTTATGGCAGGCATATTAGATATGTAGACTCATAATTATTTTGTATGTTTTGTGAATGTGTGTACCTTTAGGGCAGGATGTGGTGAGTGGAACAAATACTCTTGCTCCAAGTCCCGAAGCTGCTTGTTTGACTGCGGGCTTGTGGCTTTGATGTATTTAATTTCATCGTGCGTGTGTGTGTGTGTGTGTGTGTGTGTGTGTGACTATTTGTGTTCACAGGCCTTCTCTGGAAACTCGAACTCGGAGAGCTCGGTTCGCCATGAGCTGCAGCAGGGGATCGTGGCTCGCTTCCTGAAACTCGTCCCGCTGGACTGGAGCGAAGAGGGACGGATTGGTCTGCGCATAGAAGTCTATGGCTGCTCATACTGTGAGTGCACATAGAGACGAACACACTATACACTCACACATAGTCTTTAGCACACTGACTTCATTTCTATTCTATTCTACTGTTTCACACCTGTAACACCTGTAATCTTCACACATTACCAAAACAATTCATATAAAAAATATAGTGTTATTAATTTGCATATTCATATTTTTACACTCACTGGGTGGTTTGTATAAAGCAGGAGTCGACATTATCATTATCATGACATTAGAGCCCTCACATACAGCATAGATGTAAATAAGTATATTCACAGATAATGTACAGATTTGTAAGTAATTGTACTTTACTTTTGTGTTTCCAGAGACCATACAAACACACAGCAAACCTGTTCATACTGCAAAAAGTATTATTAACATTTATATTTATGGATCCATGGGGAGACCCTAATCATACTTTGTCAGCTTCAATCAAGTCACAATAGGTATTCCTTCATTATGAGCTAATTCTGTAAAGAAATCATACACAAACCCAGTGTGCAAACCTGTTTGGACGGACACACACACACACACACAGAAATCTTAATGTGCAAAAATATGCAGAGCACAGTTACAGACTGGCAGACACATGCAGATGCACACACTCACACAGCTTTCTAACAAATGTATCATCCAGGGAACTGACTCTCTCGCAGCCTCTTTGCTCTCATCCTATTAAAGGCTGCCAAATTGATTTTGATAACAATTTTCAATTAAGGCTCTGCATAAATTACTGTTATAAGTGACACACGTACATCTTTCATTCCGGAGATGCGATTGCACCATGTGTGGATATGTCAGTGAGTGTGTGTGTGTGTGTGTGAATACAAGGGCGTGTATTGCATTCAAGTCAGTCTTCAGCCCTTTTGATTGTATTTCCCTTGTTTCATTTCCTTCCCATGTTAAAAGAAAAACAAGTCAGTAGTGATAAGGATGACAAGATGTGGTACACACACACACACACACACACAAACACACGCACAAACACACGCACACATATGTACGCACAGACACACAGAACAACAAAAACGCAGCCATCCAGCCCACTTTAAGTTTATACCCCTCATACACAAATGCTACTTCACTCACAAACAACTTCATCGGGGGGATGAAAACTTCACCACTAATACATCCGACTGCTTCTGTGCTTAGATAAAGTCAAGTAGTCACTGCTGCTATTTTTAACTAAGATCACTTGTACCGCTACGTTCCCAAACAGTGGTCTCAGAAGTCTTAATCTGGGCTAAAAAACACTGCAGAACAGAACAGAATTTGATTTGGGAAAATTTGCATTATTATTTATTAGAATTTCTTAAAGGCACGTTCTATTTTAAGCCACTGCATTTGCCAGGTACGCCATGATAATTGTTGCTTTTCCACAAGAAAATACAGAAGGCAGTAAAGACATTTTTTACAGACTGGAAACTATGGATAGACTCAATGACATGCGGAAACACAGCAGCGGGTAGCAACATAGGGTCTGCTCGGATCATTTCATAATTTACGAGAGATATTTAGTTATACTTTTCCAAATATAAAACATGCTGTTCAGCTAAGACTCAACAAGATATATTTCTCAACTTTACAGAAAGAAATGCTGGAACGATCAATAGCTTACACAACAGTGGAGCTGGCTGTCAAGCACCGGTGGTTTTGTGAGCTGTAAACAAAAAAATGGCAGTAACATACCTGAAACAATCTATACCAGCACAGTATTTTCTAAAGTGTTGACCATTTTTGTTTTTTGATAAATAAAAATAATAATAAGTTGGGCTTGATGCACGTTGGCTGGTTCAGTACCGGCATCACTTGCCTGCTAAATATAAAAGTAAGTATACTTAGACTGACTAGACTAGACTGACTAAAGATTAGATTTTATGTAGATTTGATTTGATTTGGATTTATTTATTCTGCAGCTCCTCCGCTGACTTGTCAGTAGTCTCCCAGCAGTGTCGGGTATTTATATAGTATTATGAATGTTTCTGCAAAGGCCCTGTTGAAATTTAATATCTACTGGCTGTAATCGCTATCTAAATGCATAGGAGGTTTGTAAATTAAAAATGTCAGCGCTTTAGGCTCCTATTTCTTTTTTTCCTTCCATATATATTTGACATGCTGCACCATCCGACAGGGCTTGTTGACATGTCACAGCAGGAAAAGCACAGGTGTAAATAATCAAAATTAATGTTGAGTGAAGTCCATTTAGCTGCTTCAGCTTCAGGGTCCTGGTGTTGCTGCATGCTGGCTCACTGTCACACTGTTGTAGCCTGATCTGTCAAGAAACAAAAAGGGTCCCATTTGTGTTCAAACTGTTTGCAGAATATATAAATATGAACTTTTTCTCTTTTAAAAATCCCCCCGTCAGTCAATCATACCACATAATAACAGATACAATAGAGAATCTGAACTCCAACATAAACAACAGTAAAGTCGGTCTGAGGTTTAGGGAAAAGAAGGGAAAAGATGAGTTGCACTCTTTCCTGCTTCAACAACAACTACCGTTGATGTGACACCTGCTCCTGTGGAGCTGCTGTGGAGCCAGGAGGAGAAGACTGTGATTATACTCAACTCCCAGATGTAAATGAGTTTCAGCTGTGTGAAATAAATCATGATGAAATAGATCATGTGGGCTCTTTCCAAACTTTCTGTTTTAGATAAAAATAAGACACATACATGTACTCTTACTTGCAAAATGCCCCGGTATCCTGTCATTCAACAAGACCGACAGACAGACAGATAATTTGCTAGATAGTGTCCTCGGTAAACAGCAATACTATTAAAAGAAAATATCAGTTTCAAGTGCGAACAGGTTCTGAGAGTTTGTGTTTCTGACAGATATGAGTTTTGTCTGCCGCGCCTTGTCATCTGCCAGATGAAACACGTAATAAATACACAATCAGGTAAAATACATGCGTACAACTCAGATACCAGCGATGACATAGGGAGAGAGAGACATTTACGTGCACACTCACCTACACATGTACACATACACACACACACACGCCCCCCCCCCATCTGGTGCATCATCTTTCAGAGTTGCCTGTCAGCTGTGTTTTGAAGCCTGCGGTGCTTTCTCATGATTATGCTGTCACTGCTCCTATCTTCAGTATTCAGTCAAAAAATGAGAACTCACACATTTGTCTGTTCATCTACCCATCCTTCACTCCTCCCTCTCACTCTCCAGCTCTCCTAGAAACAGCTTCTCCTAAATGTTTTTCCTGCTTCCCAATGCAAAGATGAAAGAGAGGAGAAGGACGGCGATGGGCAACGACAAAGAAAATAGGATGAAAGAAGAAAGTACAAAAAGCGAAGTAGTAGGAGGAGAAGGGGGCAGATAAATATAGATGTTATGTTCCCAGCATAATCAACAAATATGTTGGTTGTAGATGGTAATTCTGGGTTTTTGAAAATGTATGATAATTAAATGCAATAGCATATTATGACTCATCTAGGGGCTGTACAATGAAAGGCTGTGTGTGTATGTGTGTGTGCCAGAGCTAGAGGCTATAAAGGAGTCGTGATCCACCATGCTGTGGAATTTACATGCTCATTTCCATTTTGATTAACATAGGATCAACAGAAAATCAATTATTTCATAGATGAGTCAGGAAATAGTACAGCCAGTATATGAGAGAAAGGGGAGTCAGACAGAAACAGAGTACAAATTAAATTTTCTATACAAATGCAATCACTCTCACACAAGTAGAATATCAATCATATCATATCTGACTTTCACCTGTGGCCTATTTATGCCACTAGTACTTTAAATCGGTTGTCAGGATGATGTATCACCATCATCATCTGTTGAGTCTAAGAAATGTACTTATGTAGATTGTGTTTATGGATAGCATCTATTCCTGGAGCAGGACGGAGGCCCAACACATAAACAGCATCACTGTATCCTTCAGGCTCGGTGATGTGATTAGAGGGGAGTAAATAGTTATTACAGTACATTGCTGCAATGAACAATTACTTTGATTATGGATAAATTAATTGCCTTTTTGTCTTTATTTTTTATCATTTAGTATGTGAAATATCAAAAACAATGACAAAATGTATACCACAGCATGAAGACACATCTTTAATGTTGTTATTGTGTCTTACCAACAGTCAAAAAATGCAAATATACAACCAATCCATTATACATCTTCACATCCACCTAATTTGCTGTTTGCTTGTTTACAGATGTTGCCATGGATACAATTAAACTTAACTACTACATGCCAGTAAAGTGGACCTTTGTCTCGTCTTGGCATGATGCTGGTTTTTATAATTAACACAGAGGTTCTCAGTCAGTGGACCATCCTCCCCCTCGCTGTCATACAACAGGTTGTTACAAGTTCTTTAAATAGAGGCATTTAAAGGAAGCTTTCATATATTTTGTCTTAGTCTCAAGGACAACTAAGTATAAACACTTCATATTTTGCCATTTGCCGTCTTTCTCATTCTGTGCATCACACAGGGGGTCTGTGGGTGGTAGAAAAGCCCTCCGTCCTCCATACTGTCTCCCTCCTGACATCAAGCACACAGCTGAGCTGGCAACCCTTTTTCTGAGCAGCACACCTAGGCCTGCAATATCTCATAAAACAATTGGGAAACTGTCAACTACCACCGTTTGCACCATAAACGTGACAGAAGAACATGATGAGAGGGGCGGGGAGAGAGAGCCAGAGAGTAAGAGGGGTAAAGCAAATGAAGTAATGGAAGGAAGAGGTAAAACTAAAGTGGGAAGTGAAAGAAATAAGTGGAGCAGCGAGGGGAGTAACGGAAGAAGAAGAAGAACAAGAGGCAAATGTAAAGCAGCGAAAGATGGAAAGACATGCATTTCTACCCAGTGAGAGGCAGCATGGGATCATTTCAGAGGCACTGAAGTTAGAACAAAGGGAACAGATGTAATTTCTTCCAACCCCCCCACCCACCATACCACACATAATGTGTGTGTGTGTGTGTTAAGTGAGAAAGCAAGAGAGCGTGTGAGATTGAGGGACAGCGTGACAGCGTGAGTGTTTCTGTATATAAGGTGATCCGATCTTTCCCCAGCTCTGTTATCCCATCATATCCTGTACACTCGTCTCCAGCCTCTCCAACTGATGACACCACACAGACACACTCGCATGCACTTTTAACTAACCACTTGAACAGTTGGGGTGATTAAAGTAAGATTGAAGAGTGCCTCAAGCACCGCACCTTATTTCTCTTCTGAAAATCACCTCACTCCTTTCTGCCTTTCTCTTTCTCCCCTTTTTAGTTTCATTCATCATTCGTACATGCAACATACTGTATATAGCTTGGAGTTAATGGAGTTAATGATCTTTTATTTCAATGGTACTGTAGAGAGAGTCCAGCAGCTGCACGTTTGTAAGAATATGTGTAATGTGTACCTGTAGATAAGTATTGTATGGAGGAGCACAGGTGTTACTAATAACATTAACAATGTTGTCTTCAAGTGTCCCAGTAAGCCCTGACAGTGTGACAGTTAGCCAACACGCACCAGGAACCTGAAATTGAAGCAGCGAAATGGAATTCAGCCACCATTATTTTATTATTATTATCATCATTGCTCTTTTGTGAAGGGCTGTTCATCTACCAATAGCATATAAGTACACCTGACTGAGCTTGTCAGATGTTTTATTTATTTTTTGTAATGATTTTGTAATTAAACTCAATTTTTAGGGAAGAGTGTATAGGCCACAGTATGTTCTGGAGCTAAAGGGTTAAATAAGTCGACTTGTCCACACTCTTTGCCTTGCTAGAGAACCTGTGCATGACTTTTCCATTTCAGAAATCCCAATTTATCACTAATGCCTTTCAATCTTGCCTTTTCTCTCTGTCTCTTACTGTCCCCGTCTGCCTTTCTTTCTCTTGTGTTTCCCGTTTTATTATTTCTGTCTCTGTGGTTTCTGTCTGTCTACTGTTTGTCTGATTTAGGGGCGGATGTGATCAATTTTGATGGACAGGGTGTAATCTCATACCGTTTTAAGGTACTGGATTTACTACCTTGATGTTTTATTATATTGAATATGCAAATGAAATGAATTAAACCCTTTGAGGTAAATCTAGTACGTATATGTGAGATCCTAAAAACTGACTAATATCAATGTAATATGATAGGAAATAAATAATTTGATGTAGTTTCTGAGTTTCAAAGTATTGCCTTAATTTTCAGTCCTTTAAGTTTGGATTAATAATTAACATACTGGTACAAAATGAAAAATTTAAAGGAATTTAAAGGTTCAGAACTTATATTTTATGTTTATTCTTTTACACTGATGATTTTCATTCCATAAACATGGCAGCTGTTTAGATTACCAAGTCATAATCAACTAGTTTGATGTGTGCTGACGCACGCAAATCAGTGTTATTTGCAACAGCCTCGTACTGTTTGTGCATTTTAGGTAACGGCAGGGGTTCAAGCATGTGAAATCATGCTTTGAGAATGATATGCAGCTCTCAAACTGGGATGAGGCATCATTGTTAGTGGTTCTAAAGTTTGTAAAGTAAAGACTGTTGGTTTTTTTTTTTTATAATTTATTTCCACATTTTAATTGAAAATGAGCCATCTGTGGCGTTCATGGTGTTTGTTCACATTTTGTGCAGGTGAAGAAGATGAAGATCATTAAGGATGTGATCGCGCTGAGGTTCAAGACATCAGACAGCGAGGGTGTGATTCTCCACGGGGAGGGCCAGCAGGGAGATTACATCACCCTGGAGCTTCGCAAGGCCAAGCTGCTGCTGCAGATAAACCTAGGTGGGCAACACATGTCATGTATTTAGACAAACTATAATTCTAAACTTGTGTAATCAAAATGTATAGGTTGTCTGTCAAGATAACACTATCTTGAAACAAAGATAAAGTGCCAAGGCACAACTTTTTACCTTTTTACGCTGTAAACAACAATCCATAAGTGTGTGGAACATCACTCACTGTCGACCAGCTGTGTTGCTGACAGAACTGGTATAACCTTTAACGAAACCTTCCCACAGCATTGAAACAACAGCTGTGGTGATGAATACCTGTACCCATTGTTACAACCAATGAAGTCTATTACCATAT